>OU744363.1:14562835-15162835 GCA_916610255.1 Lasioglossum lativentre | reverse complement strand
TTTTGATTGGTTGTTATGCGATTTTTTTAAACCGAGTTATTCAACTTGAAATACAGACTCGGCTCCTAAATGTCCACCCTAGATTTGAAATACCGGTCCAAACTAGGCTACTTTCTGCTAATACTATTAACAATCACACCTTTCTAAGAGAATTTATTAACAAATTCTGTTCCCCGACTGCGGATCTTCGTGCAAAATAAAAATTGTCTGCAATTATTGTAGGACACAAGAACCGTATATACATATACATATATTTAAATTTATTAGTAAGTTTATTAAGTTGTAAGAAAGGTGTTGATATGTTGATATTTTTAATCTTATAATATACATATGTGGTTCTTGTGTCCTACAATAATTGCAGACAATTTTTATTTTGCATAAAGATCCGCAGTCGAGGAACAGAATTTGTTAGTAAATTCTCTTAGGAAGGTGTGATTGCTAATAGTATTAGCAGAAAGTAACCTAGTTTGGACCGGTATTTGCGTTGAAGTCTAGGGTGGACGTTTAGGAGGTGAGTCTGCATTTCAAGTTGAATAACTCTGTTTAAAAAAATCGTATAACAACCAATCAACATCCATTTCACGGAGAAAAGTAGTCTCTCTCAACTGGTATATACATATAAGTAATTTTAACTGATCATGGGAATAGTGGAAATTGATCGAAATTGATTGAGATATTTTTTATTAATATAATTGATACAATGAAATTAATAACTCCTATAATTGATGAAATTCCAGTAATATGTAAAGAAAATATTGTAAAATCTACGGAATTAGATGAATAATTGTATACATATTCAGGGTGTCCTATTATATTCAGGGAGTGATTTTTATTGAAAACTAAAACAATTTTAGTAACTAATTCGAGTAGACTATATTAAATGGTGGTAGATGGAATTTCCGGTACTAACCGGACATAGAATTTTCAGACCGGAAGTCGTTTTTTTTTAATGGGACCCGGTATTTTTCACGGCATATTCAGATTGTATGAAAAAAATAATAAAAGTTTTGTCTCATACGTTTTTCTCGAAAATGGCTACATTAGACAGAAAATGAACTCCAATGTATGAATTCACATTTTTGAAATTAAAAATTTAATTTTTAATAACGAATTTGCATAAGTTACAGGACAAACAGTAAAGGACAATACCTTCTCTGAAATAGACTAATAAACAACTTAACAGAAATAAACTATGGAAAACTTCTATTTTTTTTGCGTGCAATCTGAATATGCAATAAAAAATATCAGGTCCCATAAAAAAACGACTTCCGGTCTGAAAATCCTATTTCCGATTAGTAACGGAAATTGCAACTGCCACCATTCGATAGATCGTACCCGAATTAGTTATTAATTTTTTTTTAGTTTTCAATCAAAATCACTCTCCACCATTTTAATAGGGGTGGACGGGTGGTCTAGGACCCTGTATATACAGGGTGGACGATTTATCTGAAGACATTGAAATATCTCGAGAACTATGTATCGGATAAAAAAAGTGGGTAATGAAAGTTGTTCGTCTCGAAGGGGGCCATCCCATGATACCAAACTCGACCACCCCCCGCCGCCCCTTGGGAGTGGAGGTGGGGGAAGATAAAAAAACTTAAATGGGAACCCCAATTTTTTATTTTAGATTTGGATTCTCCAGAAAAAAGTATCCCAATTTGACCTACGAGTTTTTGCATTTTTGTTCATGGATAGCGCTGTAATCGACAAAAATCAAAATGGGTAAAAAATCGTTGAAAATTGGGGATATCTTGAAAAATACACATCAGATCAGAAAAATTAAAGTAGACGTATTTGATAACACCATAATTGACCCCCTACCCCCACTTCCTGGGGGTAGGAGAAGGAATTATTTCAAAATCTTCAATGGGAAACAAACAAACCAATGAATTTTTGTAACTGCTTTCGATTGCAGCGACATCTGTGAAAGAAATTACACCTATAATATCAAATCAATGGAGGACCAAGATTTCCTATAAAAAAGGGTTTCCCATTGAAGATTTTGAAATAATTCCTTCTCCTACCCCCAGGAGGAGGGGATGGGGGGTCAATTGTGGTGTTATTGAATAGCATTTTTAAAAATATCAAATACGACTACTTTAATTTTTCTGATCTGATGTGTATTTTTCGAGATATCCCCAATTTTCAACGATTTTTTACCCATTTTGATTTTTGTCGATTACAGCGCCATCTGTGAACCAAAATGCAAAATCTCGTAGGTCAAATTGGGATACTTTTTTCTGGAGAATCCAAATCTAAAATAAAAAATGGGGGTTCCCATTTAAGTTTTTTATCTTCCTCCACCTCCGCCCCCAAGAGGTGGCGGGGGGTGGGTCGAGTTTGGTATCATTGGATGTCCCCCTCCGAAACGAACAACTTTCATAACCACTTTTTTTCATGCGATGCATAGTTCTCGAGATATTTCAATGTCTTCAGATAAATCGTCCACCCTGTATATTTTAGTTTATTAGTAGGTTTATTAAGTTGTAAGAAAGGTGTTGACATTCACAAAGCACAAAATTAATGAGTATCATGCAGTAAAGTGACTTCACAGCTCAAAAATTTGCAGGAGTCCAGATACTTTTGAGCGGCAGTGTATGCAGGCTCGCCTAACCGTAGAACCGCCATTGGTATACATAGAGCAGCGCATACGTATCGTTATCGTGTGGCATCGTCGTTTTAAGGCGAACCGTCGCATGCCAGCCGACGACGACCAGCTTCTACCCTCTGTCGAGGACTTTCGAACAACCGGGGGACCCATAGCTACGGTAATTAAATTGAATACCGGCAAGCGAATCCTCTGCCTCCTCCCGCGCAAACCTAGCTGCTGGCTGTTCGACGGTGCGCCGCGCCGCGCCGCGCCGATGACTTTCGAACAAGTGCAGAACGATTGGCACAGTGATTAAATTGAACGTGCGGGATGCGTGCGCGATGCACCCATGGATCTCTCTGAACGAGAACCGTGTGTGTCTTCTGTTTAGCTGGCACACGGCCCCCTTTGTCACTTGGACTTTTCGACGGTCAGCCCGCGGAGTTTAGTAATTTAATTGAATCCTTCCACCTGTACCGGTAGGTAGGTACTTAGTAGAACGTCGTCTGTAGCGGAGACTTTGCTGAACTCGACACACGCTGATGGGACTGTAACGATGCGAGACTACACTGCAGAATTTCCACGGGAGTCTACCGACGAGGGTAGTCGTGGTTCACTGGGCTGCGAGCTCCGAGGTGAATTACTGGCTTTATTGGCGGCGGAAGCGGATGTAAGACAGTGAGGTTGATCAGGTTCGATTACGCGTTCGTTCTGAAGGGAACGCTCCAATCTTCGAGTCCATGATAAATTGATTCGTGGAGAAAATTTGTCAATCTTTTTAGGAACGGTTCGATTTGTAGCATTTCCGGGAAAACTTCTATTTCTCCCCCGCTGTATTACACAAAATTTTTTTTGACAATGTTAAGCTATGTCCACACTGAAGCAATATCTAGCAACTTTTTGTCGTCTCCTGTTTTCTGCATTTTTTATCGAATAAGAGAAGAAGAAGGCAGCAAGAGGATACTTATTGTTGATTTAGTGTGACATAATTGTATTCTGTTTTGTTCGCTACCACTGTCACAGATACAGTGACTCCCACTAATATTCGGACACTCTTAAAAAGACGATAACTTTTTTAATATTCGACCATACAACTTGGACTTTTTTGAAAAGTTAGAACAATCGGTTTTGTTACGTAAAGTGAAAAGAATTTTTGAAAAAATTGCAATTAGTCGGAATTGCAGAGAAAATACTAAAAGTTATGTTTTATAACTTTTTTATGTGGGCTCATATTGAAAATGTAGAAAACACGTCTCGTAGATCTGTATCAATTAAACATATTCTGAAAATTTCATTAAAATCGGTCAACATTGCAATCAGCTACAAACGTTTAAAGATGGTAGAAATTGCCATTTTTCACGATTTTCGGCCACTAACTGCAATAAATCTAAGGATTCATATATTTTTCAATGCGTGTAGTTTTTCCCACATCAACCGATTTCAATGAAACTTTTACAATGCATATAATTGACACAGATCTACAAAACATATTTTTAAAATTTTCAATGTAGACCCACATAAAAAAGTTGTAAAATGCAAAATTTAGTAATTTGTCTACAATTCCGACCAATTGCAATTTTTGAAAAAATTCCTTTTCACATCATGTAGTATATTAATTGTTCTAACTTCTGAAAGAAGTTCAAATCGTATGGTGCAATATCAAAACAGTTATCGTCTTTTTAAGAGCGTCCGAATATTAATGGGAGTCACTGTACGTGACGTCCACAATCTTGTAAGTTACTCAAAGATAGACTTTTAAGAGTTTTAATATAATTTAAGATAATCTTTTAAGATATAACTTTTAAGAGTTTTAAGTCGCATTAACATCTGGGGTCATGAGCGACTGCAAACAATTTTTATTTTGCATAGTGATCCACTCGATGTGTCTTCTGACTCCAGATGAAGCTGTCCAAAAAGACACAGCTTTCGCCGAAAAGCCTCAACAATAAAAACTATGGTCATAGAGCACGTATTCAATGAAATTGTTATTCATAGGCATTAGTGTCGCACTCAAAGATAAAAAGAATTTACGAACTGGTTTCTGTTCCGTAAAATTAACATAGAGAATGGGACGCGAGCTTTCACCCAAAAGCCTCAACGGCAAAAACAAATCAGCCAACACCAACTGGATTAAAATCGCGTTATTAATTGCTCCGGTGGCGGGAAGAAAAGATTTCCCCGCCTACTCTCAGCCGGTGGTCGCTGGAGTAGGGGGCCGGCTGATTAATTTCGGGAAAAGAGCTGGTTCGAAACAATGCTCGTTAGAGATCCTCGCGGGAGATAAATAAGCGGCGGGAGTCCCCGTTGATCGTCGCCTACACGTTCCCGGGTTTTAAGCGGCGCCCCGAACGAGCTCTTCCCGTTTCTCGACGGTCCTTCGTGCCACCCATTTTCCAGTTGTTCGACGAGATCATCCAGACGCAAGTTTATCAACGGTTTCCCCGGCTCCTTGAAACTTCCCGCACCGCGATACGTCACGTTCCAAACGGTCGAAGTTGCTTTACCGGTGGCGAGCGAGAAGAGAGAAAGGGAGAAAGGGATAGAGACGGAAACGGTACAAATTACACCGATAATTCTCCTCCAGCCGTGCCGCCGCGCCGCGCCGCGCCGCCGCCGAGTCCTCTCGGCTCTCCCACTTATTTTTTACCACCTACTCGGCAAGTATTTATTCTTCGTTCCCTTGGCTCGGAGCCGAAGTCTCATCGAAACCTCGTTACGCGGGATCAGTCTGAGAACGACGCCTGCGAATAAATTGTGCCGTTAACAGACAGCCCCTACTACACGCTACCCTCGAAATAGAACGCTCGAAAATGGATCTCTACTTCGGTATTTCTGAAACGTCTACCCTATTCGTGTACCGAGAACTGTGCGGGATTCTGCTGTGACTCTATTGCCGTTTCGAAATACGTAATGTCTTGTAGTCAACTATTTCTAGAATCTGCTTGATCAGATTGTGTTAGCGTACGTCCGATTTTAGAATGCGAATTGTTCCGCACTGTTTTGAGCAAGAAACACTATTATAGTCTATTCTAGTAAATAATTCGTAGGGATAAGTTTGGCGCGCAAGAACATTTGGTAAGGAACTGTAGGGAATTCAAAAGGGGTAAAATAGAGGAAGTAGTGAACGGGAGAAAGGGTGAGAAGGTAGAGGTTATTGTTCAAAGGACAAAGCAAAGGACAAAATTACTCGGAATGATCTCAAGAATCATTTCTCTCAAGTCTTTCTCATGATCTTCAAACAATTCGATACTTAAGTACTTGTTTCGGTGTTTCGATATGTAGTGATGAACGTGATACAAGTCTTTCTCAATTCGCTACTTTAGTACTTGTCTGGGTGTTTCGATATGTATCAAAAGATAAGGAACTTGTAGTCGATCTGTGATACCAGTACGTCCCGAAATGGTACCAAGTAGTATTGGTATCACGTCTTGGATGAAATTGGTATCGTTACATTCGCAATTCATGTCTGCACCGTTTTGAACGTACCAACATAATATTTTCATTATATCTTCCTTTCTCACGCTTGATATTAGTAAACATAACATTTCATTTTATACTGTCCGTATGCCACACGAAGTCCCTCGAGACGGCTGAGGGGCAAAGGGGGTCTTCGCTCGCAGCCAATGGTTATCTTTGACGTCACACACTGTAGCCAATAATTCGGCTAGAACCGAAAGTTCGTGTGGAATGACCCAATCGGACGGTTTGTTGTCAAATTCTTGCCAGGAGACTTCTTATGGCGTACGAACAGTACTTGTCATTCGGTCGACTCGACCCCACAGGATTGTGATAGTATTGATAACAAACCCATCCAAGATGTACTTACAGTCGGTGTGAAAAGTATTCGTACACCTTTTAAAAACGAATAACTTTTTCAAAATTCGACCCAACAGCTTGAGTTTGTTTGAGACGTTAGAAGGATTAGTTTACTAGCTAATATGTAAATAATTTTTTTTTTATTGTTATTGGTCGTAATTGCGAAAGAAAAAGTAAAGTTCACGATTTTTAAATTTTTTATCTGTGCCTGTAGTGAAAATTTATAAGGTGCATTTGGTAGGTATAAGTAAGTTATATACATGTACAAAGTTTCATTGAAATCGGTTGACGCATAAAAAAGCTATGGGCATTGTAACATGTAAAAATCTCTGAATTTACGGTTTTCGAATCCTTTAAATCGCGGATTCTTACAATTTTTGCCATTTTCAATCATTTATATTTCGTAACAACCTCGATCGATTTCGATGAAACTTTGTACATGTATATAACTTACTTATACCTACCAAATTCACCTTATAAATTTTCACTACAGGCACAGATAAAAAATTTAAAAATCGCGACCTTCACTTTTTCTTTCGCAATTACGACCAATAACAATAAAAAAAAAAATTATTTACATATTAGCTAGTAAACCAATCCTTCTAACGTCTCAAAAAAACTCAAGCTGTTGGGTCGAATTTTGAAAAAGTTATTCGTTTTTAAAAGGTGTACGAATACTTTTCACACCGACTGTATAAAGGATCGAGGCTTCTGAGCAACTATCATTAGGGATCGATACTTTTTGATACCCAGAGAATCATACATGCTTGTGATACCATGATTCTTTGTCACAAGGAACCGATACCGCTTGAACATGCTCAAGGCCCATCACTAAGTACAACATTTTTGGAACACCCTGTAGTGAGAGGGGTTAATTCTTCGCAATAGACTGGAGCTTTGGGCGCGCTTGAAAAATGCTAGAATGTAAGCAAGGGTGAACGACCGCGAAACGATCACGATGCAAATGTCCGGTTGCCGAAAACGGACAAATCACTGACGTGTCCCACCCCTGCACGTCCACCCCCTCCCGCTCCTCGGCAGGTTCGTAGGAGCACGCAGCGGTAATTACTACAATCGCGGCGAGGTAATTCTGGTGTCTCGTAATTGTAGGCGTTACATCGTCGTGTCTTAAATGCAAATGCAGTTAAGGATCTAAGATGGTAGATTAGCGCAACGGGATGAGCGCGAAGGGGTTTAGGGGGCGGACGGCGAGCTGCACACGTGCACGCACGTGTGTGCACGCCGGTGCATGCATCACGATTCGCTCGCTGCAGGGGTTGTCGCTTTTATAAACCGGTGACTTCCAGAGAAATCGAACCACCGCTCCGTAAACGAGCTGAACGATCGAAAGGGACGGAAATAGAGAAACAAAAAGCGAGAGAGAATGAGAGTGAATGAGAGTCAGAGAGAGAGAGAGGAGAGAGAGAGTGCGGATGACCAGAATTGAAATTTACGCGAGCCTCGTTTACCCGCTATCAGGGAACGAGGACGCTGTTCGTGGATAATTAGACGTAATTAGATGGATATCGAGGCAATAATTTTCCGATAATTATAATTCCTCGGTGTGCCGCCTTTTGTCGGTTGATCCGCGAGCCGATTCCCATCGAGAGCCTCTCGAACACTGCGCGGTTAGGACACTATTTGGTCCATTGGTAATTCGTTTTCCGCAGTGAGGTCACTGTGTACAAACTTCCCTTTGCCCTTCGTAATTGCTCGAAGCTATTACTCGGGATACGATATGTCGTTATAGTCACGTCCCTTTTTCTGCGCTATAGGCGTGGCTAAGTACGAAATATCTGCTTCACAGAACAACCTTTATATTGGATATCATGATTTCCCAGATTTTTGGTGAAATAAGTATGAGGTCAGTGTGCCCTATGGAACACTGCTCCAACTCCGTTCGAGTGGGGGGCAACGAAACCACGCCCGCTTGGAGAACTGTATCCAGAGGAAGGGCAAGATAGAGACTATCTATACAGTATTGAATTTTTATTGATATCAATTAAATAAAAATTATTACAAAATTTAATATTATTGGGGGGAATCTTATAATAAATTGTAATTTAATATTATTATTTTTATTATGGTTAATTTTGTGGCCAATGTTATAACTGTATTTAATTAAGTCAAACTTTCAAAATTAACAGTCTCTACTTCCTTGGATATCATATGCCATTATAATAAATAAGCAAAAGTGGTCTTCAGCCACTCTGATATTATAATTTATTTTTGTGTCGCGTTTCTCACGATCGAATTGGAGATCGGAGGGCCAATTTGCGATCGATTTCGAACGCTCGATCGATCGTCACGAAATACCATGGTCCCGTCGTTGTCGATAAGAACACCCCGTAGGTTGATTCAGCGCGAACATCGGTGCCGGTCTATGGGGCACGAAAGGACAAGGTTAACATAGAAAGGGGCGGCCGTGGCTATTGTATTGTAATACTGTTTAAACTCGGCCAGGTAATAGGGCATGCTTACAAGTATTTAGAATGTAACGGGTGTCCGTATCGCGGCTCCGGCGCAACAGTGGCTCCACGCATTCTCTTACAGGCGTAATCTGCCGTGAATCTCTTACTCTCTCCTTCTCTCTCTTTCTCTCTTTCTTTCGCGTAGTTCCTCCCGCGAGGGCATGTCTATACCGAATAAAGAAGCGACCGGTAACAAAGTAGAGAAGCAACGGAGACCGGGATAGTAGCCGCGTGATCGTATCCTATTATACATATTGTTGTGCGATCCACCATGTACCGGGTGACACCCTTGTAATTCATATCAACCCTGTTCTACACGGTTTTTAAGCGCAACAAAAATTATTCTATGCAACTGTCAATATTGCATACGATTTTTAATCGACATTGTACACGATTATGTATAAGAGTTAGAATCAAGTATTTAAATTATTCTTGCTTAAAAACGATTGTTCGATATAACAGGAGACTACAAAAAGTATTCATTTAATCAATAATTAAATTAATTCACTAATTCGTACTCGCAAAACTAAAATTTCTGGAAAAATGTTTTGCACGACTTTGTACTACAAAGTTAGTTTCGCGAGTACGAATTAGTGAATTAATTTAATCATTGCTTTAAATGAATACTTTTGTAATCTCGTTGATAAAAAATGGAAAATGACTCGTGTAAACTCGTCGATCAACATCTCTTCCCCCCCCCCCCCCCTCCCGGTACCGCCATCAAGATAAGTAGAATTCCAGCTTCCATTTACATCCACCCGAAACCTGTTACTCCCTATTTGCCCATAGAACGAAGGATCAATCACTATCTTAATTAATTAATTTCCTTCAACGGAGACGATCACTCTGCACCGATCACTGCACGCTTTCAATGCCTCCGAAGTTACAAGCACGTTTCCCCGGCACCCCGGACCGAACTAATTAACCCAAATTACTTCGCCCTCCATTATTTACATCCTCGATTCCGCGGAAATGTTCGATCGTCGCTCGTCTTTCAAGCCCCTCCGGTTAATGGCCATCAAGACGCGAGAGACAGTCCTATATCAAAATGAATCCTGTGACCTCGATCATGCATATTACACTCCTGCATACTCGTCGGAACCGCGAAGAGACGTACATTTTATTTTCTGAAGCTGAGGACGGGAATAAAAGTCGCGCGAGTACCGAAAAACGTTTATGCTTTTTCACGCAGCGGTTTCGGCTGCCATAAAGATAAACCCCGAGAGCTCGGTTATTAAGATGATCCTGGCATTCATTAGGGATTCCGGAGAACACGATTACTACGAGGATACCGTTTACAGCGTCTTGGACTGTGACGCCGTCCTGGCGGGTGACGTCATTTTAAGTCAAACGATGATCTAAAATCTAAACGATTTTTGCTAAAGAAGAATGTGATTGATGTAAACAATTTTGTAAGCAATTGAAAGTAATTGGAGATTTTTATTTTCAAGTGGAACTTCCTTATTTTACGATCGAACAATTTATTTAATGTTAATTCTTGTCGAAGTGGTACATTAGTGAAGGAAATAAATATTATTTTGTATGTAGGGCTGAAAGCACAGTGAGCTAGCTGAGGATTACTTCAATTGTCAAACAATTACATACACAAACACTTTAAGAATTACTGTTCGTTTAAACTCTGCTTTTAAATTTTTTAAATAGTCTCCTCTGTAATGCTTCCTTTTAATACTTCGTTTTAATATCGTTTAAATACTTTTCCTCGATACTCTTCTTTTCCTAGCAATAATTTTTATCGAGGTGGTACAGAAAAGGTGCGATTCCTGATTTTTTTAAGGGGTTCTTAAAAAGTTGAACATGTATGAAAATCAACGATTTGTTGATACACCATGATAAAAAATGAATTCAAACACTTTTGATAAAGAACTATCAAAATGTGTAGACATTAATTCATTCAAGCTTCATAATTGTGATACTTGTGTAATTAAAGGGCAAAAATGTCCTAAAAATATTCTTACATAAAAATTAATTGCTCACATTATAGCTTCATTTTTTTTTTTTGCCTGCACAAGTTCTGCGAAGATATAATTGCAAAAATGTCCGCAAGACGACCGCTCGCAAAGCGCGCGAAGGCCGCACGATGGTTTGATGTCTCAGGACACCAATAGAGGAACCGGCCAAGGTAGAATTGAATTTCCGGGTCTGAGGAGACCCACCGATCGTTGCAGAGCCGTTAATTGCCGGCAGGATCGGAAAACGAAGCGCAGGAAACGTGGAAACCCGAGCGAGCACCCGGCAAATTACCCGGCACTTCGGGGAATCTCGAATCAATATTAACGCGGCTCGGCGCGGCGCGGCGCGGCGCAGCGCGGCTGAGCAAAGACAATGGCCCAGGGCCACGATAGCGGTGATTAACAGGTACATCATGAATTACAAATCGCGATGATTCATCACGCGGTGAACGAAAACACAGAGGCCAGACTGAACAGCACCGTTATCTTCGTTAGGAACCCGAGGAAATTCCTTCGACGATCATTCAAGAAAAATGTCGGCCTCTAAATCGTTTTCTTTTACCGTCACGATCGCTGATCGATCGGGCGAAAAAATGTTTTGCGATCGGTATCTGGATCGTAAAACTCTCGGATTCAACTCGGCGCAGCCTGCGCACAGGGATCGGAACTAATCGTTTCTATTATCGATCTTTCTCGATTAAAATTCCGAGACGCGGTCGCCGGTAACGGCGCAAAACGGCGTTCGGGAACGATAACAAGGATCGAACGAGTCTTCTCGCCACGTGAAAACCATACGATTCGTTTAATCCCACGGGGTGGGCAACTAATGGCGGCAAAAAGCCAGCCTCGCTTCCTCCAGGAAATATCTTAAGTTTCACCTCGGAGTCGGGCTTGATCCTCTTAGAGGCCGGTTTCCCACCCTGACGAGCCAGCGATGGACTCAACACGACACTTGTCACCTACTTGGACGTCTACCTGCGAACGATATTATCTTACCTAACGTTCAGTGTGGATGTTTAACTAATTTTCTAGACTGCTTCGTTCTTGATCCAATTAGGGTGTTTTTCAGGAACTGGTCCTGAGGACGTGTAAATTTGCAACTGAGTTTGTTTCATCTCAGAGTAATTCTGACTATTTTGTTGTATGTTTTTACTTTTTTTTTCATTGAGTCACTGAATACGTTTATTTCGGCTTTAACTGTTATAGTAGAAAATTATAGTTTTGATTACCGCTAGAGGTGAAGTTTGCAGTCGTTTAAAAACTGGAAAATATATACACAAGCTTTCATATTTGGTTCTGTAAAGAACATGTCCGCTTTTAATGGCAGAAAAAACTTGATTTTACGAATCATATAATTGGCACTGCCATAGGACATGGTCTAGATCCTCTGAGTCAAAGTTGCACTTACATCTAGGGTCATCGACAATATTTACTCGATACAGAGAGGCAGCGAGATTATAATGATTGGCCCTGATACAGTTTACTGTGGTTATGAAACCTCTTTTGATATTAGCATCAATATTTTGTGCTCTGTTGTATGTTCTTTCTGTCTATGCACAGTTGTTTATTCACAATATTATTTTTATGTTTCAGGAAGAAACAAAATTCTGATGAAGTAATGTTTTAATTCGCAACAAAATCGGTAGTCTGATTCTCACATTCCGACTCGAAAAATGAAGAACTACTTCACTAAATGTTTTCTTTGCTGGAATCAAGGACTTACTACCGGTAAAATTTTCATATCGGTATTACGCCTATGACTTAATATCGGTATAATCTTGATACCGGTATTGGGCCAACAGAGTTATACCGGTAATTATCGGTTGTACCTTCATAACCTTTATAGAAACCGAAATACCGGCATGACGTCATACCGCTATACGAAAATACCGGTATGTTATATGCATATAGCGGTATGACATCATATCGGTATTTCGGTTTCTATAAAGGTATAAAGGTACAACCGAAAAATACCGGTATTTCGTATACCGGTATGAGTCCCTGCTATACATTGGGAAAACCGAAAATGTTACCGGTAAATATACCGGTAATTTTATATAGCGGTATGACGTCATATCGGTACTTCGGTATTTCGGTTTCTATAAAAGTATAAAGGTACAACCGATAAATACCGGTATTTCGTATACCGGTATGAATTCCTGGCTGGAATATGATGTAATTTTGGAAAAATGGTGCAAAGTTGCATGAAAACTCGTAACCGGATGAGTTAGTGCAACCATCGCTACGTGCCGAGGGACTTGTCGGACGAAAGAACCGTCCACCGATCGTAAATCGAGCCGCGAATGGGATTCCGTTGGTTTTCCTCGGTGCATCGAGAGGCGAGCATCGCGGTTAATTGTACCGGATTAGAAATTTAAATGCGCTTCGACGACGCGACGCGACGGTCGCATCGATCGACAACAAAAGCTGTGCTCTCTCCCTCTTCGAATCGATTTGAAATCGGGCCAGAAAAATCCCTAAAATCGTCCCTAATTACGCGCGGAGCGAATAATTCGACTGCGTCTAGTAGGTTCGAAAGAGAGCTCTGCAAGGACACGCTCCTAGGAAACCGATATCCTTCGCGAGCGGACGCCTTGAATATCAGTCATGAATTAAAGATCAGTCGGAACGGATTCTAATTAGCTTGGGTGCACGGTGAACCGAGAGGATCCCGGTTCGCCGTGAAAACGTATCGATTTAATTGGAAACGAGTCGGCGGCCGACTCCGATCACTCGGCAGTCCCACACATGGCTCGAAAAAGGGAAGAAAAAAGGAATCGGGAGAGCTTGATTTACTTGATCGGGACAGATTTTCTGTGATAGAAATGTTGCGACCCCACACGGGTAATCGCCCGGTTCAGACTGTTATCCGCACCTGTGCACCTGTTAAACATGGTCAAACCTGGTCAATCTTGGTTAAACCTGGATAAATGTGGCCAAACGTGGTCAATAAATAAATATAGAGTTATTTGCAGTATCATAAAAGAACCTGTTTAATCACTAAACTACGGATTATACGAATTTATAACAAAACTGTGAAGACATTAGAAGAGTTTAAGACCATTGTTACATTGTTTTCGAATTACGAAAATGTTTAAAAGAGAATATTCAGTTTCATTTACTTGTGTGCTTTACAATGATAAAGCGTATAGCTGAATTATATGGCCAATGGGTGATTCGATAGACCATCAAGAAAAAACATAATGTGCAAAGTTTCAACCATATATCTCGATCGGGAGGGTAGTTATGTAAAACATCAAAAACCTCAAAAAAAATCGAAAAAGTGCAGATTTCACATGGAAGTTTTAGAGTGTCAACATTTCTACTTTATACGGTACCGATACATATATTGTTATTTTGGGAGATTTTTATTTTCCGTAAAGATCTGCAGTCTATTAATCACTGTTAACGATACACGGATTTGATGCATTTACGACAAAAATGGGGAGGTTAAATACAAAAGAGTAATAATATTAGAAAAATCCAGGGCCGTCATTGTATTTTGGACATATTGAAATTAATAAGAGTAGAAATACATTTTTGTGTGTTCTCTATTTCTAGGCATTGACACAGATGATTTTTATTTAGCATAACCGTAGTCTAGTTATTCAGCTGTCGATGACCAAAAGTCTAAGAAACTAGCTTCAAAATTGTTACACTTCAGAGTTCCATATAGTCCGTATAGAAATAGTCAAAATCAAACAAGCCCATGATTTCTAAAAACCGTGAAGTCGCTTTTCTAAAAACTCGATGCATCTTCAATAAAAATGGCGTCCGCTTTAGTCGAACGGGGCCGGAAGTCTGGACGCAGGGCGTACAAAGGCCATTGGCTCGCGAAGTAAGGCTAGTAGACAAATTATAGCCCCGGGATCGCGATAATTTCCATAAGAAGGGGCTCGTTGACGCGTTTCTCGGTCCTTTCAAGGCGCTCGGCCGCGCGTGTCGACGCGGTCGGTGTGCTCGCGAAAAAACCGGCGTCGCGTCGTCCGCGGACCATTCTGGTGTCACTTCCGCCCGTAATAAACGTCGACAAAGTCCACTGGTTCGAATCTCATCGGGTTCGTTCTTCCCCCATGCCGTGGTCCCTCTCGGCGTGTGTCTATAGTTGGCGGTGGTCGTTAACTGAATTCTCGTCATCTTTCGGACCACGTGTTTTCGACACACGCGGAAGATAGTTCGCCGGCCATTAGCGTCGCCTTCGAATGCCTGGCGAAGCTGGTTAAAGAACAACGATAATGGGGCTCTCCGGTCTGTATTCGTTGCGACGACAAGCCTCCGTAGAGGCGGAGAGAGAGGGAGCTGGAATTTTCTACGGTGTCCCCTTACCGAGAAATAATAATTCCGAGCCACTCAAAGGCCGATGCGACCGAAGAATTGGAGCGGGTAACGGTGAATCGATAGGTTCGGTGATCCGGGAGCCACCTGGGGATCGTTCCCTCGCCAAATTGAGTTAAACGATTCCTGTTCCGCGAACGTGAACTCGCAGAACCATAGCAAACTCCTCTGCGATGTCTCCGGGTGCCCCGGCACTAGCGCTAGCGACGCTTTCAAAGGAATTTAGACTAATCTTGTCGTATACAGAGTGGTCAGTCATTGGTGGTGCAACAGGGTGAGATTCTACTTAGAAAAAGAAAGTCGAAAATGTAGAATGAAATTTTTTCGTATGGCGATTTCTTTTCAAGAAAATTCTACTAAATAGGAATCGACTGACGCGTCTGTACGGACGACGGATTTTCAAAGTCGATTTTCCCGAAACCGAACACTTCTATGATAAGATTTTATTCTACATTTTTTTTATGTAAAATCACCCCCTTTCCGGTTGTACCGCCAGTTACTGACCACCCTGTATACTTGTCTTGTCAATCATTTTCTCAGTTACTTTAACAGTACCACTGCCGGTCAAAATGACCGGTTTCCAAATGTGTTTTACAATTATAGAAATTCAAATTCTACAAAACGTGAACTCATGGGAAATGATGCATAACGGATGTATCTTCGCAATCTAAATAATTGTGAATTAAAAATATTAGAACCTGGACCTTCAAACAGCATGATACAACAAAATACTCAAATATTCCTAGAACTCTTGCAGTTCTAGATGAATCACGGTACCAACTGCCAACTAATCACAAGATTGCTGAGCACGTTGCGTTGACATGTATATCAAGATGGAAAAAGCCACTCTCAAACAAGGAAGTCTTCGCGTCCCCATACCACATCCTTCAAGAACCAATCTCGACCAATCGGGAGCTTTTTTCTAAGTTGAGTAGGTGTTTCAGCGATTACAATGTTCGAAGCAAACGTCCACCATCGCGTCGTGGCCTCGCGATCCCATCATTACGCACCATAAACTCTCTTCGCGAGAACTTCTCCTCGCCAATTCCGAACTACGTAAATATTACTTCGAACGGGTCGCAATAGTCGCAAATCCTTACAGTATAAGAGAAAAAAAAATTCACGGTCACGCGAACCTGAAGTACCGGAGACCGCTGGCCGTTACGCAAGTTTTTGCGACACGTTGCTCTCGCTGGGATCGGCTCGTTTTTGCGGCAATCGACGAATTACACGATTCTATTAAAGATTAAGTACCCGGTTCGCGACTTCTACAATCCCTCCTCCCCCTCTCTCTCTTTCTCTCTCTCTCTCTCTCTCTCTCTCTCTCTCTCTCTCTCTCTGTCCCCACGTATAGATTGTATATATATATTTCCCCATGTGTGTTTCCCTTCTCTATGGCAAACACCGGTGAAGCAAGGTACGTTTGCCTGGTCGTGACCGTTCTCCGGTAACCATACGGGTTTCACGGTCATGAGGTCTTATCTTCCTTAAACTCTCCTTTCTCCGGCGCTTCTATGGGTCCCCGTAATGCCGGCGGGTATCTAGTTTCGTACTACTTCGAGACGCTCGGAGACGTCAACGCCGCGCCGTTCGAACGGCGCGATAGGAAAAGATTCGATGCGACGATGCAACATTGCAACGATGCTATGCAGGCATGATGAATATGCAAGAGTTAATCAATATCGGGATGCATAATGGAACCGTGAGTGCCGTGTGGGTGTCTCGGGATCGTCCGTGACTCGATTCGAGCACGATTTTTCTGCCGTTTATCGAAGAAAATCGAACACGATGAGTGGATCTTTAGGCAAAATTAAAATTGCCTACTTCGATTGCAACAAGCTGGAGTCAAATTGATATTTGGTACTGGCAATTCGAGTCAATTCTCTTGGACTCTGGTCCAATAGGCTGAATATATTGTGACAAGATTTTAAAATTTTTCAATGGGTCTCATAAACATAGTTTCCACCCCATTTCTATTGTATATTTTTTAACGAAAATTTAGTATATTGTAGATAAAAGTGACACAGAAAACACAGCAACTATTATAAACTGTTGGGAATTGGTAACTAAATGACTGAAAACGCTGAAGAATTCTTTTCTAATTGTTTTATTAAACATCGCAGAAGGACGATCCTCACAGTTCGACTAGCGGACTCGAAGTGAAAAAGAATAAAGAAATGTGGCAGGGGCGAAAGAGAAAATCAGTCGCCTACTTGAAATAAGGATAAACCCAAGGCTAAGTTGTTTATTGCCCTGGCCCTTGGGTATGACAAATACCAGGACTGTCTGTTATTCGACGTTAGAGAAACTGCAGTATTTCTCTAGCAGTTGCATTATTATTGCTAATAATCCAACATAAACCAATAAATGAATATAAACCAATAAAAAGAATTCTCGAAGTGAAGCTCACTTTTCGACATCCTAGGTGTATGTCCTCTCTAAAGAAATAGAAATTTCTGTAACATAAACATCGCCGGGCCGATCAAAGCGTTTCCTAAACCGAAGGCCCCGCTACGTGAAACGCAAAAAGCTCCTCTAATGCCTGTTAAATGTTCATGTTCGAGATTCGTCTTCGTCGCGTACCACCCATGCACGGTTATTTATTCGCACGTTAATGGTCGTGTTCCACTTAGGTCGCCAATAAACGGCGAGCTATGAACAAGATATTCAAGAGATAAATAGAGGACGGATGGCTGGAATTACGCTTATGAATAATCATTGCCGATATTACCGGCGTCGTTGAAAAGCAAGCCCGGGGTAATTACGCGAGCACGATCCTCTCGATCGTAACCCTTCTGCTGGGTGCCATGCCGGGGCGACTATACCGAGCGTAGAGGTATAGTCGTCGTCGTAGAGAGTAGTATGCTCAATGACGAGGGACTGTTGCTGCAGCTCAGGATCGATGTCTAGGATTCGTGACGAGACAACATGGCCTCTGCGTCCTCCTTCGTGTGTACCCCTCGAGACTTTTTCGATCCTGTGCTGAAGCAGGGTTGTCGACCCGCTTCCTTTTTTCACCGACGATTAAACGATCAATCAAAGGCCGTTGGAGGGTCGCGATCAATTAGCCGCGGCACGTCGAACACCTTTGCCGTGAGGGCCGTCGATTAATTATTGCTCTGCACACTGAGGCTTTTTCTTCGATACCCACCTCGTAGCACTGTGGACCATTTTCTAAAATAGGTGGTGTGAATTTGGACATTTTCGTGTCATGAAACAACTTAATCTATTGTTTATTAACCTGTTATTATTTTACTGCGTATCCTAATGGAAAATAAAAATTGTCTGCGTCAATTGCAAAACGCATGAGTCACTTAGATATCTTTGTCTTTCTTTAACAATTTTGAAAAATTGAAAAATTTCATATCGATATTCTCTAATTGTTTTAATATTTCTACTCTTTTAATGTTGTACTTATTTTTTTTCATAAATGCGTAAAACTCGCAGTCTAGTTATTACATCTGTTTAATAGGATTTAAAGGTTTGCTGAGAATTTCTTAAAATATTGTTCAGTGACAATACAACTATTTCAATACAGTACAGTCTAGAGTAATGGAGAATTCGGTCATGCAACATGATAGATAGATAGATTAATATGTTAGTTATTAATCTAATCCCATACTTATTAATCCAATTTGTTGCATAAACTTGGTAAACATTTGTTAAATGAACAGTAAATATGATTTTGATCTAGTATTGAATTCTTTCCAAATATATGAAACCTTATAAATATAGAAGACATTTTAAATTTAAATGTTAATTACTATTAAAAATGTGACTGGTATGTGTTGGTTCATAAGAACGACAAGCTTGAGTTCATCTAGACTGTTTACTATTTTTATCATATAATAGTATATGTTCGATTAAGAAATTAATTCAATCATTTTCTGCGGGGTCTTTAATACTTCAACAATCCCAAAATAAATAATCTGGGACTGGTCTATTCAAATGATGCACGAAAAATGAGTAAATACATAATAGATTTCATTTGAAATTCTTCGTCAAGAGTCTGACAGGATGTTGTAGGGCAATATATGAATTAACAAAGATGAGAATTTTGTCCAGCATTTTGCGATTCTGACGCACCGTACGAACGACGAGACGTCGCGTCGAAACGTCGCAGAATATTCGCGAAAGCGTCGGTACCCGGTCTTTCGATCGCGACTTCTCGATTTCCAGTTCATTTGAATCCCTTCCGTGCCACTGCGTTTTCCTCGCCGCGTTCTTTTTTCCCTCCGTTCGACCGATCGGCATCGATCGGCACCGATCGACTGAAATTCCGCCGCGATCGACAGCGTAATGACGCTGCGTAGGAAATTAGGGGCTGGGGAGGGGGTAAGGGGGCGCACACCGGCCCGCCGGAACGAACGTGACGTTATTGGGTTACAGGAAATGTAAGTAGAAATGGAAACAGCCCCCCTGATGCGACGGGGTAGGGTGGGTTGGGGTGGGTTCGAGCAGCCGAGAATATTGGCTGCTTTCGGCGACTTCCGCTTCGGCTACGCTCGATTTTTCTACTGCCGGAGGTGGACGACGCTTTCCTCTTCGTTTCTTTCTCATTAAATTTTGCCTTGATTGTCTAGACTTTGATACCGGCGTGACAATTTTTTAAACGCTTCCATGTTGCCGTAATAGAACAAGTTTTTAAGAAACGTTCTCACATTTTGTACCGAGTTTGGTAAACCCATGAGAAAGTTTAAACAATAATTCTTTATAGTATACAAATAAAACTTTGTTCGGTGTTTTTCTTATGGAACCCCCTGCAATATAAACGGGCTGAAATAACTTGTTTCCATGTAACTTTTGTTATACAGATTCCAAAATATCTGTTACATAAGAACACTTTTAACCCTTTGCACTCGGAGCTATTTTAATTGAAAAACCAAAAATTTTTCCATTCTATTCAATTTTTTTTTTCATTTTTTGCATATGAAACTGATATAATGTCTCATGTAATATGTAAATGTCTAGTAGTTTACTAAATACGAACAGAAATAATAATGTGAACAATATTTTTAAGAATGGCATAGCAATTTTCAGTGATGCCTCAGAATAGCACTCACCCGAGTGCTAAGGGTTAAAGGACATATCAAACATAACTCAACCCTTCGCAGTCGAGTGGTGACTTTGAGGCACCACTGAAAATTGCTGTACCTGTGGTGTCGTGTCGATCCCGAAATTGGGTAAGTCGTATCACGACTAGGATAGATGACGAAATTGAATGTAAACTCAAATTCCGGAGAACTGGTGTTTATTGAAAATATGCAAGACTTGGCTTGCTGTCTCCAAGTAAGACTCGGCTGTGCTTGGAGATGATGATCGTTCGTTAGTCGATTCAGTTCTGACTTCACAGAGCTCGCAACAATTAGGGGAAAGCTCGGAAGTAGGTGTGGTCTTGGAAAATTGTACGTGATTGGTTGAAGGGTGTATTTTGGAAAGTGGTGAAAGTGGTGGAAAATTAGGAAGAGTAGGAGTAGAGATAGATTTGGATATAGGCGGCTACGGCTGTAAAACTATAAAACTCTGTAGGGTAACGGAATGACTGTTCACCATGTGCTTGTCAGCTGGCTTTTTCGGGTTTTTCGCGTTTACGGTCGTTATTGTCTCGAGTAGGTAGTCCAGCTAACTGACCTTCAAGGTAACACTCTTGTCCCTTCGCAGAGGGTTTTAAGACGGAACAGTACCATTATTCAAGATATTGTGTACATTATTAAATATGTTGTTATCTAATCAATTACTAAACATGTAAGTATCGTATGAGATATTATATCAATCTCAAATCCATAGAATGAAAAGACATCAAATAGAATGCAATTATTCTAGGTCGGAAGACATGTTTAATTTTCGTGTTGAAATCGCTCCGAGCGCGAAGGGTTAAGTAACAGTTTATGCCAATTAGATCCAACAAGGACAAATCGGTAAATAAAAATCAGACAGGTCCCAGACCTCGTTGTCGACAGACTCCTAAAAAATGTCCGCCTTTCGAGGATTAATCTAAGATCCACAACCGCCCAACATCGTAAAACGGACTCATCGTCAAGAAGTTCTCTCGGACACGGTCCGGAAGACGGTTCCATCGGGTCGAGCGACGAATTCGTGTCTTCATAAATCATCCGAGCAAAGTTTCCCGGACGTTCTCCGGTCGGAGATCGGTAGCCGAATCAGAAAGGATTACGCACGGAGAGCCGAGCTCGAAACACATACATACATACATACACCCACACACACACACTCTCTCTCTCTCTCTCTCTCTCTTGAGCTCGAGCTCGAGAAATGTTTGCGGACGCGCGAGAGGAAGAACTGCAGAGGACTGTGCGCGCGTGCATCCCGATAAGAAGAAGGAACGCGAAGCAAAGCGGGAACAGGCAGACAGGGGAACGAATCCAACCGTGACGCGCACCGGTCCGACCGTATGCAGTCGCCGGGCTCAAAGTCAACAATGATATGACGTTGATTGTGATATGCAAATCGAGAGGGATAGAAAGATGTATATTCTGAGAGAGAGAGAATAATACGTGGACGGAGAAAGAGACACACAGACAGAGAGAGAGAGAGAGGGGGAGAGAGAGAGAGGGAGAGAGAGAGAGAGAGAGAGAGAGAGGGGGGAGAGAGAGAGAGAGAGGGAGGGAGGGGGGAGTGGAAAGACGGGGAGAAGTGGCTGCCTAATGAATATTTACTCGGGCCTGGGGACACTCGAGTATACGACTATATATCCGCGCTACCTGTGCCGTCGATTAAACGTATAATTTTCGAATTAAAGCACCGATCAAATCGTTAAACAGTTGTCTCATGCAAATCGAAGGCGTTCCGAGTAATCGCCGCCCTTTTGCGCCCGCTACTTCCACAGGGATACCGTTCTTTTCCTTCTTCTACATTCTGTACCATCCTCTCTACTCCACAGTATTCCCACAGACCTATTTTCCATCTTTTTCTTTGCCCCAATGTCCTATATTTTTTTAGATGAATTCATTCTTTCACATTGCTGCTCTATTTTTCGATAATATTTAAGGTCTATTTGATGGGTTCTATTTGTGATAGTTTACTATCTATTGCATCAATGTATTTGATCAACGAGTGGTTCTAGATACTGTGATTGATGATTATACATTGTCATATGCCTTTCAAACAGTCAGTCGACCAACGATTCAATCAATATAATTCAATCCATAATACAAACAATGATCCCACCAATCAACAACAATACGCGTTGAACAAAAGATGAACTTAAGAGGTCCAGCATTATAATACAATTTAAAAAATGTAACCAACGTTGTATTCTCCCAACTCAATCAATTCCCTCAATATTTCATCTTCAAATTTCAAACCCAGCACTCACAAAAAAATTCCACCCCTTCTCACATAAAAATCTTTAAAAAAGAACCCTTAGTAAATTCATATAAAATATCGTTCTCTCACCTTCAAGGATCCATCAGCATCCCCTGCAAACACATATCCAATCCAACACTAATCGGCGCGAATCCACAATAATGCATAAGTCGCACAATCACATTCCGAGCGAGACACGTCCTATGCGCTCATCGAAATCACAGACGTCGCGCAGCCGGTCGAGACTCTACAAGAGACTCCATACCACGAATACTCTCGTGAAACTTCACACGCGACTATGGCACCACCACCTTATCCCCAAACCTCGTTCCCAACTAAGTACAATAAACAATCAAGCACAATCTAGCTGTCCAGGAAAACAAGTCAATCTAGTCTAGCGTCTATTGTTCTTTGACAAACAAATTTCTCTCTCTCTCTCTCCCTCTCTCTCTGTGTGTGTGTGTGTGTGTGTGTGTGTGTGTTTTCCTCTCGTCCTGGTTCCGGACCGTTAATCCATCACGGTTCCTGGTACTCTGCGAAGCGGGTCGCGCGAAGAAAAGCACTCGTGACAAATCAGAGATGGCGCGGCGTCCCGCGAAAGAACTCGCATTAATTTAACACATGCTACGCGGGCCGATCGCGCGTTGACAAACGAGAGTCCCGCCGCGCCGCCTGGAACGAAAAAACCGATGGTCTAAAGGAGCCACCCACGTCGAGTCCACGCGCCGGTACCCAAAATAGCCGCCCACTCCTTCAGGAACAGCAAAGATAACCGAATAACACGGGATCGACGAGAAAATTTAAAGATGGAAGATATACGAGTTGATCTGTTAGATGTGATGGAGTCTTGAAAAATTCCACAAGAAAATTGAAGATTTCATGACGAATAAGTTGGTCTTTTAGGAGTCTTGAAGAATTCAACTAGAGAATCGATGGATTTAAGGTTCCCAATTTTACCTATTAAATATGAAAAAGAAATTTTTACGAATTCAACCAAGCCTTCTGCAGAATTTGCAGACTTTATGAGAAGATCGAAGCTTGACGACGCGCAAGATGATCTGTTTAATATAAACGAGAGGCTCTGAAGGATTTTGGAGAATTTCCGAGGATTTTAATCGACTGTTCTCGATCACCGCCGTCCTCGAGTCCAAGTTGTATCCTCTTCGGGTAGAGTTTGCATATACCACGGAGAAAAATGAATCGGCCAGCCTACGGCTAACGAGGCGCTAATTAACGAACGATGGAGACACGTTAACGAGCTGCGCCTCTCGGTCCCACGTGCTTCTCGATCTCCCGACACTCTCGCCCCGCGCATCAGGTGTGCGCGTCGCGGTGTCAAGGTGACCACGTGCAAACGAGACGGGAGGACGCGTCGCGATCGATCTTGAGCCTCCGAATCGAATTACCCTGGGAACCTCTCGATGTACCTGTCCTCGATCTCTTCATGAACTTTTCATCGACAGCATCGTTGTCCGACATTGATCCGTCAGTTTTTTATTGGACAGTTTTTCTGAACGGTGCTTGAAGGACTTCCGGTGGTTCTAGGGATCATCGAGGATCATTTTCCTTGGGAGACTTGGTAAGATTCACGAAACTTTTCAGACAATTTGTAACCAATTTGTAGACAATTTGAAGACACTTTGAAGACATTGAGTTATTTACTGAAGAAGAGTCACATAAATTAGACTAATTTTTAAGACACTTAGGAGACACTTTTTGGACACTGATTTATTTCCTGAAGGAAAGTTAGATGGGTTAGATGTATCAAGTCTTTGCGAAGGAGTTCGTTTTGATGAGGCTTGCCTATGCTTCGAAATACTTATTCAATTAACCATGCTTCATAGCGTATGATTATTGTGTTACTGTTGTTAATATTGCCACTGGTCTAAGACATTTGATGAGGTTAATAAAATCGTTGGATGACGACATATTTATGCATCCTCACGGATTTGTTCACTGAAGGACAACTCAACTAAATCCTCGCTAGTCAAGAACTCCAGACGAAATTAACAAAACTTTCCGATGTGGACACTTTGAAGATTCTTCACCGATTTCTTCACTCAAGGGTAGCTAATCTCGACAATCCAGGTTTCCACAAGGGAACTGGCCTAGGAGGAACTAGCCTAAGTTCCAGAAGCAATGTTGACACAGCACATTATCGCGTTACCATAGTCACTAGTCGAAGATAGCTGACGAAATCGTCAAAATCGTTGAGTGAAAACACTTTTCAGTTCCCTCACTGAAGTGTAGCTAATCTAGACAAGCCTAGTCTCCACATTTCCCCAGGAGAGAATTCGCATAAGAGGCTGTAGTCTAAGATCCAGAAGCAGCGTTTACACGCCACACTACCATGTCATCGTTGTCACAAATCCAGAACACTTGGAAAAATCGTCAAAATCGTAGAACAAGTACACTTTCAAGTCCCGGTCACTGAATTCTCCATTGAAGGGTAGCTAAGTTAGCAGGACCGGTGCCACCAAAGACCCGGAAGCACCGAGCTCACAGCACACTAGCATGTTATCCTTGTCACGATCCAAGACACCCACCAAGACGTACATCGTTCGTAAACACAGTTCGCAAACACTTTTCACCGGAGATGTCTTCACCGAGGGTTAACGGATCAAGGTCTATCAAAAGGGGTATTTAGGCGGGAGAGGCCCAAGGTTCCGGAAGGAGCACGTTCCGCGTTACTTCATCGAGCTGGAAGAATAGCAAAGGAGGTGGAGTGGACGTGGTGTGTTCGCCGGCGAGTGGTGGCAGCGAAACGATGCCGGCGACGAGGACGAAGAAGACGATGACGATGGTGGTGGTGGTTGCGGCGGTGGTGGTGACGCAGAGGCAGAAGAAGAGGTAGAAGAGGAGGAGGAGGACAACGACGACGACGACGACGACGGAGAAGAAGAAGAAGAAGAAGAAGAGGAGGAGGAGGAGGAGGAGGAGGAGGAAGAGGAGGAGGAGGTGTGCTTCGCGCGATCTAGCCGAGAGTGGTACCAGCGGCCACTGAAGAAGAAGTGGCGTGTGCGGATCGCACGGCAAGGCGAAACGAAGACAGCCACTAAGAAACGGTACGGGACAGAGGCCGAAAGAGAAGTAGAAGGAGTAGGAGGACTGAGGGACCTCGGCAGAGGAAACGAGAGACCGAGAGAGAAAGAGAGGGAGAGAGATAGAGAACCGCGGGAAGGAGCAGGATCCTCGGCAGAGCGTCCTTCTCGAGGAGAAGGGACGAGGAACACGGTTCGTCAAATGGCACCGCGTATACCGTGCCCACCTGAAAATCTTGATCCCTTCCTCCTAGCCCTCCTGCCCCTTCCCGCGCCTTTTTTGTCAACGTGCAGTCGCTGGGTATTAATGGGACACTTGGACGGACACAGCGGGAAACGTGTCGGTAATGATCGGTGGGCTGACTGACGAACGGGATTGAATTTTAGAGAAAATGAGCCGTCGGTTCCTTCTCCGGGACTTGGAGACTTCATTTTCTGAAGAGAGATTTAGGCTTCGTTGATATTTCTGAAGACCGTTTATAGCGTCTTTTGTCAACTTTTTGAACCTTTCCGACTGGGTGATTTTTCAATTACAAACAGTTACGAAGATGTGGCGGGGGGAAAGTACAGTAATGAGACAAATAATTACACAATTCAGTGATAGCGCCATTCCTTGAGTTAAGGGAGAAAATGAAAAGCTTCTGGGTGGTAACAAGAAACAGGCATCTAGAGCATTCATATGTTGGATTAATAGACTTCGATCTGGACATTATCAGCTGAACGCCTCCCTTTTTAAGATCAAACTTGCTTCTGACACAAGTTGTCTATGTGGTTGTAAGGTACAGGATCTAAATCATGTGATATAGCAATGTCCGAATTACAATGATAATAGAGAGGATCTGATCCAGAAACTTTGCAGCAAGGGTTAGATAGATGCCCTTCTGTGTGGACCTTCTCTCAGCCCTTTATTTTATATTTTTAACTTCCTTAGGTCTCATTGTTTATACCTTCAGTTCAACATTCAGAAATGTTCCAATTCATTGTTAATCCTAGTTTATAAGGTATTCATGTAATGTTAGCATGTACAATCATGTGCATGCTTCTAATAAGCCCATGTGGAGTTTTATAGCGTGATAAAAAAAAATTTTTTTTTTTAAGAAACAGGCATAACGAGTTAACTGTTCATCCCCGGCTAAGTGGTTACACATATTTTTCGAGGTTGATACTTTCCTTCGAGTATTTTGAAACGCAAATGAGTGGTTCGTGCTTTAGCCTAGAAATTATTTGTGTCTTGCAGTAAATAAATGACTGCAGTTTCTTCAAATTGAAAAAGAACAGAAAGAGGAGCACGTCAAAAATGTCCGTGGTCAGATACGCGTTAATGTCTTAATGACCGAAGCCCGTAGCAAACAGTATTCGAAATTCCTCATTTTACCCGGCTGTAACGAGTTAGAAAAATTGGAAAAACGACTACCACCGACGTGTTAAGTTCGCCATGCTAGCTGCCACCATAAGAACATCTTGGGATACCATTGGCGTGAACAGGAGACCAACGGTGGACCCTCGAAGACATGCAATTAAACACCATCGCACGACGACGCGACGCGATGCGACGCGATGCGACGCGACGGCAGAGAGCAAGAGCGTGTATCGCCCGATGCAACGCGTCGCAACGTGTAGGTATAGGTGCAACGCGTGTCATCCTCGAGCTTTCTTCCCCACCTCCTGCGTCTTGGTGACGGGTGTCGCGTGTGTGGGGTTAACTGGCAGTCGGAGAAAAGGCTTTCATTAGAGGTCTCGGGATGCATGGTCGCGCGACAGAAGCGAACGAATGCGAGTATCCGATCGTGACCGTCGTCGTCGGAGAAGAACAAGCAACGGGAGGAGAAGAAAAAGGCAGGAAACGCGATAGCGGGATACAGAAAGGGAGAAGAAGACTTAACCGGATGAGGAGAGAAGAGGATCGAAGTATGCGAGCAGCAATGGGCTCAAGACGACTCGAATCTGCTAGGAAAAATTGTAAATCTGAAGAAAATGAAGACACGGTTAAAAATCTTAAGACGTCTTTCAAAAATAAATACAACCATAACAAATAAAAGACATCTTTCAAGTACGAAGACATCCTTAAAAAATGTAGACATCTTTAAAAATTGAAGGCATCGTTAAATAAAAAATAAAGGAGTCTTTCAAAAATAAAGACTACATAAAAAATAAAGCCATCTTTCAAGTATGAAGATATCCTTGAAAAATGTAGGCATCTTTAAAAAATAAAGGCATCGTTAAAGAGTCGAGACATCTTTAAATATCGGCCGTTGTATAGTAGGTCGCTGAATTCGTTTTTTCATCAGCAATAGCAATATAAAGTTAAAAACACATGGTGCTATTTAATGAGATCAAGGCGACCTCAGTTTTTTATTAAATGAAATTTTTTTCGAAATTTTTATTATTACACTTCAATCCCATCGAAGTACTGGATAATTATTATTCGAAACACTTTTTTCTCAGATTGGCATAAATGCCTAAAAAATCGGTACGACCGTTAGGATGTACACCCTGTATAATACTTAAAAGATCATGGTTCGTAAAGGGTTAAATTCTATCGAACCCGATAGAAGTAAAATTCCCTAAACGATTGGAAGACACGGTGTCTCTCGCCAAAGAGGACCTCTATCGCGGCTCCAACGATCTAGCGACAGGGACTACCAATAAACCAACAGCCGTATAATCACAATTCCAGGATCCTCGTCCAATTACATCGGTTTCGATCGACCGTCGTCGATGCCGGTCTCTCCGGCGTCGTACAAATCCGAGAGGTTCGCGTTCCTCGGTTTCGCCTTTCGTCTTCTCCTATCTACATCTTTCGCGGCACAATTTCCAGCAGCAGGTTCTCCTCAAACGGTTGCCCCGGCGATCGTTCTTTCCGCTTGTTGTCGGTCGAAAGTACACCCGGGGACGCCTCGTAACAGAACGTTTGGACAGAACCCACGACAGGATATCACGTGCGCCGTATTCCCTTCTGTTCCGCGTCCTTTAAGTCTGCCGGGATCCGCGACGCGCTTTTCACGGACTCCTGATGCATTGCTACCGTTTCGAGCGATGCGATGGTCTCCACTTCTCCTCTTCTTCTCTTCTTCCCCTTATCCACAGCGACGTGCCCCTCACCGAGGCCTTGTATTATGGTAAACGAGACATCGGAGGCAGCCTGCCACTCACCGGGGCTACCTCCTCCCAGGACTCACCCGGTCTGTCTCTCCTTCCCGCTTTTGTCGTTGTTCCAACCGTCTACCTGATGTCCTCCTTCCTTGGTTACCGCTGTTACAACTGTCCTCTATCTAAGAGACGCTTCCTCCGGCTTGTGTCGCGATCATATCCCCCTTTTGCCGGTTTTTGGAGGATGCGACTTCAGACCCTCCGCGATTCACCTCCGAGCAGGCGTTCGACTAGGTGTGTCGCGCACTGGTCCACGCGCTCGATCTAGCTGTTCATTTGGTAAAAAAGCATCTTGCTCAAATCGATGATTAATGAATGTATATTGCTTCATAAATGTCCATGACATTCAAAAACGTTGAAATTAATGAGATTTATTGAAATCCTCCGGACGGGTTGCCCTGAACGGGCGAAAAAGTCGTCTTTGGTCACTAATGACGTCACAACTTTTGAACGAATTGACTTTTTCAAATCCTGCTAAAATTATGATTTTTTAAGTTTGTCCGAATTTGCCGACTATCCTTTGTGATTGTTTCGAATTTTTTTTCCTAAAAACTTTTCCAGGACCATAACGATCAAAACAAACAAAGAATTACGCATATCCATCGTTCGAATCGCGAGTTATGGTCTCGAGTTCATACAAAAATCCCATTGAAAAAAGCACTTTCATTTTTTCCCGAATTTTCCATTTTTCCGGGCAACTTTTCCAATTTTTCTTTCCCTATAAACCTTATTCGGACTATTACGAACATTAAAAAAAAAAAATTAGCCAAATCGGTCTAGCCGTTCTCAAGTGATGCGCTTACCAACGAACAGCATTTCATTTTCATTTATATAGATTGTGATTAGAACAAGCATTAAAAATCAACATTTTATGTATTCTATTTGTCACCGAAAAAATTACCTCGTTTCTTATCGATACCCTGGAGAATTTATTTAATATTATGTGTCCATTTTTGTTTCAAATGAATAATATTTGTCTATATTTAGAGTATATCTTGTGTACTAAGATTTAATATTTATAATTTATGGAAATAACAATGCTCAATAAACTAAAGAGAATCTTCAAAGTTTTCAATCTTTGGTAAAGGATATCTTTTGAGCTCCACATTGTTCCCCATTATAATCAAAGTGCATTATGTTCAGCGTACTTTTCTCTATGAAATCATGCAAGAGTCACATCCCATTCGGCCCCAGTACAAAAGTTATTATTGTTTAAAGCGTATGTGTCGACTGAACTGCGGCCGAACCCCTGGCGCGGCGATTTGATTAAATTCTTTTAAATTTAAGAGACAAACGCATTTTGATGATGAAGTTGGACAATTAATGTTGAAAGATGTTAAAAATAATGATTTGTCAATGTGATGTAATGTCAATTGTTATTTTTGTTTGTTTATAATTAATATTATGTTTTTTTGCACAGTTTTAAATAAAATATTTTTAATTATGTTTATAAAATACATTACTTCAAAAATGATTGATTATTCTGTTTATTTAAAACCTGAAACTGATTTATCATACACTTCCGATAATCTGAGAAAAAAATGTTTTAAACAAAACTTAATCAACATTCAGCAGTCTACAAATTTCAATCCAAAAAATTAAAATAATAAATTTTTAATGCATAACTAATTGAAGTCACCTTGAATTTTTAAAAGTAAATATGTATTTTTTACTTCATAATATTATAGCTGATATCAAAACGAATCCACCGACCTAAATTATTATACCTTTAAACTTTCAAATAGTGCTAAAATATTAATGAACAGCTAGATCGGGCGAGTGGACCAGTGTGTGTCGGATTGTTTCGAACGTTATCCAAATTACGATTGCCGCTAGTTCAAGGACAATTAATTCTCTAGTTCGTGTCGTTATAAGGTCAGAGTTCTGACCGTACTAGTCCGAGGTTCTTAGGTTGTTACAAGTCCGAATGTTCTAATAGTACTGAAGTTCAAGGTTCTTAGGTTGTTACAAGTCCGAATATTCTAATAGTACTGAAGTTCAAGGTTCTTAAGTTGTTATACGTCCAAATGTTCTAATAGTACTAATTCAAGCTTCTTGAGTTGTTATACGTTCGAATGTTGTAAGAGTACTAATATCAAGGTTCTTGAGTTGTTATACGTCCGAATGTTCTAAGAGTACTGGTCCTAATTTTCCTGTAACTCCCTACCAAGGCTAGTAAAGAGATCATTTCTCTGGTAGGGATAAACAGGGGACGAATCACCAGTTCGGGGCGTAATCCAAAAATTGTGCAACGCCTATGATTGCATTTCCTCACGAAAGTTTCGTAAGACGCTGCACAAGGATCCTTTGTTCAAGCACCTTTTTTTTGGTGTCGCCTTTCCGCTGAGTGTAGGTATGCGATGCGTTAATAGTCATCGAGATGAGTACGGCTGATCCGTTTTCCCGATTTGATACGTACTCAAGTCCGTAACTAATTCTAAGGGCCAAACGTGCCAATGAACTACTAAAAAATGACAGTGTTCCACTCAGAGTTGGGCAAAATTGTCATCTAAATGAAAATTTCGAATAACGAATAAAACGTAAAAAAATGTTTATTCATTATTCGATGGTTCGAATATAAAAAGTATTTTTATTCGACGAGCATCGAATAAATAATTATATTCGACGAGAATTTATCCAACGAATAAAGATAAATTTTTTTTATACGAAGTGACTTTATTCGAACATCGAATAATTTTTTCATCTTTTATCTGTATCTTTTATTCGGAGGCTTCGAATAAATCTTTCCACAACTACTGCCAACTCTAATAAACGCGAACCATCGAATAATGAACAAAAATTTTTTTTTTATTTTTTTTATTCGTTATTCGATATTTTTATTTAGATGAAAATTTTGCCCAATTCTGGTTCCACTCGATCGCAGCACAGACCCAGACACGATGTCTAGACAATTCTAGACACGGATGTTTTAACTCTTGTGCACTGTTCAGGATAATCGGAGATTTCTATTATCAGAATTAAATTGGATCACAGTTGAGTCTCTTTCCCCAGCTTCATCTCAATTATGTCTCCCTTTTACGGAGTTTTAGAGACAGCATTTAATCCTTCTGTGATCCTCCTTCAAGCTAGACACCCCGTTTTATGTGTACGGACATGAAGGGGTTACTTAGGGTAAAAATAATTTTCCTCCTCGTAGTATCATGAAGAAACATCTAATGCGAGTGAACATTAAGTTTGTTGGACTAATTTGCTGTTATTTAAAGCGTTTCAAGGCGACAGCGTACTCTCCAGACGAGATCATCCGGATTACACGGAGCAAATGCGACCGGAAGGTAAACACGTGGGATTTCCGGAAGAATTCGCGAGTCTGGATGCAGTTTCTGCAAGGTGCAGGACGCACGTACGCATTCGCTGCGACAGAAAACCAAGGGAGAAGAGCCGACTTCGGCGACAACGACAACTACGACGAAGACGACGACGAGGCACGTCTGCAAATTAAGCGAGAGAGAACGCGCCGCTTGCCAACTGCTTCCTCGCGGACGTCGAAAAGTGGGAAATCCTGGAATATCTCGTTCGTTACAACGTGATTTCTGCAGTCAGCCGGGCTGCCGGATCCTCTCGTTTCTGCCGCGGGATGTCCCGGATGCTTTCGTACTTGGCAATTATAGGAGAATGCGGCACGTAAACCGTGTTCCCCCAGTACCGTCGCGCCGCGTCAAGGGATTTTGAAGGTTTACCGAGCCAACGTTTCCCTACTTTTTCACTCTCTGCCTTTACCTACGTGATCGTCGAGAACCTTACAGCGAACAGGCGAAACTGCGAGTTTGCTATGATAGAATATCCATGCCTGAAGACGTACTTGTCCCCTGACAATAGATCTAAGAGAACCTACTCGACATGCCAATTGTCTCAACTGCTCTTGATTTTATGTAATAATTAGATTTTATGCGTTCATGACAAAATGGGTACGTAGTGAACATACTAAAAAGATTTAATTATATGAAAAAAATTAATAGAAACCCGAATGCATTAACACGTTGAACGCCATGGTGGCCATTAGTGACCGACACAATGGAATTACTTGAAAATGATTATCATAACATTGATACCACTAAATATCAATTTATGAATGCAGAAATGAATTAGACTATTGTGTAAGCTGACAGCAGAGTTGGGAAACATTGTCATCTAAATAAAAATTTCGGATAACGAATAAAAAATTTAAAAAATTGTATTCATTAGTCGATGGTTCGAATATAAAAAGTATTTTTATTCGACGAGCATCGAATAAATAATTATGTTTGACGAGAATTTATCCGATGAATAAAGATAATTTTTTTTATACGAAGTGACTTTATACGAACTTCGAATAATTTTTTCATCTTTTATCTGTATCTTTTATTCGGAGGCTTCGAACAAATCTTTCCATAACTACTGACAACTCTAATAAACGCGAACCATCGAATAATGAACAAAAATTTTTTTATTTTTTATTCGTTATTCGAAATTTTTATTTAGATGAAAATTTTGCCCAACTGTGGCTGACAGCTTCATTATCAAGTAAACCTACCACTGCCGGTCAAATGACCAGATTTATATTTTTCATTTTACAAATATTGAAATTATGAAGTTGAGATGACAAATTTTGTTAGCCAAGCACATATTGAGATAGAAATTGCTCGAAATCTAAATAATTAGAGCCTTGTCATTTTTATAAGCCAAAACAAAAATCGCTTTTAATGCTCGGTAGGTTTAGTGTTAATAAGGCTGATTGCTTTGATCAAACACGTAAAATTCGCGTGGCAGTAATCATGTTAAACGAGACGCTGGAGACGCTTGCCGGTAAGCTTCCCCTAAAAAATAGCAAAGAATTCGCGACCGTGTCACGAACCTTGACTAAACGAAATTCGCGTAATCTGAACGATCTCGAAGAAGTTCGCGTTCGACGAGATGTCTGGTGCGCCGGGATACGCTAATCCGACGATGAATACGCTCGGTCACGGGTTAAGGGGAGCGTTTTCGCGATTGACAAGTCAAACGAGTTCCCCTGGGCGATCCACGCGAGACGATCGATCATCTCGATCGGATCTCGCCGGCGGAAAAACCGACGGGCGACCCGCCTCCGGGCCGCTCTGCTCGAGTAACCCCCCGTCGGGTGTTAAGACGTCGGGTAACGAGCAATAAATAGCGTTAACGATGCGGGTCGCGGGCCTCGGATCACACGGAGCCGCCGATTATTAACCGTCCCCATTCGTCAAGCCGAGTTTTGCCGATCCGCGACCGGCTCGGTGCCGTGGATTCACCATAAATCCCGATCCAGAGACACCGCGGCGCTCGTGCAAGGTCGATCATGCGAATCCGAAGGGGATGATAAAGCGAGACCCGTCGAAACCGCGCGCATGGCCGCAATATCATCGAGCCGGCTGGATAAAGCGCGGAAAGATCGACGGAAACGGTTTTTCGCACGGCGCGGCGCGGCGGCGGGGCGTCCGTGCTCGGTTGGTGAAGGGTGATCGATAATTCGCACTATGGTCAGTCGGGGAACAATTGCTCGCAGACGAAGGGACCTGGAAAGTGCGAAAGTGCATGGATCATTGCGAATCGGTGGTCTCAGTGGTCTAAATCGGTGGAGATCTGTTAAAGAAATGAATTGCAAAATTGGCCTTGACCCTTTTTTTCAAGGTCAATTTTTTTTTATTGCATCTATGGTACCTAATCGTCGGGAGAAACAAAAGTATCGAAGAAACTGTGGGTCTCAAGTTAACCGTTCTCTTAAAAAACAACTTTAAAATTGCCTCCTAGAAGTTAGCCCCCCACTTGTTGAATTAAATAATTTTAACAGTTGTGCTGAGTTGTGCTAGGTTTGTGCTACATTGTGCTCGAATATTAAAATTATAATATAAAAAATAAGACAGAAAATTGAGGAAGACGATTTATTAAATAGCCCTCCACTTTTCATTTTTTTTCAATTTTCTCTATTGTGCTAAGTTGTGCTAGGATTGTGCTAAAGTATAACTTTAAAATAATAATAAATAAAGAAGTTATGGTAAATAATAGGTTTGGACATGCAATTAACGTTGAAGTTAGTAAGAGTAATTCGAACATCATATAATCATATATCTGAGTTGTGCTAGCCTAGCACAAATCAGCACAACTGCCGATTTCCCCAGCACAACGCTATTAAGGGCACTTTACTCTTGTACGGGGCCCTTTGCGCTTGGATTCTACATCATTAATTGGGCTTCAACGTTAATTGCATGTCCAAACTTATTATTTACCATAACTTCTTTATTTATTATTATTTTAAAGTTATACTTTATAACACAATCTTAGCACAACCTAGCACAACTTAGTTAGCACAATAGAGAAAATTGAAAAAAATGAAAAGTGGAGGGCTATTCAATAAATCGTCTTCCTCAATTTTCTGTCTTATTTTTTATATTATAATTTTAATATTCGAGCACAATGTAGCACAAACCTAGCACAATTCAACACAACTGTTAAAATTATTTAATTCAACAAGTGGAGGGCTAACTTCTAGGAGGCTTTAAAGTTTCGTGATATGTCTACAGGGTGTCCCTAGATGGTATAAACGTGGAGAGAAAGTCCAACAATATAGAATAATTTTTCATTCGACATACAACCTTCTAGATATACTAGAATTAGAAGATGAAGACCGAGCTGAAGAATAGAGAATCGACTGTGATCCAATTTTGGAGGAGTTAAAATGTTTCATATACATTGACTCGCAAGCTCCATCAACAGCACGAAATTGTCGATAACAGATTTTCATCGTTTCTTCCTTCTCCCGCCGAATCTTTCTTCGGTGATTTCAGAGATTCTCGCGGAGAATCGAGGATCGCAGGAACACGTTTCACGGCGGTCTCCTCAGCGTGCCAGCGATCCAGCTATCGCGTCGGGACGTTAAAAACGAGTTCTCCATGGAGCCTCGCTGCTTAAGAGATTAAAGGGCTAGCTCTCGCTCGTCTAATTATCATAAATATCCAATGACCATACTGCATGGCCTAGTATCATGGGAAAATTTAATACCGACCATCCAGATATCCGTGGAACTGCTCATTATTCAAAATTGTACATCATTGCACACCACTACAGCTTGATACCTTTAATCGAATGGCTAATGAGTTCTATAGTGGTCTAGTTATTTGTTGATGGATCTCGTCGGTCGTCAAATTCGTTTGAACACTCGTGTCTATGCGTTCTCTGGTTATTAATTCAGCAGGTCTTTTGTAGGTAGGTTGTTTAAATTGCGTCCAATAATAGACTCGCAATGTTTAATTTCTCTCGAGACTTAAGAATTCATTTGTTACAAATAAATTCATTTGAAAATTGTCTGCATCTGTTGCAAGAAACAGGAGCTATTGTATAAAAGCTTCTTTCTCTTTTGAACCTTCAAAAGACGGACCATTTTTATAACTATAAAATTGTTGTAAACACGTTAAACTGTCTGTTGTTTCCAATGCAGCAGCTGTTTATTTAATTAATTCGTGAGAAACTCAATCGCTGAATGACGATTTTAATACTCTGGGTCAAGATAGACCCAGACTCCGCCGTTGAAGGGTTAATGATCTTAACAAGTTGAGAGTAGTACATGGATATTCTTAAATTCTTTTAATCCTTCTACTGTTTTAAATTCCATCAACTCATTTCTTTTACAAATGCATAAAATTCGCAGTAATAACAAATAGATTGTGCAAAATTTGCTTATCATCTACGAAGTATAAGAAGATTAAAAATGTAATTAATATAATAAATAAATGTATAGTTTGTCGGTTTAGGTTTAATGAACTAAACCTTGTTTCCACCAAATTTTTGTGGTTGCTAAGTGGACGGTGACCTCGTTAAAACCGCGAAAGATCGCGTGGATCTCGGCCGCGATCTCCTCGATCAGATCGAGCCAGAGGTTTCGGTGCGAGAGTGCCGTGCAATTTGCAACAGTGTGCACGAGCGCGAGAGGAGCGCTAATTAACGCGGTGGAAAAAAATGATTGTCCCTTCGTCCATCGATATCTCTCCACTTGCCAAGAGTAATTACGCTCGAAGAGCTCCGTATAAATAAAACAGGGTCGGGCCCAATAAAAGGGGGCCGTTTAACTTTGTACGGGCTGGTTCCGCCTACCGACACTCTGCCTCCAGAGGACCGCTTTCTAATTTACACGCGAGCTTCCAGTCGAATTGCAACACCAGTTCCCATGAAGTGGTTATTCATTGAATTAAGGAATAATTCAGACGAATTAAGAAGAAGGTGAATCATTTCTGACAGCGAACTGGGATAACAAATCAACTCGTCAACACCGCACAGTGATCGATTCCTCGATTCTAGGTGGACAAAATTCAGTTTTTTGTGTTCTCTTGTAGTAATAACGCTTTATTTTTTAGAAATCATGACAATTGTATAAAAACTGCATGAACTTAAAAGAATTGTATAATTTTTTAAATGGACAAGTAAAACTATCAATTGTAATGTTTGTTAAAATAAAATAAATTAAATATACTATAGTTTTTGTTTAAATATGTGAATAAACAATACACAAAATGAAAAGAATTAATAGTAAACTTATATTTAAAAATTAGATAAAATTCTACAAAAATATCATACAAAATTACAAACTTATAAGGAATGTGCATGACAAGGATCTATTTTTTACTGAATCATTAACAGCTTCGATGTTAAAAAAGTTTAGAATCAGCCCTTATTATTGCATCAACTTTGGATTTAGTATCTTTAGTACTTCTTAAACACTAGGTTTCGAACATCAGTCTTCGTGGAATACTCCATGTCTTTTATAAAAAATGATATAAATGACTAACGGGCAAAAACGAGGAAGCGATATTTGGTGTCATTACTTTGAAATAAGTATTCTTGAAACCTATCAAAGAAAAAAGTCCGGCCGAGTCCGGCAAAAGAAGTTATACAATTTTACCTCTTCTTAAATAATATTATTAGTTAACCCGTTGCCTATGATTGACACAGCAAAATAAAATTATACCAATATGTAAAAATCAAATACTTATCTTCGCTTACACGCTCCATTTTTTAGATAATAATTTAAACAACAAACAAACAAGTTATACGATGAAGAAAGATTAGCTTGTTTATAGTATTTCGCACAGACAAAACTTTAACGCCGTATTACTTCGTAATAACCACGTGCAATCGAAACATTAGGTTACATATCGAACAAATGAATGTTTTTAAACAAAAAAAGAATGGCGGCAAAGACATTTGAAGTTGATCAAATTTATCATTTTGTCCACCTAGAATCGAGGAATCGACCACTGTGGCATCGGTTAGAAGATTTGGTAGCTAAATGTTTCGATGTCCTCGGACAATAGACCTTATAACTATAGACCTTATAATTTTAATAACTATGTTTTCCCTAACGAGTCTAAGCAGTTTGTTCATTCAAGACGAATACCTCTAAGTCTGTACCACTCGGCGATATTGCACGGAATACAAATTGCAATTTCCCCAGCAGGAAAATACTGTAGAGACGGTAATCGTCGGCGAGGTCGATGAGTCTGCTCCTTGTAATCCGCCACGAAGCCTGCACCGATGTTAATAACTCGGATGCAAATTGTACTAGCCTGATCGCGAACTGTTACACCAACTCTGCCGGACAATAGGAAAAAGTTCCCGCGGCTGGGGAGGGGAGCTTTAAAGTTACGAATTACGAGAAGAAAACCAGAGTCCAACGGGACCGGGGGAAAAGTTTTCCGGAATCAGCTAGACGGTCAACGCGTTTAAGTAAGTTTTCCACGGCTCGCTGCGCCTTCTGTTTACTCGGCGAACGAAACTCGGCTAAAAACTCGATCCTCTGATACTCTTAGCATGCGACGCTCGTATACCACCGGTTAAACAGCCATAACGGCGAACCTAGCGCCGTCCGGGATCCTCTAAAGTCGCTTTTCAAAGGAGCGGGACGAAAAGAACGTTCGAGAGAAATTTCGTCGCGAAAAATCCTCTACTCGGGGCATTTTAGGTACCAAGGAAAGGATAAATGGATAGAGGACCTCGTCCATAAATCACCTGTGACACGATCATTCATTGAAATTTAGCACATATCATTTTTGTGACGATTTTGATTCGAGAAATTCTTCACTTCGAGAAAAGTTTCTTCGATTTCGAGGGGATTTTTAATGAGCACCGCCATTTTGTTTAATGTATACAGACGATTTCCTATTTATGGTTTCTTAACAAAAAATTTCCATAAATAACATTGAATTTTTAGGTCCGAAGCGAGACTCTTTAAAAAGTCTGCATTTTAAGATATCTCTGTAATTTCTATTTTCGCAACAAATACAGATTCTGTGAATCTTCTAGATCCTAGACTCTACAACCCTCATAAAGGCTGCTCAGATTCTGCAAAAATCGAGAGCAGCATAGTCACGCCCACTCAGGATGATTCTACACGAAGAGAGCAAGATAAATAGCAGTCTATCTTTCTCTGACACTCTCTGCCCTGAAGCATCGCTCCCGAAGTAAGTTCAGAGTGCTACCAAAGAGTGCTTGTTGCTCGTGCCTACTCCACAGATAACCATGAAAAAGTAAAAAGCAAAACCAGGGAACTAAGCGTACAATAATACAAAACCTCGGTTTAGAAAATTGTGAATAAAATGATTGTGATGAAAAGGTCGGTCAGTTCAAACAATATAAGAAGTAACAGCCATCGAAAGCGAAAAGTTAAAGCAACGAAGGGATCGGTTCGCTAAAAAAACACGGAATGCCGAGCTTTCAGCTCTCTCTCTCTCCCTACCTCTCTAAAAAAAGAGGGCAATGCAAGAGAGCACAAAAAGTTGCTCGATGTTGTTTCAGTGTGGACAGCAAACGATGTTTATACGTGATACAAATTTCCACCCATATCGAAGCAATACTAAGATAATAAGAATTAATAGATTGCGAATTTTATTTATGGTAAAACTGAATAGATCAAAAGCATGACAGAAAAAACATTTAAGGAATTCGAAAATACTGTTGGATTGTTTTCAATGCTATAAGGTTATTAAGAATAAAAATAAATATGTCTTGCAATTAATACGAACAATTTTTATTTTGCATAGAAATGGGCAGTCCAGTAATTAACCCTTAGCACTCGGAGGGCGACTCTGAGGCACCACTGAAAATTCTTAAAAATATTGTTCACAATATTATTTTTGTTCGTATTTAATAAACTACTAGACATTTACATATTATATCAGTTTCATATGCAAAAAATGAACAAAAATTGTATAGAATGGAAATATTTTGGAATGGAAAAATCTTTCGTTTTTGAGATAAAATAGCTCCGAGTGCAAAGGGTTAATCAAGATAATTGAGTTACGGCACCTTGTACAATTTCAACCCTAAAATGTTTCTCACTGCTTTCTGGCTGAGCCGTGGGGCGGCAGACCGTTCCAGGACACCCGTTATATGAATCAGGTCGCCTTAAACGCTCCTCGGGGCGTACTTTTACGAGGCACGCATTCGTTATCCATTAGGGTAAGTATAGCGCGTGTGGTCATCCGGCGCGAGCGAGCGGCCGAACGATATTCATGGTCCCGCGAGCCGTTCAGGCCTCGGTTCTGTGCGCGGCACGTCCGACCATAATTGAATCATCATCGGGATACCGTGAAAGACAACCGAACCAGTCATAACGAGGGAAATACGCGCGCGCGCGCGTGCGTACGGTTTCAAAACAACCGACCCGCCCCCTCCCCGTGCCCACGCTTCCTGTATATTCGAGCAACAATGGACAACCGATAAAAGCGTTTATGATAATTCGCGGGCTATCGGCATTCAAGAACGGGAACACCGTTACCAAAATTAATTCGAGATTAATTCTAATACGTCCGCGATACACGAGCCGAAATGAACCAACCCCCTCGCGTTCACCCTCTCGCGCCCTCTCTGCGTCCCCATAGCCAACCACGCGACCGATTGTTCCGGTGTAATTCGGATTTTGATGACGCTCGAGAACTCGTTGCCGTTGCGGTTTCGTTGATTATTAGTTGGAGAACGAGCATCCCACCCACCCCTTCTCTCCCCCAACCCCCTCGTCCAGCAAACCCGCGCGAACCCCCCTCCCCCACGCATTGTGTATTGTTAATGCGGCAAACATATTGAAGCCATTATGGAACGTTTGAAAAGCTGGTTCCATGCACGGGGTGGCGCGGAAAGTATTGGACCGCCGGGAAATCGAATGAGAGACCGACGGAGCCATTGTGCGACGATAAATAATGCAATATGTTTCGCTGGATACCACCGGTACAATATGGGTTAACATAATGGCTTGTCACCGGGACCAACAGTCAGATTGTTCTTAACGCCTCGCTGAAATTGGAAAAACCACCAGAGTGACTTTTAAAGTGACAAGTATGAAGACTCGATGTACTGTAGAAACGTTGAACTATTCTGTTGGTAGCATACACCAGTGAGCAATTTTTATACCTTATAACCGCGGATCTTTATGGAAAATAAAATTAATAAGTTGAAAATAGTATATTGGTGTTTCTAAACTTTCTTAACCCTTGCGTGGTTAACCCGGTACCCGGGTACACCATTTCTATATTTCCTTCAGTAATTTGTAATGTTTCTGACAAAATATTGCAAAACCGTTCTGGATCCCAAAAATATTTGTGCAAAATATTTTGAGTAATTAAGCTTCAAACTTGTATACAGGGTCATCCGTTTTTAAACGGCCAAACGTCAAACATGCCCCATGTCAAAAAAACCAAGATCCGAAGGTCATACAAAAAAGTTGACTTAATAAAAAAGATGCCCCTATTTATTTTAAACCAAACAAAGGAAAAATCATCAAGATACATAATTGCAGTCCTAATATATTTAATCTTAAGTGAACGCAAAAAATGACGGGTTTTTTGCAATTATCTAAAAATCAAGACCGAATCAAAAAAAGTGTTAGGGGTGAAAGTTGTTCCATTTGGGGCCCTCTATAGCTGGCTGACGTTTGGCCGTTTAAAAACGGATGACCCTGTATATTATGCTTGTTGTATAACCGGGGTACCCGGGTACCTATATATGAAAAATTATATACTTGGACGAATTCCGAATGAAAATTTTAGAAAGGAATTATAGAGAATACAAAATTATTGATCCTACTTGTTTATTAACATAAAATATTAAATTATAGCTATATAATTACATATAGTAATTGTGTTGGCGTGTTCATGGCAAACTTGGTTGTAAGCACTTTTAGCAACTTTTTCGGGTTTTTCTGCGTCTCTTAGTAGATTCTGCGTGGCATGTATGGAATGACCCTACAACTTTTTTTTCTTTTTGCATCTTACAACAATGACGCCGGTTGTGCAGAAGTAATCGATGGAGTGTTTATTGAGTATGGTGTCACTTGTATACTGTCTATAGCTAATTTCGTTGAAAAATGTTGCTTTATTTGGATATTAGAAACTCGATTTTGATTAGTTGGGATACAAAGTTCTTCTCCTAATTGACGTATAGAATAAGGTAGAAGACAAGAGCATCATAGAATTATATTGTAATTTCAAATAATTTTTCGTCAAAATCTTTTAAAACAATGTTTGGTATAATATAGGAAAGGATCACTATGAGTATCGATAATGAATACCAGTAAAATTTGTCGTTACATATCTCATATATCGGAATAGAACGCATGGAGTATTCGGATACCCCGGTTATCCAACAAAAATGAAAATTCTGGTTGACTACACAGGGGTTAATCTTTTCACTACCTTAAATTGTGTTTATTAATTTTGATCATACATGCATAAAATCCGGAATCTCCTAATGACCAATGAATGGACATCCATGGACATTTTAAGGGCCATTGAAGCTGAAAATAAACTAAACTACCTATAAATTGCTAATCTGACGATAACGACCAACTAGTGGATAGAAGAGTGATGCTGAAAAACGAACGGTACATTTTCAATAACCGTTCCTCCGCGATTACAAATCCGGGCCCGCGCCGCGCCGGCGAAATTGAACCGTAGATATATTTTATTAATGAAAGTTCAATTGCTCGCGGTAATGCCAATTAATAATTCCCTCTGATAAATCCGGTAAATTTTGAGTTCGATTAATATCACCGGCGCGGAACCGGCCGCGTCCAAGTTAATTTCCTGAAACGAGCGACGTTTAATTCTACCGGTCCTCGTGCAAACCGTAGAGAAGTGACAAGCGAAGTTTTGCGAAGGGCTCGCGGTCGTTCATCGCGAGCAAATTAAGGTCTCTTCGACGAAGTCCCGCGATAGCACAATTAATAAAACTCGATGGACGTTTAAACCGTTCCTCGGGCCGGTACACGGGGTCACGGGGTTGCGATTGAAAAATTACTCGAGGCGGTTCGCGAGATCGATGCAACAAATTCTTAGCAACATGTTGTAGTTCCACCCCTACTTTTCTCCACCCTCCGTGCCAGAGGACTCTTCTCACAGATGTTTGAATCGAGATTACGACATTCTTACTTTTTCTCGTCCCCGGGGCGAAAAGATCACAATCTGGACCGGCGAGAGCAGTTGGACCACCGCCATTTTTTTTTTTTTTTACCCAGTGTAACCTTACACCGCGGGTCATTTCCATTCTACAATCTCCACGGCGCCCGAAACTCGCGAAACAAACACTTACAGCGATGTTTATCGCACGAGCGAGAAAAGTTTAACCCTTCGCCGCTCGACGATCTTTTCGAGACCGTTTGTCGGCAGAACTAAACTACCCGTTAGTCTCATTACTAGACTGCGGATCTTCGTGTAAGATAAACATTGTTTGCGTTAATTGTAAACAATGCGTTTATATTCTCAGATTCTTTTAATCTTTCGACTGTTTGAAAGTACACCCATCCATTTTAGTCAGCAATGCATAAAATCCGTACTCCACTCGTTAATATATGAAGGCACCAATGCAACTATAAAATGCAGTAGTGCTTGATCAAATTTACAGTAGTCGAGCACACTCTTCTCGCAAAATTCGCTTATCAGTACCTTGAAGTTGGCGAAGCTTCTTTACTTTTGTTTGCAACGAACTGTTGCAACATTTTGTTTTTGTTTTTGGGATGGACGTAAAGACTTTTTTTATTCACCGAATAGAAAAGCTTCGAGCTCGAAACTTACACTGGATCATGCGTGAGCGGAATTGCGTGCTAATTGCAGCGATGTATCCTTCGCATATTTCATCCTACAACACGGAAATCAAGGGAAAGTTTCAACTTCAACATTCGTTATCTCATGGAGCACCTATCCCTAGTTCTTCTTCTTTATTGAAAATGTACCCATTCAACGCAACGGTATAGCCATCTAGCAGCCAAACACGTAAGCGAAATGGTACTTTTAAACAACCTGTTGTCACAAACACAATATTGCATGCAATGCATTTTTCTGTCTACGATTCAATTACTTATCGAAATGGTACGATCAGCCAGTGAACACGTAACCCCTATAAGGAAAATGGATACCCAGAAAACAGATCGAAACTTGACAATTCAAGGATTAAAACAGTATTCCGAGGGTACAGAATTGTTCAGAAGAATTTTCTACATCCACATCATACACGAAAGTTTAATTATTGTTAAAAAATCATTTTAATATTTAATATTTATTACAGATGCAGATGATTCTTGCCGCTCTTCCCATGAGATGCAATGCTAATTCCGGCAAGATTCATCTGCTTCGTAAGAGCCTCCGTTCAGCGCCAAAGGACGGGGTGGCAAAACGCTGAAACTGTTAGTCAAATTTTAATTCGACTTCCTCACTCAGGCGGCGCCACATACCGTTTCCACTAAAATCTCAAAATAAGGTTACAAGGTTACAAGGTTATTTTATTTTAAGTGATAGGATTACACACCTTTTACACTATATATTACTTCTTTTCCTACATTGGATAGTTTGTAGTACATGTTTTATGGATTATCTATTTCTTCTTTGTAGTTTCGTCGCTTTTATTTAACAAAAATATATTACTCATTTCTTATTTAAATAAATAAAAAAAAAAAAAATTTCTTTCTGTTTGTGTTTATTTTATTTAATTCTAGACCCCTATCGGCAAATCAGGGTTTCTTGTCAATACTCATTGGAAATTCTTTGATGGCACTAATCGAATTGCTCTTACTTTGAGCTAGGATACTGAAGGCATCCTCTCCATGTCTCTCTAAATCCTTGTTTATCTTTCTTCTTAATGTCTCTCTTTCTCTATTATATAAACCACATTCAAAAAGGACATGATTTAACTCTTCCTCCCCTAGTCCGCAGTCGCAATCTGGGGTAGATACTATGTTTTTTCTGTATAATGAGGCTTATAAATTATAATGGTTGGATCTTAATCGGTTCATCATTGTTATAGTTTCCCTGCATCCATTTTTTAGATTGATGAACCAAGGTTTGTCTTTCACTTTCTTTTTATGGGTCCATATAATGTTAAAATAAATGGATCCTTTATTCATACCTATTTCTTCTATCTCCGCTTCCCATTGGTTTCTAATCTCGTTCTTCCTAACTTTGGTAAGATCTGAAACAGGAATTCTTATCTCTGTATCGTGTATCTTACCCGTGTTTTCTTTTGCTAATATGTCCGCTTCTTCATTTCCTGTTATGCCTATATGTGCCGGTATCCAACTAATTACTATTTTTTTAAATTCCTCTTTCTTTAATTTCGTTATAATATCTGAGATCCATGGATTGTTGTTTCTGCTATTATACTTGTGCTCCTTTGATGCTTCTATGGCTGAAATTACGGACATAGAATCTGTTAATATTAAGATTTGAAGATTGTTCTTCATCTCCTCCTTTATTCCATCGTATTCTTGTTCTAATGTTTTGTAAATGGCTATTCCTTCTGTACTGTAAACAGAGAGCATCTTGTCTACAGCTATGCCTCTTTTTATTTTTTCTTCTTTTAGAGTCCTAATTATCCCTATTCCATTTGAGATTGATTTATCCTTTTTTGATCCGTCCGTGTATATTGTTATTGTGTTTTCCTTGTTTAAATCGTATTTTTCGTAGAATGCATCCTCTACTCTGGTATTTGGTATACCTCCCATTTCTATACATATATATTCTCCGATTTCTAGATCCATTATCCATTTATTCCCACTTTCTTCTTGTTTTAGTTTTTGTATCCATCTTTCTTTTTCTATTTTAATCCAATTGTATTTTTTTATTTCTTGTTCTTTCTCAGCTATTTTTTCGAAAATTTCCTCTGTTTTGGTAGGAATAATTGCTTTAACTCTTCTATTTCTCATATAGATATATTTAGTATCTTTAGTTCTAAGTGCTGTGTTCCATACAAGATTATCTTTATTTTTTCTTTCCGCCATTTTCATCCAGTATCTCGTAGCCAGATAATCTGTTCTATATTTTAGTCCCCATATTCCCGACTCAGCATTTAAAACGTTAATAGGAGTTGTTCTTCTATACCCCATGGCCAATCTAATGGCTTGTGATTCCTGTTTCCTCAAGTTTTCTAGTTCTTTGTCTTTATTTGAAATATCTGTTCCTTTTAAGTAGATTTGTGCTCCATACTCCGTAATTGAAGCAATCATAGATCTATAGATTTTAACTGCCCATAAAGGATCAATCCCTCTATCTCCTTTGCAAAGATATCTCATTACCGCTATTCTTTTTTTGATTCTTGTAACTAGTCCTTGCGTATGTTCTTTAAATGATAGCATACTGTCGAAATCGATTCCCAAGAATCTTGCTGAAGGAGATGACTTAATTGTTTTTATTTGATTGGATTCATTTAGATTTACATTTATATTTATAAATGGTTCCGAATATCTGGTGAAATTTATTAATTTCGTTTTTTCTAGATTTAAGTGTAGTTTTCTTTCTTGCAGGAATTTTACTGTATTCTGAATAGCTTGTTGAGTGGTTTTTTTTAACACTTTCACTATCATTATTTTTTGATATAATTGCAATATCGTCAGCATATTGCAATATAGTTATATTTTCATTTTCAACAAATTTGGGCAGACCTGTCATGTATATATTCAATAGAGAAGGGCTTAATATACTACCTTGGGGTACTCCTTTTTTCCAAGGGATATCCATCTCATCCCTATATTTTCTTTTGACGACGACTGATCTGTTTTGCAGCCAATTCTCTATCCATCTGACCATGTTCTTCGGGCAATAGTTTTTGTTTAAAATTTGTATCATTTTATGTAGGTCAATATTATCATAAGCTCCTTGAACATCAAGGAATGTTACCATCGTCGGGATGTTCAATCTTTCGCTTCCATGAGTAGAATGTTCAAATTTTATCTAATGTGGATCTATTTCTTCTAAAACCATTTTGATTTTCGTCTATTATTTCTTGTTCCTCCATCCAAATATTCAACCTATTATTAATAATCTTTTCCAATATTTTTCCAGGGCAAGCCGTTAGGGTTATTGGTCTAACGGCATTCTTTCCTGGTTTGTCTATTAGACATATGATTCCTTTCTTCCATTCCTCTATAACTCTTCCTTCTTCCCAGCTTTTTTTGATTATCCTACCTAAAATTTGAATCTCATATTCTGGTAGTTTTCCTATAAGCACATAATTGATTCCGTCTATTCCAGGGGCTGATTTCTTCTTCTTATTTGAATTAATTGCCCATTCTATTTCAGCCATAGTTATAGGGCTATCCCATATTGTGTCTCCTAGGCTGTTTGTATCTTGTTGATACTGATTGGTTGGTGATTGATCATCTATGTATTCTTCATTTCTGTCTATTATTTTTTGTATTTCTTTATCTTCTCTTTCATTTCTTTTATCTTTTTCTGAATTAGTTCTCTCTGTGGTAAAGGCTTTTGTTAGCTTTTTTACTGTACTCCAAATTTTAGAAAGGTTGTTTTGATTCCCTATTTCTTTGGTCAGATCATCCCATGCTTGATTTCTTTTGTCTTTGATCATCTGTTTCCAACTTTTCATTTTCTTTATATCTTCTATGTTATTCGTTTCCATAGCTTTTTTTGTGAGTCCTTTAACTTCTTGATGGGTGTCTTTACATTCCTGATCCCACCATCTCGGTCTTGTAGGTTGATACTTTCTTTGATTTATTTTCTTTTTATTATAAATCTGATGTGGTATATTATTATTATTAATCGTCTTGTTGTCATCTCTATGTCTGCTCTTGTTCTCTATCTTTTTTGTTTCTTCGTTTAGTATGTTTGTTGTTTCTCTTATATTATTTTTCCAAATTTCGTACCATTTTTCCAACTCTTCTGTTTCTTCCATATCTTTTTCTATTTCCGATTCTCTATCTGACAATCTGACACCATCTCTTCCAGTTTATTTTTTTGGTGTTTATTCTATTGTTAAACTGATTGTTCTCTGTATTTTTGTTTGTATTGACTATATGCAACCCTTTTAGTCTAATGTTAGCATTAATAATTTATTTCTATGTTATTGATATTGTGCGCGCTTCCTATAATCAAGTCCAGGTTAGCTCTGTTCTGATTTATCGGAACCGCGATTCGAGACATGGACGAGTCGTTAATTACTATTAAATCCAGCTCCTCTAGGGCTTCGTCTAAAGCTTTTCCTTCTTTGTTATAGGATTCACAATTCCATAGAGTGGATTTTACGTTGAGATCTCCTATTAAGATGTTCTCGGTTCCTATGTTTAAATCTTTTAGGAGTTTGATCCAATGATTTTTGTTTAATTGTTTCCTTTGGTGTCTGTACATGAGATGTATTCCAATCATTTTTTTCCTATCATGACCAAGAACATCAATACTAATTAGTTCATGGCTATCTTCAATATACATTTCTTTATTTTTAATAATTTGGATGTGGTCTTTTACCAAAAATACCACACCTCTACCAGCAGTTTTATTGGAGTTCATAGAATTTTCGTTACTATATGTGTTGATACCATTACCTCTTATATTATTATAGTTATCTGTCCATGTTTCAGTTATCGCGAGTATGTCATACTCCTCCATTGCATTTTTTATTTCCACAATTTTGTTTGATATGCTTCTAGCATTCCATAATCCTAGCCTTAGATTTTCCTGTCCTGATAATTTTCTTTGGTTATATTGGCTATGCATATTTGTATTTGTTTAGTTATCAGTATTTTGCGTTAATCTGGGTTTGATTGGTACATATGTTTCCGTGACTGATACTCTATTTTTATTTTGAAAATATCTATTTTTTTACTATCCTCTACTTCTTCATCTTTTTTATTATATAAGTCTTCTTTGGAAAAGCTTAAGTCTTTAGATGTGAGCCTTTCTAGGTTCTTTTTATCTTCTGAGCTTTTAACTTCTTGTTTTTTTTCGACTTCTTCGAGTTCTTGTTTAATCGATTTCTTATTCACATATTGTCTAATTTGTTTCCTTAATTGGATATTCATATCACTGTCTAGTTTTGTTTCCATTTCTCGGCTCCTCTCATTTTGCAATTTTTGATCTTCCTTTTCCCTTGTGTAGTGGCTGTTTGTTTCCTCGCCGGAAGGATGTGTTAATTCTTTTGTTAATGTAATTCCCTCCTTTTGCCATCTGTCATTGCCTACTGAAGAAATTTTCATCAAATCCCTTGACTTTTCTTTTTCTTTATTATGTCCAGAAGTAGATGGTCTTCCATATACATGATCTAGTTGGCTTATATCTTTTGACCGATCTTTTCTATTGGTCCCTAGATTTTTTGCATGATATGTTTTGGTGTAACTTGTTATTTTAGGAGTTGTATTTTCTCTTATGATTGTTTCATCTGTTTTCTTTGTCCTTATTTTATTTTCATTTTTTCCGTCTCCATCTCCTTTTTTTCCTCTCGTATTATTATCGTTACTTACTCCTTTTTTATATTCGTTGGCTTTTTGTAGTTTTCTGGTTAATTAATCAGTAATATTGTATTCCTTTGCCATGGACAGTATTTCTTTTATCATTGATTCTTCCATATTTTCCTTATCCATTATTGCCTTTGTCTCTGTTTCTTGTATCTGACTTTCTCTCGTTTTACGTATATCCTGTCTGTTTCTTGTTTGTAGGATTCGTTCCTGATCTATATTCTTTTCTCTTACTTCTTCTCGTTTTACCGAGTCTAAACTTTTTTTAATATCTCTTCCTATTTTCTTTGTCTCTTGCCATGTCTCTTTTTTATTCCTTTCCCAAGGATTATAATTTTTATTGACTGGGACTGCCTTATTTTCCCATTTCTCGACGTTGATATCTCTCTTTTTGTATCCTCCTAATTTCGGGGTATTCATCCGAATCCAGATGGATGTTTTCGTCTTCCTCATCCGTTGAGTCATTGTTTTTATACTATTTAAATCTTTTTTTACATTTAGTCCTAGTTCAATCTTTGCTAGATTACGCGATTCAAAGAACGATTTATTCTAGTAAGCCGCGATTTTGTTTGTAAGATTTTCAATTTGATAATTTATACAATTTTTGTTAGTCGTTGGATGATTTTCACCACAATTAATGCATTGGGGTGTTCTATTGCATATTCCATGGAAGTCTTGACCACAAATGAAGCAGAGGTTTACTTCTGCTCGACATTGAGCTTTACGATGTCCATATTTTAAGCATTTGTAACAAAGTTTAACATTCTTAATGTAGGGTTTAATATTAAGCCCAAAAAGTCCATCATATATAATCAGTTTTGTTGGGAGTGAGTCTCCCTCGAATTTTATCAGCAGATTGTTCGTCTTCTGCCACTCATAACCTTCTTTTAATTTAATTCTTTTTGTAAGTCGTTCTATGCTGAAGCTTCCCTGACCTGGCTTTACGTCTTCAAGCAATTCATTGATGGACCACTCCCATCCTCTTATTACTCCCCAGCGTTCCTTTGTTCTCGCTGGGATTGTTACTTTGAAATTATCTATATCTTTATCTTTGATATAATTATACAGATACAAACCTTCCTCCTGGTTCTTCGGTGTAACTTCCGCCATCCTGAAGTTTAACATACACGGATTGATTGTATTTTTTGATGGAAGCCTCTGAGAAATTGAAATATTCTGAGGTGATTATACATATTTCTTTTTTTTCGAAATTTTCCGGCCCACTATATCCACTTGGATATAAGGGATTCTATTTATTTTTATTGAATTATCATTATATTTCCAAACTTTACTTTCATAGTTATTTTCCATCTTTCCAATGTCATCCTCTTTTTCTTCTTTCTTTTCATATTGTGATATTTTTTTATCTGAACCTTCATTTTTTTTATTTATTAGCCTTATATCATAATTGGTAGATCTTACCTCTATAATCTTCACTTTATTCTCTTCACTTTTTATTTTTTCCAAATTATTTGTATAATTATCTACTATCATCCCATCATCTGAATGTTCATTTTCTTCTATCGATTCATAGTCTTCAAATCGGAATCTTTTGACAGACAGACTACTTTTTGTTTGTTTCCTTTTGCTGTTGTTATCCTTATTATACGTATCAACATTCATCAGCTCTACTGGTCGATTTACCAGAGCGACTTCACCTAGTTTTGGTCCTCCCTGGCGAGGATCGCCCTGGGAGGCCTTTTCATCCATTTTAGCCAATCTCGGCTCTTTCATTTATTTTTTTATTACCACTCCACTATTTTTTTTCCTTTATTAAAGCATGGGGCTTTATCGGGCCCATAAGCTGGTTTGAATGAGTACATTATATTACAGTAACTATGTCATATAGTACATTGCACTTCAAACTTATAAACTATAACCTAATTCTAATATATGTTTATATATATAACCCTTTGTTACATTGTCCTTATTGCCTATTCACAGTCATATAAATTGGTATTCTTTATAAAATGTATTACATGTGTGTTCTTATTGTCTACGCTATATATATATTATATCTATTCAGTCTTTCATTGCACTTACCTATTATCCTTTCTTATTCTAAAATTTTTTAACTTGATCTATTTGAAATTATAGTTTGTTATGCTTACCTGTTTTGTGGGAAGCAGAAGAAGAAGAAGAAAAGAAAAGAAAAAAAATAAAAAACTCCTACCCCTCTTTCTCTTGTTAAGAGGAGTATGTGTTTCTTGATGATATATAGGTATTTTAGATGAATATGTTATTTGTTATGCAGAAATCGTTAATTATGTTTAAAGCTTTGATGTTTATATTCTTCAGGAATGTTTCTATTTTTAAGGGGGGTTTCCAATTGTTTTTGGTTAATTTGGAGATCATTTGTAGTCTATTTTTGGCCCTGAGAGGACAATACCATAATAAATGGTCTGTGTTTTGGATTGGGTAGTTGCACTCACATGTGGAGTAGTCTATTATATTAAGTCTGGCTAGGGATTCGAAAGTGTTAACGTGATTCGTTCTCATTCTACCAAATCTAACTATAAGATCTCTGGGAAGATCATATTCTTTATACCACGATTTCTTCTGTGGTTTGTAGAATTTTTGAGAGTATTGTGTTCCCTTGTTGTGAAATCTAGTTCTAAGAGTTGTATGGAACTCGTTCCATAATTCGTTTTTAAATGTCTCTTTAAAGTCTGTGTAGGGAATTGTGTGTTGGGGAGATGGGGCTTTTTCCGTGGCTTGTTTTGCTAAGTTGTCTGCCAGTTCATTCCCCTGAATTCCGCAATGGGCAGGGATCCATATCAATGTGATTTGTTTTGGGTTTTGGGATTCTGTTGTCATATTGAATATTTTCTGTTTGATGTCTAAGATGTGGAAGTTGGTTCGAACGTTAACGGAGAGGCTATTAATTAATGAAAGAGCACTAAGAGAATCAGAGCAGATTAGGATTGGTTTGTCTGTTTGGTTAAAATAGTCAAGAGCTATTGATATGGCAGCACATTCAGCTGTGAAGATCGAGGCTGTGGGGTGGATGTGAATGGGAACTGACAACTTTTTTTGAGGGCAGACAAATGCGGCACCTGTTGAAATACCTGTTTGGGTTTTGGAGCCATCAGTGAAGATGTATAGGTGGTTGGGATAGTGTGTCATAATATGGTCTATAAATTCAGCATTGGGGTGTGGAGATTTTTGGAGATGCAGTCCAGTTGTTAAATCACAGGAGATTTGCGAGTTGAGGACACTGTATGGAGTTGCTACGCAGGGAAAATGTATATCTTTGTGGCAGATATCATAGTTCTTTTGGACTGAGTAAATGCAATTCATGAGAACATTGTAATTTTGGTTAAGGATGATGTTTGGGTTCTTTGAAATCATTTGATGTAGTTCTTTAAGGTTAATGTTAACTATGTGGTTTGTATTGGAGGTGATTTTAATGAGGTGGGATTTGCCTAGGAACGATGCTCTATTTTGGAGGTAAGGAATATCAGATTCTGCGAGAACTACATTGGTTGGAGTAGACATTCGGAGTCCTAGGGCCAGTTTAAGGGCACGGGCCTGTATGGATTCAAGTTTGGTAATAAGAGTCTTCTGACTAGGGAAATAAATATGGGCGGCATAGTCTAATCTAGATCTAATAAGGGATTTATAAATTAGAATAAGTGTATCTGGGTGAGCGCCCCACCATACACCTCTCAGGAATTTAATAATGTTCATGGTGCGTAGGCATCTACTTTGTAAAGACTGAATGTGTGATTTAAAGTTAAGTCTATTGTCAAAGAGGATTCCAAGAAATTTAGCAGCGTCTACGTCTGTCTTTTCAGTTGTATCTAATTTAAATTGGGTGCGTCCTGGTGTCAGTTTTTGATTATTAAAAATCACTATGTTTGTTTTTCCGGGAGAAAGATCAAGTCCTAATGAGAGAAGATTAGCTTTTACCTTATTGAAAGTCGTTTCAATATCACTTTTGGATTTTTCAAAGCGGTTGTTCCTGGTATAGATTGCTATGTCGTCTGCATACTGAGAGACTTGGACACTCTTGGGTATATCCTCCAGTATATTGGCCACATATAAGTTGTAGAGTAGAGGGCTAAGGACACCACCTTGCGGCAAGCCCTTGTATATTATCCTGGTGCCATGGAAACTGGTAGAGCTGGCGTACCGGCAGTAGGACCAGTTTGCAATAAATTGAAGCATATTGTATGGGATTCCCATCTTGGCTAGAATTCTCAGAAGAATATGTGGTTGTACATTGTCAAAAGCAGCACTTACGTCAAGAAATGCTGCTATTGTGTTTTGATTTTGTGCAAAACTGGAACGAATGAATGATGCTAGATTGAGTATGTTGTCCGTGGAAGAGCGGCCCTTTCTGAATCCTGCTTGTGTTGGGTGGATAAGACCTTCCTTCTCAGTCCACCAGAGTAGCCTGTTATTAATTAGTTTTTCCAAGATTTTACACATGCATGATGTGAGAGAGATTGGTCTATAGGTAAGGTTGTCAGGTTTTTTTATGAAGAGGATCTGAGATTTGTTCCAGTCGTCTGGTATGCAGTGGTTTATGAACAGTTCATTATATATGTCCAGCAGGAGGAGTCTTGATTTTGTTGATAATTTTTTTAGCATTCTGTAGTCTATCCCGTCTAGTCCAGGGGAAGAATCGGGATTGGATTCGTCAATGGCAATGTTGAATTCGATGAAGTCGAATGGAGAGTCCAGGAATGTGTTATTTGTTATTTTCATATTCATGCTTGGGTTCATCGGAACCCATGGAGGGGCGAGCTTGTCTGTGGCTATTTTTAGGTTTTCTTTAAGTATATTGGTGTTTGTGAATTCTTTTTTCTTAATAGATGTCCATTTGTTTTTTAGAACCCTGATACGATTCCAGACATATGTAAGAGATGTCGTGTGGGAGAGGTTGGCTGCAAAGTTACGAAAACTTTCCCTTTTTTTATATTTTAGTAGTTTTTTCGTCAGTGCTACTTGTCTTTTATATTGTATCCAATTACAGATGGTAGATTGGTGTTGCCACGTCTTGAAGCAGGCTTTCCTGATTCTAATTGCTCTATCACACTCCTGATCCCACCATGGAACTGGATTTCTGTGGATATTTGAGTTAACAGATTTTTTGTGGGGTGTGCTCTCGTGAATTGCCTGCGTCATAGCCTCTGCGAAGTGGGTATATTTTTCTACCGGGGAAATTTCTTGTGCCAGAGTGGTAGCGGTTAGATATTGGTCCATTTTCTCAGTGTATTCCTCCCAGTTGGTTCTTTTTGAGGAAAGCCTATTGTTTTTTGATTTATATAAATTCTTAGCTATATTAATTGCTATGTGTATTGGGAAATGATCCGAACCAAAAGGGTCCTCTTCTTGGGATACAGTGATTTCCTTGCCGATGCTTCCAAATGCGAGGACCAGGTCGAGATTGTTGAACGTGGCATTTCTGGAGTCATAGTGGGATGATAGATTGTGGTTGATTATGTCTAATTCATGTTTATCTAATAATTGTAATAAGGTCCTTCCCGGGCCATCTATATTGGTGCAGTTCCATTCAGTGTGATTGGCGTTAAAGTCGCCCATGATAATAAAAGGTCCAGTGTTTTTCAGTGTTTGGAGAAAATTGTCCCAGGGTGTGTTCGATATTCTGTTGGATGGAGGTCTATAACATGCAGCTAATGTAACTTTTCCAGTCACATTTGTTATTTGGAGGCAGCACGTTTCTGTGTGCCCATCTGCAATTTCCAGATTGTGAAGGGGGATGTACTTAAGATGTTTACCGATGAAGATGGCAATCCCACCACCTTGTCGTAGATGTCGGTCTTTCCTTAATATGTGAAATCCAGGTATTTGAAATGAATTATCTGGTTTTAGCCAGGTTTCAACGCAGATCACTATGTCTACGTTCTTTGCCAGCTGAGTTATCTCTGTTTTTTTGTTATTTATGCTTCTACAGTTCCAAAAGAGAATACGTAAAGAGTTGTCCATCGTAAATTGTTCTTATTTGTAGATCCGTATTAAGTTTTTGAAGGTGTGGATGAGGCTGGTTTATACTGTTTAATTGCTGTAGATAGTTTTTTGGTGGGAGAGGAATGGATGAGTGTTACCATATTTGGAGTGTAGGGTAAGGTGTTTGTTATCTTAGTTGTGCGCAGTATGGTTGGTGCAGAATTCTGCTTGTTTTTAGGAATATTGACGGTGGGGTCTGTGTTGATGTTCCTGTTTACCGGTGTAGAAGGAGGTGCATAGGAGGTGACAGTGTTTTTGGGGGGAGCTTGTTGTCCTCCAATCGCTTTCATTTGGATGATGCGTTGTTGATTCAGAGGGCGGAGTGTAGGAAAGTTTTCTTTGCTATTCTGAATTACATTTGGTTTGTTTGCTTGACTGTTTCCAATAACAATTTGCTTTGCTTCAAAATAGCTAACGTTGAGGAGGGACATCTGTTTATTTATTTCTTTATATGTTTGATACGTTGAGCAGGTAGGGTGCAGAGTCTGGTGTGGTTGTTTGCAGTGAGCACATGAGGGTGTTTCAATTGTAGGACACTCCGAGATGTTATGACCTTCTGATCCACAATTTTTGCATATCGTTGTGCTGCGACAAAATTTAGCTGTGTGCCCTGTTTTAAAGCAGTTATAACATGTTTTGAGGGGTTCTATGTACACTTCTACTGGAGTATGTATTAAGTTATAGATTTTAACATAATCTGGCAGAACCGTGCCCTCGAAGGTAATGACTATTGACTCGCTAGGAATCCATTCCCAGGAGCCTGTTTGGGTGTTTTTTAATCTCTGATTAAGTCTCCTGGCATGAAGTATCGAAACTGGAGAGTCGGTGTATTTTTTTAGATCTTCCAGATCACAGTCTGTAGAAAACCCTTTAATAAGGCCTTTTCTGGTGGTACGGAATTTGGGAATGAATGTATTAATTCCTTGAAGATCCATATTTACAGATTTTACAAACTTATTTGCCATGGTGCCTGTTTGGAATTTAATGTTGAATTTGCCATATCCTTCATTTTTAATTTCTTCCGCTCCTTCGTGATTTTTGCTGAGGGCTTTCGCTAGTATGAGAGCATTTTGAGAGTTTCTGGGTTTTGCAGAGTTCTTATTAAAAATAGCAGAGACATAAGCAGGTCCCTTGTGAGAGGCAGGATATAAGTTTGTCTCATATTCACGTTTTTTCTTAGAGCAATTTATATTATCTATCTCTTTGTTGTTTATTTCCTCAGTCTCCATTCTTGTTCCGTTTGTTGGTTCAAGTGTTTTCCTTTTTTTGTTTCCTGTCGGCATATCTCGCATTTTAGACGCCATCGTGGCTACTCTTAGGCCGGAGGCCCCAGGGCCCAGGCTACTGGTTTTGCCAAGTTCTAGAACACTTTTTGAATCAGCACTATTATAAAATCTCAAAATAGCGCCACTAGACACAGTGGGGAAACGCCCAAACTGTTAGCCAAATTTTAGTTCGACTCATTCTCCTAGGTGGCGCCACGTGTCTGCCGTTCTGTCGATAACGGTTGGTTACCAGTTTCAGCATTTCGCCACTACGCCCTGTGGTGCTATTTTGAGATTTTAGTGGAAATAGTATGTGGCGCTACCTGAGTGAGGAAGTCGAATTAAAATTTGACTCACAGTTTGAGCGTTTTGCCACCACGTCCTTTGGCGCTGTACGGAGGCTCTTACGAAGCAGATGAATCTTGCCGGAATTAGCATTGCATCTTATGGGGAGAGCGGCAAGAATCATCTGCGTCTGAAATAAATATTAAATATTAACATGATTGTTTAACAATAAATAAACTTTCGTGTACGATGTGGATGTGGAAAATTCTTCTGAACAATTCTGTACCCTCGGAATACTGTTTTAATCCTTGAATTGTCACGTTTCGATCTGTTTTCTGGGTGTCCATTTTCCTTATAGGGGTTACGTGTTTATACTGGCTGATCGTTTCGTTTCGATAGCTAATTGAATGGTAGACAGAAAAATGCATTGCATGTTTTGTATTTATCTTATGCATTAAATCGACTTTATAATGTTAACGTAATAATATCAGTATTCTTGCATTGGTAGTATTTTATTATATCTTTACAACTTTATGGTGTTTATTGTGATTGCTTGTACATATGCTCATATAAATTTTATTTGGATTATGATATTTTTGCTAAAAATTTCGCTTCTACCTAAATTTTTTGTGTTCATACAGAAATCAAATGAACCAGCTTGAATAATATATTTTGTTCTGAGGGAAGGTGACAGTGCAAAATGTTACGAAAGGGAATAGGTTTGAAATAATCATGGATATTGATTTACAATATCTTACATCTAGCATTTTTAACATTCCAGTATACAATATTAACGGAAATTCAAAGTGTGCAGCTATTAGCTCGATATTATCCACTATTTGTAAGATACTAGAAGTTCTTACAAATAGAGAATAATACCGATTGCCCAGGTCTCACCACGAGGAGGTTGCTGCACAAGAGACCCGAAAAGGGAGTCAGAACGAATTCAAGATTCCTTCTGGCTCCCTTTCCTAACAACGACGAACTTATATTAACGCAGTATGTATGTCGAGTAATTATTGCGGAACAAAAGGTGTGAATCGGAGAATAAGTCTTCGATCCACAGGGCACCAAAGGCGAATCAGGCAGAAGGCACTGATTCTTTCAAAGAGAGAAATAAAAGCGAACCAGAGCAGAGAGCTCTGATTCGAGGGTGACGCGACGCGTACAATGCTTGCAGCCCAGATCCAGTCAGCAACGATACCCGACGTGTCCTCACCAAGAGCGATGGCCAAGAGACGTGTTCAAACGATATACCATTTACTCCAGCGACCACCTGCCACCAGGCAACGAACAATCGTTGAGGTGAACTCGGGTGGGATTACAAAAGAGAGGATTTTACACTTAACAGTGTTACACGATGAACACTGTCTCTCAACCACCCACTCTCAATGTATCAACGCACAGCAGAAGGCTGTGTCGGAGTCAAAAAAACAAGCTGAGCAAAGAGAAGTTACGGCAATAATTACTCGACATATTTACAACGACGATATACAATCTTAATAATTAACGCGCGCACGCAAATCGAGCAATTATTGTCAGCAAATAAACTAAGTCGCACAAGGGGGAAGAATCAAAGCAGAAGGCTTTGATTAGCAAAGAAGAAACACGAACCAGAGCAGAAGGCTCTGGTTCGAGGGTGACGCTCAGACAATAATTGCTCAACAAATATAATTAAATTAAAAATACGCCGCAGTCTTCGTTGGTGTGTCCTCTTCATTCGATGTATCCTCTTCGTTCGATGTATCGTCTTCGTTCGATGTATGTTCTTCCATCGATGTATCCTCTTCGTTCGATGTGTCCTCTTCGTCGACGTTAGAAATAATAGCCACGATGATGAAGATGCGACGGGATGAAACTATGAACCGTGTACACAAGTACGGCCTACATACCTCGCACACAAGTGCAAATCTAACCAGCTCTCGAGAGCCAACCTAACACCAGCTCAATAGAACCAAACTAACCCTTCATACCAAGAGGAACTTGTGAAAGTTCAGAACCAAATTTCAATTAGAAATCAAGAAACAAAAACGACTATAATGAAGATTTGATGAGAAGCAACTATAAACCCTGTACACGAGTACGGCCTACATACCTCGCACACGAGTGCAAATCTAACCAGCTCTCGAGAACCAACCTAACACCAGCTCACGAGAGCCAAGCTAAACCCGCACATGAGTACGGCCTATAGGCGCTTCGGGTTGCCCCGGGGACGCGACACCCCGTACTCACTCACGGTTTCCCTATCCGTGAGTGAGCCCCTGAGGGACCTCCGATCGCAGGAATACCAATTTTAAATTAGAAATATATATTTTTAGAAGACTGAAAGTTCCGATGGAAATTTCAATTAGGATATGAGAAATAGTAATCAACGGTGTTCGTTGAATTAACAGTTGACGGAGAAAATTGATAAAGGTGGGCCAAGGGTATTCAATAAAAGCATTGTTGAACCTTTGACCCACCCTGTGCTGTAAAGCGAATAATACTATTGTTGAAAGTGGTCCAGGTGGATGACTACTAGTCAGCAAGGCGAATGAACACTTGGCAGTCTCTGGTAAGTCCCTGATCAGTCCCTGATCAGTCCCTGGTCAGTCCCCGGTCAGTCCCTGGTAATCCTCAGGTCCTCCTGGTCGTCCCGGAGCCCGACCGCACCTGCCGGAATCAGCCGGAATCCTCGACCAGTGTCGCCAGATAGGCGCCCAAACGGGCGCAGTAGGGGAGTACAGCTACCCTCTCTCCGATGACCGTGGCACGTGGCGCGTGCGCGACTCTCCCAGTCGCCCCACTAAATCCCCCTCGCGCACGCGCAACGTGCCACGGTCATCGGAGAGAGGGTACCTGTACTCCCCTGAGCTCACAAAATCTGGCGACACTGTCCTCGACCCGTCTGACTGACTGACTGAGCGCGCTCGCTGAGTTCAGGCGCACCTCCCCACTCCATCTAATATAGATCGATTTCGATCGCCGTGATAGTAATTATTCATTTTATTATTTCTGGCTGTTCGGGATTCAGATCGAGGAGTTTACGGGTCGATGAGACCCACTGACAACCGTCGCTCATTACGGGTTTTTTCTCTCCGTGTCAAGACGCGTGAAGAACACGTCGAGTGTTATTGTTGCCGCGCTCGCAACGGTTCCCTGTCTTGACCCGTAAGCCACCTCCGTTTGAATCCCGAAACAATCGACTCTGCGATCGGTCTGCGCCAATCATGTAAACGCGCGTTCGCCGAAACGCCGGTTTTTCAAGGTCCCCTCCTGCGAAGCGGGATCCCCCGCAGTGAGGCCAGATGAGACCGGTTTCGGTCTCATACCCCCTCCAGTTTTACCCTTTCCACTATCCCATTCCACTACCATGAGTACACTCCACCGCAGTGTCGCCCGATTTTGTGAGCTCAGGGGAGTACAGGTACCCTCTCTCCGATGACCGTGGCACGTTGCGCGTGCGCGACTCTCCCAGTCGCCCCACTAAATCCCCGTCGCGCACGCGCAACGTGCCACGGTCATCGGAGAGAGGGTAGCTGTACTCCCCTACTGTGCCCGTTTCGGCGCCTTTCTGGCGACACTGCTCCAACGTCCCCCACTAACACCGTATACTGGACTGCGCACGCGCAACGTGTCACATATTACTCTGGTCATCAGAGAGGGGGTACATCGTTTCCCCTCGATTACCCCGATCTGGCTTCACTGATCCCTCGTGACATTCTCACGCTAACCGTTCCGCGAACACAATCGCTCCAACACAAGTCGCGAGTACGATCTCCATAGTACGATTCGATATCAGACCAACTGCAATAAAGTATCGGACTTTCAAGCGAAACCAAGCGTTTCTTCGCGAGTTCTCTTTTGTCCGATCTCTCCGTTCTGTGAGCCTCACATTCCTCGCGCGTCCAAATCTGGACGATCCCAGCCACCTGGCTTTTCGACCGTCGGTCGGAGTCGAAACACTGGCTATTTAATGTTTACAACAATTCCTTTTGCCAACGATGTCGACAAGCACTCCTTGATCACCTTGTCATCTAATTTTTTAGTAAAAGTGGCTAATAGAACTCGAGGTACAGAATAACTTTTAAGCCATGAACATTCGCACGCATTAATTTATTGAACACAATTCACTGATAAATTTACTATTTTGAACTGGTTAATATTTATACCAATTCCTTTTGCCAACGATGTCGACAAGCACTCCCTTGACAATCTGCCATCTAATTTTTTACAGTAAAGTAATTTTTTCTTGATCTAACTCTTGATTTCACTCTGTTTTTCAACATACAATTTCTATTTCTACAGATCGATTCTTGGAACAATTATATATAAAAACAAGTGTAAGGAATTAATGCTCGTTTATGAAATATTTTTAAATTACAAATTGAGGTATCTTATATGAAATTCGAAGTAGGAATTCTCGATTTTCCAAAAATTATGCTTTAATACTTTCTTACGTACAATGTTTCTAGGAACTTTATTGTTCTTGATGTTAGTTTTGCTTCTAATATTTTAAACCTTAAAAACCAATACTAAAACATTGTCTGATATACCGGGGAATGTAACATTTCATGATAACCGATATAGTTCCGTGACGATTCGCCTTTTCAGTGAAAATAGTATCTCCACAGACGGTGGTATCTCGTTGGGGCAGTACCTTGTGAGTGCTATCGGTAATTTGACTCGTCGGTAATTGTGGCTAGCAATTTGATCATTTTGCCGCTATGAGGAATGGCGCTATTTTCAGATTTTACGGAGCAAGCCTGCCGCTGTGTAAATATTCAATATTCTCTATTGTCCCTACTATAAATATATTTTTTGTGCATGATATGGATGCAGAAATGTCTCCTGAACATTTTTGTAACCCTATAATATGCTGTTAATCTTTAAAAATGCCATATTTTACCCTTTTTCTACACACGCGTCTTTCTTATCCGGTGCATTAGTTCCGGCATTTTATCGCTAGATGGTTATAGCGTTTCTGTGGGGTAGCTACTGAGCCCGAAATTAATTTTAATATAAATGGGGTGGCTACTGTTGCAAAAATTATAACCAGCTATAATTATAGTAATCCAAGATATGGGTTCATCGTTATAAGTATTTTAAGTCCATAAGTATTAATTTTGGACTACTCGTTCTCGAAATACATATTCAAATTTTTCTAATGTAATAAATTTAACTTTTACGAAGCCGCTTTCATGGATTCGTATAACCATCAAGATCTTTGAAAAATCTTATCCCAGTTAATTTTGCTAAGTTGATGCACTTACCGCCTGAAAGAAGAAAAGATCAAAATTACCCGACATCTCGCCCGACGAGTTTAATCCACTATGGCTCTTATCCCTCGGGATGAGAACCAGAATGCGAATTAATGGTACGATGTAGTTATATGTAATCGAGGGAGGGACTCGCATCCCCTCAGAGTCGGACAATACAAGACATCGATTGGAAAGTCATCGATCAAACGTATCTTAATTCGCACAATGCTGCGTGATGTTGTAAAATTTGAACCTGTGATGGATCGTCGACTCGTGTCAAAAGACAGTTAACGAGAATGGTCGATCGACCACGCTTACCGCGAAACGCGAAACGGCCCAATACCGCGGACGGTTTAATTCGAATTCAATTGCGAACGCAAAGAACAAGAAAAGGCGAGGGTTGGGTTTTTAAGTGGTGGGAGGTTCGTCGAATCGTTGTTGTCGAAACAGAGGGTGAATGCATTGGCTTAATGAACCGCGTTTCAGCGGACTCCGTCGAAATGCCCCGGCAAACCGTGTACGTGGGCTCACGCGGGCACGTTCGCATTCATCTCGGTTCCGGTCCGGCGAGTCGGCCTGACAGCTGTCACCTTTTAAAATCACGCCTAAAAAAATTGTTTAATATACGACTCGGCTGCGGTTCCGTAACAGTTTTGCACGGCACTTGTCCGTACCGCGGCGAATCGCCGCGACGATTGGGGTGATTTTCAAATGGGACCGTAATTTTAGGGTGCGGCCATTCCCATTCGCCTTCGCGGCCGTACACGTTCATTTAAAATCCGATCGATGTCCTTTCTGAATCGGGCGGTCACCCTCGCGTGACCGCGTTTTCGTTCAGGAGCGGTTTTTTTTTTCTCGCGAAATCGGGAAACTGTTCCGCCGCGTGTGGGAACTCGACGGAAATAGCCGATATCCGCATCTAGGTCGGTCAATAACCGATTCCGAAGCGTGACCCCGACCGTCGTGCCGAAGAACCGATTCAGCTTCGAACGAAAATTCGCTTTTCGTCGCCGTTCGTTCGATCAGCTTGTAATCCGAGCACTTTGACGGTAGTTAACCGAAGGCCTAATGCTTTTATCCGCTGGCTGCTAGATTAATTGAAAAGGGCCGTCGTGACGGCACAGATGGTGCGCGAGACTGTCAACTGTGTGACTCGACCGATTTCCAAACCTTGGAATCACGGGAACCTAAATACTACTCTCGACGTTGCAACGAGCTTTCCCCCGTCGTAACGTGCTTCGCATCTTTGAAAAATTCTAGAAACGTAAAATATTCGATAAGGAGAATCAAGTGGATACGTTAAATTCTATTCGTCATGTTGAAGGATATGATAGGAGTGGAGTTCCTTTTCAATAAAAAGACAGCCTAGTGAAATAAGTACCTTTTAAACTACTTGAACTTTATTAAGGATGTTCTGGAGGTACAATGGGAGACAAAAGTACAAGAAATTCGAAATCCATCGATATATTGGCAATGAAAGCCATGCGTGAGTATATTTTGCATTAAAAAAATAGATTAATTTAAAAAGCTTTCGTTTAATTAGCGAATTTTATGTTATATTTATTGTTTAATCAAATTGTCTTCATATTGTAAAAAATTGTAAGTGACTTTTGCGAATAATTGTACCCTCTGATTTGAACTTCAAGATAATAAATTTATGATATTCAATATATATATAATTACGCAATAAAAAGTTAAAAATAAATATTTAAATAAATTAAAAATACTTCAGATTCATGGTTATTATTGAGATGACAACACGATAAATTTGACGTTTTGTAACAGTTTATAATTTTTTGCTCTGTAACTGTTTAGTGAATCCTAATAAATTTTGAACATAATTAATTATATAATTTTTACTATATATAAAAAAAAAACTGTAGTTTCTAGTTGCGTTTTTTCAAGGTTTAAATAGGGTTTGAAGTGGAATTTTATGAATTCTCCATAAGAAGACGTGTTAAAATGTGCAAACTTTAAGTTGCCCAAATTCTTAAACGGTGCATTGAATCGAACCCAAACTTTGGTAATTGCATTAATTAGTAAGAATTATATCTTGTCAAATTTTCAAAGATTTTGTTGCGTTTTTATATACCTCCAGAACATCCTTAAAGCAGTCCCTGGAAGGCACTTTTCTGCTAAAATCATGCCACAATTGCATTACCTTTCGTTTGTAACGATTTTATAGTTTCGGAATCGAGTCTTCGAGAGAATACTATTACAAAAAGGTGTAAATCGTTCAACCGGTCAAATGACCGGTAGTGGTAGGTAAGACAACCTACAAATTTTTCTCACAAAACAAACAATAAAAAAGGAAGTGAATATTGGAAAATGTATTATACGTATATTTTAGGAAAAGTCGCGAAGTTTAAAGGCGATGCAATTACCTTGTATATAGGAAATTCTAATCGACATTTTAAAAACGGTCATTTCACCGGCCGTGGTAGGAATAGTGTTAATAATAAAAACGTGGTAAAAACACCAATAGAATCTAAACCAAGTATGTCCTTCCTATCCGACTCTTCCGTCAAACTAAACTTTGGGGCGATGTACAGTACAATCCACGTACTACCCACTCGCGTCTCATGCCGATCGTCATTTTTCGATACATTGTATCGGCAAATACAACTAGGGATGGCGTGCAAAATCACTGACCGTGATTTATCACAGTGATCGCAGAATCAGGATCATGGTCGTGATTTGAACTTCATACACGCCGTGATCGTGATTTTTTAATCTAGAGTTGAATTTGCTCACTGTCATCCTAATTCATCTCTATTAAATTAGTTCTTTTTTTAAACACATCAATTAGCTTGCATGAAAATATCTGCATGTCATGAATATCATCTTCATGTAATGATAAAAATAAAAATATTCAATTTTCTTTTCCGTATCTTATTTTAGTATTTTAAAAATAAAATATTAATTCTTCCTCTCGATTTCGAAATCGTAATATTTATTTAGATAGTATATAACAGTGCAGACAATTTCTTTTGTGTTTACGTATGCATATGCATGCATAAAATTTTACAAAATACCCATGTATTTAACAATTATAAGAAACGCAAATGATAGTTTGAGAAACGTATTTTGTTTAGATGTCGTTAATATAAAACATACAGGTAATGTCTCTGTGTCTTGCGCGAAGAACAGTTATGCTCTCCGCCAATCAGAACCGATCACGAAAATCACGAATCAATGTGAAAAATCACATACAATAATTCTGTGGTAATTTTACGTCGAGTTTGGGATTCGCGCTCGGATTTACGAGCGCAAACAGGAATCGAGCGCACAATGCGGCCGCCGCTATTATCGCCGCGCGTTGACCACTGTAATACGATCGGTGATAAATTCATATTTGGTGGCGGAGGTCGACGGGCATCGATACCGACTCGGCCGCGTACCGGTAACGCGATCGCCGATAAATTCATATTTCCGATTGTCCGTTCGACGAGAAACAAATCGTAAAGTACGGGGTCCGAGAAACGCAGACGCTCGTGCATATGCGCGCCGAGTCACGCGGAGTCGCGCCGAAATCAAGTGTCCCGAACAATATCTGCCAATTATCGTACGATTGTGCCGTGGCGCCAACTGTCAGCGTTGGTCAACCGTTCGATCGGGGGAGTGAGTGACCATCGACCATCGACCATCGAATCGATGGACAATGCGTCCGCAAGGCTGGCCCAGTCCCCCGCGATCGAATTCTACTTTTGTTTTCGCAAGAAAGACGTCGCTTCTCTTGTTCGCGTTCGGCTCGGCCCACGCGTTGCCGCCTAATCGCGATCGACGTAATTTTATGCGTGTTTGCTTTACACCGGAGGGGCGCGGGCCAGCTATATGCATGACCGTCGCTCGTTGTTTGTCCAGAAGATGGGCCGGACAAATCCACTCGACCCCGTCCCGCGTACGTCGATCCCGGTGAAATTATGAATAAATATTTGCCGCGTCGATCGAGGCCCTCTTCGTCCGCGTTCCATGCTCGCGAGAAAACTCCGAAAGGATCCTATCATTGGTAGCTCGGAAAATATGGTACTTACAGTCTACGATCGGTCCAAAATACTGCTGTTTAGCTATCGCCCGTAAGCAGGGCCGGATTAAGCACCGTAGCAGAAGTAGCAAAAGCTACGGGCCCCACGCTTCTGGGGGCCCCGCGCCTTGAGCAAAAAATATTTAGCTTGTACAATTTTGTAACATTTGGCCAACAATCAACTTTTAGATACCGACATCTACTGAACGGATTCTTGTTTCCAAATGTCCATATATCTCAAAAATAAAATATTAATGAAATTGAATAAAAAATGATGTTTTTTTCTCCGATAAAATTGCCTCTCTTCTTCCAAGAACCTTGACGACTCTATTTAATATTTTGTTTCGATGTTTATTTCTCGATAAAAAGCATTCTTCCGCGGTGAGAAATCATACCTTGAATTAATAATTACCGTATAGAATATAGATTAATAAAGTAGATCTGTAAAAATGATGAAAAATTCTTATGATTGCTTTTAATTGGTAAAACCAATTTAATTTTGCTATAACAAAAAAAAAAGGTCATGTGTCGGTGTAAGCGTGGGGCCACGTCATAACATTTGCTACGGGCCCCGCGCTGGCTTAATCCGACACTGCCCGTAAGTACGTTGGATATTTTCCTTCTCCGAATATAAACAAATCGGTATCCACTGTTACGTGTGCAGACGTTTCCGTTTGTCACTCTTGACCCTTCCGGTTGAATGACCTTGGAATAATTGTAGTCACTGAATACCTAATGAAAGAGACTATCATTGTAGGTGTTTAAAAAAGGTGGTTCCATTTTAAAAAGTCAAGGTGACCTTGATATCTCTAAAAAATGACATAAAAACAAAATTTTTTTTGGCATCGTGTCAGCCCCATTGTACCATTCAACTTTGTCCTTACCATATTTTACGTATCTTTAGAAACAACAAAGATATTTGCGGTGTAAACGTTAGGCCTGTATATGAATGCTTAGATTTATTACAGTTAGTTTTTTACCATCTTTAAACTTTGTAGCTCATTGCAACGTTGACCGTATTTAATAAAATTTTCAGAATATGTTTAATTGATACAGATCTACGAAACGTGATTCACATAAAAAAGTTATAAAACATAACTTTTAGTACTTTCTCTGCAATTCGGACCAATTGCAATTTTTTCAAATATTCTTTTCACGTTACGTAACAAAACCGATTGTTCTAACTTCTCAAAATAATCCAAGTTGTATGGTCGAATATTAAAAAAGTTATCGTCTTTTTAAGAGTGTCCGAATATTAGTGGGTGTCACTGTATGTGCCGGAACAGAGGGCCCATTCATTAGGACAAAGGGCTTAATCAAAATTGAAAAGAACTAGGGCTCTTTTGACGATGCAGCGAGTAGCATAAATTCCAAGAATCCAAATCTAATCAGAAGTAGTACGTATGTAGTCCCCACTATCTTATTGTTAGTCCGATATAAAGATCGGGTAATCAAAGCCCTTTTCAAGCAGTTTTACCGGACAGTGCCTATAACGTCAGTGATCACCCCCGCATTTCTCTGTGCGTTAAAACACTGAGAATATTAGATAGACATACCGCGACAAACTAACGAACCAATTGTATTTCCCGGAGTTTAGAATATATCATTCTATGTTAATTCACATCCTCTTCGAAGTTCCAGTACATAGTTGCACAGTGATCGATTCCTCGATTCTAGGTGGACAAAATGGTAAATTTGATCAACTTCAGATGTCTTTGCTGCCATTCTTTTATTGTTTACAAACATTCATTTGTTCGATATATAACCTCGATTGCACGTAGTTATTACGAATAAGTAATACGGCGTTGAAGTTTTGCCTGTGCGGAATATTATAAATAAGCTAATCTGTCTTCATCGTATAACTTGTTTGTTTGTTGTTTAAATTATTATCTAAAAAATGGAGCAAAAGTTGAAAAAATTATCTTTATTCGTCGGATAAATTCTCGTCGAATATAATTATTTATTCGTTGCTCGTCGTATATAAGTATTTATTCGATGCTCGTCGAATAAAGATACCAAGAATAATGGATCCAAATTTTTTTATTTTTTATTCGTTATTCGAAATTTTTATTTACATGAAAATTTTACCCAACTCTGCCTCTGTGCCAACTCCCAAGCTTTGAACGGTAGGAGTCAAGGTGCTACAGATACCATTGACCGAAAGAAAGTGTATCTAGACGACGCGACGGTGTTTCTTGAGCGGAATCGCGCGCTCGTGTCCTAGGTTCGGATCGGCGAGGCACGCGAGCACACGCGAGCACACGCGAGCACACGCGAGCACACGCGAGCACACGCGAGCACACGCGAGCACCTCGATCCGCGTCGCGCAAGCGGCAAGCGGCAAACGGCACGCGACTTCTGCACGTGAAGTCGCGTGCCCGCCGGAAGCTCTAGACCGGATACTTTGTTCCGACCGACACGGTCCCGCGGAATCGCGTTCACCGATTCTGAGTCACGCTGGCTGCGTTTTCTCAGCGCCTCGAGGGTCACACACCACCCTCGCGGTTCGAAAATATTGGGTTCGATTTAATTCTCTTGAAAATGTCAATTGTTACCGTTCCCTTAACCCTTCACCCTCGGTCTCGCAGCATTCTATGCCGTATTAACCCTAGAACAACTGTGCGGTCGAGAAAACATTATTTTTCTTATTTCAAGTAATTTTATGTAATCATTTATCGCTCTCGCGCCTTCAAGACGCGTCTGCAGGATACTTCGTAGGTACACTGCGGATTTGATGCATTTGGGGCCAAACTGAATGCTGTTACATTATTGAAGACTTATAAAAATTAATAAAAGAAAAAATACATTGTCATTTAAGGGGGTAGGACCCCCTCTAGAGTACCCTGGTTTTATTCCCTGGTTTTTGTCCTTATAATAAATATACATCACTTATTTATAGACTGTGGATCTTTATGCAAAATAAAAACTTTCCAAGTTGGTTGCGTGGAACATACCTTAAAGGGGTAGGATCCCCTCTAGGAGGTCCCTAGAATACCCTAGAAATGTGGGCGAAACATGCGTTTGCGTGGTACGTGTTTTCGTCCTTATATGAGCATATTTTTCGCTGGACAAGGGCTCATTCGAAAGAGGAAGGTTAAATGAAGAGAATGGCATAAAAATGGCTTGGATTACATGGCTGAACATCATCAATTTTGGCTTAATTCTAACACTTATATTACAAAATATATACATAATTTCATATAACAAAGGGACCTCCTGGAGGGGGTCCTACCCCCTAAGGTGTGTTCCACGCAACCAACTTGGAAAGTTTTTATTTTGCATAAAGATCCACAGTCTGTCCATAAGCGACAATAATGTATATAATATACCCCGATGGAGACACCAGACTAGTAGATTACTATGCGAGGAGTTTCCCATTGTTTTGTCTTCTATACATCTGTAGAGTACCAAAGAAGCGAAGGGAAAGGAAGCAGAAATTAGGGTAAGGTTCGGCGACGGCAGATGCAAAGTTCGATCGAACGTAGCTTCCCTCGTGGAATGAAGGAAAGAATGATCCTAGCCGTGGTACCTGTGGGAACGCGTGGCCCCTTCGTCGGCTAGACGGGAGCGGAGAGGAGCCGGAAATGGGTGCAGGAGAGAGATAGAGACGCTCTAGGGATGCGCCTCTCCGTGGGGTGATGCGAATTATTTGGATCGCACCGGTACGCGGCGCGGCGCGGTGCAACTGTGAACAAGAATGGCACCGGCCAGGTTCTTCGTACTCATGGCCACGCGATCCACTTTCTTCCCCTGTCCGCTCGCCTTTCTTGTCGGACACGCGTGCCTGTCGTGTGCGGATCCTCTCATGCGAGGATCGGCCATGCGCCTCCGCAATCCGCTCCATCCACTCGCGTTATCTCTTTTGCCTGGTCGAACCTCTTATCGATATTTTTCGATAGGTAATCGTATGAAACGGTGTCGATCGCCGTGCTCCGGCTAAAGGTGCGAATACACTAACTATGTATCAAGTTAGTTACTTGCAAGTTTATCAGACTTTTTGCGAGAGCAAGACGAACTCGCTTGAGAGTTGCGAGACAATATATACAGGATGTCCCACGTAACAGTTTTCACGATTTTCTAAGTACTTGTGATAATCAGACAAAAAATATTGTCAACAAAAGTTGATCAGTTTTCAATTGGCTATATGTATTGCAATAAAAAAAAGTTCGAAATACATTTTTTTATAGTATTGTCAAGGTCACCTTCATTGTTTTAAATGGCACTTTGTGTTTTTGACGTAACAGTATTACACCCCGTGTCAAGACGAATTCTACGATCCAGTATACCGTGACCTTTGGATGACCTTGAAGAGCCATTTAAAAAAATGAAGGTGACCTTGACAATAATATAAAAAAAATGTTCGAACATTTTTTTATTGGAATGTACAGCCAATCGAAAACTGATCAGCTTTTGTTGAAAATATTTTTTGTCAGATTATCGCAAGTATATACTTAAAAAATCATGAAAACTGTTACATGGGACACCCTGTATATAATTGGACTGCGGATTTTATGAATTTGTGACAAAAAACGAATTAACACAATTTAAAACAGTAGAAATATTAAGTAAATTTTTAGGGAAGGGTGTGTGTGTATTTGTATGTCAGAAAGGGGATTGCGGCGAGCGTATAGGTTAAGACTGTATACAGTAGGTTAAGCAAAGTAGGTTTATGGTAGAACGAGGATAGTGTAAGGTAGGGAGTTTGTGAAAAGTATTGTAAGTATTGTAATATTAAGTAAAACGAATGTCAATATACTGTTTTTCTTTTTAAGATTGTGAAAGGAGGAAAGAAAATATCGCGAGATGCTTGCTAGTGTATTCGCACCTTTACATTCGAATTCGTAATTGGAGCGATAAGAAGGAAATCTGTTTCCCGTATAAATAAATGAAATATCCAGCTGGTGGGATCGCGGCGCGACGGAAAGTTAACGATACGATTAGTCAGCTCGGTTCCCAGGCGCGAGCGACGATAATCGTGCGAGCGCGTGCTACGTACGATTCCTGTGTGAACTTTATCGTCGCCGAACCCTCCCTGTCTCTCTCTCTCTCTTTCTCTCTCTCGTTCGCTCACCATCGCTCTCCCTTTAGACACCCACCCTTCGTGACCGCGTGAATCGACTTCGAGGGGGGGAGTAAGGGTGGCGGCCAAGTGATTTCATGGTGGCGCGCGCGTATCAATTTACGGGATCGAGGGATAACGTGGGACCGCTTAGATTTGCTTGGATTTCCAAAACATTTCTCGCGAGCGATTTTTGTCTATGCGCGTACTTACAATTAGAAAATAGTGCGACGATCGCTTTGTAGATCGTTCGTAGCAGGTACAGATTTTGGGAAGACCCGCTATACCGAGACAGTAGTACGAGCTTGTACGACCTTATCTTTAAATCGAATCGTCAAACTTTGTCGATGTTACGGACATGTTGCGTGTTCGAGACAGACCTGCAACTTTCATCGATCGCAAGTTAGATAAATAGACTGCGGATTTTATCCTGCGGAAATAGGAGAACGAGTAAAAGAATTTGAGATTGTCAACGTCTTGTTTAATTTAATTTAATTTAAGATTGTCAACGTGTTGTTTAATTTAATTTAATTTAAGATTGTCAACGTGTTGTTTAATTTAATTTAATTTAAAATTGTCAACATGTTGTTTAATTTAATTTAAGATTGTCATCTTAGTATAATGGTAAAGGAACAAACCCTGTATGGTATCTATCCTGCACATAATGAAAACAATTTTTATCTTTCATAAAGACGCACAGTCTAGTGATAATTAATTAAACCGCGGATCTTTCGAGCGTCTCATAGATTGTTAGAATGGTCCGTGCTAGGTCTGGGTTATTTTGAGGGATGCGGAAGAGAGGAACGCAGGAGGCGAGAGGCTAAGCGCCGCGAACGCGAAACGTTCCCACGATAATCGCCCCTTTGATCGCCCCCTCCCCGTTTCGTCCTGTTTCGGGCTAGCCTACGCTGCCCTCTCAGGGTTATTGCCGGAGCAATAGGGGTTCGGGGTGTTCGAGAGTTCGAGGTTGCTTTTCACCTTGGATCGAGGAGCGAAAGAGAGAAGTTGCTGCTGCCCCCACCAAACCGGGGAGCAGAGCAACTCTCTCCCCACCCCGAGCTCGGAGTTCGGGCTTCGGGCACGAAACGGGGCACGCGGTCGTGTGTCGTCCCCGGTCCTCCCGCACACGACATACGTCGGCCGCCACGCGACCAGTGCACACTGCACGCTGCACGCCGCACACCGCACCGCACACGCACGCGAGTGCATTTTGGAGCAACGAGGATCAGCAGCAGCCACCGCCTCCGCCGCCTCCGCCGTACCGCACCGAGCAACATCGTCGCGCTGGTTCTTCTTCGGCCGCGCATTTGATCGCGCACGCGACCGCGAATGTCCTCCGGCACGTGTGAACCCGATCGACTTCCTCGAGTAACAAGTGTCCACCACCGCGCCGCCATGGGCCGCGATCTTATCCGAAGGACATCATCGACCGACGATCTTCCGCGATGACGTTTCGCCATCGAGAATCCGTCGAGTTCGCGCAACCGGCCCAGTGCATCCAGTAGCAGAACAATTGGAATTATATCTTGAAAAACTGTTCGACGTCGATTTTACCTGACCTAAGTGTGTGTTGCCCGCGATAGTGACTCATCAGCGAAGAAAATGTGGAGAGTCGTGGTTGCCCGGTCCGACGAGAACAGCACTTTGCTGTCTTCGGAGATCGCCTCGGGCCCCGTGGGCCCCGGACACATCCCCAGCCTTCCGGGCCCGCCCTCCGGCCACCACTGGGGCTATCCGCCTCCGCCGCATCCCTCTTATCAGCCCCAGCATCCCGAGATGCGGCACCATCACGACATGAGACCGCCCCACGACCTTCGACACCCCACCGGCCCGGACCCGAGGGCCCAGGAGGTCAGGCACGACTCGCTCAGGCCCGATCTCCGACACCCCGAAATGCAAAGGCACCAGGAACTCCACAGAGCCGAGATGCAGAGGCACCAGGATATCAGGCATCAAGAGATGACGGCCATGAGACAGGACATCGGGAGACAGGACATCGGCGCCGAGATGAGATCCGGACACGAGTACGATCTCAAGATCGACGTCGCGGATATCAGAAACCAAGAGCAACCTGGTCCACAACAACAGCAGCAGCAACAACAACAACAACAACAACAGTCGTCGCAACAGGGGCAAGCGCATCAGCAAAGGAACCTGAAGAGGGCCATGAGCGACTCCGACTGCGACGACGTCTTCTCGGAAGAGAGCGGCAAAGAACCGTAAGTACACTTGGGAACAATATAGTATCGCTGCTCGAACGTAGTAACTCTCAGCAGTAGGAGTTTGCATAAATATCCGAGGACCACTTGGCATCGATCGTACGACGAAGTGACATCTTCCGCGAGTGTTGGGAAATTTAAATCTATTCTAAATAAATCTTTAAATTTATTCTGGCATTAAGTGCATTAAATTTAGAATTTAATTGTCTTGTAAAACAGAAAATTGATACAATAGAACGTCCGCACGTTGACGTCGAGCACACAAATTGCCTGTTTCCCGATGCCAAGAGCTTTCGAGTGTCCCAATGTTTCTAACCGCGGCGGTGCATTTTAATTAGTAGATCGCGCGAGTTCAGCAACATATGTCGTACGTCCATTCGGAATTGTAGGATAATTAAAACGCGATTGTTCTCCGGACCCTTTCGCTTTCGAGCCCGGTTGGCGCGCGTCAAGTTCGTTGACCGGAAGTTATAAAATATTCAATACGACGACTCTCCTCGTCTTGCGGCTCGGTTCGATCCGTTGGAGCTTCAGCGAGCACCTTCGGTCGCGGAGAGCGTCGCGACGACGACAGACGAGGGAAGATCGAACGAATGGGGGTGGGAAAAGGGGTGCGTCGCAGGAATATTTGAAATATAACCGGCGGATCAGATCCGTCTGTGAGAACGACCACGACGACGACGACTCATCGGTGTCCTTTGTTTCCCGTTTCTGTTCGATATAGTTGCAACTCGCCCGGCGGCGATTCCTGTCAGCACGCGTCAAGGAAGCGGAGGAGAGGGATGATCGAGAAGAAGCGTCGCGACAGGATAAACGCGTCCCTCGGTGAATTGCGGAGATTGGTACCCGCAGCGGCGAGGGATCCGCACAGCGGCAAATTGGAAAAGGCGGAAATCCTGCAGATGACCGTCGAGCATCTGCGAACGCTTCGAAACAAAGGTAAGTCCTCTAATATTCGCGAGCATGTACTCTTCGTACGCTGCAAGAAGTTCCTCGAGACGGCACACATTGGGCCATTTCGATGAATTTAGAAATGAGATAGAGCGATGATTTTTTTTTTCAATTGAAGCTGAAACATTGCAGAATATGGGATAAATAGTGAGATTATGGTTCGTACGTTTTTTAACCTTGAAAATATTTGTTAAACTTGCAGAATTTCAAGAAAATTGTGGTTTATCGAATACCACGCTTTTCTTTTAAAATAGAGTTTTTTCACAAAAATCAATTGCTTTCAAAATCCTGAGGTGGTAGACAAATTTTTCGACCAGATTTACAATCAGCTTGACAAAATCTACGGGAAACGATATATGGCATATCAAATAATAATCTATCCGCGCGTGGTATTCGCTAAACCACAATTTTCTTGAAATTCTGCAAGTTTAACAAATATTTTCAAGGTTAGAAACGTTCGAACCATAATCTCACTATTTATCCCATATTCTGCAATGTTTCAGCTTTAATTTAAAAAAAAATCATTGAAAGTTCTTTGATTTTGACACAAAAATCATCGAAATGCAGCCAATGGTTATGCTTTGACGTCACACGCTTTAGCCAATAATTCGGCTAGAACCGAAAGTTCGTGTGGAATGACCCAATCGGACGGCTTACTGCCGCATTCCTTTCGAATTCCTACCAGGATACTTCTTGTGGCGTACGAACAGTACGTACCTCGCATTTTTCCATCGATCCAAAAATTACATCATCCACTTCTGCTGCATCCTCTGTCGAATCGTCGCGATCCTCGTCGATCGTGGATCATCGACGTCGACCCTCCCCGCAACCGGAAGACACCTGTTGACCGTGGGACGTCGCGCGAACCTCGGCGACCATAAGCGTAACTCGTAACTCTGCAACCGAACAACCATCTGTCGCGTTTCTTCGGCCCGTAACCATGTCCTCACGCTTTTCCACCCTCGTCGTTTAACACGTTAAGTGCCGTGTAGTACAGTATGTAATCCTTTCGTTCGGGTCCCGTCGGTCTCCGGTGAACGACGATACTAATTTAGTACACCTATATTAAACATTGAAAAACTGTGACCTTGCGTTTTGCTTACCGCTCAGCTATATCGAACGGCGTAAACGGGAAGGTAAACAAAGTGGGTACGACCCTCAACGTGTTAATTACCGGCTACCTGTACCGCCTGCTTTGTCGGTCTCGTTTACCATCTTTCGGTGGAATGAAAACAGCTTCGTGCAAGGTACATAGTGACTCCCATTAATATTCGGACGCTCTTAAAACTTTTTTGATATTGCACCATACTGATCGATGAGGAATTTTACATTTTTATTTCACACAGAAATATTTAGTTTTAATTTTCTTTAACATTTAATATTCGACTTTTATTGGACAATTTATTGGATCCCAATCGTCACTGTTTGGTAATGATTAATACATTTCATTATGCTGTTACGAGGCTGAGGAATATGCGAGGCTGGCATTGTTTTTCCTAAAATATATTCAAAATTATTACTATTCTGTTTGGTATTGATTATACAACATCCTATAGGATATACAGTGACTCCCATTAATATTCGGACGCTCTTAAAACTTTTTTGATATTGCACCATACTGATCGATGAGGAATTTTACATTTTTATTTCACACAGAAATATTTAGTTTTAATTTTCTTTAACATTTAATATTCAACTTTTATTGGACAGTTTATTGGATCCCAATCGTCACTGTTTGGTAATTATTAATACATTTCATTATGCTGTTACGAGGCTGAGGAATATGCGAGGCTGGCATCGTTTTTCCTAAAATGTATTCAAAATTATTACTATTCTGTTTGGTATTGATTATACAACATCCTATAATAGGATAGACAGTGACTCCCATTAATATTCGGGCGCTCTTAAAAAAATAATAATTTTTTAATATTGCACCATACAATTTGAATTTGTTTGAGAAGTTAGAGCAATTAATTTACTACATGATGTGAAAAAAAATTTTTCAAAAATTGCAATTGGTCGGAATTGTAGAGAAAATACTAAAAGTTGCATTTTACAACTTTTTTATGTGGGTCTGTATTGAAAATTTTTAAAATATGTTTTTTAGATCTGTGTCAATTATATGCATTGTAAAAGTTTCATCGAAATCGGTTGATGTGCGAAAAAACGACAGGAAAATTTCAACATCGAAATAATTACAATTTCTACCATCTTTAAACGTTTGTAGCTCATTGCAACGTCGACCGATTTTAATGAAATTTTCAGAATATGTTTAATTGATACAGATCTACGAAACGTGTTTTCTACATTTTCAATATGAGCCAACATAAAAAAAGTTGTAAAACATAACTTTTAGTATTTTCTTTGCAATTCCGACCAATTGCAATTTTTTCGAAAATTCTTTTCACGTTACATAACAAAACCGATTGTTCTAACTTGCCAAAAAAATCCAAGTTGTATGGTCGAATATGAAAAAAGTCTTTTTAAGAGTGTCCGAATATTAGTGGGAGTCACCGTACACGTACGACTATGCCGTGTGGATATTTGTGAAAAATAAATTGTGCATTCACTAAAACTTCGGCCACTCGAATTGTAAATGTTCGTGTCCGTATGCTCCGAGTATCGCGAATGGAGCAACTGGTCGGTGCGGTGCGGTGGTGGGAACGCGGTGTCGAATGGGGCATTTAGCCGGTGGACAAAGTATCCTCGGCAAATAGAAAATACCGCGGGAATCTCCGAACCGTGATCCCGAATAGAATCGAGGCCGGAGAGTGTACCGCTAGTCGAGATATTCCCGGAGGAGGAGCAGGTGCTGGGACCCGAAACGGAGATCCTGTGGGAAGGATAGGAAGTCAACGACTCTTCCGAAGCGGTGTTCCCACGATTGGTGGCGGGCTAGGTGGTGGGGTATCCCGCGCCAAGCGGCACCCTTCGCGAACGAGCCACCGACTCCCTTGCTCCCTTACTCTCCCTTGCTCCCTTACTCCCTTACTCCCATGCCCACGGCTAGGACAGATGTCGAACTCTGTGGGAAACCGACTCGCGTTCCGTTCCGTCCCGTTCCGTTCCAATCCGTCCCATTCCGTGTTCGTGCGTTTATGCATACAGTATTTGCCGGATCGACCCTCGAGCACCTTCTATCGTCTCGTTTCTACCTTGAATCGCCCCGTAGATGTTAGCGATAACATCCACTTCCCAGCGACGCGAGAATTTATCTCAACGATTGCACGATAATAATTTATTAACGATCATTAATCCGTGGTAGAAGGGTAGAGTATAGTACAAACTCGAGTGCGTACAAAAAAATAGTTGGAAAGAAAAAGGGTCGTCTAAAAAAATTTTTGACGGGCAGGAAAAAATTTCTTAGGCCTATAAAAAGCATTTCCGAAAAATTTCCGGAAGCGAATGCAGACTACGAAACAAGCCTAGATAGATTTCCGTCCAATCATTTCTCGCGTTGTTCTAGTCGGTCGAATATCGACAACGTTCCACCGAGGATCCAGCGATCCCGAGTATCGATCGCTGGTTTATTTGCATGAAGCGCGCGCGGTACGCTATGGGGGTCTAAACGGTTCCCACGCTACTACCTGTCGGATTGGCCGGCCGACAATGCTTCGGCAGCCGGCAGCTGGCTGCTAGAGACACCCGTCGCTTACTATCCTCTAGGACCTGCACCTCCTTGCTCCTCCATATCTCAGCAAGTCTACTAATAAATCGACTATCGTTTACAGGACCGGAGGGCTATGACAGCACGAAGTTGGCGATGGACTACCACGCGGTCGGCTGGGGCGAGTGCGCCGCCGAGGTGGGCCGTTATCTGGTCACCATGGAGGGCCTGGACGAGAGGGACCCTTTGAGACTGCGATTGCTCTCGCACCTGCAGAGCTTTCACCGAGAGCACGCTCCGGGCCCTGGAGGCCCCGGAGGCCACGGCCCCGTCCCATCCACCGTTCCTCCGCCGACCTCTTTGACGTCCACGTCGTCGACCAGCAGCTACGAGCCCGCGAGCACTGTCTCCGGGATGCCAACCGGAACCGGAACCATGCCACCCCTCCTCGGAGGCGGTAGTCTGGGATGGAGCCAGTATCCCGGACAGTACCCTCAACAGCAACACGGGAAGCCCTACAGGCCCTGGGGGGCAGAACTAGCATATTGAGGCGACGCCTCCATTAACCCTCGGATTAACCCTTTGCGGACGGACCTGGGTGCAAGATATTGAATGGCTCTTGAAGCTAGAAACCTCGCTGAATTTTGCAATCGCTTTTCCACACTAATATTTTCAATTGAGGGAATATTTCAGTGTAATTTAATTTGGGGGATATTTTTTAGAGAATGTTTGTATAATACTTCTTCGAGCGACAAGGTGGCCGCAATGAACTCCGTCATTCTAGACCCGGTTAACCCTCTTGTGCTCCTCGGAGAGGGATGAGCTTACTTCTTGAGATTCCGTCTCCAACGGGATCGATCTCATGCGATTCTATACCTGTTTAAAATTACAAAGGCGCTGTGGAAATTATGGTCACCCTGTAGATTGATTTTTTTTAAAGAGCCAGCGAGCTAACGCTAGTGTATCTAGTGTCTCTGCGAATGACACTGTTAATGACGCCTAGTATGATAGTTCGCAAGGGGTTGATCGAAAGCTGGATCGAAGTACGATCGAGTGGAATAAGCACCGAAGTGTTTTCTCTATGTGTGATACGATTGATAGTCATCCGAGTACCTAATAGCGAAATGTATTATTTATTCTATTACCTTGGCTAGCGAAGTTTCGCGAGCGATACTGTACAGTGTACATATATATATATACATATTTTGTTGTAAATAAGAGAGCGACAGCGATCATTTGTAACAACTCGAACGATCCACCTGTTACGCAGAGGATTAACGTTTCAACTGCCATGTCGGTGATATACTATAGTTTACATAATTCTTTGTCCAGTAAATTTAATAAATATGGACGAAGCAAACCAAATTCAGATCGAGAGTCGTTGGATGCAAGAAGATTAAAATAGTAATAATTATTAGATTGTGGATTTTATGCATTCATGACAAAATTTAAGATATGTAGTTATAAAAATAAAAGAATTGAAGAATATATTGCCTTCAATGTATTCATGAGAAAAGAAAAACTCTTGCGATCAACGCAGACAATTTTTATTTTGCATAAAAAATCGCAATCTAATCATTATAATAAAGTCTTCGGAATTTTATAGACCTATGGTTTATCAAAACTTATGGATTCTGCCCGGACAGTAATCACGATAAAAAACAATGATAAAAATCGAAAATGAGGAATCTTGCAACACAAGAAACGTTGACGTTGCGAGCGTTCCCGGCGTGCACGGGTGGACGTTCGAATATTTTTTCATCGATCTTTTGTACCGAAACGAGAAGAATGACGCGGTGTCGCGTGCGATTCCGTCGTCTTTCAAATAAATACGATTTCATGAGAATTCCTTCTTGGATAACAACATACGTTGACGTACGGTGGCGAGCCCTCGGGGATTGCAAGAGTCCACGTTCCCTCTAGTTTTGGTCCTTAAATCCGGAACATCCTCAAATCCGCAGCGTTCTCTGAAGCGGCGTGGTTTGTTCTTATTATCATGCAAAAATTGGCTGCAGCAGCCGCGACGAACAAACGGCTGGGCGTTTCTTTTAGCGTCGCGCGACGCGTCGCAGAACGCGAACCAGTTTAGCCAGTCTCGTTAAATCTCTCGTAAAGAGCCTCCGTGAAACGGGAATATGCTCGGGACAATTAGCAGCCGGCCCTCCTTTTTTTCCACGAATATTCAAAAACCACGGGGAGGCGAAACTAATTCCCGAGAATAGGAGTAACGGCCCGCGAACACGTGGCCATTGTTCGTAACCGAATTAGCTCCCGCCTGCTCTCGAAACTCCGGCTAATTGCGTTTGAGGACGTTCGTCGCTCCACGTTCCCCGCGAAAATCCGAAAACGTTATGCGCGAAATCGATTGTTCCTTGCCGACGCGACGGTGTCTCGGATTTTGCTGAAATGCGACACGCGAAATCGGGAGAACTTCCAATCACCGTTTCTCGCTGGTTTACAATTTATTTATGAAATACAGACCCCCGAATCTTATCTCTGTTCATTTTTCGAAATGTTGACTTCGGAAAGTATTTTAAAAGAATTTCTTCTCGATCGAAAAATTAATTTCACAATATTGAAGTTGCACTTGAAGGGCTAATTGTATTGCTTGAAGCCTCATCTACAAAATGGGTTTCGATCCAGATCTATATCTGTAAAAATGTAGTCTAACACCAATGTCGGCAGGTGGTGTGGTGCCAGTTTCAATCTCGCAAAAATGATAACCATTGGAGAACTTGTTGCTAATTTGACAAAAAATATTTTAAACAAAAGTCGATCAGTTTTCGATTGGCTATACATTCGAATAAAAAAAATGTTCGAAAATTTCTTTTTTATTATTGTCAAGGCCAAGGCTTCATTTTTTAAATGGCACTTCAAGGTCATCCGAAGGTCATGGTATACTAGGTCGTTGAATTCGTCTTGATACGGGCTGTAATACTGTTAAGTCAAAAATACAAAGTGCCATTTAAAAAAATTAAGGTGACCTTGATATGTAATACTATAAAAAAAAATGTTTTTCGAACTTTTTTTATTGCAATATATAACCAATCGAAAACTGATCAATTTTTGTTGAAAATATTTTTTGTCAGATTATCGCAAGTACTTAAAAAATCGTGAAAACTGTTACGTGGGACTCCCTGTATATTAAAATCGTCGCACGCAATCGCGATCGATCGAAAAATTAATTTCACAATATTTAAGTTGCACTTGAAGGATTAAATGAAATGTATTGCTTGAAGCCTCATCTACAAAATGGGTTTCGATCCGGATCGGTATCTGTAGAAATGTACATCAATGTCGGCAGGTGATGTGGTGCCAGTGTCAATTTCGATTTCGCAAAAATTATGACCGTCGGAGAACTTTGTTGCTACTATTATACAGGGTATCCCGTAACTGGTGGTACAAGCGAGTAGGGGGCGATTCCACGTGAAAAATTGAATCGAAAATGTAGAATAAAATTTTTTCATATGACGCTTTATTTTCGAAAAAAATAAGTTTGAAAATTTATCGAGTACGCGTGTACTTGATTTAGGTTCAGTTCGACGGATTTCATTGTAGATCACCTCCATTCTTGTTCGTAAACGATGTCAATGGATCGATGGAGTTTCCAGAATTCGTCTAATTTATGAACTGTTGGAAGTGATGTCCACGGTGTTGCAAACATAACTGTGCTCTCCTTATTAAATTGCATCGAACGTTTACGTAAATTTTCAAACTTATTTTTTCCGAAAATAAAGCGTCATATGAAAAAATTTTATTCTACATTTTCGATTCAATTTTTCACCCGTAGAATCACCCTCTACTCGCTTGTACCACCAGTTACGGAACACCCTGTATATTAAAATCGTGGCGCGCAATTGCGATCGATCGTAAAATTAATTTCACAATATTGCAGTTGCACTTGAATGGCCAAATGAAATGTATTACTTGAAGTCTCATCTACAAAATGGGTTTCGATCCAGATCGGTATCTGTAGAAATATAGTCTAACACCAATGTCGAGGTGGTGTGCGGTGCCAGTTGTAATTTCGATTTCGCAAAAATGATGACCGTCGGAGAACTTGTTGCTACTATTCTATGTATATTAAAATCGTCGCGCGCAATCGCGATCGATCGAAGTTGCAGCCGCAGAGACAGGGGACACAGGGAAACACGAAAATCGGTCGATAAAACTATTTTATTCAAGACAATCGCGCATCCATTAGAAAGTCACAGCCTCGTCGGACATACGGTAAGAACGCGATCGAGACGCATCGTCCATCCGTATCCGTGCGCGCTCGCACGCTGCCACGCTTATATACATTCGTTTACATATATACATAGAAATTCTACAGACTATACGTAAGTAAATAGTTGTAATGTCTCTCCCCCCTCTTCCACTCTTTCTCTCACGCACACGCCGCTCTCTCTCTCTCACTCTCATTCTCTCTCTTCCCTTTCTTTCTTTCTCTCACTCTCACTCTCTCTCTCTCCCCTTTCTTTCTTTCTCTCACTCTCGCCGTTTCACTGGGTTCTATCGCGTCGTCGACAGGATCGAAACAGAGACAAAGTATACGCTTATCGGTTTGAGCAAAAGTGCAAACGAGACGCGTAAAGTCTCTCCTCTCCCGTCTCCTCCCTGCTCTCTCGATTTGCGACCGTGGTTGGCTAACTCTAACATCGATTGTGTGCCGAGTATTTCGAGAAGAACGCTACGGATACATGTATTTATTAACGTACGAGAGATTTCTCGGGTCGCGAGTACGTATTGTACGCGGGCTTTTCGTTGTACATACGAGCTAGATTCGTCGGCGATCAACGCCGGAGGACAGAAGAAACGGTCGTCACGGTCAAATGACATAGCGCATCGGTGCTAGAGTTCCAACGGACCATTGTCTCTTAAAGTATTTCGTCGTTGTCGATAGACTGCGGATCTTTATGCATTCGTGGTATGTATACATTTTAAAAAACACAAGAAAACATTAATAACATCCCTGCCGTATCTTTACCATAGGGAGTTATGTAGTTGATACATTGAACTTGTTCTTCATCTTGGTTTACATAAAAAAATTCATAATAGTTTGCATAATGATCGACAGTCTAGTTATCAATGTTTGCCCAATAGAATAGAGTAACTGCTGGCATGTAACAAATTTTCTTGCCCTCGTAGGACTGATTTTCGTACAATTATTCTGTTAACAGTTTCGTCAATGTTCGAAGAGTTTGCATAAAGATCAACAGTCTTCTTATCAATGTTTGCCCAATAGAATAGAGCAACTGCTGGCATGTAACAAATTTTCTTGCCCTCGTAGGACTGATTTTCGTACAATTATTCTGTTAACAGTTTCGTCAATGTTCGAAGAGTTTGCATAAAGATCAACAGTCTTCTTATCAATGTTTGCCCAATAGAATAGAGCAACTGCTGGCATGTAACAAATTTTCTTGCCCTCGTAGGACTGATTTTCGTACAATTATTCTGTTAACAGTTTCGTCAATGTTCGAAGAGTTTGCATAAAGATCAACAGTCTTCTTATCAATGTTTGCCCAATAGAATAGAGCAACTGCTGGCATGTAACAAATTTTCTTGCCCTCGTAGGACTGATTTTCGTACAATTATTCTGTTAACAGTTTCGTCAATGTTCGAAGAGTTTGCATAAAGATCAGCAGTCTTCTTATCAATGTTTGCCCAATAGAATAGAGCAACTGCTGGCATGTAACAAATTTTCTTTTGCCCTCGTAGGAGTGGTTTCCGTACAATTATTCTGTAAACAGTTTCGTCAATGTTCCAAGAGACAATGGTCCGCTCGAACTCGAGAGCACGACGATTCTACGATTGCAAGAACGCCCTCGCACGATTGCACGATTGCACGATCCACGTGCCTGGACAGGGGACGTTTTGTACTGTTGTACTGTCGCATTTCCATGACAAGTACGATGGGCCTCCGTGGACAGATATTTGGTTCGGTTACGCGAGATCGGACGTCGACTAACGTTATCCGTGTCTACAAATGAGATCAGAAATAAATACTTTAAATGTACTCGGCGCTCTTTGGTGAACTCGTAGAACCACCTAACGTGATCGATCGAAAGAAAAAAAAAAGGAAAGAATGACTATCTGAAAGATCTGTCTGGACCGTGTTCTTCGAGAAAGAAAAAGTCTCGATCGAACCGACAGTTTGAGTCGATCGCGCCAGGTGATTCGAAAACGAATTAGAGAAAAAAAAAATAGTCGTCCCTTTCGAAAAATAAACGGATTCACGAGTACTCTTTGGAACGGATTACAGGAGGATTCTCGAGGAGGTTCTGGACGCATCGTCGACCCTCCGATTCGTCGGTCCGAAGAGGATCGATTCTCTCCGATTCGGACATCATCGTTGAGACGAAAATCTCGTCGCGAGCCGTGTACGGTACGCTAAACGCTCGCGTTACATGATCATCTCGTTCTCGATGTTCTCGTTCCTCTGGTTCTCCTCGTACTCGTCGCAGTAGCAGCAGGTCGAGATGCAGTCCTCCGAGTTCTCGGCCACGTAGGTGGTGTAGGTGTCGATGCTTTTCGTGTCCAGCGACGGCAGAGACCACGACAGAGAGGTCGTCTCGATGTCCGGTATGGCCGAGTGCCAAGAGGTCAAGTTCTGCGACTTTTTCGCCTCCCGGCTCCTCGTCGACAGTTTTTTGATCGCCTGCGGACCCGAAACAACAATGCTCTTTTCACCGATTCATTCGAAAATCCCTCGAGAGCCCCTTCGCAAGAAAAGAATAGGAGACGCACACGGTCCTCGAAACTATCGATCTAGGACCTCGATTCTAAATATACCCGAATTCATTGGGATCAAACTAATTCGCTGGATGGTCAGTTATAGGAAATTTGATTGTCCGACGAACGTGCTTCAACCGTTCATTCATATTTTAGTCGTGAATAGTTTTTCTAAAATTGGAATGAAAATTCGTATTACTTCGTCCTGGACAACGAACCTTCCATAAAATAATAAAGACCGGGCCAACACGTTTCTTTATATGGCAAAATAATTTTTTATCGTTAAGCGAAGAGAATTCGATTATATTCGTGTTTGAACCGGCGCGTCGCGGCGTCATTTCCACGCACGATAGCTTAATTATCTAGGGTTAAGGGATGACCCGATATTTTCCCCTTCGGTCATGCAAAATATCATATTTTTACAAGGAAGATATATTAAACGAACAAAGTTAAGTTATGCCAGCCTGTGAGTAGCGTAAGAATGGCAAAGAACTTGTCCAAGTTTGTCTTACATCCAATTCGACTAGACATAGATATAGAGTGACTAGTCCAATGAATGCACACTTAAACTACACGTCTGTTGAAATTAGTACATCGCAAATAATTATTTTATTTCCCGAGTTCTATTTCTCCAAAAAGACTTTGTCATTGTTCTTGCATTCCAGAACACAATTCTAAAAATATTTGATGGTAGTTATATTCAAAATCTAGCACAAAATTCAACGAAAAATGCATGAACAGTAGTAAATGATAATCAAAAAAAACTCATCGTAGGACCATTGAACCACCTCAAAATAAAAATTGCTAATCTCACGAATTACGACAACAATACTTTCTTTGAATACGTGGATGTCGTTCGAAAAACTGCTAAATAAATTAATGTAATCGCGAATAGGTTGTAAAAAAGAGTTAGATCGCTTTAGCGAGACATCTGTGAACGTGAAATACAATTACTGCGTAACATAAATGTTGTTCTTTCGTTCAATATGAATTATGATCATTCACTGGACAGATCGCCCTAGTTGGCCCGAAAAATTTCATTTAACCAGCGTACTGGAAACTAGCGTCCCTTTCGCGGACCGGAAGAGTGGTAGGGTCTCTTTCATTTCGCGTGTTTGTCCAGGCTGAACGTGTTTCGACGACTGTGTGCCATGTACGGCGTCGAAAGTACGCGTTCCGAACCCTGTATCGCAACGTTCCCGCGCGTCTGACCGGGGGTGGCGGGGGTGGTTAAACGAATCGATGTTGAGCGAGGTCACGCCGATCAAAATTACCCGGTCATGAATAGTTGATCGAATTTAAAGAGTGCGACCCGAGGGGGGGGGGGCGCGTCGCGACGCCCGAGCCACACCAATCGACAAGGCAAGATTAGCCCTCGAACCTCGCCGCCTGGGTTCCTTTTGACCCGGTGCACCGAACTTTCGCCACCCTCAGTTTAACGCGCCTAACGCGTCTATAAATGCATAAAACCCGCAGTCCGTGAGTAATTTTTGTTGGCTGATTCGTCGGCTTGCGCGCGTTATAAGAATTGTATTGTATTGTACTATACTAGAAAAGCAAAATACCAGAAACTAACAATCTCCTTACTCTCGACTTTCGTCTTACACAGCCGCGAAGAACCGTCCCTCAAGTTTTGCCGCACCTGTTGCCTAACACTCTGTGTAACAACTTTGTCGGCAATGTAAATATCGAAATTTCAACTTGACCGTACTTTCCCTTTAAGGGATAGTGTCTGCGTACGAGAACGAAGCAAACGGATCAACGTATGACCAGAGAAACGACACAAAACCACGTAAGTCTTTAGAGTACAATAATATATATTATCGCAACAAACTTTTCGCGAGTAGGTACACTTCCACATGAGCAAATTCGTCAGAATACAAAAATCATCACTAGACTTTTACGCAGAATCAAGATTTTCTAAGTCGATTGTAATAAATAGAATTAAAGTGTTCCTTTTGTTCGAATAAATTTAACAAGTCGAAATTGTTGTAACGATATTCTTAAGCTCTTCTAGTATCTTTTAGTTGTTTATGACTCCTCCTTCTTTGCCATGAATGCTAATCACCACTGTAAATAATCCCCGTAACCCTGTTCTCGAAGTGTTCGTCGAAATAATGTTCGCAGCCCCGAGGGTGATTTAACCGGCGAGGAAAGACGCGCGTCGAATATTTTCACGAGAAGCGGTTTTTAGGAAAGTTGACTGAAAATCGGCGATCCTCGCTCGGGTACGAGTTTGGTGAGGCGGGTGGACGAGGGAGGAACGGTGTGGCCAGGTAACCGACGCGTTACGCGAGGTTCGAGTGGAATTGGGTCGACGCGACGTGTGCGCCGTGGTAACGAGGGTGCACGAAACGCTGTAGGACGTAGGATAATTGGCCGTCCGTCTTACCCGTAGGAGTCTGCGTCCGGACTTGCTCAGCAATTTCCTCAGCATCTCGAAGGCGAGCGGCTCCTCGCGCTGGCTCGGACGTTCGTGGCGACGTTGGTGGTTGTCCGTGGTTGTTTGCCGGAATCGGCCGGATCCGTGCGTCGGTTGTCGTCGAGCCTCCCGTCCTCCGGTCTCGGCTCTGCCAAGAAAATTGAACGCGTCGCGGGATTGATTTTCGTGGCAGCCGCGAATTCTCGCTCGCCGAGGCGGTCGGGTCGAGTCGTGTCGGGTCGGATCGATGCGCACGGGTCGGCGTCACGCGACCAAATACCGCTCGGGAGCACACCGCTGCCCTATTTATCACCTCGGCTGCCCGCCCGGCCTTATCGTAACAGGCTACACGCTGCACGATGCACGATGCACTAGGCACCAGGCGCCGTGCACGATGCGCGCCCCCCTCCCTTCCTCTATCTAGCTTCCACCCCTAGAGGGTTCTCGCGCATCCATTCCCTTTCCATCTTGCCACCCCTATTCGATCCGATTCGATTTCTCGTTTGGTCGGCCTCCGATCGACTAAAAATCCTCGTCGTCAAAAGCTCCAGTTCCCCTCCGTCATTTTTAAAGGGCTGTATGGAAACCGTAATCCCCTAATTTGATATCCGCTTAGAAGGGTTTTCTTGTCTCGGCAACTTTTATCTTTTAACTTTCTTCTTGCACTGTTGGAAACCGTCTTTCGGTATTTCATATAGAATTACTTCATTAGGAATTGTGCAATTGTTTGTTGAACGAAGCGATTCTATATATAGACAGCGTGCGAATATAATCGAGAGTGGTTTTATCAACGCAACAATTATCTTGGATGTTTAATTCATTTTAGATTATAGAAAGAGGCAAATTCCCACTACTCTTCGCACGGAACGGAGTGTGCCTTGGAAAGCGAATTCGTTAACGAGCGAATGAATCTTCCGGGGCGGCGATCGAGATCCTTATCTCGATCTTCGAGGGGTTCGGCTTGAAACTGTTTTCAATGTACGCATGCATAAACGATGAAACGTATTTATGCGCTGGTGGACTGGGATCGATCGGCCTAATCTTGGCGGCGAATCGATGGGAATTGAAAGAAGCGAGATCGCGGCTCCGGCTCGAATCGGTCTCTCGTTCTTTCATTGAAAAATCGGAGCGTGTTGGTCGCGTGTCCATCCGCGCAGCGCGCAAGCGCGAGCGCGTAAGCAGGAGTTACGCATTACGCAGCGTGCACAGTGCACGTGCACGCTGCGTAACGCGTGTGACCGGAGCTGTTCTCACGCGACGAACGTCGACGAGCGACGACACGCGGCCGTAGTAGCCCCGCGTCTCTTTCTCGTCTTTCAGGATGGGTGCGTGTCGCCACGTGCCGGGACCGTGCGCCCACGGAAAACTCATAATTGTCATAACATTCGAGCTGCCCTCGACCCCCCTCGCCCCTCGCTTCTCCCCGTTTTAGCCCCATAGTCGGCCCCACCAAACACCAATACCAGGTACTCGTCCCGAAAGAGCCATTCCACCCCCTTTCGACTAAGCCGCGCATATTAGGTCGTTAACTAACAAGGGAACATGCTCGAGTTACACAACCCGGTTTTGATCAAACTTACGCGACGGACAGTTCTTGGGAATACATTGGACACGCATTTCTTTTTAACGGTCATCGTGTCCACGCAGGAGTGTTAATTAAACTGCGGATCTGTATGGGAAATAAACACTATCCACATCAACTGTAAGAAACACGAGTTAAATGAAAATCTAATGTACCTTAAAATTCTCTCAAAATGTCGAAAGTAACAATTTTCTTCAATTCTTCAAATGATTTTTCAGTTTTGTATTGTACCTATTCATTTTTCTCATAAATCAAAATTGGGCGATGAAAACGCATCTTTCTCGCGTGCTCCTTCATTTCGCTAAAAATAAATACCATCCAAATCAATTGTAAGAAACACGAGTTAAATGAAAATGTAATGTACCTTAAAATTCTCTCAAAATGTCGAAAGTAACAATTTTCTTCAATTCTTCAAATGATTTTTCAGTTTTGTATTTTACATATTCATTTTTCTCATAAATCAAAATTGGGGGATGAAAACGCATCTTTGTCGCGAGCTCCTTCATTCCTCTAAAAATAAACACTATCCAAATCAATTGTATGAAACACGAGTTAAATGAAAATGTAATGTACCTTGGAATTGTCTTAAAATGTCGAAAGTAACAATTTTCTTCAATTCTTCAAATGTTTTTTCAGTTTTGTATTTGACCTATTCATTTTTGTCGTAAATCCATCGAATTCTCAGTCCAGTGGTCACATCTTTCAAAATTGTCCCTCCATTTCGCAAAAAATTTTGGCTGAGTTTTTTGTCTAAGAAAAAGGTATTGAGCCAAGAAATAGTGCGACGACCGACGACACCGATCGTTCCTGGATTAGCGAAATTAAGTGGTTCCTGAATGCCGTCACTGGAGTTACGTCAGCAGGGAGCAATTCGGCCGATGACGTCAGCGAGGATATGTACCTTGCGCTTAAACTGGTTCGATAGTTCGCCGTGTCCACACGCGAGTACAATGCGCAGCGGGTATAACCCCCGACCCCGACGCGTACTTTCTTACGACCAGCGAGTATAATCGTAAAAACTTTTTCTATGCGATCGAATTTACAATCTAAAAAGATACGGTTCAACAAAGAAATTTGCTTACGAAATCTTCTCGAGACATTCAAGAAAACATTGAGATAATTTTCCAGAACTATCTCTCCCGCAAATTTCATCGTTTTCCTTTGTTAGATTTGAAAGAACGAACCCTCGTTCATTCCGCGTTTGCATTCTATCGATCCTTCACCATTGTATCAATTTCAGAAAATGGGAGTCGGACGAGAGTTAAGGATGTTCTAGAGGTACAATGGGAGACAAAAGTACAAGAAATTCGAAATCCATCGATATATTGGCAATGAAAGCCATTCGTGAGTATATTTTGCATTAAAAAAATAGATTAATTTAAAAAGCTATCGTTTAATTAGTGAATTTCATGTTATATTTATTGTTTAATCAAATTGTCTTCATATTTTAAAAAATTTCAAGTGACTTTTGCATTTGAAGTTCAAGATAAGAAATTTGTGATATTCAATATATATAATTACGCAATAAAAAGTAAAAAATAAATATTTAAATAAATTAAAAATACTTCAGATTCATGGTTATTATTGAGGTGACAACACGATAAATTTGACGTTTTGTAACAGTTTATAATTTTTTGCTCTGTAACTGTTTAGTGAATCCTAATAAATTTTGAACATAATTAATTACATAATTTTTACTATATATATAAAAAAAATCTGGAGTTTCTAGTTGCGTTTTTTCAAGGTTTAAATAGGGTTTGAAGTGGAATTTTATGAATTCTCCATAAGAAGACGTGTTAAAATGTGCAAACTTTAAGTTACTATAATTCTTAAACGGTGCAGCGAATCGAACCCAAACTTTGGCAATTGCATTAATTTAGTAAGCATTATATCTTGTCAAATTTTCAAAAATTGTGTTGCGTTTTTACATACCTCCAGAACATCCTTAACGAGAACTCGACGCAGCTGCCAGAGTAAAATAGAATCTTGTTTTTTGCAACATATACTTTTTATTCGTTGGTTTAATAAGACGCGTTTGTTCGGCGTAATTTTATAAATACCGGTGCGTGAAGCGTTCCGATTGTTTCGAGCTTCGAAAGGGAAGAGCATTTAACGCACGAAACGAGAAACAAGGCCATGGTTTGATCGAGTTCGAAGTTTTCGCGGCGCGGTGATGGGAACGAAACCTAATCGCTTTCAAGGGAAACAATCGCCGACGGCGATGGAATAACGAGCGGCGCGTGCCGATCGCCGCGTGCCCTGTCACGTGTCCACAAATGCTCGTTCAAACATTACCGAGTAGGTGGTGCGCGCGCGGAAATAAGTCTCGTCTAATTGCGACGACCGTTCCATTAGAGATTAAACTTCAAACGAGACCCGGTGAAATTCGTTTGGTTAATCGATGCGGTTCGCCGAACACCCGGACAACGGCCAACCCCTGGCTCCTCTCGATCCTTGTTCTTTCGCGTGCAACGCTAACTTTCCGCGATTCATTCGTCTTTCAATTTGTCCGGTATCCCTCGTTACATTGCTACCTCAAAGTTCCCTTCATTTTTCATAATACGAAAAACATGACTCGATTCGAGGGGGAATTTCTGCAACGAGCACGTGATTTCCCTCGGGGCCGTACTTCACGAATGTTCAATTATCGATGCCTTTTTAAACAAAACTTATTATATTTTACTCGTTGGTTTTCTGTACGTTTCTGTCATTTCATCTTCCAAAAGTATGAAACGACCTCGGTACAGCATAATAAATACTTATAAAAATTGATAATATACTTCCATTTTGTATTATTTATATTCTAAAATATGAACATTCTTATGTAAGTTACTGAAGTTATTAACAGATTACGGTAACATCTCTGACACAATGTAATATTCATCATACAGAAAGAAGCGAAGAACAAACACGGAAACTGAACAGAACCGATAAAAAAGAATGGCCCTTGAACTAAAGAGCGTGGTATGTATTATGCATTTGTTTGTCGCTTAATAAGTTCTTCAACGAGACAAAGCGTCGTTTAGACGTCTAACAAAGTTTCGATCGAAACTGCGCTTCCAGTTTCGTCGGAAAAGTTGAACAATCGCTTGGGGAAATGTTGAATAGAGCTAGAGAAGAGGGAAAGGAGAACTGAAAGAGGATAATCCTACAACGAAGAATCTGTTTGTTCGTCAACCGGAGGTCAAAGGTCGCGCTAACAAGGCTGCTCTCGGCCGACTAATCTCGAGCGAGTCTTTTCTTGGTCACGTATCGCGCCGGTCCGACGCGTATTGCGTCAATTCTACGCTCGATCTCTCGCAAATATTTGTGAAACCGTCGTTGTGATTTCCGCCACGCGCGGCTTTTTCCGACCAGCGAATGGAAAACGAGAGGAACTCGTCGCAATTTCATGGAAAGAAATCATCGACTGGAGGGGAGATCATTGACTGGAATTACGCGGGGCGGAAGCTAGTGTTCCGCGTTTTCATCGTCCGATCGTAGGCATATTTGCCGGTGACGCACCCTACGCGCGAAAAAGGGTGCCCGACGACGTTAATCCGTCGAGCGTGGGAAACGCTTCGGACGAAAACTCGCATGCGGGATCTGGTCGATCGGCGTTCGGCTTTTATCAAAATATGTTTATCCTCTATCGCGTGCAAACAACGAACCACCGACAAACAAATACAATATAGACTCTCTCAAAAAACATAACCGAAAAATTAATCATAGACGCGCGCTGTTTGCTCGTCGACGCATTTATTCTACGACGGACATTCTACCGTAAAACAATACTAGTTGGCGCGCGTCAATGATTAACTAATAAACTCTTGCACGTTCCTTGATGCAAAACAGATTCTAGAAGCCGAGAATCGCGTGAAACGATTGTCGACGATTTAATAGTAAAATCACCGAACCTGGACGGAAGGACGGCATTCAACTTCCTATTTCATAATAATCAAGACAATTAACAATCATTAGAATTACGTTAGAGTCTTTTAAGACTTTTAAGATCGCCGCCCATTTAACAGCGCAACGACCGAACATCAAGATGAGCGTCGATGCTGTACTGTCAAAACAGTTCTACGAAAAAACGTGTGAATAATGAGAATATGTCGACGCTGGTCTGGTGACGTTCAGGTGTTGTGTCGTTGAATAGACGGCAACTTTTAGAAGGCAAAACGTGCTAGTCAACATCGAGATTTCTGCAAAGATCGACACGAATTCGTCCGGAGATATCGATATCGCGGTGGTCAGGGGGAGATCAGAGGTTGGTGCAGCTTGTCCGGACTGTAGGGGATGGTCCTCTTATTACCAGGCAACAGTATCGGTACCATTTTGACGCGAAGCTCGTACGGCAGGAAGTCCTGGCAGAAGTGATAGAAATCGTGTTGGCTGCGTATGATTTGGAGTCGCGCCATTTTCATCATCAGCTCGCAAAGTTCGTTCTTGTAGGACATGTAGGATTTGGATTTCAGGATCACGTCGGTCACCGCGGACAAATAGCCAATGAAATTCTCGGACAGCACCCTAGTCTCCAGTTTGTACTTGGGTTCCATACGTTTCCACAGATGATGATAGAGGCGATCTGTAACCCATCTCTTCGGCCGCGGAAGCCGGGGCGCCTTGTACATCACCCCGTTCACCAGGTAAGCCTTGTCCACCTTTTTCGGAACGAAATTCTGCCGTTTGGGCTGACGCCGAGACCCTTTGCCGAACTTGTTCTTCTCATCTACAACGGACAGTTTCCCAATCTCTTCAATCCTCTCAAGTTCCCGCTTCTTCATCTCATCCAGCTTCTTCCGGATTTCTTGAACCGTTTGGGGATTCGAGAGAGCCTTGCTCGCTGCGGTAGCGGCCTTATTCGTTATGAAGAAGTCCTGGATGTTCCGCTGGCCCTTCTGGCTTTCCCGAGGAGCCGTGGAACTCTTGGCTTTACCAGAACCAGGTCTGTACAAGGACGGTACTATTTGAGTTTCTACAAGCCTCTGACTTGGTCCCGGCTCGACGTCCTCGGCTTCAATCGGAGTTATCTGCTCCTGCACCTTACTCGTTTGTCCTCTTCCCTTTGTCGAAGGAGATTGACTGCCTTCATCCTCCGATTCGCTAGAAATATACAACGAACGCCCTTTGCGAGCTCTACTCAGCCTTTCGCTTGGTCCCGGCGCGATGTCCTCGGCTTCGATCGGAGTTATCTGCTGCTGCACCTTACTCGTTTGTCCTCTTCCCTTCGTCGAGGGAAGAGGACTGCCTTCATCCTCCGATTCGCTGGAAATAGCCAATGAACGGCCTTTGCGAGCTCTACTCAGCCTCTGGCTTGGTCCTGGCGCGATATCGTCGGCTTCGATCGGAGTTATTTGCTCCTGCACCTTACTTGTTTGTGCTCTTCCCTTCGTCGAGGAAAGAGGACTGCCTTCATCCTCGGAATCGCTGGAAATAGCCAATGAACGCCCTTTGTGAGCTCTACTCAGCCTCTGGCTTGGTCTTGGCGCGATATCCTCGGCTTCGATCGGAGTTATCTGCTCCTGCACCTTACTCGTTTGTCCTCTTCCCTTCGTCGAAGGAGATTGACTGCCTTCATCCTCCGATTCGCTGGAAATAGCCAATGAACGGCCTTTGCGAGCTCTACTCAGCCTCTGGCTTGGTCCTGGCGCGATATCCTCGGCTTCGATCGGAGTTATCTGCTCCTGCACCTTACTCGTTTGTCCTCTTCCCTTTGTCGAAGGAGATTGACTGCCTTCATCCTCGGAATCGCTGGAAATAGCCAATGAACGGCCTTTGCGAGCTCTACTCAGCCTCTGGCTTGGTCCTGGCGCGATATCCTCGGCTTCGATCAGAGTTATCTGCTCCTGCACCTTACTCGTTTGTCCTCTTCCCTTCGTCGAGGGAAGAGGACTGCCTTCATCCTCCGATTCGCTGGAAATAGCCAATGAACGGCCTTTGCGAGCTCTACTCAGCCTCTGGCTTGGTCCTGGCGCGATATCCTCGGCTTCGATCGGAGTTATCTGCTCCTGCACCTTACTCGTTTGTCCTCTTCCCTTTGTCGAAGGAGATTGACTGCCTTCATCCTTGGAATCGCTGGAAATAGCCAATGAACGCCCTTTGCGAGCTCTACTCAGCCTCTGGCTTGGTCCTGGCGCGATATCCCCGGCTTCGATCGGAGTTATCTGCTCCTGCACCTTACTCGTTTGTCGTCTTCCCTTCGTCGAGGGAAGAGGACTGCCTTCATCCTCAGATTCGCTGGAAATAGCCAATGAACGGCCTTTGCGAGCTCTACTCAGCCTCTGGCTTGGTCTTGGCGCGATATCCTCGGTTTCGATCGGAGTTACCTGCTCCTGCACCTTACTCGTTTGTCCTCTTCCCTTCGTCGAGGGAAGAGGACTGCCTTCATCCTCAGATTCGCTGGAAATAGCCAATGAACGGCCTTTGCGAGCTCTACTCAGCCTCTGGCTTGGTCTTGGCGCGATATCCTCGGTTTCGATTGGAGTTATTTGCTCCTGCACCTTACTCGTTTGTCCTCTTCCCTTCGTCGAAGGAGATTGACTGCCTTCATCCTCCGATTCGCTGGAAATATACAACGAACGCCCTTTGCGAGCTCTACTCAGCCTCTGGCTTGGTCCCGGCGCGATGTCCTCGGCTTCGATCGGAGTTATCTGATCCTGCACCTTACTCGTTTGTCCTCTTCCCTTCGTCGAGGGAAGAGGACTGCCTTCATCCTCGGAATCGCTGGAAATAGCCAATGAACGCCCTTTGCGAGCTCTACTCAGCCTCTGGCTTGGTCTTGGCGCGATGTCGTCGGCTTCGATCGGAGGTATCTGCTCCTGCACCTTACTCGTTCGTCCACTTCCCTTCGTCGAAGGAGATTGACTGCCTTCATCCTCGGAATCGCTGGAAATAACCAACGAACGCCCTTTACGAGCTCTACTCAGCCTCTGGCTTGGCATGTCTTCGATTTCAACTAGTGCGTTCTGTTTTATAGGAGTCAAAACCACCTTTGGCATGTTACTTGTTCGCTTACTCTGCCTCTTCGTAGGAGTTTGACTGTCTTCTATCTTAGACTCGCTGCCTACAGTTTGTGAAGCACCTTTTCGAATTCTTCTCAAACTCTGACTTGGTCTCATTGGCATGTCTTCGATTTCAACTAGTGCGTTCTGTTTTATAGGAGTCAAAACCACCTTTGGCATGTTACTTGTTCGCTTACTCTGCCTCTTCGTAGGAGTCTGACTGTCTTCTATCTCAGACTCGCTGCCTACAGTTTGTGAAGCACCTTTTCGAATTCTTCTCAAACTCTGACTTGGTCTCATTGGCATGTGTTCAATTTCCACCGGTGCATTCTCTTTTACAGGAGTCAAAACCTTCTCCAGCCCTGTACTTGTCCGCTTGCTCTGCCTCTTCGTAGGACTATGACTGTCTTCTAGCGCAGACTCGATGCCTACAGTTTGTGAAGCACTTTTTCGAATTCTTCTCAAACTCTGACTTGGTCTCATTGGCATGTGTTCAATTTCCACCGTTGCATTCTCTTTTACAGGAGTTAAAACCTTCTCCAGCCCTGTACTTGTTCGCTTGCTCTGCCTCTTCGTAGGACTATGACTGTCTTTTATCTCAGACTCGATGCCTACAGTTTGTGAAGCACTTTTTCGAGTTCTTCTCAAACTCTGACTTGGTCTCATTGGCATGTGTTCAATTTCCACCGTTGCATTCTCTTTTACAGGAGTCAAAACCTTCTCCAGGCCTGTACTTGTTCGCTTGCTCTGCCTCTTCGTAGGAGTATGACTGTCTTCTATCGCAGACTCGCTGCCTACAGTTTGTGAAGCACTTTTTCGAGTTCTTTTCAAACTCTGACTTGGTCTCATTGGCATGTTTTCGATTTCCACCAGTGCCTGCTCTTTTAAACGAGTCAAAACCTTCTCCAGCCCTGTGCTTGTTCGCTTTCTCTGCCTCTTAGCAGGAGTCTGACTGTCTTCTATCTGATACTCGCTAGCTAGAGTTTGTGTAGCACCTTGTCGTGTTTTACTTAAACTCTGACTAAGTCTCATTGGCATGTCTTCGATTTCCACCGGTGCATTCTCTTTTACAGGAGTCAAAACCTTTTCCAGCCTTGTACTTGTTCGCTTGCTCTGCCTCTTCGCAGGGGTCTGACTGTCTTCTATCTGAAACTCGCTAGCTAAAGTTTGCGAAGCACCTTTTCGAGTTCTACTCAAACTCTGACTAGGTCTCATTGACATGTGTTCGATTTCCACCGGTGCGTTCTGTTTTACAGGAGTCAAAACTTGCTCCAGCCCTTTACTTGTACGCTTGCTCTGCCTCTTCGCAGGGGTCTGACTGTCTTCTATCTGAGACTCGCTAGCTAAAGTTTGCGAAGCACCTTTTCGAGTTCTACTCAAACTCTGACTAGGTCTCATTAGAATGTCTTCGGTTTCCACCGGTGCGTTCTCTTTTACAGGAGTCAAAACCTGCTCCTGCCCTTTACTTGTATACTTGCTCTGTCTCTTCGCAGGGGTCTGACTGTCTTCTATCTCTGACTCGCTGGCTAAAGTTTGCGAAGCACCTTTTCGAGTTCTACTCAAACTCTGACTAGGTCTCATTGACATGTCTTCGATTTCCACCGGTGCGTTCACTTTTACAGGAGACGAAACCTGCCCCTGCGTCTTGCTCTTAGTCAAAGGAGATTCGGAAACTTCCGGTTCTGTCTCGTTGATGATACGTGAAACCGATATCTTCACATTCCTGGATTCTCTTTTCGGCGTTCGAACGTTTTCAATTTCGGACGCTCTTCGTGCCGCCTCGGACCTCGTGCTTCGTCGTGGCGTGGTATTTTCAAACTCGCGCGTCTTCTCGTCGGTTGCGGTAAATGAGATCTGCTGCCGTGCCGTAGTCGAACGGTTGATCTGTCTTCTTGAAGTAGTTCGAGCAGATTGCTCCGCCTCGGAGACACTCTCGGCAAGCGAGACCGATTCCTTTCGAAGTCTGATAAGACTCCTGCTTCGCCTCATAGCGACTTCTTCGTCATGCTCGGTTCTCTCCTCGTTGAAGATTGCTGGACCCGAGTGTTCCTGCAATTTCATCGTCCGCTGATTGATCGGAACCTCTTTCGCCCTAATCTCTTCAGAGCAGCCCGACATCGATCGTTTCCGCGGTCTGTTCAAATCTCGAAATTCGATGTCGGAAACGTCGTCGACATTTTCCGCATCAGCCGAATCTTTAATCTCGACCGAACCCTTTCTCAGGCTCGTGACAGCTTCCTTGTTCGCGCCAGAGTTCTGCTCACTCTGCTGCCTTAGATAAACCTTTGGCTGTATCGAAATACCATCGCTCGATACTGACGATTTCGACGGCATGCTCGGACTTCGCGACACCTGGTTGAGCAGAGTGATGTCCGAGTACTTGTCGTTCTCGTCCTCGTTCGACGAAACGGATCTCTTGCGAGAAGTTTTCACCACGTTGGAAATTTGATATTTTAGCTGCGAGCTAGCAATTTCAACGTGGCTGTTCCGAGAGCTGGAAACCTTGTTATTATCGGTTCTTATTATGTCGACGTCGCTTGCGTTAGAGCTGTTCGACAGTCTTAGATGCATCTCCTCGTTAGAAACGTTGCTTTCTGTGCTGATCACGCTGAACCTTCTCATTGTTTGCTTACTGTTGCTGTTTTGGGAAGGATTCGAGACAGTTTTCGTAGTCCCTGAATCGCTGTCGTCGAGTATTCTTTGGAAAATATTTTTCCTAGGGCTCCGCCGCGTTTGCGTCAGAAATCTCGACTTAGGCTTCGCCGGCTTGAGGAAATCGTACGTCGTATCAGAGGAATCGATCGTCGAATCCTGGAGATCCGTCTTCTCGGTTGGATGCAGCCTCTTGTTCGCGTTAGCGTTTCTGAGTTTGCTTTCGTCCTCGACGATGTGCGGCTCAGGTTCTTCCGCACTCTTGTGAACCACTGCGTTGGCTTTAGGAAACAGTCGGTCTTCTGCTTCTTCTTCGTCGATCTTATTCTCCATAAGGATGTTCTCGAACAAATTCTTCTTCGTGTCCTTGTTGTGTCGTCTCAGCAACTTTGACCTCGGTTTCCTCACTACAGGCTGAGTGTCATTGTGGCTGTTTTCCACGCTGGTTTGTTGGACTGGAATACTGCTCTCCAGAGGCGTGCTGGTCGCCTTCGGTAAAGAGTTCAACAGATCGTGGCCGTTCTCGGTCATTCTCAGCTCTGTGTCGTAGTCCTTGTTCAATTGCTTCGAATTGTTGGAAATCCGACTGGTCAACACAAAGTTCTGCCCGAAGCTGCTCCTCAGAAAATCAGAGTCTTTTTCCAGTGGAATCAGCACAACCTTCGAATCGTTCAAGGCGCTTAAAAACGCGTTGCCATCGACCTTCTTCACCTCCGACCGCAGAGGAGGTTTCTTCTTCACGATTTTGACTTCCTCTTCCGACTCTGATATTCCTGGCGCACCATCGTTCGCATCTACCAATATACACACTTCAATATTAACAAAACCAATATTAGTAAAGATCAATCAAATATTCGAGAAGTAATATAGTAAAAGTGAACTTTGTAAAAATTAAGACTAGGAACAAAGTACCTAAAGCAGAAACCAATATTTATTCCAATTTTATTTAACAAACAATCTATCTCACCTTTTTTTGAAAGATTGTTGCCCTTTTGAAGGGATTTAAAATTACGCGGCGTGTCCTCCAAAACCTTCCACCAGCCATCTTCGAGATCATTGCTCGTTCCTACAGACAAATTTGAATTCAGGCGACGAGTTGTTTGATTACAATTAGCAGAATCGGTGGACGGTCTAGCTATCGTATTGTTTTCCAACTTTCTCCACCAATACGGTTGTTCTGAAACGCATGTAAAAATAAATGAACAAATACCTAACCTACATAACCTTTCATGCCGAGTACGTACCGTCGTCGAAAACATTTGTGTCAGGATTCAGCACATCAGAGCCACCGCTGTTTTTGCTGTATCTGGAGAATCGTTTATTTAAACTGTTTCGTTTCGCCATTATATTTAATGATTGATCTGGCAACGTTCAAAACAAATAACCTATCTTCATTCTCCCGCTCTAACTTTCCTATGAACTGTGGCGCGGCCAGGTAGTCGATTTAGGAACTAAACAAAGGCCTTCGTACAACGCCAATTAACGTAGTGTCAAAACGCTTAAACTGATAGCCAAATTTATGGACAGTAGATATCCGTTCATTCCAAAAAGGTACCACTAGATGGCGATAGTAGTGAATTCTGAGATGTTACCACTAGCGACACCTTAGGTCTGTGGTTTGTGTCTGACTGTCGGTACATTTGGCTACCAGTTTGAGCGTTTTGCCACTACGTCAATTGGCGCTGTACGAAGGCCTTTGTTTAGTTCCTAAATCAACCACCACTGCGCTATCATCACCATTAATAGCGACTGAATGAAAGAGACACTATGGGTTCGTGTGTTTTAATAATTAATAATAATAGCTCCAGTGCTATACTGTTCCTGCGAGTTTTATTAGAAAGTTTTGCTAATTATTTACATGTATACTATTTCGTATTATATATATATATATACACTTTTATACATTGCCATGAAGCGTATTTTGAAACGTATAAATATACATGTATAATTGCGCTATTTTCCTATACATATAACAATATAATATAAAAATAGGATATGAACTTTGTACCTCGTTTTTCATTTTACACACGAAACATACGACTCATAATTTAACTGTGTTACCTCTCTGGTAATAGTTCACCTTGACAAAAAGCATCTTCGTCACGGTATTTATTAGTTTTGTACGTTTTCCCCCGAACTTCGACTAACATTCCTCCACCATAGCAGAGTAGTGAGATGGTAATGATCTACTTCTGCGGGGACATACCGGCATACCCCATTCTGGAGGCGTCGCCATTCCACTCTGATCGAGTCGGCTACGTCATTCGTACCTGAAAAATAAAGAATATATTAATTACAACAGTTAATATATTCTTTTTTCCTACCCTGTATTGTATTAGAAGAATATCATAGCAACAGAGGTGGCAGGAAAATTTGTGATACATACTACCTCTTTCTCTATCATATTCTCCTAGTAGAAACACAAACATTTTCAAAAAATTTCAAAAATCTCGCAAATAGAGTTTTGTATTAGGCGCCAATAGGATAGCGAAAGAAGTGGCACGAAAGTTCAGTAGTACAAATCAACGTCAAGCCAGGCGGCCGAAAATTTTTCAAAAATTCAGTAATACAACTCAATTACAAGTCAGACATTCGAGAAATTTTCGATAATCGAAGGAGGTGGCACGAAAATTCAGTAGTACAACTAAACGACAAGTCAGACATCCGAACAATATTTTTGTTTTTCAAAATTTCGCTATTTTTGCAATTCCAAATCAGTACAGTAGTTATTTTTGAGGAAATCAGTAGTATGACTCTACGACAAGGCGAACATTCGGGAAAAATTGATGATTCAATAAATATAGTATACGCAGATATGCTTTTTTATTACATTGTTTTTATTTATTCATTGTAGATTCATACATAAAATGTTGGTATTGTACATGTACATAACTTATATTCTAAATATTTATGTATAACAAGAATTTTGACTGCCTCAGGGAGACTGAAAACGCTGTAAAATCTCTCTCCCTCAGCTCCACTCAGCTCGAACACACCTTTTGTGTTGTAACCTCATGTAGTTCTCTAGCTCTAGCTGATCGTTTCATTTCGATAGAGTCCTCTGTCGTAATAGGGCATTTTCTGCAGAGTCGGTAATTCAGAACCGTAGACAGAAAAATGCGTTGCATGCAATGTCTGTACTGATCGTGCTTGCGCGGAGCAAATGATTCGTGCCACCATTTGTACAGTATCTTACAGTGAGAACTGCAAGAATCATTTGTTCTCATACTTTTTTGCGACTAACGGGCCATTACAAATAGAATTTAATATTACGTTTGCTTTCTTGAAACATATGTGTAATTCATTCTCTTACAAAAATAATTTATATTTTAAATAAAAATGGCTTCATCGTTTTAAGTAATTAATAATTAAATGTTATGCATGATAAATGAAATGTGATTTTGTTCTATGTATTTGATCTTACATACTGGTTTTTTCTCAAATCATTCCTTTGTCTATATAGTATGCTTTCACATTTTCTACATTGAAAGTCATAGTTACAATTAAGTGCCTGTATTCAACATTATAGTAATACGTATAATACATTATATACAATATGTTAATGTTTCTTCACCCACAAGAGTAAGTTTTGTCTAAAGTGGATAGGAAAATGAAACTATAGCATTTAATTTTACAATAGTGGAAGGCGGCGTCACGAGTACCAGTCTCAGAAAATATCGATATTGAATCTGTCATATACTTTATATGTGGCAGAGATAAATAAATATTTTGAAAATTGTATTTCTCGTTAAATACGAACGATAATCATTATTTTAATCAGCCTTGGATGCATTTTTTAATTAACTGCGTATTTATTTTGATTTCGTGGAAGAACGAGATCTCAGATTTTTCTTGGTAGCTTGATCAACTTCTGGTAAATCATCATCCTCTGACAGTGCAGGTTTCTTTCCTGCAAAAAAATACAAAGGGTATAAGCCGGATAAATTGGTCAAAAATGCCCTCGAGTCGAATTATATGGCCACTCAATGGTCATAAGGTCATTCGATTGGGCATCAAGAAAAAACATACTGTGCAAATTTTCAACCCTATATTCTTATAGTTTTGCAGTAATTCAATCAGACAAAATTGGCTCACCCTCTTTTTTCTTCAGCTTTTGTTTCGGTTTTGTAACTACTTGTACAATGGTTGCATTTTCCCGAGAACGTTTCAGTTGTCTCGTAATGTAAATGTAAAAAAGATATGCTTGGAAGACAATGATGAGAGCTAAAGCCGGGAATCGTACCAGGGGAATATTAAAGTTTCCAGCATCATAATCAAATACATTCTCCACTTGACTTAAACCATACAGGAAAACCAAAATTGCAACGGCAAGTGTTGCAACATGTACGAAAACGTATATCGAATTTGCAATGAGAAATGTAACTGTAAAAAAATACAATGCGATATTAACGTGTATCTTCTATTGCATACATCAGTCTACATATTTTTGAGATACTTACGTTTCGTCATCTTCTCCCTTTTACTAACAAAGTGTATGATTCTAGCCCCGTGAAGCATAACATCTCCCACATAATGCAAAATCAATAATATTATTCCTACTTGTTGGAAGCTGAAAACATTTATACAAATTATAAGAAATGAATGAAATAACGATGTATAATAGATTAAAAATAATGTATAATATCTGAATTATACTTGAGCATGTAAGCGGCAACAGTGAAGAGTAATCCAATGGTTGCTTGCACAACACGTGGCAATATGTCTTCTCTCTTCACTCTTTGGAAATACAACTCAGGATAACAGTGCAGCCAATAAGAAAGTTGACCGATGAAGAATAGTTTAGAAGAGGAGGTTAACAGAATTGGATAAGCTTTCCATAGTGACGTTATGTTTACCAACAGTTCTTCTCTGAAAGAACAAAAGTTTAATATACATTTAAGCAAAGGTACAAAGCTACAGCAGGATTACTGGAATTAACTTCTTACCTGATAATTATGTCTATGCCCCATATGACGGATAAAGTGTAAAACAAAACTAATTGACTAGATTCATTGAATTTAGCTAGTTTCACCTTACTGAGATGTAGACGTTTAGAAATTTTCTGAAATTACCGGAAACGCTTACATCATGTGTATTTAGAAAGAAAAAATAAAATAAGGAATATTACTTACATCAAACACAAATTCTTGGAACACAGCATGCATTACAATCGTGATCAAAAAGTAGAAGAATACAGCACAAGCATCTTTCCAACCAGTTGTATACTTAATCGGTGCGGTTGGTTCTTCTGTGTTGGATGTCACATTATGATAAAGAGCAATAAATGTGTATGCCCATGGCGATGTGGCCTATAAAAAAATTTACATATAAAATAGAGTATACATTGACGAAGATGTCGACAGCAGTAAACAGAACTCTAATCTATAATCGTTATCATAGTTGGTAAACTATTATACAGTTAAAAAACGCTATTTCTTATGGAGTCATCGAACTTATCGCTAGGCCCTTAACGCCGGCGATAGTTAGTAACATATGGTTATTATGCCAACGATACACATGCACAGAAAAATGTGTAAAACGTTCACCGTTCGAACGACTCGATGTCGTCCGTTTAACTGTATCGAATGAAAGAAGGAAAGAAAAATAATCGCTGAACCGTGAGAAAATTTCGTTAATGTTGAAGAAACTGAGCACTGACCTGCACGATTAGACCAGTCACAAAGATTAAAGCCACACACGAAACAATATCTCCGTGATTCTGAATGACAAACTCGTGACTGAATATCGGAGGATTTTTATTCGAGTTCTTGCGACCTTTTATCGTAACCATGTTTGCAACAATATGACAGATTAACTATCACGAGATCGTAGGTCTACCGCCGGAAAACTGTTCGAACCGAGTGACGCGAAGGACTCCACCATCGAACGACAATGCCAATCTCTCGCTTACACGGACGGACCAACACACAGAACCAACGACGTATGGAACTGTATGGAACCGAACTGGCCAACGTAGGACAATGTGGCACTTGTCTATATACTCGTTGGCACCACGTGAATCGAAACAATACTAAACACGCTCTGTAAACTTATCTTAAGATGCTTGAACGATCCTTCCACGTTTCTGTCGTACGGAACGGTAAGTATAATTTTATTTCATGCGATAACGATTATTTTGATAGCCAAAAACTTCGAGACGTAATCATACATACGTTGTGTTGTCTTCAAGAGCGACAAGGTTACACATTATTATACTTACGCATTCATACAATCATTGGTAGATCGGATACATTTTCATAAATAAATATAGAAAATTATTTATAGAATGCTGTGTTCCAGTGATTTTTTAAACATTTTAGTCAACTCCGAATGTACAAACAATCGCAGTCTGACTATTTATGCATGTATCTATTTACGCATGCATATAGAATATAGGTGCGGATCTAGAGAATATTTGCATACGTGGAATTTTTATGATAATGTAAATGTAAAAAGTTGCATTTTTTGAAAAGTTAAAGATTTATTATCGAAAAATATAAATATAAAAATAATGAGACTCTTGCGAGCTGAGATGGTATGCCGTTAATTTGATTTATATTATCGCAAAAAAATGGATGTGCTTACTAACAGAGCAATCGTTATCAAAATGGGAATATATATGTATGAAATACAAATAATCATAACATACACTTTATTGAGAGCATTAGGTACATTCTCGGTGATCATGATATATATGTACTTATTACATGCGCCGTTACGCACTTGTTTTTGAAATTGTGCAATTACCACAAATATTTCGCGTGCGAACTTTGAACTATCGATGAATGAATATATAATTACGGTAAATATAGTCATGCGACGACGGTAAAGTGAAAATACATGTTCAACAATTTGATGTTGGAGTAAAATAACACATCTGTTACGCTATACGTATTACGTCACAGACAAACTGTAAATTCATTGATCAACAATGAGTCGAAAATATAATGTATGTATATCTGTAATCGTAAAAATAATATATATGTATATACATACACATTATATATATATATATACTCTTTCACCATTATATCTTTAGTCGTCTATCGGTTAGTACAATACTAGTTCCAATCGTCGTATAATTAGGCCAAAAGAAGTTACTACTTTCCACAGTCGACGGTGCAAACAGGAGATTTTTAAATTTCTATTGTTCTTGCGATCGTATCTTCACGGAAACACTTTATTCTATAGTAGTTGTCCATCTGGAACGATTACTCAACGTCATTTATTTGCTTCTCAACAACATCTATTAACTTTACAGTATTTTAAACGATTCACAATTGTTTAGCAACGATTTCGAAGAAGCAATTTACATGATCTTCCTTACACGAATATATTTTAGATTACGACTCGACGCTTTGGAATAGGCGTGCACGATTAATATCTGCCGTGAGAAAAGTTACTTTGCAACTCGAATCGATTAGATAATTTTTCTTCTACCGCTACTTATCATACAATCGAATTTTTACATATGAAAAATTTAACTAATCACGGTAGCTCGGAAGATTCTTTTTTATTTTTCGTCGTTGCTTTGTCGTCGCGCAACCCGTATTTTACATTAAAAGTGGACAAACGTTGTCGATCGCAACAAAACGTTTCCCGCGTTGTTATTGGTATTATTTCGTATCGGTAACATCGATTAAGTTTATAAATATAATGTAAATTGACGTGCCTCTCTCTAGAATTTCGGTAGGAATAATGATAATAATCGTAATAATAGTAACGATAATAATAATCATAATATTAATTAATCACGACGATGACAATGACAATAATGATAATAATAATAATAATAATAATCTACTTTTAGTATTTATACGACGACTCGTTTCAGATAAATAGAATTAAATCTAAATACTCTTGTGGTCACAAGCCTTAAATCTTAGCAGAAATCTTTTAATGTTACACGCAACCAGCACGACTCGGGCTTTTGGGCATACCCTTCGCGTCGTCCGACGTTGCAAATTATGTTTCGAGGTAGACAAGTATATTCTTCTTAATAGCTTTTCGTAGCTATTGGTAAAGCTAAACCAAAAGATAATGTTTTCATCAAAGGAAAATGCCACGTTACGTTTAATTTTATATCTTAGTAGACCACAAATATAGCCTAGTACATTTATCCGCGAGCTAGCGATTCATGAGAGTGGTGTGTCCGATTTCGTGATTCCATGATTTTTCGTGATTTCGTGATTTCGTGTTGCAACTAAACCTTCGAAGCAATGAGAGTAACGCATTCTTATTCTAATCAACTTCGGTCAACGTTCAACATTGCATAAGTAAACCAAGTGAGTGCTAGATATGTCGTTTGTCTTTCGATTTCTTTCAACTGGTTCAATATTCTACACGGCGGATGACAGTGAACGCGATGTCAAGTACGCTAAGCGTTTCACAGGATTCGGCAACCACCAAATCTGCGAGTTATTCGACTCGAATATCGTATATGCCGAGATCGTCGCACTCGGCTTTGATCCTATGTCCTATCTTACATCTTCTTTCATTATGTATATGTATAGTATACCATTCAATCATTATACGTTTTACTCTTGAAACAATGCATATACGGTCACGGTGCATGTACGATGCACACGTTACTGAACAGCGAATGGCACCGTTATAACAACTCAACTTTTCACTGGTATCGATGAAAATGCCTTCCTAGGCGTTCTAATAACTCGCTTTGTTTTCTTACACTATTCAGGTATAATAGCTTACCTTCGCTTTTTTTTCAGGTACTATTTTTGTACCTATTTCTCACCTGAGCTTAAACCGCATTTAAAATACATAAATTCGATATTTTCAGTAATCTGCATTCTTGTTCATGGCAATGGTGTGTGTAGTAATCTGTCGTTTATTTAGATAGTTCACATTCAGGGTTTTACCGCGCGTCTCTTTGTCAATTAACTAAACACGTAGACGACGACAGGTACACGCATATACATAGTGATTTTTCCAGTGGTCGATATAATAGGCAACTTATATTAAAATTTGTTTGTAGAATGTCGTGATTCTACGATACAACTACCTAGCTAGCTTGATCGTTCTTCTCGAAAGTAACAACATAACATGATTAACATAATGCCATACAATACTGTCATACTCTGCAAAACATCTACGCTTGACGTACGATTAACATTGTACAGTTTATTACGGAACATTACCTTATACTGTATATTCTGTGATGTATAATTTGTAGCTTAGACAAGAGGTGGGTCATTTTCGAGATCCATTTCTTCGACGGTTATGTAAAGTCCCTCCTCCTCGTAGGTGGATTCGTGTTTCGCTAAAACTTTGAGCAACGGCCGCAACTTCATCCACCACTGATACGTTGGAATGCGATGGCTGCGCAATTCAAGAAGTATCGTTCAAAATTTTCAAAGTAGAAAATGGGGAAAAATCCAAAGTTCTTATTGTAAACTCTTTTAAACAACATTGTTTTACGTTTTCGCTTGTACTTACTCAAAATCGGTGACTTCGAGAAGTTCGGAGAATGGCGTGAATCTGTATTGTCTCCGTACAATACCAATCATCACTGCGGTATCGTTATCCGTAGTTAACGTTTTGCCCTCGCTGTTAGTGTGCTTCTTCAACTGTTCGCTGAACCAATCGACCGCTTTGGAACCCATTTTGGTACCCAAGTTACGGTCGAACGGAGTAGGCGAGCCACCTTGCTGCATGTGTCCTACAATCGATATTAAACCATACGATAAATCTTTTTTTATTCGTCCAAACGATATGCATCAAACCGGTTAAGCGTACCAATAATATTCATTCTACAGCTGAAAAGACCCTTTCCCTCTTCGCTGAAAAGTCTCTGCATAAAATCTGTACTATAGTTCAAATTGGCGTTTTCGTTTCTCAGAAGCAGACCTCTTTGTACACCTTCGGACATTTTCGCAGCCATTGCGATCACGTCCTGATTCAAATCTTTGATATTGAACTTTTCCTCGAATATATACGCCGCATCGGATCCGCCAGCCAATCCAGCGACGGTTGCCAGATAACCACAATATCCACCCATAGTCTCGATAATAAATACTCGGCGTTTTGTACCCTGCGCCGACTGACGAATTCGATCACAGATCTAAAAACGATATAATACGCGTTTAAACGCGAGAATTAGTTTAGCTTCATTATGCTGTTATGTTCGTCGTACAGTCAGAGTTCTATTTACCTCCGTAATTTCGTTCAGAGCGGTATCACAGCCTAATGAAAATTCAGTTCCCGGTACGTTATTGCTTATAGTTGCGGGTATCATAGCGATAGGGATTCGGAACTCCTCAAATTTATCCCTGGCTTTGAAGAATGTAAGACCCGTTTGATAACCCTTTCCAAAAGAAAGTAACGATTAGTTCAAGTTCCTTCGAAATGGGCTGCTCTTTCCGCAAATTGATATGTACCTCGAATCCTCCAATGATAAGTAACGCTTGAATTCCAAACTCCTTCAGTTTTTGAGCAATTTGCGGCAATTGCTCGTCTTTCGGAGGAGCTCGTTTTGTTCCTAAATATGCACCACCTTGTGCTACCCAACCGGTGACAGAAGGCCAATCCATTAGTTTGAACTTCCCGGCCATTAGACCAAGTATTCCGTCGCAAATGCCGTAAACCTAAAGATAATTGCCACAACTGAGACTCTATCGCTGGGTGTAAAACAAAATGCCAGTTGTAAAATGATACCTTATCTCCTCTATATATACAATTTCTCACGAAGGAACGCACGGCAGCATTCATACCGCAGGAAGGCGATCCAATATGCATCACGCCTAACGTGTAATGGTCCTGAAACAAAATTCACGAATAATATCTCAGAGGATCTAATCGTCGCTCCATGCAGCGTGCATATAAAAAACGAACACATGTTGTAATTTGATATATTTTTAATTCCGTCTGCATCTTCATCGAAATGTTTGTGCTACAAGTTTGAAGAAAAAAAAACATGAAAACATAGCAGTTAAATGATGATTCGAGGCTTTTTTAACTTACTTGTCCGCATAAAGTGAATTGCTGGTTTAGAAAGAGAAAATGGGGATGTTAGCAAGACTGTGCTACAAGGCGTCAAAATACAATACTTAGCAGAAAAATATACATGAAAATTTCTTTCTTAACAAATTTACCTTTGTTAATGCGGGGCCATTACTCTCCTGAAGCAGTATTAAACAATAAATGTAATAAAGGTAAGTCTTCGCCTCGATAGAATTGTTAAATTATCGAACGAAAAACCTTCTAGTATTTCAATTTGGCGAAAGGTTTTAGATTCGTGGTAATTGTTCGAAATACGTGTGCTATGATAACATACCTTGTTGGGATCATGATCCACCGGCGCTTTCAGGCGAGTCAACATCTTGTATGTTTCCAAGTTGCGAGCAAATCCCCTGAGAATAGTTGAAATTAATTTGAATGGAACCTTGCAGGGTACACCTGATAGTTGAAACTACCGTTACAACAGTATGTTTAGTCTTACTTTCCACGAAGTTGAACAGCTAAATCCCAATTTTTATCGGCCATGGCTTGTGCCACCGCCTTGGTGCGACGAACGCATTCCATTAGCGGTAATCGGACAGATTGATTTCCATCCAACGTGACCACACACGCTTCAGTTTCTGGCGTAGCTTCCATTAGAGCCATTACAGCTTCTGCGCCCATTCGACAACCCTTTACATTATCGGCATTAAGTTAGAACATCGCTTTTGGAATATTGTCGATTGATCGACAATTGCCTCGATAACAACGATGGAAAATAACTGACCAGAACTCTATCGAAAGCAGATGGATTACCACCTCTTTGAACATGGCCGAGGACAGTAATTCTGGTATCTTGTTGCAGCTTATCGACGACAACTTTATGAACTATTTCCGCCGTAATTGGTTGACCGCTTCTATCCACTGCCCCCTCGGCTACAATAATAATATTCAGACGTTGACCGGTAAGACGTTCCTGAAAAATAAATATTTCAATTCATAGTACTTGCACGGAAGTCTCAATAGCTATCATAAAATAGCAATCGTAAAAATAATTTGTGTTAGAAGTGACTTTCAGATTTCATGGTCAATGTAAAGTGTTATTAATAGACTGCGGATGTTCATGCACTCATGACAAAAATGAGTATGTGTGATGTAACACATTAAAAATAATAGAAGAATTTCAAAGTTCTGTTATATTATTTTCAACCTATTAAACATACTATAAGAAAGAAAATAAATTTATATTTCAATCGTTTGGTGTAATTCAGGTAGATCATTTTTATTTTACATAAAGATCCGCTGTCTAGTTATTAAACAAAAGAACAGTGACAGTAGAGTAGCTACTATTAACTAAATCGTATTATAAAACAACGTGTTACCATGTGTTAGACTTAAAGCTATATGACTATATTGTGCGCAATTAAATGGTGTATGAAGTAAAAGTAGAAACCAAGTGCAAATTATGCGAATAAGCTTACCAAGGCAAACAAAGAATCTGAATTAAAATTAAAGAGGGACAACCTTCACCGCTCGCACCTAGCTAAATGAATCAAGCATAAATTTTCAAAAGAAATCTTTGCTTTGCGTCTGACTGTGCGAAACAGTGGAATGTATGTACAGCTAGTTTTACTGAACCGTATAAAAAATAATAAAAAAAATAAATAAATTGCGAACCTGCAACAACTTTTTGCACAGCTTGTTTGGCCAATCCTGTTCAGGTGGCCACTCTGGGATGAATACAAAGTCAGCTTCACAACATATGGCTGCCACTAGAGCCAGGTAACTGTAATGGTATGATAGCACGAATTTTCAATTTTGATGGATGAAAGATAAGACGGATAAATGTAATCGCATATTTTTTAAAAAACTTCGAATTACACTTTTCGTATTCGATGTATCCGCGAACAACTTTTACATAGAACAATGTAATTTAGCTGTTCAAAAATTAGCATACTTTTCTTTTTCTGGCGAATCTAACTACAATAGCAAAGGAGCAGACACACGCTTTCGACAAAAAAAAACATAATGAATTCAATGACGTGTAATCAAATCTAGCCATAAAAGAGGTTTTATAAAAGTTAAAAATGTTCAATTAAAGATAGTGATAGTTCAATTAAAGACTGTTGTCGGTGCTTCGGGTATGAAGGTATAGCATGCTTCTGCAGATAAACTTGAGGCTAACGACAGATACCTGAAAGACTCTAGTTTCATTATCTTTACTTTATATTAAATTGTTACAAAATTGAATTTTGTCTACCAAATGGAAAATTCTCCAAGATAAAACTCGGTCTCAGACTTGGCCATTCGATTCTTTTCAACATAATCGGTAAGAGAAAATCAAAATAAATAGGAGGAAGTAATGCTGCTTTCCTTTGCAATACCAGAAACAGAAGTAAGCAACCAAAAATATAGGGTAAATACATATATACAGATATATATAAATTACTGTATTTGTTAAATTTAGTTAGTGAAAGACAACAGTATGGTAAGAGAACTTGGGATTCCCTAATCAACATGCCTGCTCCAATTTTTTACATAGTTTATCAGGCCAGTCAACAGGCGGTGGTGATTCCGGGCAGAAAACAAAATCTGCTTCTGCAGCTAAAGCACCCACAATGGCCAGATACCTATCCGAAAATTGATCAAACTTGTAAACAATACTAGAGAATTAAGAGTTACACAATTTATTAGAATCTATCTACCCTATTAATAGTAAACTTTCCTTTATTGCTGAAAAATCATTTTTTTTTAAAGATTTTCATGATGTAATATCAAGAGATATATAAGAGATTAATTCGTGTCGTTTGCTTACCCACAATGGCGACCCATAACTTCCATAATGAATGTCCTTTGATGAGAGTACGCGGTACTAACGATCGCATCGATGCTTTCGATAATACGATGCAAAGCGGAGTCCGTACCAATGGTCATATCAGTTCCGCAAAAATCGTTATCAATAGAACCGACCAAACCGGCAATATGCAAGTGCTGAAACTTGTCTCCTTGCTCCTTAGTTATCTCACCTGAAGATCAAGGAGGAGTATTAATTATACAGCCAACATATAAAGGGTGTTTCGCTTAAAACAGGCCATCTAAATATCTCCTATATATCTGAAAATACAAAAAATGTTTCTGACGTAATCAAAATGGTTTCAGAAGACGAATCAGATGGAAGAATCGTTTTTTATAAATTGTAATTTTTTAATTGAAATCTGATATGTCGCTAAAAGTAAGTTCTGCATTAATTAGCAAATTTTAGAGTCCACGGTCATTTCAAGGTCGTGTTACTAAACATGAATGAGTGCACAATAATGTATGCTATAACATACAACAACAAAAAATGTGTGTATATACGTAAAAAACACGAGTGACCTTGAAAAAACGATTAAAAAATTACAAATTATGAAAAACGATTCTTCCATCTGATTTGTCTTTTGAAACCATTTAGATTATATCAGAAACATTTTTTGTATTTTTAGAGATAGAGGAGATATTTAGGTTGCTTGTTTTAAATGAAACCCTGTATAAGAACGTAGAATTCTCACCTGAATCGACTAGTTCTTTCAACAAATCAGCGTACTCTTCCTTGAAAAGATTTGCACCGGTAAGAGAACCATCACCACCAATCACAACTAGATTAGTGATACCGCGAGTCACTAAATTTTTCGCAGCTCTCCTGCGACCAGCGCGTTCTTTAAATTCCATACATCTTGCGGAACCTATTACCGTGCCACCCTGAAATATGTATCAAATGATTATGTTTTATTTATTATTTAAAAATCAAGAGGCAGAAGAGAACAATTGTATGCGTACTCTATGGATGATGCAAGACACAGAGGACCAAGTTGCTTCGACAATGTTATTTCCACCGTCTACCATCCCTTGGTAACCTTCCTTAATAAAAAACACTTTACATCCTAGATAAATACCCATTCTAACGACTGCTCGAACGGCAGCATTCATTCCTGGAAGAAGATACATTACAATCAAAATATATAGAAACGTATATAAAATGTATTACATTTGATCAGTTAAATGGTTCAGTTCTTTACCTTGAGAATCACCTCCACTGGTAAAGACGGCCAGGCCTTTACCTTTATGGCTACCTGGTTTTATGAACCTTTGCGCGGCTATATCTTCAGCCATCTTGAGATGACGTTGACGGATTGCCTGCAACGTAAACCGTCTTTAGCATTCAAGCATTTAAATTATATTTTGTAACATGTCGTTGCCTGGATAGGTTGGTAGTGTATGTGATGACTACTGGATCTCTTTACAGCCTTGATGCATTCTATGTCTTCTGCGCTCGGTGGAGAGTCAAATAAAGGTGTTGGAAACATCTGATCAAGATATTTGTTACTACAGCAACAAATTTCCAATACATTTGTTATAAATTTAGCTCACTTTTGGAAATGTAACAGATAATCTAAAATTCTGTCGGTGTATTTTCCTTTGTAAACCTAATTCAGTAGCCAAATCAACAGATTCTATTTTCCCGTCATCCACTGATAATGGTTTTTGCGACATGTCAATAGATTTTGCTTCTCCATTGCCTAAGCGAAACACCGTAGAACAGATTTTTGTCATATTTATGAAATGTAATCAAACTACAGAAACAGTTTTGTAGTTCATAGGTTACTTTTTATTGAAGTGGCAGAATAGAAATGTTCCTGGGCGACTGCACCTATTTTTACATTTACATTTTTCTCGTCGTTGCACGTACACGTGCAACTATCATTCGGATCAGACATTTTTTAATGAGAAAGTGAGCAAAAATTTTAAGGCTAAAATTTGAATGTCACAGGAACTATTTACGGATATGTCAAAATGTGCATCGCTGACACACGAACATAGCAACTGATTATGTGCATTGCAACTATTTAAATATATATATATATATATATTTATAGTTCCACTGTGGGTAAGGCATAGGTTATTCAAGTAATATAAAAATCAAATGTTCAACGATAACGGTCCCGCAATATTATACACATATATGAATACGGTAATCGTGCGATGAGAACCGATGAGAAACCGAACGTTAATCTTAAAATAAACTTCTCGATAGCGTAAACTGACACTGGATATCGCGAGTAGACCGAGAAGCATCAATCATGCGGAGGATTATTTTCTCAAAAGGCATTGCAACACAGGAGTTGTTGTTCGAGCAGTCCTTCATATTTTAAAATAAAATCGCATGTACGTGCAAAGAATCAATGGAATCTGGCAGGGTCTCAAAGAGCCGCGCTTCAAAACATCGGAACAACAGCGAATCGCACAGTATATAGACCATTCGAATTACAGCGTTCAAAGAGCGTGCGATGAATTTTTTTTTTATTTTGTTGCGGACACGTTACGTGAAACGGAGCAAGGACTTAACGTAATTTGCAAAGACAGGCGATTCGACGGGGCGCATATATCGGCGAGGCGTTTTCACCTACGTCTCGCAAACTGTGCGATCTGAAATAGTTAGTCGTTGAAATCTATATACAATGTAACGTCGCACTGTCACTGACAATTAAGCTAACGCGCGATCGCGCATAGCGTAACGGAGATAGAACGAGATCGTGAATAGTTGTTAGGAGAGAGTGGGATATTCGTGGTGGTTTATGGACTCACCGAGTAAAAATACTAGTTACGATGGAAATCGAAGGGCGGGCACAATCCTTTCAGTTTCAAAGCGAACGAAGAACCCGCGGTTATCCGGCGAGACGTCAGATACCGCTTGCACGTCCCGTGTCTGACTAAAACTGAAGGTGACCTTTATGTGTGCTTCTGCACACAGCCCCCACCATCGGTATCGGTTGCCTCTCCACACCCCACTCGGCGGACAATCAAATTTAGGAAAGGTCTGTAGATGGTGTTAGTGGGACGACGCTCGTCCACCAATAACCAGCCTTCGTCGTTACCAACGCGTCTTCGGAACTTCTTTCGAATCTTACTCGTTCGCAAGCAACATTTTTTTCTCTAGAACGGTACGCGCCTTCTTTTTATCTGCTCTATATCTGTATGTATATCTATATTTATATCTATATGTAGATCTAGGATCTAGGCTACTATGTATACATATACAAATTAGTTCGTTCGTATGTAAATATACCTTACCTCGGAACTAAAGAACGGCTGCATCGACTTCAATGAAATTTCCATTATTACTTATTTATACTTCTGGTAGTAGCGCAGGATGTATTGCATCGCGCTAACTTATTAAGTGGGCCGAGCAGCAACGACAACAGCAATGTCGGCGGGAAACGGTAGTCCAAGCGTCTTTCAATGCACATGTTGCCCAAATTGTTGCAGATGCATCGAAATGATGCATAAAAGAATCGCACTACAAAAAAATCCTCGACAAGACTTTCCTCCAGCTGTACAAGAAATGTTTCAAGTTCGATCGTTTGAATCTGGTACCTTTGATTCGCGCATACGCGTTGCACGACAGTAAAGCCGTGTTTCGAAACTCAACCAGCCCTTGCATGGACCCGAAATGCAGTTCTAGCTGAGCAAAACTAATTACTAGATTACCATCGATTCGTTTATTATAGATTTACAAATAAATAGGTCAGCGGTTCAGCGAATAATCAATATATGTATTTAATATACAGAATTAGAATATCAATTGACTTCCTTGCATCCAATTCCTCGTCCTTACATGTTAATTTAATACTACCATTTGTTTTTATCACTCACTTAGACATAGAAGCAAGTAAAATATACCGATAAAAATAAGTGGGAATAATAGTATGAATAATAAATAAGAAATAACGATGAAAATGATCTTGCTTAGCTAGAATTCCATTTCAAAACGCTGTGACCCTGTTTGTACTTGTAGAAATAGTATACGTAAAGTACTCGCGTCGCAAACTACTTGGCGAATTCGGGTTTCATCGAATTCGTGTAACAATTGCAGACGAGAAAAAAGAAAAGAAGCTGCTTCGAAAGAACTCGTACAACTCCTTGATCCATCTTGCGCAATGATCGCGGAAGGAAGCTTCGTATATATGTACGTGTCGTTCGTCTCGTAGGTTGTAGCGGATTCAATTCCTAGAAGGTAACGTCAACAATCGGGGGCAATTTCACGCGAAGAAAGCCAAATGAGAATACACCAATCGTAGCTTCGATACCTCTGTCCAATACCGTGGTATACGAATGGCTTTTATTTTAGCGTGAAATTATGGTGTACATAATTCATAGTACTTGTGCCTTCCTTAATCATCGTATGCATCGATTCTAGTTCTTCGCGCGCCGGAGCTTTTCTACATGCGTATGCTCAAACTATTTTACCGTGTCTCTCGTTTCAAAGTATTTCTCCGAGATAATGCTTAAACATTAAACGTGTTAGTCGGATCGTTAGATTTTCGAAGACCCTTCCGGAAGTCCACGCAAGGATCAATTTCTTTCGATTGGGATAACTGGACGAAGAATCCTTAAGGGTCGACGATCCAGTAAAGTTTTCTAGAAACGTACGCCAGAATATAGGACAGAAGCAATGATTGAAAGAATCAAGTTTCTCGCCATCCGTAATAATTGAGCGGTGTTACCCTTTGAGGCGAGGATGACGCATCGCGATCACGTTCGCGTACGCGCGTGTTAAGTTTTATTATAGCACGGTTAACCGGGTTCGTCGAAGAATTTCATCAGGCATCGTTTCACCGTTCAACCGTGAAATTTCCGGTCGAACCGTGTACTCACGTATTCGAACAGTCGTTTTCGTTCGTCGACGAAATACGGATGCACCTTGTACAAAGGAACACGGCAGTTCTGAATAGGATAGAAATGTATAATTGTCGATTTAGTATGATACACGATTTCATCATTTCATACGCAATCACGACGCTTCGCGTCGAAAATTCGCAACTGCCTCGCGCGATTTCGGCGAGCGGAACTCGTTGCCGAAAGCAAGCGAAATCGGTGCTGAATGCTAAACGAAAGGAACGTAGAACGCGAAGCAAAACGATCGTGTTGCGTTTACGATCGCGTGTCGTTTATGGACGACGCAATGGCGCGTCTTCGGAGAAACAATCGACAACACCCGATCGAAAATGACAGAACGACAAATATATATATATGTAGAGATATATATATATATAATTAGTTGATATACACAGGGTGTCTCATGTAACTGGAACAGGCCGTATCTCGTAAACGGTTGGAAATAGATGAAACTGTTATAGATCAAAGTTAACCGATATCGTATAAACTTTTCTGTATGTAGATCACACAAAACTGCATCGATCGATGCAGTCAAAATATAGATGTCTATTAAAAAAGGGGGTTGTTGCGTTTTTCTGATGCACCGATGCACAAAAGTGCATAATGTTATGTGATGCACCGTCCGATACCGTTTAACTTTGATTTGTAACAGTTTACTTCTATTTCCAACCGTTTAGGAGATACAGCCTGTTCCAGTTGCGTGGTACACCCTGCATATACGTATACGATAAAGTAATATGATTGGTCGCACATAGACAACACGAGATCGTACCGACCACGATAACGCTTCCAAGTAGTAAAACGCGCGTCTCTCAACCATGCTCCGGATGTTGGTCTTCGTCTTCCGTTGATCTCGATCGTACTCCGCAAGGTGTGCAGCATTTTGTCCGTTCGATTACAGCTTCAGGACGCGCGAAGCCTGAACGTTGTGAAAATTCTTACAGATTTTTGCGAACGGCCTTCGTACTCTAGTTACGAGTATAAATTGTGCAAAAAACGTAGCACGATTAATAGCACGGTAGATAGATGGATAAGTGGATAGGGTGGAGAGGTAGGCCCTTCTCGTCCGTAAAGGCACGCACCATACGCGGCAGTTCGCATACGCGTGTATAATATCTACAGAACTTGTGTATGTTTACATAGGTAGACAACCTCGAAAAGTCCACCGAGACCGCAACATTCTGATCCGGCAAGGCTTCGACTCGTTTCCTTGTGCGACACTCGTTCGATCGGTTCTACCGAATCTATTGCGCGTCGAGAGTCGATTCGAAATCGCTGGGCGAATTCGATGCTCGTGCTCTCCGGTCGCCTCGTCGTCTTCCATCGTCGGTGGACGACGAGAAAGCGGTTTACTCGTATCGTAAAACCTGTGCGTGGCGATTCAAACGAGTCCGAAGCCCGCGAACGAGTAAGTACTCTCGTACGATCCGCAGCTCAAAACTCCAATCATAAAATCGTACACGCCTGTTACGAGGACCATCCACGCGAAAGCATCCAAGCGCGACGACTTTTCGAAGTTTGGCTGTCGTCGCTCAGGACCCGGTACCTTCTCGCGTTTTCCAATCAGCGAATTCCGCTAAATGCCGCGATCGACACGGATCCCGACACAGCGATGTGCCGTGGAAAGCAAGGCAACCGAGGTTATTACAGTTGTTTCTCTTTTTTTTTCAGACATTTTATCAGAATTTATTATTTCGTGTAAACGTTTATAATAATTATAATTTACAATTACGATGTTTGATGATAAATACAAATAGAACAACGGAAGATGGGAAGGGGAAACTAGGGAGATTCAATGGATGAGATGGATACGTGGAAGTGGTATGCAGAGGCTAGCTTCTTCGACGAATGGAAAGAGACATGTGAGGGCCAGAGAAAAAGAAAGAAAGAAAGAAATAAAGAGAGAAAGAGAGACGCGCGATGAACGGAGGAACATTGCAATTGGAATGAATGACGATGTTTCAAGATTCGCAGTGGTACGCGTAATTATGAAACAGTTCGTTACGAAATAGTACCGAAAATATTGAAGACGAGACGAAACGAAAAGAAGAAGAAGGGGAGCAATGGCGCAGGAAGTGGTGAACGCGAGCGAGCTACGGCAAGAAAGACAAACGTTCGTATTAAACTCGCATCGATATAAAGCGTACGTCTCGCTCGCGCGTCCGAAGGTCTAGCGTTGGAATTTGAAATGGGCGGAATATCAGAGCGGGAAATGAATAGAGATATTGATTCAGCGAGAAAACGATGGGATCGTATAAATACATCGTTTTGGACCTGCTGCGCGAAAACGAGACCATTAATCGTAGAAACTGGAACGAGTCGAGTCGAATCGAATCGAGTGGAGTTGTCGACAAAACTACGACCGTAGTTTTCCGACAAGGAGAGACTCTGCACGCAAAAGGTACCCGGTCCCGCTCAGCCGGCCCATCCCTATGATCGTTTCAAAGACTCTCTCTCTCTCCCGAGGATCTGTTCTCGCAGCCCTTCGTCGTTTCATTCTCGCTAGTTTGGTCTCTCTTGCATCGGTAAGTGGACAATCGGCGATTGTTCGATCATTTTACGACTACTACCCTCGGCAACAATCTATTCGCTCCAAAGTCCCGCGCGAGTCGTTCTCATCATCATCATTATCATTATCATTATCATCATCATCGTCACCATCATTAGCATTAGCATCAACATCGTCATTCGCTTTGGTTGGCTTTCGTTCGCGATACGACAGAAAACATGGACACATCGAACGTATAAGTACGTCGGGACACGTTTATCCACACACACACGTTTTTAATATCGATAATCGTTACTTGTTTTGCCATGTAGTATGTATTGTTGTGGTACACATTTAGGTATCGGTGTGTGTTTTTGTCTGTCTCTTGTGGAAAGTAGGCGCGAGAGCTTTCGCGTATGTTACACACATGCTTAAACGTATAGAATGCCGCACGAGGCGAAGAATTTGTGCGACACAATCGATCGATGTTCTAGCAACGACACAAGGATGAAACGTGAACCGAACCAGAGGCGGACGGTGGATCTCCAAGGACCTCGGAGCCGATTAACTTGACCAACGATCGGAATAGAGTAGTAGTAACGACAAAGCATAATGAAAACGTAGAGAAACTGTTTGATCATTCGTTTATTTTGTATATCTCGTAGAAAAAGAAGAAGAGTCGACTGGTGTCTGTCTGTATTTCTCTCTGCGTGTACGTGTATGCATGTTTGTTTGTGTATGTGTGTGTGCGTGCGTGTATAACATAAAAACAATCAGAATCGTCTGTCTTAATAGTTTTTTTTATTTAGTCGGAGAAAGCTAACGTTTCTCACATAGAATTTATATGTAAAAACGTAAAAATGACTTTTCACGGCCCTCAAATAATTAGAAGCAATTAGTTCGTACATATATACATATCAATCCGCCCCTGGACCGAATGTATCCGCTGCATTCGGACGCGTCGAATGTTAATTTATCGTCGGATTCTTATATATTTCCATTATCGAAAATGGTTACGCTCGTCCTTTGCTTTTTTTTCGAGGTTTCGGTCGAGGCAATTGGATCCACCTTTTACGCGTCTCTGAACAACCTTCTTTTTTCTTTTCATGTGTTTTTCTTTTCTTTGTTTCTTTACAATCCGTTTTTACCCCGAGAAACCGGAAGAAATTCCTTTCGATATATCACAACGATTACATTGAAACGAAAACGCAAAATGGCGTTAAATAAGTGGCGTCGTTTCCTCCACGAGTTCAAATTCAGGAACATGTCGTTCAACGCGACGCACGTGCCCGCCAGGCGATCACGTACAACCAATGAAAATCATGGAAAACAACGAATATTCGAGTTTATCGACAATTTCCATGAGATCGATCATGGCCACGGAATGAATGCGCACCGCATATACGCATACACGCGCGCGCATACGTGTACCGTCGCAAAGAGAATTCGAGAAAGGACAATCCTTTAAATTCTCGCGTTCTCGTTTGTATCCTTTTGGTACGACGGCAGGGTTTTGATCGTCGTGGTTGGTTCTGATATTTTGGACGTTACGCGTGTGGGCGCGAGAGCGTGAACGCGCGCGCGCGATTTAAACACATACACGGGAAGGGACAAGCAGAGAAACGATAGAAAGAAAGAAAGAGAGAAAGACAAAAACGACTGGTGTCCAGATGAAAGCTGAGGTAAACGAAAAAGATCCGAGCAAACGAGGTGTACGAGTAAGGAAGAATTGGTCGAAGATCGTCGTGCGTAATAGATATCGGTTGCTCGAAAGAACGCAAAAACAGTGTTCCCTTTCCTCTTCGATAAATGTTCGTGCATTGGAAACGGACGGCCGTAACGCGAGGAGGACAGAAAAGTATTCAAGAGAAATCACGACGGTTCACTCACCTCGGTGTAGCAGAGCGTGATTACGCGATCGCGATAATCCACGACGCAACCTTAACACAACGATTACACGCGTATCCGGTAAATCGTGTCCGTATAAAAGAAAACCGAGCGCGTCGACGGTTTCCGAACGATGTTCGACAAAGCATAAGGGAAACGTAAAATCGCGTGGTAAACGGTGGACCCGCGTTGCCGTTCCACCAGTTTCTAAACGCAACGCAACAACGGTTCGAATAAACGGAAGAGAGCGTGCACGGTTATACACATCCAAAGAAATGAGAAAAAATTATCGTATGTAAAAAGTAATTCACCACCGATGTTGTTGTTTTTTTTGGAACTTAATAACTTAATGTATTTTTACTCTCCTTTCTCCTCCTACGTTCTTCCCTTCGTATAATAATATCGTACTTGCTAGACAATGTGAAATTTAATTTAATGACAACTGGATATAATGTAGTTAGTTCATGCGTGCTTTTTTCCCTTTGTCTTCGTTTCTTCTTGAACGTCTGTTTTTTTTTCATTTTAGCGAAATATTTTAGGTGAACGCTGTCCGAGAGAGTGCTCCGCCATCTACAGCGGGAAGCCCTCCTGCTCCCGTTCGCATTCGCATTTGCGTTTTCATTCTGGTTCTCGTGTTCTCGAGGAAACCGCGCGACACCGAAAGAAGCTGCACGCGTCCTCGACAGCGAGTCGAACCGATACACGCCATTATGTTTCACGGGAAAGTTTCTCTTATCAATCTTTTGTCTCGCATCATTTTCATTTTCCTCTGGCCGGCGGAGGCTCGGTTAGGCGCGTCACCGTCGAGGCCGTCTCTTTGTCGTCGCGCGGCTTTTCCCGATAGCCGACGGTCTACAGTATACGCACAACAGAGTACAGTTATACATGTGTTATGTTACGTTACGTTTACGTTCTATGCCGCGCGAAAGGGGAACGGTTGGAAGAGGAAGCAGCTTGCGCGGGAGGGTCTCCCCGTGTGTTCGTCGGACAGCGCTCTTTTCAGATGGTAAACAGTGAGCAGATCTGGGAGTGACAGTGGTGTCCCGCAGTTATATTCTTCGCATCCCGTGTCTCGTACCGACACGCGGCGACGGCGGCATCAAACGCTACATTCGATTTTTGCATTTCGATTATTTTCTCTCGGTTCTTTCGTTTTAAAGTCTCCGTATAAGTTTTCGGTCACCTCTCTAATTTACTCTAGAACAATTTTCACCGTATCCGAACAAGGTCGTACGACGAGACAAAGTTTGCGAAACAATAATACTCTTCCTGTCCATTCCTCTGTTCCATCCACAATTTGCTCCTTCCTATTCTTCCGTACAAACACGAGTCGATATACTGTTTTTCTTTTCCGGAGAAATTTTGGTCTCGAAATTGGACGATTCTCGCGCGACTCGACCGTTTTCTTCCATCGAGAATCATCGTACGCAGGCAACGCAAAGCGACGCACCGTCTACAACGGTGTGAGCTTTCAAACGCATTCGTTCTATCTCTATCTTTCTCTCTCTCTCACTCGCACACACACACTCTTTCTCTTTCCCTTCTTCACGCACACACATACGTGTACACGCTCTCCCTCTCCCTCGTTCACATACACTCTCTTTCATTCCATCCCTCTTCCTCGATTGGCGACCGAGGAGAGAAGACGGTCGAGAACGCGGGGATCCTCCGTGTTCGAGGTGTCGAACCGGGCGTAACAGCTGTGGCGGTGGCGTCGGCACCAGTGTGCGGTCGCGTTTAGGACAAAGATGTATTCGAGGTATTCAAGGGGAGGAAAATCAAGGGAGAAGCGGATTCTCGGGGTGATGGTCTCACGACTGTGACAGGAAGAAAGGTAGGAAGGGAAATAGGAAGATGGACACGTAGGTAGGTAGACAAGTAAGAGAGAAAGGGAGGGTCGATCGATGAAAAGGACACGGGAAAATGAAGAGGAAGGGAAAATGAGAGACAGGACATAGTCGGGAGGAAGGCGGGGAGGCAAGGAGGCGGGCAAGGCAGGAAGGAAGGAAGAAGAGGAAACGAGGTGGTACGCGAGGGACGCGGGGGACGAAAGAGGAGACAGGTAAATGGATAAATCGATCTCAGGTGGATGGATTGGTGAGCACTTCGAGGGACGGGGGGACGATAGAGAATAGGATGTTCTTATTAGGTTGAGAAAGGACTTAAGCTTAGGAAGGTTAGTTGTCGCCACCCTCCTGTTGTTCGTCCGGCTCACCCTGCGTGTCACTGGTCCAAAGGGTGAGGTTGTCGCGGAGAAGTTGCATGATGAGCGTGGAATCTTTGTAGCTGTCTTCGTTAAGTGTGTCCAACTCCGCGATCGCGTCATCGAACGCCTGTAACGGTTCAACAAAACCTCGTTACCATATACCTACTCCGCCGACAAAGTAACGCGCGACACTCGGAAACACGTCATGACTCTTTCGAGACCAAGCGAATAATCCATCTCATGCAAAAAGCGGAGAGAGAAATTTGCAACGCGCGGAAAGAAGAGCGATGCAAAAGGAGACTATTTTACATATATTGTTAGACTGCGGATCTTTATGCGAAATAAAACGTTTCTACATCGATTGCAAGAAACAGGGGCCGACTAGAAATGTTTTTCTTGTTTTACTTATCTTATACAGTTGAAACTAGTACATTGATGTCCTTCAATTTTTTCAACATATTCACTGCTGTAAATTGAACGTACCCATTTTTGTCATAAATGCATAAAATCCTCAGGCTATACATTACAGATACAGTGGAGGCATATTATCGTAGTAATCACACCACGCAACAAATGTTAATCGTTTTTGGTTTTGGTTAGGGGACTTCGGTACAACGGTTGTCTGCACGTAGAATCGTTCTCGGTTATTATGCGGTTCAGTTATCGAAAAAACTCACGCAAACGTTAAAATCTCCGCGCAACCAAATTCTAACCTGTTTGGCCAGGTGGCAAGCCCTGGCCGGAGAATTAATAATTTCATAGTAAAAAACGGAGAAATTCAGAGCTAGACCGAGCCTGATTGGGTGCGTCGGCTGCATTTTCGACTTTGCTATGTCGAAAGCTTCTTGGTACGCCTTCTGCGAGTCCTCGACAACCGCTGCAATGCAAACGGATAAACCAAATTAACAAGCGTTACAGTACTCGTCATAAGGACGCATCGATTCGAGTCTGGAAAAAAAACAGGTGCTGCTAATCTCTGCGAAACGAAAACAAGCGTTTCTCCGCCGTTGACCAAAGCACTATATTTTTGCCTCCACTGCAGCGCTACCACCACCATCATCCTCATCATCATCATCATCATCATCATCATCATCACCGCTACCACCGCGTATCCTTTTGCATCCTCTCGACATCTATCTCCTTTAAATTGTACCTGTTTTGCCAGCTGACAGGCCTTGTCTGGTGAGTTGAGGATCTCGTAATAGAAAACGGAGAAGTTGAGGGCGAGACCTAGCCTGATCGGATGAGTAGGCTGCATCTTTGACTTGCTGATTTCGAACGCATCCTGATACGCCTTCTGGCTGTCGTCTACCACGGCTGCATATGCGTACACATTACGTGGAAAATTCGATTATCAAATGTTGTCTATTATCGAATAGACTACGACGGGCTGTGTGCGATCGATACGAAAAAGCTTCGAACGAAACGAAACGAAGGTAATTGATTCTCGGTACCGGGCACACGATTTTTGGAAAAATTTTCGCTCGAATTCCCGTGACACCGTTAGCATTCGAGGCGGAAGCTGCAGGTATCCGGGCGTAACGAGCGTTACGGAATTTTTCAAATCCATCCAAATTTAACAATGCGACCGAGAGACCGCTTCGGGCCGAACATCTGCCGTTGCAGCTGTGTGGTTCTTCTTTCACGGGGCGCGCAGGTACGACAAAAGTATCGTGCACCTTTGCGTTCCAAGAAAGAAGCGCAACGACCTCGTGCAACATTCTCGGGTACAGGTAAACGCGCGTCTTCCACGTATCACCGATTCGAGAGCAACGTTGAACGCGCGCGCGTCTCTTCGAAAAATCGATTAGACGGATGTTGGAAATGTACGTGCTCGCTACAGCATAAAAAAAAATATGACATCGCAGATAAGTTATCGATTCCACGAATATCCTCTGCTACGTATTTGAACTTCGAATAACGGATATGAGTAAGACGAATATGTTTTTTTTTCGTTTCCGCGAAACACAGAACCGTCCTGCGTATACGGTACACGGCTGGTGTAGCGAGCACGCGTTAAATCGAGTATACATTGAAAAGAATTTGGAAGATGCATACCGTGTCTCGTCTCTCCAGTGGCGACTTCTGCGAGATACCTGTAGTAGTCGCCCTTCATCTTGAGGTAGAATACTTTGCTCTCGGCATTGCTAGCCTTGGGGATCAGGTACTTATCGAGGAGTTCCTACAACATCAACGACGCAATGAGCAACGGTTTCGAGTAGTTGTGCTCGTACACTCGGACATTTACGATATAAGAACGTTCGATGAGTACTCGCGAACCGATCGCGGGAACGAAACGCGTCGCAATATATCCATGCGTAGCTACTCGACGCAGGCGTGTCGTTTCCTCTTCCGCTTCCCGTCTATTTCCGGACATTCGAACCGTTGCTCGCGCGATACGCCGTTCGCTGGTATTCGTACGCAACCAAAGACCACGACCACGACCACGACTACGACGACCACGACTACGACGACCACGAGGAACAGGATCGAAGCGAACACAGTCGTGTCTCTCCGAGTAAATAAAGAACGCGCTCGCTTCCTGAAGAGCTTTTGTCGCGCGTTCGACTTAGAAATTCGCGTTTACGTTCCGCGTTCGCTGAACGAAAAGAAACGAGCAGGGATGGGCGCGCGCGTAAGACGAGCCGGTAAAGCGCTCGTAATTGACCCGCGTGAAATTCAAGCCGGAGGGCGATCTCCGCACTGCCTTCCAGCTCTTCGAATACGCGAACGCGATTCAGAACGAGATCGCAGGCTACGGTAAGACGAGACAAGATGGCAATACCCGGGAACCGTGCAATCCTGCCTGCCTGCGTTGAGGGCACAACAGCGTCCCCCGCAGGACGATTTACTAGACTGCAGATCTTTACGTAAATATAGGCAAAAATGAAAATAACAAGTTTGCCCTATTAGGTTTCAAACCAGAGAGAAGTGCTATAAAAACGTAAAATCCGCAGGCAAGCGTTTGAAAAGTTTCGATCCGTTTGCTATATTCTGTTCCTGTCGCCATAGAACGTGTCAACTTCAAAACGAGTTGAAAGACTGCTTGTGTGTCGACAAAATGGGGCACACCTCCCCATGTGTGCCAAGCAGAGGTTAATGACCTTCAAGACATGAAAAACCGCATTCGAACTACGTGTGTATCTTGGAGCGTTGGCAGCGGTCCTTTGAAAAGGATGGCGGCGTTGAACGGCATGAATCGTTCGTTTAAGTTTATTAATAAGCTCTCTCCGGTGACTGTGTCACTCGTTAAAACTTCTATCGAAACGATCAGTCGTTTAGGCGGAAACGGATCCAGACTTTATGATGGACCTGTATCGCGATCGGTCGGCCTATACAACGGGAAAGATTCAGTTGAAGTTTGAAATGGAAACTGGTCTAGAAGGTAAATCTCGTGGGCGATGATCGGAACGTGGGGGGAGGGGGGGGGGGGGGGGGTTATTAGTTCTTACCAATACGTCGTAACAGATCTCGCGTAGCTCCTTTTCCACCTTTTCCCGGTACTCCTTGGCCATCTGCTGTTTGCGCTCGGATCCCTCGGTCTTTTGCTCGATGGAGGATATTACTCGCCACGAGCTACGTCTCGCGCCGACGACATTCTTGTACGCTACCGACAGCAGATTCCTTTCTTCGTTCGACAACTCGACTCCCGTTTCGGTGACCGCCTTCATCGCGGCTGCCATATCATCGTACCTTTCCGCCTGTTCGGCGAGCTTCGCGCGCTGTACCAATTCCTCCTTGTCCACGGACATTGTGTTGGCTGAAAAAGAAAAATCGCAAACGGCTGTTTAAACAGGAACGGACCGAGATCTGTTGCCGCTGTTGCTGCTTCTGCTCGAGTACAACGGTCAGCGTTGTCGGCCGCTACTTTTTGTCGCATCGCGCGAGCATTCGCGCGAGTGTCCGGCAGCGACGAACGCGCGCGAGAATCGTACGTGAGAATAGATTTCACCGACGCGTTTAGAACATGATGACGTACTACGCTTGTCGCGTCGAACGAGGCCAGTTACGTTCGCCGAAAAAAAAGACCATCGGTTCGTTCGAGAGCGGGTGCTAGAGCGCCCGCGCGCCCGAGCCCGACCGATCGAAGCTTTTCGTTCTGTCCTTCGTTTCCAACGGCTCGGAACAGATGGGGGCCGGCCGGTCTTGGCCGACTCCCGAGAAAACGAAATTCGCGAGATCCTAAAACGGAAGTTGGACAACGGCGCTTTCACGGGCTTTTCGGCGAGCCGTCCGTGGCATCGACCCAATAAAATATCGTTGGCCTCGAGAGAGGCGTCTTTCGAAAGCGTCGCCAGGTTGTCGAACTCTTTCATCGATCTTCGCGGGCACAGACGGTCTTGTCTCGTCTCGTCTCGTCTCGAGTTTGTCGCGGAGTACTACTCACCGCCGCGCCAGGCGATTAACCGACGAGTAAGGGTACGAGGTACATTGGAGCTGTAATACTAGCAAACAGAGCGAAATAGAATCTATACTTTTAATCGTGGGAGCGTTCGCGTTGAAGCGGCGAGTACAGCTACGCTTAGCAGTTCATTATCATAAGCGCTGCTCTCTTCTCTGGTATCGTTAGCTCCGTACTCGTAGTATACCATAAAGCTGGGATTTCCTGAACGCGCCACGTCGCTGTGTTTTTCGATTTATACTCCCATTCATCGTAACGATGCAGACGCATGCGATCGCTCGCTATGAGTCGCAGAACGCAGAGCGGCATGACGCGTTTAGGAAATCATCATCCCAGCTTAAGTCGTCCGGAATGCGGTGAATCGTTCGATGATAAAAGCCGTGCCTCGAGCGTGATCAATCGCGGGCGCTTTCGATTCGAAATTATTCCTGGGATCTACGAACACAGTTTTTACGCGTTCCCACCGTTGTAACGCGATTCTCTCGCGGTGAGTCACCCGGTCTAGCTCTCTCTCTCTCTGCCTCGCTCTCTCCGACAATGGGCAGCGGCCGACCATCGGGCGGCAAGCACGCGAGCGACGCTCGGCCCTTTTTGGTCGAACCGAATCATGTCCGAGACATTTGCGCCACGGAATTCGACGGTTCCCACCTCGAAACGTCCACCCGCGCGTTTCGAGAATTGGCTCGGCCCGTGGAATGCGGCAACAATCGCCCGGTTCCGTTCGAACGAGTCAACTTCCGCGACGAGTTTCTAAAATTACCCGAATTTTACTGCCACCGGGAAGGACGTCGTGCGACATCGCTCCGTAAAAAAAAGGCTCGCGAGGGAAACAACAAGTTCGCGATCTATATAGAGAGTTAAATGTGTCGCGGACGCGGATCGATTGCCCGAGAATTCCACGGTGAATCGAACGCGGAACGAGAAAAAAAAAGAGGTTAATATTTCTGAACGAGATGCTATAGCCGGCGACAACGCTCGGTGCCCCGATGTCGAACGAGAAACGGTTCGAGGCTGCGATCGATATCCGCGCGGTACCATGTTGTACTCTCGTCGTTATTTCTTTCGACCAGTTGCAACGGAGTTTGTGTCCGATGTCCCTTTAATCGCGGGGTTTCAGATCAATAGATCGCGAATATGCTGGATCTCGTTTCCCCCATAGACGAATTATGGGGGTTGAACTCCAATTCCGATATCATTTCCTTAACAATTTCGACTAGTTCGCGAGTCGATAAATTTCCAGGGCACCGGTCTGAAGCGCGGTGTGAGAAGCGGAACCCGACTCTGTGAAATTCCAACGCGGTTTCGTCGAGCGAGTCAACACTAATGACGACATCGCGGCGATTACGAGCGGCGGCTGCTAACGACGAAAGCAAAATCGTTATCGACGCGATAGCGTTCGTAATCGTCGCATTACTCGCCGATGTTTGCGGCATCGGTGTACTACGCAACACGCCGCGAGAAAAAACCGGAAAACGGAAAACGCGCAGCAATCTCGTCGAAATCGTCGGCGGAGAACTGGCAGAGCGTTCGTCGAACGAGGGAGAAAGGAACCGGTGTCGTTTTTCTAGGTTTTTCTATGTTCTCGACGCGCGCGCTGAAGAAAAGTATTTCGAGATTATCTGTTTCGGTGTCGAGCGTCGTCTAGGCGCTGCGATTGGTTCGAGGACTCGGTTGGAGGAAGCGGGTTCCCTCGTGGCGCGAGGCGTAGCCGCCGCCGCCGCCGCCGCCGCCGTCTCGAAGGAGGTGCCGCCTGCTGCCTCTCTGTTCCGCAGAGGAATATTCGGAAGCGACCTTTCGTTTTCGAGCGAGAACGCGCCCTCGATAAAATTCCGCGGTAGCACGGCCTACAATCGATCCTAGAGAGTTCAGACTCGAATTATCAGGTGGAGACATAGGCGTAGACATACCGCACACGGTCGTCGCTGCCGGTTAATTCGGTACGTTAACGCGCACGTCGCGACGCGTAGATTGCGCGCGATTATACGCGACAGAGACTTACGATGCGAGAGCGCGTTAACCGGGAGAATAAGCGAAATCGCAAGCATAGATATATGTAGATACAGATATACGCAAACGGAAGGGAAGGTCGGTCGAGACGAGAGAATCCTGCGCTAAGAGAAACCCGGACAGAAATATTAAACCGGTAGGTGTATTCGACGTCCTATATTTAATCGCGCGATCACCTGGCTTTGGGTTAGCAAATGCTTGGACAGACGAGACAGTGTTGCCGGATCTGCGAGAACCGACGTGAAACAACATCGCCGCTCATTGCCGCTGAAATATTTCCGGCGTAGACATTTGCGAGCGAATCGCGAACGGAACCCGACGAGGAACCAACGTTCGCCGGCCGGTTTTTGTCTCTACGCGGTTTCGTTCGAAACTGTCTTAGGAGCCACGGCTAAGATTATTTCGAATGCGGCACGGTCGTAATGGCTCCGCGACAGCGTCGGCGAAATTTCCTACGCGGACGCGTCGCGAATACCTATGATTCACGACGCGATCGGTCTTCCGAGGAATCTCGAGTTGGACCGTGTGCCAAGTTCACCGGCGGAAACCGTGCAAACGGTCCGCCGATCATGCTGCTGGCTGCTACCGGTTATCATCGGAACAGTGACTGCGCGAGATTCGGTCGAAACTAGAGTATACGACCATTTTCCTGGTCGCGATAATAATACCGATTGAATCGCACGAGTACGCGTTTTATCTGCGCCCGATATCTCGTTCGAACCGTTGTTACACACGTCTCTCGATAAATCTCGGTTCGATGACTCGCGCGAGCACAGCCTCTGCGATACGATCTCGCGGAGAATCGATATCTCGCGCGGTCGCGGGCTGGCCGAGTGCACGGTCGATAAAAATTACTTTCAGATTTCCAAAAATAGTACCGGAGAACCTACATAGCGTAATATGGCCACGACACGGCTGAGTTCGCGAGGATAGAACGTTTTATCGAACACGCGCGAGAGCATGCACGATCGAATCGAGAAGAATAGCCGAAAGGGAAAACCGAAGCTTCCGCGGACAGCGGAGAAGAACCACGACCTCGTTGCCGGACCGAAGGTTATGCGCGGAACACGCGTCATCGAGACGGACAATCTCGTCGCGTAAGTCGATCGGTAACGATTTGAGGTTATGGTCGGCACAATCGCAATCGCGATTCGAGAGGTAGCCAGACAGAGCGCCACGGCGCTACTTTCACGAAGCGAGAGCGAAATTCCTCGTCTACGCTCTCTGTCTCGCTCGTTCTTTCTCTTTCTCTCTCTCTCTCTCTCTCTCTCTCTCTCTCTCTCTCTCTCTCTTTCGGGCAACACGCCCCGTCCTCGAGCTACTCGATTCCGTGGCGCACGATGCGCACGATACGCACGAGAAACGAGAAACGAGAGAACAGAGAGCAGAGAGGAACAAAGAAACCGATGCAACGGATCGGTTTTGCTTCCGGCGAGGCTAATCGCGGCGTCGTCGCAGAGACCACGCACCGATTTCATTCTACATACTACGTCGTAGTCACGCGATGCCGTCGAGTAGATCGGAGAATTCTTGTCGGATAGTTCGGTAGCAGCGCGCGTTAGTCGGGCAGCTTCTAGCACGTTCTCGAAGAATCTCCGGTTCGGAAATAGGATAATGCGTAGCGGCATGCATCAACGGAAACGAGAACGAGAACGAGCTGTTGAGAGAGACCGAGATGAGAGATACAGGAATGTTGCGAGCCGACTGGAAGGAAAGGAAGCGCGAGGTTACGCATGTGTTGAAGCTATATACCGAGCAGACAGAACAGCGACTAGGAGCTAAAAACTACGGAGCCGGGTTTAGAAAGCAAATAGCAATGGGGGGCGACGTAACGTCGCAGTCTTACCTATAGTTAAAGTCTTTTGTACAATAAATACTTAAATAAATACACGGTGTCTCGGCGTATTCCGTGGGATCGCGCGGCAACAGGAGGGGGTCCGAAAACTGACTAGACTCTCGGTATTGCTAGTGTTTCTTTTGATCCGGGGGGGTAAAGAGCGAGAGCGTATTACGCGGAGAAACTACGCCGGGTCTTTTTCCTCAATCACACTCGGTTACGATACCACACATCCCTCGGTGACCACTCCCGCACAGCGACTGAGCCGGCAACGCTGCTCGTGGTGGGGACTCGGCGTGCCTCGTGCAGGGACTCGGCGGCTCTCGTCCGCTTTCGAGCCCCGTCGGCACACCTCGGACCGGCTCGGGACCGAGCCGAGGTATTGATCGGCTCGCCCAGCATGGACGGCTCGGTGAGGTTGGGTGGGGCAGCGGTACACGACTGTCCCGGGACACCAGAGACATGGAACGCGATGCGCCGCGCCGATCCGGCCCGAGCCGGACCGAGCTGATCCGATCCGAGCCGCGACGCGCCACCGACCTACCACGCCGTGCCGCGCTGCAGCGCGTCACGGCCCCTCTTCTCTCTAGTCTGCTATCTTCTATCTTCTATTTTCTACCTGCTATCTGCTATCTGCTATCTGCTATGCGATACATTTTCTCGTTACCGCATTCACCGTCCGTAATCCCATCCCATTTTCTTTTCCCTTTCCGCTCTACCCATTTCCATTTCCTCCCGATACCTCGTTCAACCAGCTTTCAATTAGGTCCATTGGTCTACGCGTTTAAGACGCTCGAGCTTTATCGCGGATCGATAACCGTCCATGAAACGATCGAACGCGCGAAATGAAATTGTCATGGTGACGCATTGTCGTACCGGCATCGTTTCGGTGATACAGCGTACACGCGTTCGATTCCGAGAAAATAACCGTACCACTTGTGTGTGTAAAGTGTAACACGCGACGCGTATTAAAGAAGACAAATGACGTTGGTTTGTCGGATAGAGCGAATTTCAAATGATCGCACACACGCTCGGTATATACGTATTCGCCGAGAATTTTTCACCATCGCAATTAGCTGATCCTGGCATAAGCAGCTGTAAAATCTGCGTCCTTCTTTCTCGCGTATCGAGCACTCGCAACGTTGCGACCATTTTTCCGTTTCGTTGAAAGAGAAGCGGAAGAAGTTTAAGACAGCAGCGTCGAGCCTCGAGAACGGTCCTAATAAAGTCGTCGCGGGGGTAAAAAATAAAAGAGAGATAAAAGGTAAATAGAAAAAGAAGTAATTATACAAGGCTACAATAGGGGAATCGAGAAGATGAGCGCAGAAGTAGGGGTTGGCTGGTGAGGTTGAAATGAAATATTGATCTGCGGAGGCGCGCGCAACCCCTGCAGCCGACCCGCCCTTCCTTCTTCCTTGGCCGCCATTTTCCGGCTCGTACTTTCCTTCGCTCTCTTTCTCTCTTTATCTTGGCCTGACGTTTCATCTGCAGGCTCTTTTCAAATTTCTTGCCCCCCATCCGCGAACAATCGTTTTCACGCACCTCTTTATCCTTCGAACCTTTCGCGCAGATAGGCCTGTTTTTCTGCTTAGTACCGCAAAGTTTAATCGCCCTTCCATTTGCTAAAGCGCAGCGCAAAGATCTACGGGGAACAGAAAAAGATAAGAAGCAATTCCGATCCACTACTTTTTTCCTGTCATCCATCGATAGTCTCGTTCGTTCTCTAAACCAAGCACGGAAATACTATACGCGACCCTCGTCAATCGATACGAAGGTATGTCGCGCAACGAATATGTTCGGTTGTCCGACGCGGCGCTTATTTCCATCGACGAGCGTTTCGCGTCGCGCGCGCGATCGAATTCAACTCGAGAGGATTCGCGACGAGTCTCTCGACTCCAAATACAGAGTGTATTTAGGTTTCTGATAGCTGCGGTAAATTCGATGGGGGTGACCCGCGGGGTAAGAATTCTGCTTCGGCCAACCGGTGCCGTAGCGTTTGCCAAACGTATTAATACAAAATACAGAGTAGTAAACGGACGAAGCGGATTGGCGCGATGCCTCGAGTAGTGTTGCGTAGGCGTCGCATCGCGTCGTTCCGCGTCGCGTAATGGTAATCGATAAAGTCGGTCTTACCGAACCAATTTCCGTACACCGGCGGTACCGTTTGCGGCAGTTTGCTTCGGGTTTGAGGTACGAGCGATCACGCGAGGATCATTGAGCGTGAATTAATTTTCCACGAAGGGAGGGGGGCCGGTATCTTGGCCTTTTCAGGCATTTACGATAGCTCGAGGTTCGCGGGGAGTAACCGGAAGCGAAGGAGAACGGAAAAGAGGTTGACGACGTCGAGTCGCGGTTATCCGGCGATATTTAACGCTCCGCTCGGAAACGAGCTTGTACGCTAGGTTAGTAACACGTAGATCAATATTAGCTCGCGGTTTGCGCGTGACAGCCCCGTCCTGCTGCTATAGAAAGCCGTTTATTCTCATTTTGTGTCGCGCAAACAGGTTGCGAGCTACAAAAGGCAAACGGCAGCATCTACTCGGAACGAGCGGCGGCTACGTGGCTACGTGGCTCGACGCGGCGCGGCGCGACGCAGCGCCGGTTACTCGATTCGCCGATAAAGAGACACGTGCTTCGCGGACCGCTGTACGCGATACATCAACGATACGTCGCTGTCGTTTGCTAAGTTCGAGTACTGGCAATTGGACGCGAGCATGGGCGATGCGCGTGTGAAAACCGATAAGTCGACGGTCGACGACTGGTCTTCGCGCGCCGCACCAATTTCAATTTCAATACGTATCTTCCCTCGCACACATCCGACAACAAAAAAATAAAACACGCGCGCGTACTATCGAGCGGCAAGGAAGCGTAACTATTACGACACTGACCTTGCTCGCGCGGCGAGCCACGGAGCGTCGTGTCGTGGGGCTGCTCGCAACGATTCGCGAGCTTTCCCCGAGCTTCGCTCTAAAAAGGTTTTTCTGGTCGTAGCGGCGCGCGGAGGGGTGGCGTGGATTCGTCGGAATGGAATGGAACGGAACGGAACGCATTCAAGGGTATTTCGTTATTGATTTTCAATAGGAAACAAGCACTATTTTTACTTCCGCGCTCGAGAAGATTCGCCGAGCCTCGGGCCGATCGATCGAAAGGGGGCCGCCGGAGGCGGTTTCGAGACAACCGCGTCACCGGCCGCCGCCGCCGCCGCCGCCGAGAGCCGGGAGAAGCCAGGAACGGTGCCGCCGCCGTTCGTTTCGATCAACGCGCGACGTGCCGAGAAGAAAAGCCTGGGCAAAACAGTTTCAAGGCGATACAGGAAGCGCGTGTATCGACGTCGATTAGCTCGCCGGGACCAGGCCTCCAGGCAAAGGTGTCCGCGCGAATATCGATCGCGCACCTCCTGCCTCGCGGCTCGTAGCTCGCGTGCACTCCGCAACACCCTGGCCGGCATGTCCGACGAGCTACGTCGGAACCCTCCAATCGACAGATTGTAGAAACGCGAATATCGATCAACGTTCGATTTCTCGACGCCGTTAGGTACACCTTTCTAGAGAATCGAAAGAGAAAATTCTCCCCTTCAGCCTACATTCTCAGTTTACGTAAACGGATCCGGACCCCGGAGCCAGAACGCGTTCTGTCCTATTTTCCAATCTTTGTTGCTTTCGATGAATTGAATTCTGAAAGTTTCATTCGATTCTTGTTTACTTCATTCGTAAAAACGATCAGAGTTATTGAAAACATAGCCTGCGAATTTGATGCATTTATCAGAAAAAATAGAATAGGCAAAATAGAAAACTCATTAGAAAAATCTGACAATATTATTCTATTATTTTCGACTTATTGAAATTATTTCAAGGAGAAACACGTTTCAATTCAGCTTCTGGTCCTTGCAATTCAGTTAGACAATTTTTATTTTGCACAAAGATCCGATGTCTAATTATCGGTTACTTGATAATGAAGTTTGCACCTTACACTACAATTCAGTTCACTTCAGAACGAATCAATTGAGAATCAGTGCTACTAGTATAATGGCAATGATTTTTAAGCAAGTAGATAGTGCCGGTCACTGATGATTAAGTTCGATAACGGGATTTAACGGTGATCTCGAAGGTTTAAAAACATATCGAAGAAAATTGATGCATAGAGGCTTGAACAGGGTTATCGCGAATGGCGAAACTGCAATTTGAAGAAAAAAAGCGAATCGAGCCTGCTGCGCGACGAAACCAGGTGCATCGAGGCACGTCCAGGTGTACGGGCGTCTGGACGTCGATCGAATCCTTCTCCCCCGACGGCCGCGACCAAAACTCGCTTGCCACTCGTCGTTTTCCGTTTGACGCGAGAAACGAGCACTCGAGGATCGATAAAGGGCTGGCTGGTCACGATGGGGAACTGGTTTCCGTGAAACCGTAACGATCCAAACTACAAAGGCAGACCGCGTGCCACAGGTGGCAGTGTAGGGACGGTGTTACGTAGGTGTTACGCGAGAGTGTTATATATCTCGCAGCCCCTCCCCTCTCGCACTCTCTCTTTTCAAGAGTCTTCTCCGTCCAAAGGAGCATCGAATTCCAGAAGCTGACTTTTTCTCGAAACTACGCGACGCGACGACGGTCGATCGAATATACATCGTAAAATTCACGACAGCCTAGCGATGCGCGGCCTAAGCGCATCACGGCGATAAACGACGCGTGCGGCTCTGCCAATGCCATTCACTCGGTCTCGCCTAATACGCTCTGCCGTTACCACCTACCTATGCTTTCATTCACCTGCGACGAAATTCTACGCTGATTCGCCTCGGAGTCCCCGAAAGAAACGGATAGAGATAGAACGCTACGAATCTCGAAACAATGAGTACAGTTGAGATCAGGTTTTTGGGTCGAAAAACCCTACAATATATTTTTTCGTGTCCCGTTATAATAAACTCAAAGTTAGCAAACATCCGATGAAATTAAATGAAATTCGACACAAATCAAATCGCAAGTTTTCCTTCGCGTTATAACAATGTTTACTTCTTCGTCTTTATCTTGGAGATTTGCCGGGTCCGGTAGATTGCAAGACAACGCAACAAACTGTGGACGGTTCAAACCTTACGAACAGCGATGCCAATTAGACCGATCGTAGTCTCGAATCGACGAGCCGAAATGAATCCTTCTATGGCGGCCGCTGGGTCGATGCGTACTCGTAACAAGTTCTTTCGTTGTGTGTACTCGTGGATGGGGGAGAAAGTTGACAAGCAAATTGACGCGTCGTAGGGCGGCGTACGAGAGGCGAAAGGCTTCGGGACTTACCGGAGGGATATGTTTAGCGCGGCCCTGGACGATTTTTCGACCGCGGAACGCGGCTCTATTTCTTGATCGCAAAAGAGAAGAATCGAAAGGGTGTGTTTCGCGGTCGCGCGATCCCGAGGCTTTCGCTTATGTGTCCGAGCCGGCAAAAAGTTGCAAGCGAGATGTATATTTACACGTTGCGAGCGTGTGCACACAGGGACACGAGGAGCGTATGTATGTTCGTACGCGAAATCGCGCGAGCGACTCGAGTTTGTGCGTCAGCCGTCTTGGAATAGCGACTGATGTCAAGCTGCCTGGTTCGTTGGTCAGACGCGTCACCGCGTCGAGTCGTGGCTGTGCCGTGTAGAATACCGACAGGGTTATAGCAAACAAGGTTCAACCAACCATCGGGGTCCGTGTCGACCAACGGGGTGGTTTGTCGAGGACGTTCAGATGCGTACACTTTTATATGGAGTACCTACGGGAATGATAAACGCGTTCGAGGGGAGAATAGTGGAATGATCGCTGGCGGAATCGTGTCAGCAATTTCCTGAAGGATGCGGTCGCGCGACTCGGACGCTGTCGGTTCGCGCGGAAATCAGATCGAGATCAGGTTTTTGGGTCGAAAAACAGCAAAGAGGTCGGGTCGAGGATACGTAGAGGCGCCAGTCGTCCGACCGAGACGACCTACACCGTTGTCCCGGGCTAGCTGGACAAAACAATGTTTTCATATTTCTCGATCCCGAGTTGCAGTCGAAAAAATGTCGACGTACCCTTTTTTGGTGTTTGTCGTCGCAGAAGATTTTTCTACCGAACGAGCGATAAAAAAAGATTGAACGCGGAAACGGAAAATTATGTCTGGTCGTTTATTCGCGGCGAAGTACCCTTGGCACTTTTTTGCAACTCTTTGGATTATGTCTAGCTGGAACGTGCACCGTCTGAAACACTCCGCGCGCTCGAGAGGGCGGAACAGCCGTAGCTACCTCCATTTTGGTCGTTCCTCCCTGTTTGTTCGAAACGCGTAGAACGCAGGGGGAGAGAATAGCCACCGAACGAACGAGAGAAAGTGGAAAAAGCTGGCGTCGAAGCGGTAAGAAAACGAATGGAATGAACTGGGTGTCGGATCTCCCCCGCTGTAAATCCTTGTTCTCGAATTATCCGAACGACCAACGCGCTGTGTCCCGACGCGAGGCTTCGAGAAACGTGGAAACTTTTCCTCGTCGAAGGCGCAAACGACAGAGATAATTCCGGAGAAGAGCCGAGGAAACGGTCCACGACATCGCCGCCGCGACCACGAGGAAGCGCGAAACAATTGAACGGGACACGCGACGCGCAACGCACGGTGGTGACGTTGTCCCAACCGAGATCTTATTATCGAGGAAAATTCAATTTCCGTCATTCGCGTGTACGCGTACACAGTGCGAACCGCCAAACGGGAAGCATCCGCGATTTTCGATCGCGGATGCTAAAAAGATCCGCTCGCGCCGCGCCGTTCCAGTTTCATTGTTCGCGCAATAGAATCGAAACGCACGAACGGTCACGGTTCGCTGTAGAAATCGGAAACGTGCACGGTCACGATTTCCGTATTGGCCGAGACTAACTGGTTTTCGTACGGCTGTCTCTGAAGCAGTGAAATAATCTACGATTAATTTAGATAACAGGTGAAAATCGTAATATGAATACTTGTATGAAACTTCTTTCGAATATACCTCGCTCTCTTACGATTGCAATCGATTTAGTCCTGAGAGATCCTGAACGAAGAAATTGTAGGCGTCGATTGTCGATTAATTTTATGCATTAAATAATCGTACATCGTTGGATCGTTGTTGCCACTTGCCGTTAATTCAAGGATAGCTTTGATGCGACACCGTCAGGAGGTATAGGTCCTTCGTGACTCGTGACGTTCAGACGTCGACGATTAGCGGGCTAATTGATCATGAATTCGCACCATCCGCGGAAAGCTTACGGTTTTGGCCGTATCGTATGGTTTCCAGTAACGTCGTACCCGAAATAAATCTCTCGGCCCGGAGTTTCTGGAAACTCGTGCGATTAAAGGGAAAACCGGTGTATGAAAAAATAAAGATACAGGGGCTGCGATGTGCACATTTACGTATATGGGTATATGTGGGTCTCGGCTGATCGAGAGGTTGTCGTGACGAGAGGCGAAGCGAAGAGGGGCCTAGGCGGTGCGGAGCGGAGCGAGGCAGCGCCGCGCGGCGCGGCGCGACGCGACGCGACGCGACCCGACCCGACGCAAATCTATAGTCTTGCGTCATCGATCTTTACACCTTTACGCACGCAGAACTGGCAACGGAACGAAAACACAAAAGCCTAATCTTTCGGTCGTATTTCATAGTTCGCGGAAAGCTTGTCACAGAGTGAGTCGGCGAAGCTTATCGACCGACTACAAACATGCTCCGAGTGTGCTCGCGATTGATTCGCGCCGCAGCCAAACGCAGTAGAGGCATGGCAATAGTATTTTCTGCGATATTCATCTCAAAGGAGACACGCGCGTAGGTACGTCTACCTGTCGGGAGTTTATTTCAGTAGGCCACCGTTATCGTGGGCCGATTGGAAAACCGATGGAACTCGTCGAAGCGCCGCGCGCCGGCACAATTCGCTTTTCATTAGAATCGACGAGAGAGATGGTGCGGTCGTAATAGCAAGCGGAGGTGGTCGATCGGAATGAATGGCGAGAGGGCGGCGTTCGGTTATCGCAACGATTCGCAAACAGCGAGAGGCGCATAAAAGCAGAAAAGAATGCGGCGCGACCTCTGCGAAGAAGAAGCAACGCGGCTCGTTACGCAAATATGTACGAGCAACGAGAAACGAGGAACGTCATTGACGTGTCACGACGAGACGCAGCCCGATCGACCAAACGTGCGAGAGAGCGATCAACGGAAAGACGGAGGAGGGCTACTCTCGTCGGCCTTGGCGAAAAGAGTAGACCTCGACAGTTCGAGTTGTTCGATGACCGAGAAAGAGTAGGGGAAAACAGTGAGAAAGGGAGTTCATGGTCCCCCACTGCGTACAACGCCTACCTTCCGCTAAAATTCATGATTAACGTTATTCTCGCACTTGATCGCGATTACGTGGTCGGATAGGCGATCGCCCTAGCCGGTGAAAAGGGCTCGAGCAATGTTGCGTCGCGAATTCTGCAGCCTCCGTCAATATATCTCTAGGCGCTTTATAGATCTCTCTATAGATTTTAAAAGATCTTGATTTTCGAAAAATCAAACTCGGATGTTTACAATAAGAAAAGATACGACGATCCTACTTATCGACGATGGATACGAGAGAACGAGAATGATCATTCGATGAAACGAAGATACGAAAATCGAATTCAGGTCTATATACTGTAATACGGATGGTTAGGTCACGAGTCCGGTGGTACATATTTATCGTGTTGATCGTGTCAACGCGATATCGAAAACACCTCTGATCGGTTCGCTTGTCAAAGGGCGTGTACTCTGTGCCGCAACGCGGAGACACGTTGCTACGATGGAACGCGTCGCGTGCCTGCCCCATGGTTTATCGCGATTTCAAGCGTAAGCAGGTCGGATATCGTCGATGAGAGAACAAGAACAATCCGCCACACGGTATGTCTTCGTTCTCTCCGAGTGGTACGACGAATCGTACGTCGAAAGAAGAAACAAAAAAAATCAATCGGCAAAATGTCGAACCGAACGTACGCGCGGCCGTCTTGGGATTATATTATGAAAAATTGCGAGGAAAACGTCGAACACGGAATAAACGTTAGGGAACGGTAGCCATGCGCGGTATAGGAAATTGCGGAGAAGGGAAAGCAATCATTTGAAATATCTTAGAGCGGACAAAAGCGAATACCGTTGCCGGCTATGTAACTAAAATGGCGGCGAGAAAATTGTACGTTTAGGGCTGGCACGTTCGGTCGCGTGCGTTGCGGTCGCGTACATTTGTGCGAGCGGCAAGGCGAACAACTGCCTTTGCACGGTACCGTATCGCACGGCAACCGGACAAACTTTCCTAAAACGATGATACGTTCGACGAGAACGACCAACCCGATGCGTAGATGCTATTCTAATGTCGAGTCGAACAGCTTCGATCGCTAGATTTCAACGAAATCAGTCGGTTTGGCAGGTTATTTCGTGGGTCTCGAGACAAGGATCGGTGAATCGTACGGCTACGGGGTTCACACAACTCGTCGTCAAATACATTCCGTATTAATTGCGGCTGATATTTTCCGAGCTATCGTGTTTGTCAGTTTTCTCGACTCTCGAACACGTTTACGATTAGAACGAAAAAAGACTCACCTTTGGAGTGCTGTAAGCGGCCTAGAAAATCGAGGCTTCGGCGTATTCAACGGCTCCCGTCCACTACGATCTCACAGAGTGCACTGGCGCAACGAGCGGAAACCGCCATCTTGAACTGCGTTCACTTGACGCTTTCCGCCCATTCAAAAAATATTCTCGCGTTCCCGCCATTTCTCGAATCTCATCGTAGCGATCCTTTTAATCTTAATCAACGCATTGATATTCGTTATTTTCAAATTACAAATATCCGATAAAACGTGTACATAGCGGAGCATGTAAACAATGTTACTAATTCTCAATTAAATAATACGCCCGACCGACATCTTTCGGGCACGGATAGATAAGAATCATAATTACGACATCAAATAGAAATATTCGTTGAAATTATAGTATATATCGTCGTATAATTAAAGGAAACACGAATTTCAGTTTTTATTTATACAAAATAATCTTTGAGTAAGAAAATTTAGTGGAAATTTGACCGGTATCTGAGCTTTCTGCTCGGACGAAGCCATTTTGTTTGTGCGCGGGTGCTACAGCACATGTTTACCCTGATTGATAACTCGATTTTTCGACGAATATTTTCTGTGTGAAATAGACGATACTTTACCAACAAAATGCCCAAGTCCAAGAGGGATAAAAAAAGTAATGTTTTTCTATTTTGATATGTAATCTTCTTGTTAATATATTCTTTACACGTGTAAGGTTATCGAGCTAACCTATTATCGAGCTAACCTAATAGAATAATGTTTGAAATTGTTACTTCTAATAGATAGTGTGTTCAAGACTCATGTATATCGTAAAATAATCGTTAAATTTGTGTTTCACAGTATCTCTTACAAAAACGAGTAAGAAGGGTCTCGTGTTGAAGCAACAAGTCGTTGAAGATGTTCGAAACTGCGTCGAAAGATATTCAAAAATATTCCTCATATCTGTGGACAACATGCGTAACAATAAACTAAAAGACTTGAGAGGAGAATGGACGGACAGTCGATTTTTCTTTGGTAAAAACAAAGTGGTAGCTCTGGCGTTGGGAAAGTCGCCGGAAAACGAAGTTGCCGAAGGGTTGCATAAATTATCCGCGGCGTTACGAGGGCAATGTGGTTTGTTGTTTACAAACAGACCCAAAAAACAGGTGCGTATTTCGTTTTTGCAATTCTATAAATACCAAATTATCTAATTAATTAATTCCTGTCGTGTTTAGGTGTTGGAGTGGATGGAATCTTACGAAGAAGCAGACCATGCCAGATCCGGATTTGTGGTGAACGAAACCATAGTATTACCCGAAGGACCTATACCAGAATTTCCACATAGCATAGAGCCACATTTGAGGCAACTGGGAATGCCTACAGCTTTGCAAAAAGGTGTGGTTACGTTGATCAAAGAATATACGGTTTGCAAGAAAGGTCAAACATTAACCCCGGAACAAGCAAGAATTTTGGTAAATATTTTCTGTTGCTTTTATAAAATAAACCAACAATTATTAACACATGTTACTCCTTTTTTTTAATAGAAACTACTCGATAAACCATTGGCTACTTTTAAATTGAAACCATTGGGAGTATTTTTAAAGAAACACGGGTACAAGAAGTTGATGTCTGAAGACTTTCCTAAAGAAAACGAAATAGAGGAATCTATGGATGTAGAAGAGACCGAAGAAACGGATGACACGTGAGACGCGTGTTATTGTGATAAAATAAAAATTATGTGAATTTGTATATACATACATAGACTCTGTATATCATGTATAAAAATTAATTTTTCACCCTGTAACTCAGCTCTGTAAAGAACATGAAGTTTTCCTCGTTTTCTTTTCTGAAAACAATCGATATAGGTAATGTTACAAGTTGTTCGAGTTTTCTATTAAAAATTACTAATGCTTTTTCCATTGTAATTTTTCTACTCTTATCGAAATTCATGTACCCATAATGTTAATACCGGCATATTTCGTTATATTTTGGGTAATCGGAATATTGTGGGTGAGCCGTGCAACGATTGTATAAAGTTGTTTTAGTTGCCTTGATCCTTTTATAAGGTTAATTTAGATTGTCTTACCATTCTAAATACGTGCAGACCGTGTACTATTGGTGTTCGGGAACTTTGCAAAGCCAAGACCGTAACGCTATATTTACATTAAATTCCGATAAAAAGGGCAGCGCGGCATCTATCGATTTTTCTGATCTATCTGAAAATGAAGAGAATAGGAGTTGTAAGATAGACAAACTGAAACACGAGGTACATTTTCGTGACGTGACTTTTTACGCGTGATAATTAAAAGGGGCTCGTTTATGGAAATTCCGTATTATCCACATAAATCTCGTTGCAGATTAAAACCCGTTGGCCAAGCAGAACATCGATAAAAATGGAGTAATGGAATATATAGACAAGAGAACCAATAACCTTGCCGATATCCTTGCATCTGTAACGTGGCAAGATAATAAAATGACGTTCCTTTAACGATCACTCTCGTCGTATATTAACATTATCGTTATTACCGTGGGAAATCTAAATTTGTCAATCTGACGGTAATTAGCCGATTAATTCGTCATTTATTGTTCTGCTGGTTACAAGATATACGACGATTACTACAGATAGGAGTTTAGTTGCATCGTAACAGACAATATTACACCAATTATACAGAAACATGGAAATCACTACGTAGACAAGGTGCTGGCGTTTGCACACGATTACCAATACATGAACGCTATGCGCTATTCAACACGAAAACGAAACAATGGATCGAATCGGTCAATTTAACCATTGGGGGCCACGAGTCATACAATAATTTATTCGTTGATTCAAGTCTGTTGTCGCGCGAAGCTAAATTTACTCGATTAATGTTTAGACAAGCAATAAGTTGCATTTATTACGAAAGAAGCATTCGAAAATTGATTTTTCTATTTAATAATTGTCGTTCAAGAACCTGAAGATTTTTAAGTTTAAGACTCGACTGGTATGTATATCCATAAAGGTATCTGGAACGATTTCGTACACGATTTCGTTTTATTCGCTTACTCGATAGATAATATCTGCGTAAATAGTATATGCGAAGTGTCGCCTGCGCAAGAGCATATAAAATTCCCACTAAAAAAAATATATGTATAAACGAAACTATAGATAGATTCAAATTTATTTGTACTATGCAATATCATGGTTAACAGAATAGATAAAATAATACTAGAAATGAAACATTCAATAACTTATAAAATACCGTTTCTTGGTCGTTAGAATTATATACACTCTTTACAAAGCACTAATTAACATACTTTTAAACCTAAACGGATCGCCCGCCAATATTGGAAAAAAAGGTTAGCATTCCAATTTTTGTTTCTCAACACTGTTTTGAGTCTTTCCAAGGAGCCGATAGAATACGGTATATCATATCGTCTGATAACATGGTTACTGGTACTTTCATTTGTACGTATGTATATTGTATTGTAGTATAATAGTTTTCTTCGAGTAGTAACAGTCCAAACGAAACTGAAAATACTTTCAACTCGATTCTTCTTTGGTTAAACGCAATTGTACTTTCCGTATCTTTCGATGGTACGAGCTAAATATTAATTACCATTGCAGGAAAAAGAAAGAGCAAACGAAAAGGTAAAAATAGCGTTGCTCTTGTCGTGGGTGTTTTCTAGTGGTTTTGTTGTAGGAAACTTAGGTCAACTTAATCTATTCTATTATATCGACGTGTACCTAGACGATGCATTCTGAAAGACAAAGGTGTACGTAATGTGTATCGCAAAAAACGACAATGCGTTCTCGAAGTAATTCGGCGTAGGAAAGTACATACCCAGAAGCAAGTGGTTTTCCTCCGTGCGAATTTCGAGCCCGTTTCTCTAGATTGAGATCTCATTGACCCTTTGTTCGACAAGTACTTACTACTTTCACCGAAATATCACAATACACAAACGAGGTAAAGAGTCTAGGATATATGGCAATCTCACAGCACACTAATTCAACAGAGATCTCGTATAAAAATAAATAAGGATTTCTTAAACAAAGTGTTCGATAAAACTAAACTAAAATAGACATATAAACTATATTACATACGATACGCTGGATCCTCGTGTCATAGAGCAACTACGATTAAAACATTCTTATCATCGGTAAACTCGACTAAAATGGAACAAAGCTTCTCGAGAAGAGCTAACGGTAAAAGGGACTTCTTGTTTAGCTATGTTACGTCGCGGTAAACGCGCCAACAACATTATCAACGATCGCACACGAGCGATCCGTTTCGACAGTTTTGAAACGGATGTGCAACAACAAAATCAACCTTTCAACCTAGAAGAAATGTCCCCTGCTCTCTAACCGCGCGTTATTCTTACGGAATCGAGCGGTTAAGGAGCAAAGTAAAGTAACGTTCTTCCGTTCTAATACAAGTGGAATGTGATCGAATCGAATAGAATAGAATCGTTTGAAACAATGATCAGAGAGAATCGTCGATGTCGCGTTAGCGTTATTTAGTGTTTATCATTATTTAGTGTCTTCCGACGAACTGAACACACCGAATGTTAAGCTTACGATCGCGTAGCAAACACATCGAGAAACAAGTCGCATCAAGCAACAATGCTATAGCCGATAATATGTGGGAGTATAAAAAGTAGCTAAATACCGACGATCGTTTTTCTTATTACGAATAGATTATCGTTTTGCGCCGGTGCAAAACACGTACACACGTTTATCCTTAGTAGACAGTCCGAGTTTGAGCATAAAGTTCCTCCAGCGACGCCAGTTCCGGTATTGGATCTCGCCAGTACGCAAAATTGCTGAACTCGTCAGCGGCGTCTACCCTCCACGCTGGGAATAAATGGTCGACTATGAAGCTCATGTTCGAGTATCTGGAAAAAATAATGCAAACAGTCCTCTATAGCGATCTATAATTTTGTGTGTCTGTCTGTCCGTCCGTCGAAGGTTCAATGAGAGAAACGATACAGAAGGACCGAGAGAACGTCGAACTGTTTGTTAGAGAGATGTTACGGAGCGCGCATTATATTCTTCGTAGTCTAGGGAAATAAACATCATCGGATAAGATACACAGACAGATTATCGTAAATCGTGATGAAGGCGTGGGTCTTGAGATGCACACGATGGTATAGCCGTTAGAGACTACAAGGCTAGTGGTTTCCTCCTCTTCGAACGATGAAAAAAAAACATTCATGCGACAGGTGTTAATTTCGAAGATTTAGTTTCGAGATGGTCTATCGAGAGTAGTCTGCGGAACGAAGGAAAAATGTATCGTGCACTCGGTGGAAGATACGTGCGATTGTCACGAATCGTGTACTGATTTTTTGGTGAATTCTACTTCCAGGAGAACCTTGAGAAACGTGAAGCGACGGCGATCGATTCATTCGATGTGTGCGCGACACTTAGGACAATGGCGACATTATTAAGATTGTTGATGATGAGAGGAGTCCGGTGATCGTGTAAGTGACAAGAAGCGGCTGCAGGACGTAACAACAAGTGCTTACCCTATAAATCGTAAGAAGACAGGTGTGGATGTTCTTGCATAACCAAACACATCATACAACACATGTACTAATGACGTCGACTTGAGACGGGACGAGTATAAATTTCAAGACGCCTCGCCTCGAAAGAATATGCCATTGGACGAAGTTACGTGCTTCGGTCTAACGCGCTCGCGCGCGGACTCTGCTCTTCTTGTAGCGTATTTCGCAACGTATCACTATGGAACATGTACGTACGCGTGTGCGACAAAACCACACGGAGACTCCTCTAAAGCGACCCGTTAAAAAACTAGTTGGAATCTATTGTGTATCGCTGTCTCCATACTACGTAGAAAATACATTGTTCTATCTAATGGTTCCCGGAATGAGGTAGTTAGTTAGCTGTTTCTACGTGACAGATTCCCGAACCAATGGCACGATTAATGCTGCCTTGTGTGGACGTCGTTATCGCAACATGACTAAGTGGATCAACATTATAACACAGTTATGGTTGTGCCGCCATCAGTAGCAGTTTCGTACGGGCAGTGGCGGGAACAACTCATTGACGATATCGCACTGACACGCGTAGCTGGAAACACAGAAATATCCGTCCTATGAGTACATCTTTTTCCAAAAAAGAATCACCGTGTAGACGCGCATAGTCTTCCCTTCCAATTACTAAACTCCTTCGTTTCCAAAGTTTCGGTTAAACGTAAGGGAGCAGCCGCGTCCGGTTCTATTCATCTAGAAATGCGCTAATAGATGCGTTACAGATGGTGAAACTAATGCGACGACACGCAGTAATATCGTCGAAAGCATTTAATCATTATCATACTACCGAAGAACCGACCCTGTCGTAACGTATATCGTTTTCCAACTAAATACTTGATCAGACTTTATTTGATCGAACACGAACAGGTGTCAAAAGTTGACAAATACGGAGAAAATTCATTGAAAATAGTATAATTACTTACGAGGATTGGAATGTCTGCGTTAATTCGTGCTTTAATTCACCTCTGTGGTTTATAGTGAATATTCGCATAGTAGGAATTCCAACAGCCCGGTACGCCCATACATCCTGCAAGACAAACAGAAATGAGCCAAATGGTAAGCAACAAGATTGTTCCTGTTCGCTAATCACGGAAAAATAATAATTACATTGATTCGATTTCCGTAGCCAGCGTAAAACGGTTTCGAGCCCTCCGGGAACAACGCTTGAATATCGCTAAGGCAGGATATTTTAAATTCTTCGGGTTTCTTCTCGATGACCTCGCGATGGAATGCTGAAATCAAGCTCGTCGGATTGAGGAGCAGCGGACCCTCGGGCAACGATAGATCGCCCTGCTTGATGCTCTTCAGGTATTCCCTGGTGACTCTGGCCTGCCCGATCGCTCTCGCCGAGAGATAAAGCAGCTTATAGCCGTTATTTTTAATTTTCGTGAACAATTGAGCAACTCCCGATTGGGCCCAGTCCTTGCCAACAATGGGCAAAATATGACCCAAGACATCTGACTTTGTAATAGTCCCGTCGATGTCGGAGATGACGATTTTGTCGTCCCATCTCCATTTGTAGATGTGACACTTGCAACGGGTTGTCCCTTGGTAAGCCGTAGTCACGCTAAAAACGACTTCGTTGGCTCCGTCTTTTAAATTAAGACTCGCCTGCAAACAACGAACACGTTCGGAATAATAGGGCGTAAGATTTTGGTATCGCTATCGTATAAAATAACAGCAATAACAAAAGATATACATACTATTTGGATAGACGATAGTCTCAAAGTTTTACGATACTTTTCGGTGGATTCGTAATAAGGTCTTCGTTCCTTGGGTATTTTAACGCCCTGAGATTTATTCTGATTGCTGTCGGAGTCTTCGCTGCCGCTGTAACCTTCGCCCTCCCTTGCTCGGTTTTTCTCGGCTTCGACGAAACCGGTCGCGGCTTTATCGCACTCTTTTCCTATCTCGATTACGGACGTAGCCTCCGCGATTTGATCGGCATCTCTGGTCTCTGTTTCGTCGCTCGGTGTACTTTCCTTGGATTCGATCAATTGCTCCGGTTGTTGTAGATTGGCTGTTCCTCCATCCACTGTAATATTTACGACGAGGTATATTAATATCGTGTATCGTTCGAATTAAGAATTGTGATAAAGGCATGTTACCTTGACTAAGCTCTTGGGGCTTTTTCGATGGTTGCGTGGAACGTCTCCACGAGAACCAGGAACTGTAACCGCTGCGACTTTCGGACTTGCCATTGTTCTCTTGCTTCTTTTCTTCGTGCATCGGCAGAGGCATACATTGGGCGTACAGATTTTCTATTGTGGTTTGTGGTAAGTGTCTTTGGAAAGCAGCGTATGTTATCACAATCGGGCAAGCGGTAGTCCAATTGTAAAACTTTCCGTTAATCTTTACGACTAGATTCGGATTTTCGTACAATTTCGGATCGGTACATATGTCCTCGAACTGGAGCAAGTTCTGATGGAAAGTGTCCTTGGAAGGACCATTCTCAGAGTCCAAACCACCGCACAACGACAAGCTGACGTCCATGCTGTTGTCGAATATCGTATGCTTCGGTTCCTCGAAATCGCTGTCCAGCGATTTTGGCCCTCCGATGGCTCCCATTACGCTATTCGGGCTTTGGGGTAAACTCGGTCCATTGCCCGATTCGGTGTCTTCCTCGTCTACGGCTTTTCTGTCTGGAAACGACATTATGATCGTAATAAGTTCTTCCTTATTGTATCGTAGCGATTTAACGTTACATTTTAAATACTTTCGCAGCGAATTATTTATACCTTTCACGGCTGTCGGGCCTCTGTGAGAAGAAGGGAAATAGAGAGCCGCGACTTCAGGGTCCAGTTCGTCGGCGTTTATGTCGCTCAAATAAATTCCTTCAGATTCCGGATTGTGTCTTACGCGAGAAGTCTTCTTCATAAAAGAGAACATTCCGCTGAGCATGGAGCGATGTGCCTCCGCTACAATCGAACAAATAATTTAGCAAATTAAACAGGAATATGTATAAATAGCGCAAATATAATTGACTAACTATTGTTTGATTGATTAACCGCATTCGGCGAGTTCAATGAATTCCTATGAGACGAGTGTGCAGTTTCCGGGGGTAGACTCGGCAGCTCGCCCCATCTCCAACTTTGCTGAAGACTTTTATCCTCTCCTTCCGTGTTGTCTTGCGTAATCTTTCGCATTTCAAACTCCGTGTCGGACTGAACCGGCGAGCATGGTCTGGAATCCTGATTCCTGTTCACATACGATCGCAATTAATGAAAGGGGCAATCGTGGTCTCGAGAAAAGCTCGGTGCTCGTACATACTTGGTGACCTCGGTGTCGCTGAAGAAATGGAAGTCCGTCTCCGGCCGAGTTTCAGACGGCTCTTGTATCGAGGCGGCAGGCTCGTCTGGCGGCGCGTTCTTATTCTCCATTTCTGGAACCGGGCTCGGCCCCTTCAACATCTTTCATACAATGTACATATTAATACGCAACCCTCTAGACGGACAACATTACCCCCTTGCGCTCCAAATAATTTGACTACGATTAGGAGTGCAAAGAGTTCAACTTCATTCCGTGAAACTTACCGGTTCGACGAGAGAGTCGTCTTGAATGGACACGTCGTTCTCGCTGACTTCGGTTTGACTGCTGCTGCCGTTACTGGCCTTCCTGTGGGATCCCTTCTTCCTCATGATGCTCTTCCTTTTTCGCTTCCTTTTCGTGGAATTGTTACTCTTAGTTTCTTCGACCGTTTCATCCTTTGAATTTTTCTTGCTCAACGACGAGTTTGATTCATCGCTGGACTTTTCTTTCGCACTGCTCTGCACGTCGTCCGTGATCGGCCTAAAGTCGTTTTTGACTACGCTAATCTTGCGAATCCTATCCGTGGAAGTCACAGCTACGAACGACTTGGGAGTCGACGCGGTGGCTGGACGCGTCTCGTCCTCGTTTATACCTTCCATGTCGAAGATTTCTTCCACGTTTTTCAGAGACTCTTGCTTTTCCTCTTCCTTTTCTTTCCAGTCGCTTAACAGCGCTATCTCGAACTTGTGCCTCTGTTCGACCGGTAACTCTGGGAAATTTTCTTTAAACAATCTGTCCTTGTCTTCGTTTCCCAGAGCAGAATATTGTTCTCGGATCAACTGCTGTTTTTGAAAGGTGGATATATTACCAAAATTTTCTTTGAACAAGTTGTCTCTTTCCTCAGCGGTCAAGGAAGCTGTTTCAAGCCACTTTTCTCTGCGCTCTGCAGGAAGATCCGAAAACTCTTCGATCAGAAACTGTTCCCGTTGGTCTGGAGGCAAAGCGGACATCTGTTCCCATTTCTCTTTCTCTATGGACAAAACCGATTCTAGCAAAATCTTGTCTCTTTGCTCTCGAGGCACGTCGGAGAGAACATTGAATCTGGATGGTGGGAAACACGCTGCGTCCGGAATGGGGGAACAGGCCAAGTGAGGTGGAATCTCTGTGTCGGTTGGAGATCCATCGGAACCAACTTCTTCCACGAAGAAAGCTTCTCCGGAGTCTCCCAGCTTCATGTGAATCTGCCTAGGTTCTCCATTGATTTCTATGTCCACCTACGAAAACAAATCGACAAGAGTTAACGTATTGTTCTTTGGAGTCGACGAAAGAGAAATGATCAGAAGAAATACAAAGGCTAAAAAACAGGCGGTAGAAGGAGAAATTTTAGACTCACCACTTTCTCCCTAGAGCGAAGTACTCCCAGTTTTCCAAAACGCACGTGAAACGGTGAGCAGGTGAACGATCCGTCCGGCTGTTCGACGACGACGACGTCGATGGCACCGGTGAGCGTCGCCGCGTTGATTTCATTGTAAAAGTCTCGAAAATTACTAATAAACTTACCAATGTAGTTCATGCTGTACATCTTTGTACCGACTTTCGATCAAATTCGTTCTCGAAAGGTAACACTCGACGGTGGATTTTACCGCAACGCTTCTCAAACGAAATCGACACACGGTGCGCGTGCCTTCTCAGAGATACGCCGCGACGAAAGACGCACGATTCACCGCGCGTTGTTGGTTCCAAGATATTTACTTAACCATGTTGGAGAACCGAATTTCGACGGCATCCAAGAGGCTCGCGAGACGCAACGATCGTCGAGGAGAAACTGCGATAGGCAGGCGATCGCTGTCCGATGAACTTTGAAACGGAATTTTCGAGGGCTTCCGATTAAGCTGTGTCACCGACTCGAAACGGTCGCGAACTGTCAACGAATCGCCGGTGAACTATCTCGAAGAAACGCCGAGCGTCGATTTACGACGCGACCACTGTCACGTATTACGTGGCGTACGAGTCGACGATCTACGAAGAAAGCGAACCCTCGGAGAGAGGATATTCGCCAGTCGGACCAAAGGGAGAGCGTATCCTTTGTTCCTGGAAGGTTCGCTGAGAAATCCGATCAAGCACCAGCAGACGGTGGTCCAAGTTGACGTTAGAACCGATCACGTGGCCCGTCTCGACCAATCGCAGTCCCGCTGCGCGTCGCTCGATAAGACGCGTGCTGTCACGTGACCCACTCCGCTGTTTACCGCGCTCTTCGAAACGCACCGAACCTGCAAAGTAAACGGTAAATGGTAAACGAATGTCATCAGTCGTAACGTTGCGGATAAAACATGAACTTTGTTCCAGGTTTCGGGTGACTCATCGCTGTCACTCATCGTGCTACCGTTTTCTCGTATCGGCTGGTTATCGAAGGTTTCAATACCAGTTACCCGATACGATGACACGAAAAAGAGAGTCGTTGCGCTATGTGTCCCGGTGTGTGTACTTATTTACGTTGTTCCGCGCACGCGACGCGGCGCGACGCGGTGCAGCGATGCTGCGCCGTTTACACTTCCGGTTCGAATCGGTTTTCAAAGGTTCGCAGAGAATACGTCCGAGAACGGTACAAAACGAATCCAATTTTAGCGAACGTCACGCGTCGGATTTCAATGCCAGCGAAATCATACAACCGCGAAATTTAAGCGGAGCTTACGGTTACGCAAGCTGATCGCGGTCGTGCATTAGTAAACCAGAGGCACCGTTCTTACGATCCGCGGATAAACGTATCGTTATTCGAGCCTGGTAACCCATATGTAATTGGTTGATAAAAATCGGCTGATTTTCCATAAATCAATAATATTATATATTGCAGGTCGAAATTCGATACCGAGCGCTAAAACCGACTGGAACGCCGTTGCCCCATAAAATTAATGAGATTAATTCGATCGATTCCGACGGAAGCGTGTTTATAATTTCAATGATCATAAAATAAGAGATCCAAACTGTCGGTCTTACGGCCACGTGTTGTATAGGTTGCATGTTGGAGAGCAGCGTGGTGCGTGACCGCGCAACCGATCATTCCGTCAAACATAATGAGGCTATTTTCGACTTGAATCCACACAACGACAATTTCCTAGTAGTTAAAAGTACGCCCACCGATCGCGATGGGCAGCCTGCAGCTAACTCAAAAATCATTTAATCTCGACCGACCTGTACATACATACTTACACGTGTAGTAGATATAAACCGTTGTATTTCGCAATCGATGAATCTCGATTCGCAACGATATCGTTAAATTTAATCATTGTTTTTGGGTAAATAAGGTAGAAAATAACAACGCATCGTCGATTGTGCACTTTTTGTTGATGAGAAATACGTCATTTTTAAAAATATGTGTTAACATGCTCACAAAGTTTCGTAAAGGTATTATCCCTATAACACCTTGTTCGCAATCGATGAATCTCGATTTGCAACGACATTGTTAAACTTAATCATTGTTTTTGGGTAAATAAGGTAGAAATTTATAACAACGCATCGTCGATTGTGCACTTTTTGTCGAAAAGATTGTACTTTATAAAATATGTGTTAACATGCTCCTACAGTTTCGTAAAGGTATTATCTAAATTTCCTATAAAAAACCAGAGCTTAAAGGTCGCCTAAGTTTCCGGCGCGTTATTCGTGCCCTCTGCCTCAAAGAACAAAATATCAGCAGACAATCTCGCTGACGAAATTTTCGAATTCGTTTCGAGTCTACGCGAAAGTGGCATCTTGAACAAGAGCGAGCGTCTTTCGAACTTTTTATCGAACCGTTCGATATCCTCCTTATCTTTGAAGCGACGCGACGCGACGCGACGGTCAGGGCAAAGAAAAGTTTGGGAAATTGCCGGAAGCGATGACGGCGCGCGATGACTCGAGGATTCGAGGAAGAAGGATTCATACCTTGTCGAACGACCATATTTTATCGTGACGGAAACGTACGGTATTTTCGGCCAAAATTTCGAACGAAGACAGAGATTGTTCGACGCGAGAAGATTCGACCTTGCGCGACAGGCCAAACCGCTCGCAAACCCGCTCGATCGCAGCGACGCGACGATTGGACGAATTTCAAAAAATATCATCGTTGGGACAACATTCTCTCTCTCTCTCTCTCTCTCTTCTCTTGCTATTTCCTCGATAATTTTTCTTAACTCTCGAACGTCTCGCAGGATATTCTACGAATTTTGATATTCGAAGCTCTCGAGAACTAATTACGCGTACAACAAAAGTCAACTACTTCTTCGCGTGCGTTGCGTTGCGAATTGTCTGGGATTCGGCGAATCGCCAAACGCGAGCATCGCTCGAGCCAAGAGCCAGCGCGGCTCACCGCGAGATCTTTTACAGAAAAATTTTTCCGCGAAGTATGCCTCGTTATCGTCCACGTTGTCGCCGAGTGACCGATACGTCGGGAATACCGAAAGTCTGCGACTCTCTTTGAAATTGCTTGCTCTCGTGCTCTCTCAGAGAGCTTTCTTCGTGACGCGGAACTTCCAAACGGTAAAAGCTTGTTTACGCGTTTCATTCGGCTACGACCTTTCTCTCCTTCCCTCTCTCTCTCTACATATATATCTATCCCCGGTTTCGTCGCTTATCTCGATGGCACGTTTATGCAATTGAAACCGTGTCGAAAGTAATCGCCAGTCTAAGCGGGCGGTAAGGCGAGTTTATAACGAGTTGCGGTGTCGAACCGTAATCGGTCGTGCATTTCTTCGATCGGACTCGCGATCGAACGAGAAGCTCGATCAACAAACCTATAAAGACATTCCGACGTCGGATTCGCTTGTTGAAACGCGTCATCGAATGTTATTCGTCGTCGATGAATGACTCACAACGTCTTTTTACCTAAACATGACGAAGCAGTGGATAATTTATTTTCGTTTATGGTCAGTGAATGCCCTCTGGTATACGCATTCCGGAGTAACGAACCTATCGTCGCCAGCGCTGATTTTATAGATCGAAATTTTTTTTTTCTTCGATTATCAATTGCGATTACAATCTAGCAATGCCTCTGCAAATTCAATCGATCGGGCTAAAAATAAGATTCGTGCGAAAATTCTCGGTGCATCGTCACCAGACTGCTGGCCATTATGCAAAATAACAATCTTTCTGCATTTATTACAATATATACGAGCCACTTAAGAATGTTTTCATTTCTTGAATAATTTCACTAGGATAAAAGTAATATATTGATATGCTATTCAATTCTTTCAATCTTTACATCGTGTCAAATCACAGCTACTCATTTTTGTCACGAATGCATAAAATCCGCAGTCTAATCATCACCGAACGACCTTCCTGTCAGCTAATCTGCGGCGGACTTGGATCGTTGAGCAAATCGGTTCGACGATCGGTAATCGAGAGTCGCGTGTCATTCCGTTACATCGTGTTGCGAAACACGCACACATGCACGCGTACGATTATGTAACGGCACGGTGCGGCGCGGCGGTATGACGTTTAAACGGGTACCAGATGGAACGACGATTTCATCTCGTACTTTTACACGGACAAAGCTGTGTTCGCCGCGTTTGTCGCTTTCGCCGGGTAGTCCCGGGCGCGCGCTTGCTCTGCGTCGATTGGAATTTCAAAATGAAAAACTCTCCGATTCGTCCGGATTTGAGAAAATTGGTTGTTGCGCGCGGATTGTGTTCGAATGCACGCATCGACGCGCGGAGACGCGTGGCGACACGAGGCGCGATCGATGAGAGAGCAACACGGACGTCCGCGCGAATCCAATTTTGGAATAGCAGCTGTAGGTTCTATAGCGGCGGTGTGGACACCGCTTTGTCACTTAACGAGCAAACAACAAGCACGCGCGCGTGCACCGACGAGCAACAACGATTCTCGTCGGCTGGCTTCCGCCCAGTTTTTACTATTCCTCGACCATGGACTTGACACAGGGTTCGACGAGACCCGGCGTCGAAACGTATGCACCTCTGCGATGCGATGGACAACAGCTGAGCGGAAATTGCCGACCGATCTGCTTGCTCGTCGAAAATAGGACGAACAAAGGGAAAGAGAAAGAAAGGCAGGGAGATAGAGAGGGAGAGAGAGATATAGGCACGACGATAGAATGAAATTTACGCGAGCCAGTGCCAATCGATGCGCGCGAACAAGGGCAAGGAAATTGCGAAATCGGAATTTCCGTTTTCCGCCTCCCGTTTCCTGTTTTCTTTCTGTCAGAACGATTAGAATATGGTCGCCGAGAACAGTTACGGTTACGGTGTCCAGCTGCGCGTATCGACGTTACTCGCACAGGCGCTCGTATTTCATAATGCTCCCGGTCTCTCTCGACGCGTTTCATACTGCTCCTGGCGGGCGCAGAGGCGATTCCCGAAAGGGTTGTCGGCGCTTGCCGACACTTACCGTCGTGCGAACCAAAGAGAACGTTGAAAGCCTCTGTGTTCCCGGTCCCTGTTCCGTCCTGTGCAGCCGAAAGCTCCGGCGAGGATACAGCGACACGCTGGTTCCTGCTTTGGAAAGCGCGATCAAAGTCTGCCGGGCAACGGTAGCTTGCGCTTACTGCGATGACGCGACACGACGAGTCGGCTTGCCGCCAAACTTTCGGAATATATTCCGTGATTCAGAGCCGCGAAGAAAGCCCCGCGCTAACTACTCTCGCGCCTCTGTGCCTATGCGTCCGCTTCGCACCAACTATCGAGTCCAACTGAGTGAGCCGCCGACCAGGGAACGAGTTTCGACGGTATTGTTTATTATCGGCGAGTATACACGCGCGCACACGGAAAAACAGAATTCGCGCCATCGGAGTCGAGACGGAGAAAACGTGCGAGCGATGTTTTCGTTGGGATAAGCGCTCCGATTGGTCGTCGGTCCTCGGACCAGAGGCCGAGCCTCCTACTTTTGCCATCTGTTCCGAACGTTGGAGAAAGACGGGAAGAGTCGCGTCGCGTCCCGGCGCGTCTAGTCTTGTCGAGACTTGTTCCGTCTTGTTGCGTAGCATCGGATCGTTGACCCAGATCGACCATCCGAAGTTACACGGACCGAACGCGCGAGGCAAGCCGACGCACGGCGCCTGAACAGAGCTTTGTTTCAGAGACCGGCCATTGGAAGATAATGAAGAAAAAAAAAACAATGAGGAAAATGCACTTCGATCTCGTCTCTCTGCCGCGGCGCCTCGTTCCGCGATACAGCGGCCAGCAACGCTCATTGTTCACCCGATCCGGCGACGACGCTGCGTTACGAAATTCGTGAGAGGAAATTGTTCAGCGAAAGGGAATCGAGCGCAACGGTACTTACTTTCCTTTCGACTCTAGCCGTTTCGATGCGCTCGGATAGATACTCGACGACAAGACCAACCGTCGCCGTAACTCCTCCGGTTGTTATTGTTTATCGTTCTCGAAACTCATGCTAGACTTTTCCTTGTCGCAGAACCTAAAAAGCGACTTATTCTTAGACACTCAGGGGGTGTCATAAATATAAACAGACAAGGCTTATCGTTCCTACTGACACAAGGAACTCGCAAATCGACTCGTTAGAATTCGATTCGAGGGACACGTTCCGTTGGGGAAACGAGGGTCAACAATAGTGGTTTGGGCTTTCGAAAAGAGGCGAGTTTCGCAACGGGCTCGTTGTAATCGTTACGCGTCCGCACGCTCCATCGGACGATCGTGCCGATAACACGCTGGCAAACAAGATTGTTTACTCGGTTTCGTACCAGCGGACCCGTTAGGAGAACGTCGGTCCTGAAGGTTCCGTAGGCGGTTTAACCTCGGCATTGTAGCGCGTTTCCCATCGCTGAGGCCGTCTATTACGCGTACTCGACGAACGGTAGAAGCCATTGATGAACGAGGAGACCGGAACGGTTCCGATTCTTGACCACAACATCGACTCGACGTCCTTGAAGTGGAGAACCGATTCCGGGAAGAAAACAATCTACAGTCAATTCGAATCGATCGCCGCGCGCCCTTAGACCATACATATATACTAATAGACCCGGCATAGGTATAGAATGTATATAGGAAAACCGAGAATTCAGTGTCCGAAAGATGATGGGACACTGTGACGTCACAAGATAAGTCTTAAGATATTTTCTTTCCATGTACTGTGTACATGGCGCACCCGCTGACCGCCCTGTCCCCATGTAAGCCAAGCGTAGGCACTGTCGATGAGCTTAGCTTGTACATCTTTTAAAAATGTGACGTCACAGTGTCTTTCAGCTGATTTCATCTTTCGGACACGGAAAATTATCTACGCCGTGTCTATAGGTATTGTATATGGTCTAAACGCGCGCCGGATGAAGGCAAAGACAAAGGCGAAAGCGAAGGCGGTGCGCAGCGGCGATCGAAAACAGCAATCGTTCGTCGAATCGAAGATGTAACTCTACTCTTGTTATTGTAAACAAGAAGCGCGTCATTGAATAGTTGAGTAAGCGATACGCAAGACCGTGTCGCATTACCTAAGTACCCGCGACAAGCGAAAACAAACGGAGCAACAGCGATGCAAATCGTTTCATCTATTTGTTTATATCAACTCCCACCCGGTAACGTTCTCGTGATCGTTGTTTTCCGAGTTGTAAATAGGTTACTCGATGATCGACGTCGCGTCGTCTCGAGCGAAACCAAAGCAATACGACGCGACGCTCGCGCAATGTCGTTAACGTAGAACGGTGGATCAGCTTAGCCGTCGATCCGCCACCGTGAGGGCACCACACTGTCAACCGCGCTTGTTCGCGTCGATAAAGCTGATCGATCGCCAGTGACCGCGTCGCGAATCTCGGTTCGAGTCCGCGTTCCGCTTTTCCAATTGTGCGTCTCTCGAAAGCAAAAGGCTCCATCGCGGTAGAGCGTAGGTACCTCTCGTAACCCCAGGTTGAAATCGAAATTTCTGGTCTGTAGGTCGCAGCGCGAAAGGGAACTCGTTTCGCGAGCGTTCAACCTTGAACGAAAGCGATAGCGAGCGGATCGGAGAATCGTAAAACCGCGGTCGCTCAACTTCCTCTCCGAGGAGAATCTTCGGCTGCTTTGGATTAAGCTGCTTCGACGCTTCGTGCGAGACCAATAATCTATTTTCTCCATCGGTTCTCGTGTTAGATATTAGCCCGATCTGACTAATCTTTAGCGTAAACTCTGACACATCGCGCTTATCGTTAGTCAGTAAGAGGTTCGAAATAACGTGGTCGCCAAACCAAACAACCCTTAGCCACTTCTAGTTTCGTCCACGTCATGCTAGACCAGTGGTTTTCAAACTCATTAGTCAAAAGAGCCAAATATCAGCGAATATAACGATTTATTTATTTATTAATGCCCTAAACAGTGTATGGTTTATATAGCCAGGGCCCGCTCTAGGGGGGGGGGGGACAACCTGGGCATTTGCCCGGGCGCCAAAATTTAGGGGCGCCATTTTGGCTGTAAGTGTGAGAAAAATATTGATGTTTTAAATACCCAATTAATAAAAAATATCACACATCGATTTTTTCGTTTGCTAAAAATTTATATTAAAATTTAAATAAAATTATTTGTATTGAAAATAAAAAATATGTACCCTTATTTAAAGAATATATATATATAGGGTGTCTAAACCACTTGGTTTAAAGCAATAAATAAATAAATAAATATATAGGGTGTCCTAGACCACCCGTCCACCCCTATTAAAATGGTGGAGAGTGATTTTTATTGAAAACTAAAAAATATTTAATAACTAATTCGGGTATGCTCTATCGAAAGGTGGTAGTTGCAATTTCCGGTACTAACCGGAAATGGGATTTTCAGACCGGAAGTCATTTTTTTTAAATGGGACCCGGTATTTTTCACTGCATATTCAGATTGTATGAAAAAAATAATAAAAGTTTTGTCTCATACGTTTTTCTGGAAAATGCCTACATTGGACAGAAAATGAACTCCAATGTATGAATTCACATTTTTGAAATTAAAGATTTAATTTTTAATAATGAATTTATACAAGTTACAGGACAAACAGTAAAGGACAATACCTGCTCTGAAATAGATTAATAAACAACTTAACAGAAATAAACAATGGAAATCATTATTAAAAATTAAATCTTTAATTTCAAAAATGTGAATTCATACATTGGAGTTCATTTTCTGTCCAATTTCTGGGCATTTTCGAGAAAAACGTACGAGACAAAACTTTTATTATTTTTTTCATACAATCTGAATATGCAGTGAAAAATACCGGGGCCCATTTAAAAAAAAACGACTTCCGGTCTGAAAATCCTATTTCCTATAGTTATTAAATTTTTTTTAGTTTTCAATAAAAATCACTCTCCATCATTTTAATAGGGATGGACGGGTGGTCTAGGACACCCTGTATATATTCTTAAGGGGCGGCAATTTATCTATTTGTCCGGGGCGTCGTAACTGCTAGAGCGGGCCCTGGCATACATTTATTAGATTATTAATGATTTAATAAACTGCACTTTATGTTTTAACGGAGTTTATTATAAAGCGATAAAGACCACAAGCGAAAGTCTTCACGATTCAAAGAAAACTTGTCAAGTGAGGAGCATTCTGGCAAGATTGCTGAGGAACGATCCCGTGACCAGATTAACCGTGACCTTCCTTCTATTTGATAATAGATCTTTATTTTGTTGCTAATATGTATACAGAAACACATTTCAATAACATTATTATAACACTTTACAATTGACAATGAGGTGTATATCGTTATCCTAAAAGCTAAATTAACATAAACGCGAATCTTACATTTTTTGAGTAAGTTAAAAATAAAAATTAACGTCGTAATGTCTCGCACGCTTAGAATGAAATTAATAATGTAGGGAGGGTAGTATTTTCGATTGAGGAGCAGTTCAAACAAATGCCCTCGTTCTGAATCTCTGCCCCGCATTCGCAGAAACCATCCGAAATAAAGTGTACTCTCGCCAGGGAAGCATTTAAATTATAGTCGTTCGAACGGCTTCTATTGACGAATGTAATGAAATCTCTGTGTAATTGGAGACCCTACAACGATTTAGTTGTTTTTTTTGCGAGCCAAATTTCTTTACAAGAACCCTGTTTTAGAAGTCTAAAAACGAAGATTATAATAATCTTAAATGACTCTTTATTTGAATTTAGATAAAACACGCTGACTGGATAAAAATTGTATTAAAATACTATTAACACTAAACCTACCAACCACAAAATATATAAAAGTGAAACACCATAGAGAAGTGAGAAGATTGAATTTACTTAAACTTTGTACGGTTTTCAAAGTCAATTCAGTCATTTCTTATGAAAGCGTTTTTATAATTTCAATAACTATGAAATAAACAAAACCGGTCATTGACTGTGGTAGACCTTAGCTGTACTTGGTGAAATTTTTTATGCGAGATTTTTTTCACGCCTCCCCCCAAAATTGTGTTATTGGGTAAGAAAATAATTCCTGCAAAAGTTGAAGTTGATCGGATAAGGGGAAGGCGTGCCTCATTGACGTTGAAGTTGCGAAAAACATGAAATATTGTAGGAATGGGAATATTTGAAGGAAAGACTTTTTATTATGACTAAATGTTCTTCTTGTGTCAAAATATTGATTATATTAGTACCAAAATGTAATAATTTCAATATAACAATTAACTAAATTATCATATTTTTATAAATATTTATGCTAAATTTTATGTATTTTATTGAAAGTACCAATTCTTTTACTTGTATTCTTATACTAATTTAAAAAGGAGATCAATTAACGTTCGACATAAATATGTTACATTTAATCAGAGCATAATATTTTTAACAGGCTAATTAATGTGAAATTAGACAGGCTAATTAATGTGAAATAATCTTAATTCGTACAAAGTACACTTGTACTTGAGTGCAAGTAAAGAATTATAATATTTTTGGAGGTTTAAAATATTTAACTTGAATTTTTGGTATACATACTCATCACATTGAGCGCGCAGTTACTTCTATTTCAAAACTTCGCGCTCGATTAGGCACGCCTTCCCGACGTCCGATTGATCTAAAATTTTGGATATATCATTTTGTCATGACATGGAACAATATTGGGGGAGGGGAGGCGTGCCCAAAACTTTTGGTCGAAAAATAAGGTCCACCCTAAGCCGCACTGAAGTACCCAACCAGCCGCATGTGGCTCGCCAGTCGCAGTTTACCGACCACTGCGCTAGACAATCTTGTAAAACCAGTAGCTGAATAAATTTCTTGAGGTTTGCTTGCAAAAGTGTTGTACTCGATTCGGCAACCCGGTACCCAACACTTGTTCCTTGCTTCTACATATCAAAAAAGGAAATTCAATGTCGTGGATAGATTGACCGCGAATTCCTCGGTGGAGTCTGCTGCGACCCAATCTAATTCGCCTCGGTCGATTTGACCGTCCAGCGACTTTGAACGGTCATCGATCCAAAATTATCTTTTGTGTTCACGAGACGAATGTCGAACTTGTAAAAACATAATAAATTACGATCGATGTACGTGATAACGATCGTGAAACGTAGATTTTTCCTGAAACCCACGTTTTTCGAAATAAACTGAAAAATCTCTGAAAAAAGAAATCTACTGCGATCGATAATCCTACCACGTGATAGCGGTTATATCTTTCTTGTCAAGTATCGTCCAACTATTCTATAGTAAAAACGTTTTCCAAAAAAACCAAGAACAATCTTCGGATATTGATTAATCGGCCGCAATCACTGTCGATCGGCAGTTGATTCGTGTATCTCTGCTGGAGAAAAAATAATCCGTATCACACTCGTATCATGTTGTGTTCGACTTATTAAGGAGGATAATGAGGATAGAAATTGATATCGCGATAAGATGAGATGAGATAATTGAGCGGCGTGTCAATAAAACCGGGGATGGTGAGAGGACCCGGTAGTAGTCGATGTTTGGACGTAGATCATTTGCAATTCGCCCGTCTATTTGAAGAAATCCACAATGGCCGGTTACGTTAACTTTTGTCTTCTGGTATTCATCCTGTCCGTCACCGGGCTAGGTATTCTGGAAGCGAGTGCCAATATCCCCCAACTGTAAGCATTCTGTTCTCCTCCCGACAGTGAAAAATGAAACGGATCGACGCGGACGTTTCCGCTGATTCGCGGATCAACGAAATCACGTTCGACTCATTTGCAGAGACCAGGATGTCGAAAAGGATTTCAAGCTGGAGACAAATACTGGACTGGATGCCAATATCAATGAAATCTTCGACAATGTGATGCCTATGATAAAAGACCTTATCATCAAAAATGGGCTGGATCCTCTGAGAATGAATGACGTCCAAAAAGAGCTGGTAACTTCCTTCGGTTCCTATGTTGTTACCGTCCCGATTGTTTCCGTTTATTCGATGCAACGCGTCGCTCGGTACTAAGTATAGGGGAACGTAGTCTGATTTGATTTATTTTCGGTCTGGGTTAGCTGAAGTAAATGTTGAAGGATGACAAATATTAATAATGTTATTCGCGGGTACCGATTGATTACGAACTGTAAATTAGCTTGTAATATGAGAATATGACGTACTCTCTCGTTCTGGCAATAATTGTAAGCCGTGTTGAGCGGACAACTTCAAAAGAAGAAGAGGGAATAGTGCTCTATTTGCCAATTGTTCTTTTCTTACATATTTCTGGTGGTAGTACATAGTGGTTACATACTTCTTGTAGACATACTAGTGTTTCTGTTGATTCTATTATAATAGCTGTTCATTTAATTGAAACGCTAGAAACTGTGTAATTTTGATACTCTGGGTCAAGATAGGCCTGGGTTCCATCGGAGGAGGATTAAAGATTTGGATATTTTTAAATGAAAAAATTTGTTGATCTGTTCCAGCACGGAATACTCGGCATGAGCGGAGTGCTGAACTTGAAGAAAGGTTGGATGCAAGGACTGTCCGCGGTGAAGCGCAGCGGCGACGTGGTTGCATCTTACGAAAATAAAATCCTGACTTTGGACGCGCTGTTGGGATTAGATGTTATCGATGTAAGACGGACCCACCTGCTTGATCGAGGCTTGCTGCATCGATCTCTAGCCAGATAGAGTGCCAATAAGAACGACAACATGATCGATATCTCGGTTTCTCGGGTGTTTCAGGTCGCCTACGATTATGGCTTCAAGTACTGGATCGTCTCGCGATCGGGTTCCTTAAATGCCCGTATGTACGACACGCAGTTGCGTCTGGTACTGAAGGTTGAACTTGAGCATTACAGGATCATTCTCGAATCGTTCCAGGTTACTTCTGTCCGGTAATTATTGTCCGTGAATTTATCGTGTAATCCCATTCGGCTTCGTTATTTTCAATCGAGTTTTCTCGCGTTTCAGCAAGATGGAAGTGAAGCTCCAGGGTGGCACGGTTGATAAGATCCTGAACGCCGCGATCAACGCTTTCATCGGATCATTTAAGACACAGGTGATCCAAACGGTGGAGAATGAGGGCTCTAAGCTTATCGCTGTGTACCTGCAGAAGATCAACGAGAAAATCCCGAGGCCCGATGGTACTCTGCTGATGGACCTACAGGACAGGGCTATGGTCAGCAATAGCAACGTGTGGGACAACAGCGAGATGGTGGAGAGCATACCGACTTCCATCGAATTCGTGGTCGCATAGAAATCGTATCGAACGGGCTGGGATATGGGATAAGGCAGAAAATTAACAACTTATTCTGAATTAATCCGTTTTTGACTCAAGACTCTCTATACTTTGTTAACACTAAACCTACCAAGGTGAAATGACCGGTTTTCTATTTCATGGTTATTGAAATTATAAAAACGCTTTCATAGGAAACGACTGAATTGACTTCTTCATTTAAGCACATATATTATAATGAAAACCGTACAAAGTTTAAGTAAATTAACTTTCTCACTTCTCCAAGGTGTTTCACTTTTATATGTTTTGTGCTTGGTAGGTTTAGTGTTAAAGAGGACAAGAAAATGCCCCGATTAAATAATTAAGTTAACTCCAAAAACAGTATTTCACTATTTCTACAATGTATACTTAACCTTCCGTCGGGCGCAATGCCTCGGCCGCCGAGATCGGGCGCAATGTGCCTGACGGGCACACATTCAAACAACATAGTAATTAAGTTCATTTATACAACTGCTGTTAGGGAAACATTTGGTACCGTTTATACTCGAAGACCGTCCTTTTGGGCTCCCCAACGGTGGGGGTGATTCGATCGCTTGTGTTTTCCAGATACTTACTACCTGAACCTTTGGGAAGGTTAAGAAATAAGACATATCTTACCATTGTTTACATCGATAGATTGTATGTTGCAATTAAATTTAATCGTATTATTTCATTACATGCATTACGTTTACATTACACAGCTTTACATAACATTAGTTTATACACGATTACCAGAAATTGTGAAAATTTAAATAAACCAGGTGTACTATCCTTCTGTCGCGGACTATGCATATTGTACCTACATTTCTCTCGGGACGTTCGAAACGATCGTGCGTATATTTACGTCGGAACCACTGTAACAGCAGCCTAAAACGGGCCAATACAGTATCCCCGGTTAACCTCTACAAGGCACGTTATTATTATTTGATCAAGGGCATTCCATGGGAAACCCGGTGAAAAAGTAAACGTGCAAGTTGTTCTCGTTTGCATCGACGATCCGCGCGTGGTACCGCGCTATCGATCGCATAGCACCCTACGCCCTACGTCCTATACCTATAGACCTGTACCATACACATACATCCTACACGCGCTTCCTGTTATTTTGCGAATGCGCGAATGGATTACGACGGGGAGGTAATCAGGATCCGAGTTAGGCAAGAGAATCGAGTAGGTTCGAGGACTCCGGCAAGGATGCGTTCTGGGTCGCGCAGGAGTCATTCCCAAGGGTTCATCTCCTGGAAAAACAACAAAAAGCAGTTCCTAGCTCCATCCCTATTAGCTCGGGGAAGTCACTCCGTGGTGGAGTTAGCGGGTATTCCCTGGGAGCCCCGTATATCCCCGCTTTCTCCCCGTAGGGAGGCGGGGAATCCGTAATGTGTGATTACCAGCATGTTAATAAAAAAAAGGTCGCGCAGGAGTCGAGTGGCGATGCGGGCGCAAGGTGGTTGGGCCTCGAGCGTATCGAATCGAATCGAATCGACTCGAGCCGAGCCGCGTCGGGCTGCGTCGAGCAGTGCCGAGCCGAACCGAAAACGCTCGAGTTGGCCGTTCAACGATCATCCCAGCCCCAGCCCGCTCCGCGTTGCAAGTCGAATCGCAAGTCGCAATCAGCAGCATTGGAACGGCATTGCGTCGTTCTGCGCGTGATTCCGAAGGGAACGGAGGTCGCCGTGGAGATATCCGCGCGCGGAAACGACCGGTTCGAGATTCATAGATCAGGAAATTGTGATGCCGCCGACGACGCATCCTTGCAGTTTTTCTAGATTGCCTCGAGGAGCGAGAAGCGGAGACCAGCACCGCCGCGCGATAAGAAAAAGGGGGAAAGATCGCGAGGGATAGGAGCTGGCTCGGCGCGGCGCGGAGCGGCGCGGAGCGGCGCTGCGCGGAGCGATGTGGAGCGGTGTGGAGCGGCGCGGAGCGGTGCGGAGCGGTACGGAGCAGCGCGGAGCGGAACGGTGCTGAGCGGAGCGGTGCGGAGCGGTGCGGAGCGAAGCGGCGCGGTTACGAGCCGTGAGGAGACGTTGCTCTCGGCCCGGCTCGGCTCCGCTCGACTCGGCTCGGCTCGGCTTCGGTTTCGAAGAAGCGATCGCGAAGCGAGCAGCAGGGAGCCCGGTGCGGATCGCAAGCGGTGACGAGCGGTGACGAGCGGTGGCGTGCGGGTCGAGCCGAGCGGGGCCGAGCGGAGCCGAAGCCGAAGCTGAAACCGTGGGCAAAAGTGAAGGAAGGCAGGAACTCGAGCTCGCTCGCCGTGGTAACGCTAGCCGACGAGCAAGCGGACAGCCGAGAAGGTGCGCGTGTCGTCTAGTAATAATCCAGGCTGGTGTCGTTTCGGCCCAGCGACGGGATCGTTGGACAACCACGACGACTGCGACGACTGCGACCACGACGACGACGACGACGCGACGGGACGACCACGGGCCGACCACGGGCCGAGTGGAAAACAAGACCGAACCCGACCCCGAGTCCGAGTCCAAGTCCGAGAGCGGCTAGCGAGACCGAAAACGAGCACCGGGGCCGAGCTCGAAACTGAGACCGCGACAAAAATCGAGACCGAATCCGAATCCGAATCCGGGTCCGGATCCGAGTTGATCGTTTGAAGCGGGTGCGCGTCTTCTCGGCTGGACGCGCGCGTGTACCGGCCGTGTATGGACGGCGGCACGCGTGCACGAGTCGAGGAGGAAAAAGCCCTGGATTCGTCTCGCCTGCGATCCTCCGCTCGGCTCGGCTTCGCGAGCTCCTCCTCGGCCGGCAGCTCTCGTATCGCCAGGCGCAAGAGGAAGAAGAGGAGGCGACAGCAGCGACGAAACAGTACCGTCGACGACGAAGACGAGCTGGTCGTCGTCGTTGCCGGCGGCGGCGATAGCGCCGAAACAACCACCGACGCGATTCCCCCGTTCGAACAACTATCGCAGCAACAACAACAACAACTTCTAACGGCCGGAGACGCTGCGATTCCCATCGAGGAGCCGTGCACCAGGCAAACCTCGAAAAATCGCTCTTCGCACAACACCAACGAATCTCAACGAATCGTATCCAGAGGAGGAAGCGGCTCGCGCGCGGCTGCCTCCTCCCTCAGCTCCGGCATCACGCTTCTCAACCGCCGAACCGCCAACAAGCGATCGTCCAGGAGATGCAACGCGAGCGCCCGTAGGAACGCGATGACGATGGATCTCCAGAGACTGATCACCGAGGTGCACGCCAGGCCCGCGATCTGGGACCAGAAGAACGTCAACTACCACAATCGCGACGTCATCCTGAAGATGTGGCGGGAGATCGCGAGGGCTTGCGAGGTCTCCAGTGAGTACACTCCGCGCCTCGCTTCTCACTCTTCTCGCTTCTCTCTTCTCTCTTCTTTCGCGGAGAGCTACGCGCGCCTGCGTCGATCAGTTCTCTCTATCTCTCTCTTTCTCTTACACATACACTTTCGCTCTCTTACTCTCTCTTTCTATTTCTCTTACACACACACTTTCGCTCTCTCTTTCTCTCTCTCTCTCTCTCTGCCCCCGTCACGCGCGTTCGCTTTTCTATCCCTCTCCGTTTTTTACGGGATACGTGTTTACTCCCCCCTATCGAGCCCCTACCGGCTTGACACGCGATGCACACGCCCGTCCCCTCTTTTTCTCCGACTTTGATCGATCTCCTCCCCGCTCGAATCGACTCGACTCGACTCAACTCGACTCGACTCGACTCGGCCCGAGTCGACCATCGAATGCCGATTCCGGCGCGAGCAGTTGCAACATCGATAACAGGCAACGGACGCGTAGCTGTCGTCCGGTTTGGTTAGCGTTCCGCGCGAGGTCGCGCGCCGTTCTGCTCAATTCTGTGGGAAACGAAGAATCTGCCGCTCGGTCGGGATCGGTTATTTTTTTTCTTCCGGTGCCGTCGCGCGTCGACTGGAAAAGAAAGACTCGACGATGGAAAGAATTTGCGTTGGTCGAATGAGATCGAGCGGCAGAGCAGAGGGAACGGGCGCGCGCGCGCACGGAAACGCCTGCGCATCGGCCGCGAAATTAACTGGGCACGGGCACTCGTTCGATCGATAGATGTTAGCGGGACGCGAGCTCGCGACTACTCGTGGGCCGTGGCGCGCGTGGGTCGTGGGAACGAGGGACGAGACGATACGAAACGAGACGAGACCAGACGAGACGAGACGAGTAATCGAATTAGACGCGGACAAATGGAAGGGGGCAGGCAGGGCCGCTGCGAGAAGTTTGCCCGTTTCGAATGAGATATAGATATAGATTAACGGGTGGTATCGTTTGTTGGTTTGCAGCGGACGTCGCGAAGTCGAAATGGAAACATTTGCGGGACAACTTTCGCAACGAACTGAAGAAGACTTACCGAGGGAAATGCGAGGGTGGCGGCGTCGAGCACGATTCCAAGTGGGTTTGGTTCAAGAGTCTGTTCTTTTTGCGGGATCAAATGAACTCCCGGGTGATCGGTTGCGCCCTTTCGCAGAACTGCTCGGCGATCCTTCGATCCTCGCCAGAAGGGACGCAGATCGAGCCGCAGATCGACATTCTCGAGGGCCACGAGGAGACCCGGTTCGACGACCTGGACGGCGACTCTTGCCAGTCCCTGCTGTCGAACGACGACGGTCTTCATCACGTGATGCCGCCGCCGAAACTGAACAAGATCGGCCGAAAGAGGAGCCTGATGGACGTGATAGACAACGACTACTGCGAGATCGATCGGAAACGGTACGAGCACCTGCAGAAGAGATTGACCGTCTCCCAGGAGGAGGAGTTCGACGACACCTACCACTTCCTGATGAGCGTTCGAAATCCTCTCAAGAGCCTGTCGCTCGACCGGCAGATGTTCGTCAGGCTCAAGATCCAGGAGCTGGTCTACAACGAGATCAACTCGCAGAACCAGCAGAACCGAACGATCTACGAGAGCTCGCAGGACGTGAAACCTTTGAGAGGAACCGGCCCCGCCGGGACCGGAGTGGGTCCCGGGCCCGGGCCCGGTGGAGGCGGAAACGGGAATCCAGGAATATCCGTCGACGGGCCCGAGCAGTCTGGGACTGGCGATCATTCTTCCCATTACTCTGCGTCGATGCTCCAAAATTCCGCGACAGAGGGCTCTGCGCACGATGCCTTCTTTGGTTAATTTAATCGACATTCGAATCTAAGCCGTAAGAATTATTATATAATTTTATTAATAGAAAATAAACGAACGTATTTTTTCAGTAAGTCGCTCGTCTGCAACTTTCCCCGTTACGTTCCGTTCCGTTCCGTTCATCCCCTCCCTCTGACCGAACCTATCGAAAAATGTTGTTTGGTACGCCTATTATCTTGTTACAGGTCAAACGGTGGGGTCACGATATACCTCTTCGAACCGAACGGCATTCGTGGAAACATTCTTCGGAGAAAACCATCTGTATTATATACAATCGACTCGATTCCGTTCTCCTCGGGTGAAACAACCCCGTGTTATCGCTTCTCCGCCGACAGTATTGCAACAGTTGCAACGTCTCCGGTATCGCGAGTTCGCTACCGATGATTTCTCCAAAGGAGTCTGACGATAGATACTCGGGAACAAAGTTGGGTCGTTCGGTCCTGCCGATGCTCGATGCCGGTCTCTAGTTCTCCAACCGTACGCAACGAGGAAGCGGGCCGAGTTTCGATCCGATAGACAGGATAGACCGAACACTAGGCAAACTGTCGCTCGACGCGTACGTCGCGCACAGTTTATATGTATTTTAGTATACACTCCGTCGTACCTCGAGACAATAGAAGGGCCTGGCGCGTGCACGGTGCGTCCGTCAGGATGCATATTCAACCGATATTTCTGTATAGGGGCAGTATTGTGCGCTTCGCGGCGAGATAAAGTCGTGGAAACGGAGTTTGCACCAGTTTCCTGGATGTTTGCTAACCGCTCGTACGTCGCGGTTATTGGATATCGAAGAAACGACTGACAGGTCCGTTCGTTTTGAATTTAATTAAACCAGGTTATTGGGTATGCGAGAGACTGTTCGACGGAACGGCTTTAAAATTGAGTGGAGCCGCGCGGTGTCGGCTACCGAACATTCTTATCGTCGAACGCGATAACGTCGCGAGAGCCAATCGATCGGCCGATTAGAACCCATCGAGCGATTGCACGGGCAGGCGGGGGCACATCTTCGAGAACCGGAAGACCGCGCGCGGTACGGAGCGGAGCGGAGCAGCTCTACGCTGCGCGTCTCCATTTTCCTTTTTCTTGGCCGTTCTCCTGCTTTCTATGGTTCGTTCGCGAAATAACGAGGTAACTTTTCGTTCGCATAGAAAAGCCGGCCGTCGTCTAGACGGGATGCGCTATACTAGCACGGTATATTGCACCGGTTGAATAGCTTGTTCGAAAGTCTGCTTGGTAGTCGGCTCGACGGACCACTTGGTTTTTCCATACAAAGAGGATTAGCATCGGTCCTCTTACTCTTTTCTCCACAGTGTCCCCCGTTTCCCCCTCGATTCGCTCTCTCTCTCTCTGTTTCTTTCTTTCTTTTCCGTTCGCCTTACTCAGTTCACTCCCGTAAACGCGCCGTTTCCATTTTCGTCTTATTGTTTGCCAACGAGCCGTACCTACGCGCGATTCTTTCGTCGTCGTTGTCTGCACATCTCGTTCGCGTTACTTCTCCCGTCTCGCGCGAGTTTCGAAACGTCCGCGGATAACTGGCAGATTCCTAACCGGAGAATACAAGGGACAGGAATTTTCTTCGATCGAGAAGACGTCCTTTTCAATTCGTCGACGTCTCTCCTCGCGTTCCTTCCACGTAATCCTTCGTAATCCGAGGCTTCGCGTTCGATATCGGCCGCGGAAAACCGTCTAGGCTAAATTGAAAAGTACAAAGTGGCTGGCTCGAGAATTCAAAGGAGCCGACCAGCCATCCTCGAAACCGCGAAAATTCATTTTCACGGATCTCTTGCGGTGTCGGACGGCACGGCGCGGCGCGGCGCGGCGGTCTACAAGAGAACAGAGAACGAGTCGTTTCGCGGCTGACACTCGCGAGACTGACGACGCGAGAGCGAGCGAGCAGAATCGGTGCTCGTCGAACGGAGAGAGCGAGCAAGAGAAACGAACAGAGAAACAGAAACGAGACTCTCGACTCGACAGGCTTTGCCTCGCGACTACGCGTCGCTAAGATTCTCTCGAGCCTCTGAAGCGGAGCGTTTGCCGTCATCTGTACTCGAGTTATTCAAAACTACCGCAAAGAAGATCGATGAGCGCTCTCGACGTCTTATGGCAACCTTGCTTAAATTCATGAGCATCTTTTTCGTTCGTTTTTTTTTTCTTTCGACCGGAGGAACCGGTGAGGAGTTAAAAATGTCGATGCACATTTCTCCGAGAAGCGTCGAGTAGAGTCGGGTCGGGTCGAGTTGCGACAAACAAATTCGGCGCGCGCGAACGAGTGCCTTATAAGGAAACGTTCTCTCGGCTCGTTCCTGAAATTTCGTAATTCCCATTGAAACGAAGACGTTCGTGATTCACGAACTCACTGTCCGATCAAACGTTCCTGTAACTAACTTTCGTCATCTCCGACCGCGCGGGTTAACCCTTACCACTCGGATGGCGACTCTGAGGCACCACTGAATTTGCTATGCCATTCTTACAAATATTGTTCACATTATTATTTTTGTTCTTATTTAATAAACGACTAGACATTTACATATTACATGAGGTAGTATATTAGTTTCATATGCAAAAATGAAAAAAAATTGTATAGAAAGGAAAAATCTTTCGTTTTTTAATTAAAATAGTCCCGAGTGCAAAGGGTTAATATTAGGGGGACCGGAAAGTAATGTCGTTTCCGCGCATGTCAATATTCGTTTGTCATTTATCAGCTCATTGTGTATTTCAAAGTCGTGCCAAAGACATTTTAAGGTTAGAGTGACTAGTTTACTCGTAAATAATTAAATTTAAAAGTTTTTTTGCAATTTATGGTGAAATGGCAGGCCAAATACCAGAAGAAGGCACATATCCGGCATTGTATGCTTTTTGAGTTTCACAAGGGTAGTAACGCAACAGTTACTACCAAAAACATTTGCGATGTTTATCCAAATGCATTAGAGTTCGTAAATGCCAAAGGTGGTTTTCTAAGTTCAAATTCGGTAATTTTGATCTTTCCGACTGGTATCGATCAGGAAGACGAACAACTTTAGATGTTTGCGCGAAGAATTTATATGACTCCTTTGAGTTCTAGACGACACACTGAGTTTTCGTCGGAGCCACAGTGTCCGCGGAACCTAGCGCCGTAATCGTAACGGCCCAACCAGAACGCTAATTAACTATGTATATCGATTCTTGTTAGATGTCGCGTCATGAACCAAATCGATTCGGAGCTCGATCGCTTTGAATACGAAACATACCGCCCGCCTCGCGGTGACACAACCGCGAAGGACAAAGAGAGGAAACAAAGAATTACTTATAATTAATCGCAAAACTATTGTGCAACAGTATAACGCAAATTGACGAATGTGAACTTAGAGCTACGTAGACCTTAGACCTAAGTACAAGCAGTCAAGCATAACAATGACTTAAATGCTACTGCTTATGAACTAACAGGTAGTTTACAAAGGTTCGTTATGGAACGTACATACTGAGAGTGCGCGGTTTTGATAGTTACTACACGGGTTAGCCCGTCTTTTCCCGGGTGACATTCGATCACACGACCTAGCTCCCATTTAGCAGGAGGAAGCGTTGAGCTTTTCAACAGTACTAGATCTCCTACTTGCAAATTAGGGGCTTGAGTTGTCCACTTCGTTCTCGCTTGTAGGTGTTGCAAATACTCGTTGCTCCATATCCTCCAAAATTTCTTGTGCATCAATTGAATCGTTTGCCATCGAGACAAGCGATTTTCATTAACGTCTAAGACAGATGGCTTGGGAACAGATTTTATGGGTCCACCAACTAAAAAGTGGCCCGGAGTTAAAGCCTCGCAGGATTCGAGGTCGTCACTTAATGGAGTTAAAGGCCGCGAATTTAGGCACGCTTCGACTTTACAAAGTAGCGTATTTAATTCTTCGATAGAAGGAGTATGGGCAGCGAGTATCCTTTTTAGGTGAATTTTCACGCTTTTGACTCCAGCTTCCCAAATCCCTCCAAAGTGAGGAGCCGCGGGAGGTATAAAATGCCAACTGATGCTATCACCGGACAAGCGAGAGCGGAGGGCAGGATCAGCTACGACTCGCTGAAAGGCGACACTTAATTCTTTGTCGGCGCCTTGAAAATTAGTGCCATTATCGCTATACATCTCGGAAGGTAATGAACGGCGCGATACAAATCGATCGAACGCAGCGGTAGAATAATCGAGCACTAGCTCGAGTGGCTAAACATATAAAGAGCGCTATATAGACTTTGTGAACTTTGTAACCTCGACCAGAAAGTACGCGCGTAGTCCAGCCCACAGTGAGAAAACGGACGTGAAGGAGTGACTCTAACCTTGGGTAGTTCACCCATCTGTTGTGCAGTGGTACCACGAGCGCGCACGCACTTATGAATGAAACGTCGTACAAGTCGTCGAGCGTTAATGATCCAAAATACTTGACGCACGATGCTCAAGGTCAACTGAGTACCGCCGTGTAATATGTTCTCGTGACAATCGGCTATAATCAGTTCAGAGATTCGATTATTCGGTAAAACGATCGGAAAGCGTTGAGAATGTGACAGTTCAGAGTGACGGAGCCGCCCGCCAACGCGAACAATAGCATCTGAGTCTAGAAACGGATTAAGTCGTAGCAGAGGGCTTGATTTAGGCAGCGATGGACCTCTTGTCATAAGCTTGATTTCCGCCTGAAAGTGTAGTGATTGTACGTACTTAATCCAAAATGTGCGCGCCTCGTTAATTTCGTTAGCGTTTATGACGCGGTCTAGAAATACCGTAGCTTTCGCTTGACACCGCGATACAAAGCGGAATACGTAAGCGGTAACACGTAATAACTTTAACCAAGAAGAGACTCGCGTCAGCAGATCCCACTCAACCTGAGCCTGAGCATGCAACACTCTGACTGAGATCTTTATCTCATCTTTGACCTCGTTGGGAGGACTAGGAGTTGAATTCGGCCACTTATTAGGAGTTTTCATTAGCCACGAAGGGCCACGCCACCTGAGCTGGTGCGTAAATAATTGAGAAACTGTTAGACCGCGCGAAGCACAGTCAGCGGGGTTAAACTCGGAAGGTACATGTCGCCAAGTTGCATTAGGCACACGGCTTTGTATCTCTGCGACTCTATAAGCAGCAAACGTCTTTAACAAGCTCGGATGCTTGTGAATCCATGCTAATGCCACCGCGGAATCCGTCCAGCAATAAACTGGACAGTTCGTAACTTTCAAAGTTACTTGAACGTATTCTATGAGTCGAACCATTATGACGGCAGCCAACAGCTCCAGTCGTGGAATCGTAAGAGGTTTCAATGGCGCAACTTTCGTCTTTGCGATCAGCAAATGCAGACTTATTTTTTCAGGGATGGTGACCACGCGTAAAAAGATTACGGCTGCATACGGATGTTGAGACGCATCAGCGAAGCCATGAATTTCGTATTTTAAGGTTGCAGTTCCTAAGCCGATCCATCGCGGGATGGCAATATGAGGCAGTTCTTTAAGCTCTGTCGAATAAGCATACCACCATTGTTGTAGCTCGACAGGCAACGGATCGTTCCAATTGAGTGTGGCACTCCATAATTTTTGCATAAAATTTTTAGCAGCGATAACTACCGGAGAAATCCAACCAAGTCGATCGAACATTCGGGCGATTGTCGACAAGACAGTTCGTTTCGTGTCGTTTAGATTTGAATGACCGTGCAGTTTAAAGTTAAATTGAAATTCATCTTTGGAAGGCACCCAGAATAAACCTCATTTTGTCCTTCTATTTCCTGAAAAGGTCGACTAGAAGCTAATTCATGTTCCTTGTCAGGAATGTCCGGGAGGAGTCGAGGACAATTGCTCGACCATTTTCTTAAATGAAAACCGCCTCGATGTAGAAGTTCGGTCACTTGATGTCGTAATTGTAAGGCTAGCACGAGGTCATCGGCGCCAAATAGCACGTCATCAACGTAGTTCGTTCAGAATGGGAGTTGCCAATGGGAAATTCGTTCCTTCGTCTATCGCGAGCTGTTTGATCACTCAATTCGCGAGATATGGAGCGGAAGCGGTTCCATAAGTTGCGGGTTTGTAATGCGTAACTTTTAAGAGATTGTTTAGAATCCGCACGCCACACTATAATTTGAAAATGTGTATCACGAGGATCCACCCAAATTTGCCGAAACATTTTTGCTATATCGGCAACATAAACGAAAAGAGGCTTTCGCCACTTTAATATGATCGCGACAAGGTCAGCTTGTAATTTTGGACCGTCAAAAAGAAAATCGTTTAAAGTAGAACCGTTGGTGGTTCGCATTGAAGCGTTAAATGCAACGCGCAACCGCGTAGTGCTACTGTCATGACGCACGACAGGATGATGAAATAAGAATACATTTTGGTTCGAATGTAAGTCAGTTTCTGATTCTTCACGCATGTGATTGAGAAGCAAATATTCTTTCAAGAATTCGTGATAAGCAGAAGCTTGCTCTGGGTTATTTGCCAGCCTCCTTTCCAAGTTATAAAAGGATTTTACAGCAATGTTATGAGAAAGCCCGATACCGATAGGCGGCTCAGTGTTTAAATGGGATTTTGATGAAATGATCTTCGCATTTCTTTTCTTCTTCCGAAAGGAAGTTTACTCGGGGAGTAGCTTCCACCTCCCAAAACTTTTGTAAAGTTTCATTAATTTGTTCGTTAACCTCTACATGCATGCAGATGAGTTACATGCTCATTAACCTGCTGAATGGGACCTGTCAACACCCATCCAAAAATGGTGTTTTGCGCTATTAGAGCACCTTGTTCGCCCTTACGTACCCCGTCTAATAGAATCGAACTATAATAATCGACACCGATAATAATCAAATCTATCGGAGCATGTCGCGAAATGTATGGATCAGCCCATTCTATATTTTTCCAATGAGTCCACCGATCCGTATTAGCCATCGGAAAGACTTGATACGCGGTGAGACGTTTTAATATAAGCGCGTGAATGTCGATAACCGGTCCTGTCCTGTGACAGAATTCGACCAGCAGATTCGCTGCTGACTTTACAATGGCCGTACGATTTGCGTCTATTCCCGATACTGTTGTATGTGCGCGTTGGCGAACTGCGCGCAAAACTTGTGCCACATTCTCACTGACGAATGTAGCCTCAGAACCAGGATCGATTAAAGCGCGAACTTGTATACCTCTTCCCGCGCGAGTGCTAATTCATTACTAAGTCGTTACGGTTTACCGATTCGCGGTTATTACCGGCTGATAGATTCTGACTTGATTTACGATCGGAATGCAAAAGGGTGTGATGCTTTCCTTTGCACTTGAAGCAAACTCGCTTGCTAGAACAGTTCGACGGAAAATGACCGCTTTGCAAACAATTAAAACAACGCTTATGAGAGCGAGCGAGGGCAAGTCGATGTTCGACAGATTTTCCGCGAAATTCATCACATTTGTATAACGCATGATTAGCACCGCACGTGATACATGGTGATTCACGGGCGTTCAAGTGCGCCTTAACATTTTGACTTTGTTTACCTTTGATGGGTTTACTTTCTTCTATAGGAGAGTCAGCGAGCGATTCGAGCGAGCGAATACGAATGTCCACAAACTAATTCCATTGCGTGAAGGACGGACACTGAAGCTCTTCTCCCATACGGAATTCCCATTCTTGCTTGGACTCCTTGTCTAGCTTTCTAATGGAATGGAACGAAGAATGGAATTAACGCACTGATGGCCGAATTAGAATTATCCCGTAAATTCTTTAGATCAGCTAATACATTGACCCCGATTGGCGGAGAATCAAATAACAATTTTAAATGAGCCTTTACAAGAGAACTACCTTAGTAGCATTTATGGTTGGCGTTTTGTTGGGCCTACGTTGGCGGTATCGGTTGGCAAACCGTTAGAAATGTCGCTTTTTTTGCGTTGGGCCAACGGTCAGTGCCAATGTAGGGCCAACGCAGAGCCAACGTAGAGCCAACGTAGAGCCAACGTCACTATAATACGAATGGCGAACTGGGCCTGCTAACATATTATTCTGATCTTCTCCTTTATGGTTGTTTTCACAGTACATGATAAATAATATATAAACAATGTATTTCCACGGTAAAAATTCGAAAAAAAAGGAAAAAACTAATTCTAGCCATGTCGGGACTTGAACCCGGACCACCTGCGTATTAAGCTAATGTCCTACCGCCGAATCTATAGAGACGTCTTGAACATTGATGCTATAATCTGGGCTACTAGATATGTCAAAAAATTTAAATCATAATCTAAACGAATCTAAAAACGCGGCGTCCCATTCTCAAGAAATCCGAAAGGGTTTTTTTATACTATGTGAGCAGTATTCCTTGCCTTTCCCTTGGAAAATGGAAAAATTAAATAAATAAATAAATTCCAAGGCTGCATACAATAAAACATTGGTGGATCACGCAAAAATAATAAATTGTGAGTATATTCAGAAATATGAAAAAAAAATCAATTTGGATTATAACATGTTTTTAGTTGCAGCAACGTCTGTTAGACGAAATACGTAAATGTTGGCAGATTTTCGCCAATGTAGTATAATCGTTGTAAATTCCACGTTGCTTAACCGACTACAATATTTGTAGGCCCAACGTTGGGTATTCGTTGGCAAATTGACATCATTTTCCGTCGTTGGCCCTACGTTGGGTATTCGTCGTTGGCTCTACGTTGGGTATTCGTCGTTGGCCCTACGTTGGGTATTCGTCGTTGGCCCTACGTTGGGTATTCGTTGTTGGCCCTACGTTGGGTATTCGTCGGCAAATTGACATAATTTTTTGTCGTTGGCCCTATGTTGGGGATTTGTCGGCAAAACCACCCACCATTCCCCAACAAACTCCCAACCGTTGGCCACCGTTGGCCAACCGTAAATGCTACTAGGGTAGTCTTCAAATAATATAATTTTTGAACGTCGTGTAACGAATTATTTTTTGCGACTAAAGCTATGAACAAATCTTTAAAATTATCCCATTCGGAATAATCACCGGAGAATTTCGGCAATTCAACACGCGGTAGTTTCATCGATGGAGCTTCGTTGGAGTCTTTACCCGAAGTTGAATCGTCGTCATCTATAGAGGTTGTAGCTCCGCCTATCGCAGCCAAAGCTGACATCAGGGTGTCTAGTGTTGTGAGGTAGGCAGACTCCGCAATGACCGAAGACGTCATCGGTGAAGTACTGATGCACCATCCTCTCATGGTCGGTCGTCGTCGTCTCGATTAGAAGATTGGTGTTTTGAAACTTTGTCCAATATTCTTTCAGCAATGCAATTCTATTGTTAATTGCATGGTAGCTGTGGTTCACTTTTCCCAGTTTGTTGAAATTGGTAAGAGTGTTGTTAATTAAGCGCGAATGCACTAGCGCTTCTTTATAAAACGAGTCCATATTGCTTGTATAAAGCTACAAAGTGTGAATAAGAAATTCAACTACGTTAATTTTGAAACGGAATAGAACACAGACAGCACGCGTATGTGTACACGACAACGAACAAGAATGTCATCGTTTGTTTTGAAGTCCTTGACTTCGAAATTGTCGGTTTTGAACACAACGAATTTGCCGATTTCATTCGCCTCCGAAAGGCAATGTATTCTATAACTTTATTCGAGTTATAGATTAAGTTAAATACGGCACTGTAGGTTACATTTGCCGCAGAAAGACAATGAATTCTATAACTTTCTTCGAGTTATAGATTGAGTTAAATACCGCACTGTACCATTTCACTTTTCGCTTGTGCTCCGAACACTATTCGAGCGTCGGATCCGGCTCGAAGGACCATATGTTTGCGCGAAGAATTTGTATGATTCTCGGCAGTAAACTGTTCTTTTTATTTTTAATTTTACTTTTTATTTGTACGCGGTATGAGTGCTCTCCTTTGAGATTTAGACGACACACTGAGTTTTCGTCGGAGCCACAGTGTCCGCGGAACCTAGCGCCGTAATCGTAACGGCCGAACCAGAACGCTAATTAACTATATCGATTCTTGTTAGATGTCGCGTCATGAACCAAATCGATTCAGAGCTCGATCGCTTTGAATACGAAACATTAGACAATGACATGTTAAGGGGCTGTGCGCACCCAACTACCACTACCACCCTTCCCACTCACACATCGATAGATCCGCATATACGTATACGAAATGCAAGGGTTTACGGCAAAAGAAACTGACGCCTCAATATTGCAATTACAAGTTCAGACCCGGTCGATTATGTTTCCTAAGAGTTCTGGCCAGGGTCGTTCAGAGCCCAAATTTCATATTTTTACGTTGTTGAAGAGTAATTTGCAATAATCGGCAGAATACTTTTTGTCACAAGTCAGCGCTGCCGATTATTGCAAATTACTCTTCAACAACGTAAAAATATGAAATTTGGGCTCTGCACGACCCTGGCCAGAACTCTTAGGAAACATAATCGACCGGGTCTGAACTTGTAATTGCAATATTGAGGCGTCAGTTTCTTTTGTCGTAAACCCTTGCATTTCGTATATGTATATGCGGATCTATCGATGTGTGAGTGGGAAGGGTAGTGGTGGTAGTTGGGTACGCACAGCGGGCGGAAGTGGAAACCAATCTGTGTCAGACAATCGAGGAGCTGTAAAACACTGTTAACCAACCTTGGTCGACCATCCAAGAACATTTGCAGCAGATTGGGAAAGTAAGCAGTGCAGATGTTTGGGTCCCGCATAATCTGTCCGAAGAAAACAAAGCTAACCGATTCACCACATGCCCTGGAAAAAATGAATGACTACAACATTTTCGAAGTGACAGAAAATTTGGATGATGTCTAAAATGCCATCTCCAGATATTTTGCACAAAAACCAATTGATTTTTATCGATCCGGCATTGAAAATTTGCACACTAGATGGCAAAAGGTTGTTGATAACGAGGGAGGTTACATCATTGATTAAAAATAAAAACTTGTTAAAAACTTATGTTTAAATTTAATGTAAAAAAACGACATTACTTTCCGGTCCCCCTAATACATATGAATGCATTTAAAAATTTTTAAACCGTCAGTTGTTTTGCTGGTAGGTTAATGTCCGATGGTCGATGCGTCGATCTATGGTAGTGGTGTATAGTGGTACGTCGCGTCGTCGGTGTAATCCTCGTGCCTCGATGCGACCTCGCGGCGCGTCACGAATTTATTTGTGCGGATTTCTTTATATTTACTTTCTCGTTGTTCGCATTGTCCGCAACACTTGTAATTTATATTTGATCGGACCGTGAGCGGGCCGATAGTTTGTATCAAGCCTCAACGATCTTTCCACGTCAGTTCGACAAAAACGGTGACGCACACGGATCAAGACTTATCGCTCCGAAATCCAAAATATCGAAGCGCCTTTGCAAGAACATCGCGTACGCGCTAGTACTGTACGGTACTAATAGTTTGCACCGGCACAATGTAGCGTTAGAACCACGGTCGAAACTAGAGCTGTGACTTATGAGGTACCCGGGTAAACAAAAATTACTGCATGAATCTACATGAATAGACTGCAAATCTTTATGCAATATAAAAATTGTCTGCATCAATTGCAAGAAGCAGAAGATCATTATTATTTTCTTAAAACGATTTTAATAAATTTAAATTAATATATCAACGTTCTTAGATTCTTTTAATTAAGGGCTTGAAAACAGTTATGATATCGATTTCGGTCCTTGAAACAGTTATGAAGGATCAATATTCGAAATAACAGTTATGAAGGACCGAAATTTTGGTTGACATCGGTTTCGATTACGGTCCTACGTACATGGATATCGGTCCTAACATAACGGTCTAGGACCAATATTTTTCGGTCCTATATCGGTCTTCATATCGGTTCTAATACTTTGTCGCTCGGCCGATGCTTTATGCACGGCGACTTCTAAGGGTCGGCCGATGCTTTGGAATTGGTGGCAAAGAGACCGGCACCTTATTGTCGATTGCCGACGCGTCGTCATCGGTGACGCTTTTGCGGGGATGCCAATCAGAATGATTTCTGGTAAAACAAAACACATCCTCTTGATCGTCATGAACACAAGGGTCTTGTGTTCGACAATAAGGTGCCGGTCTCTTTGCCATCAATTCCAAAGCATCGGCCGAGCGACCGAAGTATTAGAACCGATATGAGGACCGATACAGGACCGAAAAAATATCGGTCCTAGACCGTTATCTTAGGACCGATATCCATGTGCGTAGGACCGTAATCGAAATCGATATCAACCAAAATTTCGGTCCTTCATAACAGTTATTTCGAATATCGGTCCTTCTTAACTGTTTCGATCAAGCCCGAAATGAAACAGTTTCAAACAGTTATTTCCGGGACCGTTTCAAGCCCTGCTTTTAATTTCTTTATTGTTTTATATTGCACCAACTCGTTTATGCCATAAATGCATAAAATCATAAAACATGTTGAAATGTATTTGTGCATATCTGCGACGACGTTTGCGAGCTCCGAATTATAACTGTAAGAGAGGGAAATGCACGAGGAGGATTTACATACGACTTCATTACGGCCTTTCGATCAACCGTTCTAATAACAAAAGTGAGCCTTCTTCTTACGGCGTTGCCCGCGCAGCATCGGCCGATAGTCTTTTTACAGACGCGCGATCTTCATTTGTTTAACGCACGAAAGCCAACGGCCGCTCTCGCACACACACACACACACACACACACAAAACACATATGTAAATACATCCTCGTCTCTATCCTACATAACATGTATTTTCTATGGCGTAAAATACTGTTACAATTTCTAAACGTAGTCCTTTGCTTCGAAATGCTAATTTATTAGTGTTTTTCTACGAAAATAAAAATATTTAATTTCTGGATAATTAATTATTTCATATTTATTATTTTATACACAAATATGAACTAAGCGAATACTCAAATAACACATACGGCACGGTGGCTCAGGTAATAATAGCTCTTGTAACCAGTTGTGATACCTCATGAGTAGTCTCCGGATTTTATACATTTATGGCAAAAATGAGTACGTGCAATTTTGAACAGTGAAAAAATTAGAAGACTTTAAGAGTATTATAATACTATATTAAAATTATCAGTGAAAAATATAATATTTAGCTCCTGTGTCTTGGAATTAATACACAAACTTTTTATTTTGCATAAAGATCCGGAATCTACTCGTGAGATACTCGGGTATCCGGGTACCCGGATGCTCGGCTATCTCATGAGATACCCCGGTAGTCTTGCTCTACCCGGGTATCTCATGGGTACTCGGGTAAAGCTTCTAGCTCTATTCGAAACGAACCCAAGTCCCGCAAGATCAAGGGTTAATTTTCATGCGGAGGAAAGAACAAGTGCGCCAGGTAGAAGCATACCGAGTACCGACATGCAACGGCACTCCTCAACCGTCTCGTGAAACGTGTTTGCGCGGTCACGTTGACTGCTACTGGAGAAACCGTGGCCGTCGCGCGGTTCGTTGCGACCGAGGAAAAGCTGAAAACCACGGAAGTTTGCACAAACGCGGGGAGCGGCCCGGGGGGCACATCGTATCGACGATGGTCGACCATCGCTTCGGCGCGATGGAATCAACGATATATTCTGGCCGCGCGCGACGAAACAACCCACGGCCACGTTTCGTTCGGTTGGCCTGGGTAGAGTGTAGAGTAGAGCGAGCGAGCGCGAGCGATCGTGGTTACGAAAGAACGGCGTGACCGACGAGCGTCGAGCGTCGAGGGTCGAGCGTTGGCTGCGCAAGCACCGACAAACCTAGTTCGACGTTGGAGAGATCTGGCAACATGGTTTGAGCAAACGCCGTAGCATTCTCAAAGCTGCACGCGTGTACGCGACCGATCGCTGTCGGAGTTCGGAGTCGGAGGCAGTGGCTCTTCGTCGGTCGTCGAGCGTGGTCATTCACGGTGCGTTCGTGTTCGTATCGCTTGGTCGATTCCCAACGCCAATTCCTTGGTGCAACGCGGCAACGCTCGGTTCGAGTCGGTTCGACTCGGTTTGGTTCGTAGGCCGATAGTTTGCTACACGCTGCTCCATCGTAGCTTGTGATACTCGGCCTCGAGCTGGACGCGGGTACGCGGCGAAAAACGATCGTGGCGTCGAATCGGTGGATAGCTAGCAGAATGGCGAGCCCGGATTTGGTCGGCTACACGCACGACTTTCTCACAGAGTTCATTCAACTGTACCGAAGTTTCCCCTGCTTGTGGCAGGTCAGGTACAAGGGGTACAAGGACAGGTTGCTGCGGAATCGCGCTTACGACGCCCTCGTCGTCAAACTCAGAGAGGTGAACCCGGTCGCGGACAAAGAGACCGTCATTAGAAAGATCAACACTCTCAGGACCGCGTTCAGGCGAGAGTACAAAAAGGTCCGAAGCTCCCAGAGAATGGTCAACAACCCGCGTCTCCGGTACAGGTCGTCCTTGTGGTACTACGACATTCTCAAGTTTGTCGCCGAGCAAAACGAGGGACCTTCGACGGAGGACGAACTGGACATGATTAAGAATCCACCGATTCCCGGCGACGGCTATCACGAGCCGATGGTACGACCTCGCCGAGACATTTGCCCCTCTATACCTCGCACTAATTCGATCGAAAACAGCGGAGCGCGAGCGCTTTCGGCCGCGACTTTTCTCGAAGCGACGAAGCAACGTCAGCCAACGCGACGCATCGTCGTCGTCGTTAACGATACATCTTCGATACCGGCATACGACCGAGTCCCTTTCTCTCTTTCTCCCACCGTCGCCGTTCTCCTCTCTCCCTTCCGCAACTCTTTCTCTCTGTTTCGCTGGTTCTCCTTGCTCTCCTCCACGCCCGTTCCCTCCGCCGTTCTCCCTCTCTCTTTCTCTTCGGAGACCTTTATCGATCCGAAACCTGGTCGTCGAGCCGTACGCGTTGCAGGAAATTACGCTCAAATCGGAAACCGAACAAAGACGCCCGCTTTTAGCCTGGATTCCGCGACGCGAGAACGATGCGTCCGCGTAATCGAGTTCTCTCGAGTCTCCAGGCATTATTTCGGCGGCGAGGAAAGGAAATGCGATGCGATGCGATGCAACGCTGCTTTGGCGCGACGCGACGCGGCGTGGCATGGCGCCGTATGGCGTGGCGACAAGCGATGCGACGAGAGACGACGAGAGACGACACGCAGCGTTGTGCCTTGCCTTGCCTTGCGCGGCCGATAGCAAACGTTCGTTGCGCGCCGCACAGTCTATCGAGTCAATGAGATTTCAACACACAAGCATATTTTCGGCTTTTATGATCGATTCGAACGTCAAACATGTTTCAACGAGATAGAGCATTCTCAAATCATTCGTTGTGGACCACTGCTCTGTAGTTATAACATGAATGATAAAAACATTGGATTAGAAGCATCAAAATGACCTATTTTCTATAAGAACGATCGAAGTACCGCTTTCGATTATTAACCCCGTGCCATATGATTTATTTTACCTCTTACAATAACTGTATCTTCGTCATTCGAAAGCTTTTAGAGGCAAGATAAAATTTATAGTTATAGTATGGCTATTATATTCTCTAATTGTCCATTATAACCGAATCGAATTTCATTTTGGATTAAAGGAAATTAATTACGTACTTCGTGACGAGTCTGACTCGATTTTATAGTGTAAAGCAGGGTTCATCAAACAAGATAAAATTTATAGTTATAGTATGCCTATTATATTCTCTAATGACTAATTGTCCACTATAAACGAATCGAATTTCATTTTGGTTTAAAGGAAATTAATTACGTACTTCGTGACGAGTCTGACTCGATGGTATAGTGCAAAGCAGGGTTTCCCAAACATTTTCTGCAATCGAACACTTCACAAACCCGGAAATTTTAATGGAATACTTAGCTTATTTTTTAGGTTAGGTAATTCCTACTAGTAAAAATTTAAAAAAATGTTATTAAAACACATTATTTATCTAGTAATTATTTTTAAATATAAAACTATAATTATTATATTCAATATGAAGTAGAAGATTTTTAAATGTCTTTCAGTGTATAAAACCTTTCCAAATTGTCGCGGAACACCTATTCAGGTTCAGCGTAACATAGTTTGGGAAAGAAATATCAGCCGCCCGACCTAACGTTAAAGCTTGTTTTCTTATTTCTAATTTCTTAAAAGGCTGTAAGCTACGTATCTAATTTGATTTAATGTAGGTTATGTATGTATGAATACGTGTAAGTGTATACTGTACTTTATCTTACTTACAAGGGAACATATTCAGTTGATACACGCCGATTTTGATGACACTTATGTGAGATATAGTTCTTCGAAAAATATTTGACACGTATTTTTTTTATCAGCAACCATCCACTCTGACGGGGCGAAAACAGCCCTCGAAGTCAGGGGTCAAAACCACATTTTTGGAGAGAAAAAAAAGTTTGTTAAAAAATTCTTGCGCGACTACATTTCTCATTAATAAACACACAATTTTGAAAAAAATTCAAATTTTTTCAACCTCTGGTTTCCGAGATATCTAAACAAAAAATATGGTTTTGACTCCCAACTTTGAGGGCTGTTTTCACCCCTTCAAAGTGGATGGTTGCCGATAAAAAAATACGTGTCAAATATTTTTCGAAGAACTATAGCTCACATCAGTTTCATCAAAATCATCCATCCTCTCATCAGTTTCATCAATTTCATCAAAAAAATCCATTCTCATCTGAATATGTTCCCTTGTTAGTGCAGCAGAAATTTGTCAGTTGAGATCTGAAATGCTTAAGTAAAAAAAAAAAATAGTTTGGGGAAACTCTGGTGTAAAGGATAAGCATTGTGAGAGTTTGCTTATATACCTACGCCTCAAATAAAATTTGAATCCAATTAGATATAATATCGTTCACGATCCCTCGGACAGTCGATCGCAGAGTTAACGTAACCGAGGAAACTTTCCACCGATCGATAAAAAGTTTGACTTTTCATTTTTCCCACGTGTATCCGCGCGGGTCTCAACTTTGTTTGTTCTATCCCTGTAGTTTGTCCAAGCGGACGTGGACAAGATCGAACCACCGTCTCCGGTGCCATCGCGGGAAGCCAGCCCGGAACCGACCTTCCAACCGGTGATCCTTGAGACGGAAGGATCGTACGCGAGGAGGATCTCGTCGTCCGTGTCCGGCGTGGACGTGTTCAAGAGGAAACTCCAGCAAGACAACTACCCCGCCGATCGTTCGGCGAGGGAGCCTGCCACCCGCGAGGTGTCCCCGAGACCGTTCGCCACCTGCGTCACCGACGACGAGTTCGACACGTTTGGCCGCTACGTCGCCAACAAATTGAGAAAGTCGATGCCCCGACAGAGTGTCATCGCCGAGAAGATGATCGCCGACGTTTTATTAAGAGCGAACCTAGGCACCTTGGACGAAACCACGTCACTCACAGAGAAAGTACCGTCTCGTTGCTTCCTTGTGATGGGCGATCGCTGAACAACACGCTCCGATTGCTTTCCACGCCAATGTATGCCACATTATTAGAACGTGGATTTTGTGTTTGGCGGCGGCTGCGGAGTGTGCGAGAGAGGGTAAAAGGAAAGGGAGCGTTTCGTCTTGGGCCCGCTAGATAGCCTTACTGACGAGTCGTCTAGCGGGCCTTGCCTTAGACGCTTGTAAAAACATTTAAAGAATTTGAAAATAATCCTGTATTATTTTCAACGAAGAGGAGTCTACGAAGCTCTCGTGGCTTGTAATGAGTACAGAGAAGTTTTATGTTGCATACAAATCTGCAGTCTACATATTATCGATTCTCTCCTTTATTTTCTCTCTCTCTCTCTCTCTCTCTCTCTCTCTGTTCCTTGTTTTTCACTCGCGGAGCCTTATACATAATTGTTGCTAACAGGGCTCGAAGTCTGTCATCTGTTGTATCATCGATTACCAAAACTTCCAACTACTATTATAAGTTTTGGTTACGGTTCCAATTTCGCTTTTGAAACGGTTCCAGAATGAATTCTTGCATCGACTTACTATGTAAATGTACACATTTTTTGCAAGATCGTTATACATATAAGAAGAAACATTTATACATGTTATGGGTTTTTAATAAAGCAAATAAACAAAGCAACCGCATATTTTTCATATTCGCACACATTATTATTCGGCATAAATAAACGAATCTTCGATGTCTCGTTTTCGATTTTCATTTCGTTTTATATTGTAACTACGGCGAATATTATCCTGTGTTTTCCTGCGTGCATTGAAAGGTATTATTTATAGTGTCTGGCTTCATTGACGAGTAGTGGAAGTTCTTCATAATCATTTGAATCATAATCATTATATAACAGCTTAAAAAAACTGCACGCATATGAATAAAATAAGTATACTTATAGGTATAGGTGTTTGTGCAGATATAGGAAATAGGAATAGACGTACGAGCTCTGTTTGGAACTCGTGCGGCATCGAAATCGACGTGGACGCAAGAAGGCGCAAGAAAATCCACTTTGCGCGAACTCGTGCGCAACTACGGTCGAGTGCAGGTCGCAGTGCGGACTAACGGAAACTGGCGATCAGCCAATCAAAGCAACCTTTCCTCCGCGTCTATAGACAACATCAAACCACATCGAACACGTTTCTTCCTCGATGTAGCAGCTAGCAGCCACCATCGTTAATCTGCCCAAAGAGGAACATCTCCGTTGTTCTCGAACGAAACCGCTTGAACGCCCGCTCGATTCCGCTCGAAAGACGCAACACGAAAGTCGAAACACAGCGAACTTTATTTTCGGTTCTCGTCGAGAAAGTTTCCGCCAAGATTTTGCGTAACGCGAAATTCCAGCCCTTATCTCCGCCGTAAATCGCTCGAAACTTTTGCAATAACGGTTTCGTTGGTTTAATCGATCGGCCGGTGCTTATTACGCTGAAAGCGATTTATGACGGAAAAGACGGGCTCCCGGTCTTTGTTCGCGCGATTCTTTCTTTTCGAGCTCTCGGAAAAAGTTTCGTCCCCTTTCCCATTCGACGACCGCGTAAAAAGAACGCATCGTCGCGGAGCTTATCTGTTGCTACTCGCAAGCACACACACACGTTCAAGCATGTACGGCATTGGCCAGTCGAAATAAACATCGATATCGAAATATGTAAAACGTCTTCTTGCTACAACGCTATCGCGTTTAATACCACGCGCCGTTCTCTTTCTTCATGGCTCATTATTAGACAGCGGATTTTATGCATTTATGACGAAAATCAGTACTGTTCGTACGCCACAAGAAGTCTCCTGGCAGGAATTGGACAACAAACCGTCCGATTGGGTCATTCCACACGAACTTTCGGTTCTAGCCGAATTATTGGCTAAAGTGTGTGACGTCAAAGATAACCATTGGCTGCGAGCAAAGATCCCGTTTGCCCCTCAGCCGTCTCGAGGGACTTCTTGTGGCGTACGGACAATAGGTGTGAATCGATATTGGTTTATAAGACAATAAAACTATAAACACTAATGGAAATTAAAATAGAATATATTTAAACTTTAACTTTGAAAACACGCGTAGAGGCACGTCTTTACGCTTTTACAAATAGGACGCGAATGAGGATCGTCCTGGAATAAACCGACAACGATCTGAGAAATAATTGAGAGTTCCATGACGTTAACAACGTACATATGTATGTAGATACGATATATCTTCGAGAACCTCCGATAGACAAAAGCAATAGAATATTCTAGAAGATCTATTTTTGTCAATTTATTTCTTAAATATAAATTCCAACAATCGAAACAGTAAAAACATTAGAAGAATTGCAAAATACAGTTATATTATTTCCAACCTATTAAGCACATTACGAAAGAAAATCAATTTCTATTTCACTCCAGTTCGTTGCAATTCGGGAAGAAAATTTTTATTTCACATAAAGATCCGCTGTCTACTCATTATTCTTCGTGTTAGTGTATCCACGTCGTACAGCGACGATACTGTTCGCGAGCGCAAGATTGCATCGTTTTTCCTGCTCGATAAATAACGAAGAATCGTTCCATCGATTCCCGGGCCAATAATGTGTACCGTATATTTGGATCCAGATCCAGCCGAAGACGAGGTGGCCGAGTGGTTAAGGCGTTGGACTGCTAATCCAATGTGCTCTGCACGCGTGGGTTCGAATCCCATCCTCGTCGATCCAGTTTTTTTTTTCGATCTTCTTCGAAAATCGAACAGAACATTTCTCGATATCTTTTTGCCATCACATTAAAAAACATCCGACAACAATTTTTCGAGGTTTCAACATTTTACCCAACGAAAGCTTGCCAACGGGCCACTCGACGAAATTTTTACGATGTTCGTTAATATGATATATCGTAATTGCTAAATATTTCGAAATCGTTACTCACGTCGGTGGTCGGTAACGAAGAGTTCCTACGGGCAGAAAGATACTTTTCTTCGTGGAAGTCCATTTCTTCTTCGCTGTCGTTTCTCGCATTCTCGAAATTCCACGCGTTTCACTGAAATCGGATGGCCGAGGGCACGAAAGTTCGATTCTTCAATTTTCTTTGTTCGTAGACGCGAGAAGCGAGGAATTCACGATACGTGCAAGTACGCGGGCCGGGCACGCGATCGTACGCGACTGCACCGGTCAAATAAACTCTCCGAGTGAACGGTGCCCGAATGTAGGGGATACGTTCGAGAGAACGCGAAAGATTTACGACCCTACCCAACCCAATCCCGATCCCGATTCCGATCTTGTCTTTGAACGATCGTATCGACCGAACCGTGGACCACGCCGCGCGTACACTTCGAACGGTCTGCTTTTTCCATTTTCTCGTGCACGAGAAGATTCAAGCTGTTATCAGCGTTAACCGGGGAGCAGTTTCCCCTTAAAAATGCATCACAGTTTAGGGGCACTTTGCGAGCGCGCTCCTCTTGGCTGTGCTCTCGGACAGAAAGCTTCGTAAACTACGCGATCGTTTTACAGAATAAAATAGCTCTCGGCGTCGCGGTACGTCCTCGTGCCACGGCATGCTGCTTCGAACAGCATCTCTTGCATAGCGAGTTAACCTTAGACGTCTAACCTTTCGCTAAAATCGGCGACCGAAATATTGGAATCTTGTGACATCCACATATTCGAAATATTTCAAACAATCCTTACAGTGCAATGGACGAATATACATGTCAAATTATAATACGCGTGTGCGCCGTGGGTGCGTGTACGTGTTTACCGAATTTGTCACTGCGAGCGCTGTAAGCGTGTTTACGCAAAAACTCACGTAAAATCATGCGGCGCGTATTCGACACACTCGTTGAAAATATACAGCAACCAGAGTTGGGCAAAATTTTCATCTAAATAAAAATTGCGGATAACGAATAAAAGATAAAAACATTTTTATTAATTATTCGATGGTTCGAATATAAAAAGTATCTTTATTCAACGAGAATTTATCCGACGAATAAAGATTTTTTTAAGTGAAATTTCTTTGCTGAGGGTAACAATTTTCTGATGTTACGGAAGTGACGGTAGGGAAGTCGAGGGGGGTGCGAAAATTTAAACGGTTCGTTTCAAATCTTACAAGTATTTTATTTTCAAATTATTTTATACTTTTTAGTCCATTTTAAAAACGTGGTTTTTAAAATAATTTTTTTTTTTTTATTATTATTTATGACAATTTCGCATTCATCACAAGAAAATTTAAAAATGCTGCAGCGATAGGATTTTACCGCCGCTCGGTAGTAGGATCAAACGAAAAGGTTAGAAATACATGGTTATGTTATGACAGCACGTGCAATTACGTTTTTTATACGGAATAAGGGATTTATTCGAACTTCGAATAATTTTTTTATCTTTCATCTGTATCTTTTATTCTGAGGCTCCGAATAAATCTTTCCATGGAAGTCGAGGGGGGTGCGAAAATTTAAACGGTTCGTTTCAAATCTTACAAGTATTTTATTTTCAAATTATTTTATACTTTTTGGTCCATTTTAAAAACGTGGTTTTTAAAATAATTTTTTTTTTTTAATTATTATTTATGACAATTTCGCATTCATCACAAGAAAATTTTAAAATGCTGCAGCGATATAGGATTTTACCGCCGCTCGGTATTAGTAAATAGGATCAAACGAAAAGGTTAGAAATACATGGTTATGTTATGACAGCACGTGCAACTACGTTTTTTTATACGGAAGGGACTTATTCGAACTTCGAATAATTTTTTAATCTTTCATCTGTATCTTTTATTCTGAGGCTCCGAATAAATCTTTCCATGACTATTGCCAACTCCTTAGACCATATATACCTATAGACCCGGCCGGCATAGGTATAGTATGTGCATACGATGCGATGTTCCAAGATCTAAAATTATCTGGTGCCCACCAGCCTTGTTTTGAGATAATTCAAAATGGTGGATAGTGAATAGGATAAGAAATAAGTTAACAAAAACTATTTTATTTTATAATCAGTAATTAGGAATATTCATAATTTGTATTATATGTATTACACGTTGATAAATATTATTGATATTATTATTATTATTGTTTTATATTACCTTGCGTACATTATATATAATATATGTATTGTATTCGACATATACATGTATATTGTTCTTGCTATTCTTTTTTTAAATAAAGTAAGTTGTGAGGAAATAAATACAGATTTCATATTATCAACTTCTACATTCAAATTTAACTTTTTCCAAATTATAATCGACAAAATGAGTTAGCCATATTTAAAATAATAAGAGTAAAGTAAAAATGAACGAGTAATAAAATAAAATACATGTATATATGTATATTACAGTTACAGTTTCCATAAATATTTCTATATACAGAATGAGATACGGCGATGACTCCCCTTTCCCCCCTGCCACTTTAGCATCGTGGTACTGCGATTTCTCAACATACTATAGCACTTTGTCCACCAAAGTCGTCTGCTAGCCGGTTTAATCTTGGAACATGGCATAGTTATCTGCACCGGGTCTATAGGTATATATGGTCTAAGGCCAACTCTAATAAAAGCGAACCATCGAATAGTGAATAAAATTTTTTTTATGTTTTATTAGATATTTATTGATCATGATTACTCTACGATATCAAACACAGTCCACTTAGAAACATTTACAGCTCGAAGAACAGTATCCGACCAGAGCTTTATCTTTAATTTGCTTAATAACAATTATTGATTGTCCCTCTCTCCTGAGGTAAATCAATTTCTATGTTACTCGAACGCGTTTTGAGAACTAGGGCAGGATTTCAAACATTTAAATCCAAATCCACATATGGATTAATAAATCCATTAAATCGCATTACTGCTAACTCTAACATTTTATATTGTACAATATTACGTAATAACAAAATATTACGTAATATTGACTTTTTTAATGGTTCGTATTACAATCATTTAAGAAAAAGTTGCGTGCGATTATATGATTATATGTAATATAATGTATTCCTGAAACTTTCTGCATGTCCATTCCTGGGTAATTTTACGCTCAGACTATCTTTTTCTTTTTGTGTTTTTTAAGTGAAACTTCTTATGCCGGGGTGTAAGCCTATTTACGTCACGGAATTCGCAACATGAAAATGTCTAACGAAAGTGGTGGAGATGGTGAGTAAGATCAGCGCGTTACCAACACCATCTAGGTGGTGTTGTCGTTACTCGCTTTCGTGTCGCTGCAGCTGTCCTGTATACTCCCCCTACTCACTGCTGAGGTTGAGGAACAAGGCCAGTGCGTGCTATGGCGAAAACACCGGCGGAACGAGTAAAAAAGTTTTATGATGGAAAACGTGCTAACAAGCCATCTAAACAGTCAGCAAAGTGTAACCGTCAACGTTGTCGCGACTACACAGCACGACAAATAACATTACGGGCTAATATTCGCGACATTTTAAATAATAACATCAGTGACATTGCACAAGCCGTATCTAGTCAACAGGGATCTCAGGACAACCATCGATTACTTTTCATTCGATCGATACGCCATACACGGATTTCATTGCACATCGTAACATTCATAAACAATTTTTTTAAAAATTCACAGACAATCCGTTTGGTTTTGTGTGTTATGTTTGTGATCGTTTGTGGTTTCAAAGTGACTTGAAATGTGTAAATCAAAATTACGAAGAATTACTGCGAAGCATCGATCCGGACGTGGATCTTATTAGTGTTGTGATATGCAAGTGTTGTAACCAATATCTCGGTCGTAATCACATTCCTAATCTCGCAAAATTCAATGGATTCAAATATCCGGAAATGCCACCAAATCTACCACCATTGAATTTAGTGTCAAAAAGACTAATTTCTCCACGTATTCCTTTTACGCAGATGGTTCAACAATTACCCAGAGACATTAACGATCATTGCGTTAATGTTCATATTAAGAAAAAAACATACAGTCGGTGTGAAAAGTATTCGTACACCTTTTGAAAACGAATAACTTTTTCAAAATTCGACCCAACAGCTTGAGGTTTTTTGAGACGTTAGAAGGATTAGTTTACTAGCTAATATGTAAATAATTTTTTTTTTATTGTTATTGGTCGTAATTGCGAAAGAAAAAGTAAAGGTCACGATTTTTAAATTTTTTATCTGTGCCTGTAGTGAAAATTTATAAGGTGCATTTGGTAGGTATAAGTAAGTTATATATGTACATGTACAAAGTTTCATTGAAATCGGTCGACGCATAAAAAAGCTATGGGCATTGTAACATGTAAAAATCTTTGAATTTAGGGTTTTCGAATCATTTAAATCGCGGATTCTTACAATTTTTGCTATTTTCAATCATTTATATTTCGTAACAACTTCGATCGATTTCAATGAAACTTTGTACATGTACATATATAACTTACTTATACCTACCAAATGCACCTTATAAATTTTCACTATAGGCACAGATAAAAAATTTAAAAATCGTGACCTTTACTTTTTCTTTCGCAATTACGACCAATAACAATAAAAAAAAAAATTATATACATATTAGCTAGTAAACTAATCCTTCTAACGTCTCAAAAAAACTCAAGCTGTTGGGTCGAATTTTGAAAAAGTTATTCGTTTTTAAAAGGTGTACGAATACTTTTCACACCGACTGTACGTGCGGAAAAACCACGCGCGGCAAAAGTGAAACTTCTTGCAGTTTAGTAATGTTTAGAAGTAAATTAAGATTGGAAATGGTAAATAATTCTAATGAAGCGACAACAAGATCAGGAACAACTAATACAAAAAATAATGAAGCAACAACAAGATCAGGAACAAGTAATACAAAAAATAATGAAGCGACAACAAGATCAGGAACAACTAATACAAAAAGAAAATCATAGAAAAAATCACAGAAAAAGTTTCATTTCAAAAATAATGAACGATCAAAATTTGCGACGCAAAGAAGGAGAGCGTATGGAAAAGAAATAGACATACATAGTTCATAGCATTTCCCATACGCTCTCCTTTGCATCGCAAATGTTGATCGTTCATTATTTTTGAAATGAAACTTTTTCTATGATTTTCTTTTTGTATTAGTTGTTCCTGGTTTTGTTGTCGCTTCATTATTTTTTGTATTAGTTGTTCCTGATCTTATTGTCGCTTCATTAGAATTATTTACCATTTCCAATCTTAATTTACTTCTAAACATTACTAGACTGCAAGAAGTTTCACTTCTGCCGCGCGTGGTTTTCCACGCGTATGTTTTTTATTTCTTTGTTTTCTATTGTACACATTTGTATAAAAGAACTTCGGTACGTAAATAATAAATATAATTATTAGTTATTTGAAATTTTGATTTAGATGAAAATTTTGCCCAACTCTGACGGCACACAGTGGGCAATTCGGACGATATCGGCGACAAAATCAAAGGACTTTCGATAGAAATGAGATAGAGTGATGAAATTTTTTTTAAATTGAAGCTGAAACTTTGTAGAATATGGGAAAAAATAGGGAGATTATGGTAAAAACGTTTTTTAACCTTGATAAAATTCGTTAAACTTGTAGAATTTCAAGAAAATTGTGGTTTTTCAATCACCACGCGCGGAAAAAATTTTTTTAATACATGCTAAACATCATTTCCCGTAGATTTTTTCACGCTGATTTCAAATCTGGTTTCAAAATTTGTGTACGACATCACGATTTGGAAAAAATTTTTTTTTTTGACAAACAACTAAGGCAATCATTTTTTCGTAGAAATGATTTAATAACACATTAGTTTGCAGATATATCGTATTCTCATATATGGAACACAATAAAAATAATAATAATTAATTTCTTCATGTTTCGTAAGTAACTCAAAACGTTAAAATACTTAATTATTATTATTTTTATTGTGTTCCATATATGAAAAAACGATATATCTGCAAACTAATGTGTTATTAAATCATTTCTACGAAAAAATGATTGCATTAGTTGTTTGTCAAAAAAAAAAATTTTTTCCAAATCGTGATGTCGTAGACAAATTTTGAAACCAGATTTCAAATCAGCGTGAAAAAATCTACAGGAAATGATGTTTAGCATGTATTAAAAAAATTTTTTCCGCGCGCGGTGATTGAAAAACCACAATTTTCTTGAAATTCTACAAGTTTAACGAATTTTATCAAGGTTAAAAAACGTTTTTACCATAATCTCCCTATTTTTCCCATATTCTACAAAGTTTCAGCTTCAATTTAAAAAAAATTTCATCACTCTATCTCATTTCTATCGAAAGTTCTTTGATTTTGTCGCCGATTTCGTCCGAATTGCCCACTGTGCGGCACCGAAGGGGTTTATAAATTCGATGGTGATCGTTTCTTCGTAAAGCGTTGCGTATTTCTCGTTAAATAAAATTAATTCAATTAGATTCGTGATTTTTAATTGATGTCGTTGTTTCCGCGATTGCATGCTTGGCAGCAACGTTGCTCCCAAGACAGTTTGGTCATCTAGGGTTAAATGGATCCGTTGCGTACATGAGCGAGGAGTTACCCCACGATTTCGTGGATAGTTTATGCAATAGGTATTCTTTTACGTTCGAGGAAAGGCAACAGGCATCGAGGAACGCGGAATCGCTTCGAATCACGAGCGAAAGGGAAATTTATGGCGCATCGTTGTACCTACGCGACGCATCGCATTACGAACGAAAACGTGCCCGAAAGAGGCGAGAACAATGTGTCGTAACATTTTCTCTGTCGACGAAATACACTTTGAACGCGGCAAAACTGTATTTGTCTCTCCGGCACCTACGATAACTCTCGAGAGGAAACGATCGTTTGGATTTCTTTGTTTTTTTCGTCACCGATCCGTGACGTTTCTTAGCAATAAATTAATATTGTTTAAGAAAGCAGAAGGATAAACAATGTCTTTCTTTTTTTGCTAGTTATAATATCGTAATGTATTGTACGAGGCATCGTTGTAAACATCCAAACATTAGCCGTCATAATATTTAGATTATATCGATTACAGTATTCTGTAATTTTTGTTCGTCTGCTGGAAATGCTTTCCACAAAACTGTGTGCAGGAACATGACGGATAACGAAACGGATATGATAAAATCAGATAAAATTGTTTACTATCGTCTCGAGTATGAACTAACAGGGAAGATGATAAATTACTTCTTTTGTTTCTCAAGTTGTTAGATAGATCGATAACCAAACGCTGTCGAACAATTGCGGATATTTTTGCTCGGGATAGATCCGGAGATACGGACGGATTCTTAAATTTTTTGTTCGGTCACAAGCGGACCGAACGTGAGATTTAGGCACGGTCGGCTGATATAGCTCGCGACACTCGACGCGATGCGGCGGTCCTAGAAGTGTTTTGGGTGTCATCGGATACCGGATACGTCATCTTCGATGCCTACGTCAGCGAATCCATTGTTAGGACGATTGAACCCAAAACAGTACTTATAGTTTCCCATATCATTCACACTTAATTTCTCTTAACAAAAATACAGATTACTTTTGTATATCCCTACTCCGACGACCTAAACAAACCATCCATCTACCAATTAGAAACCATTTAGTCACCCCCATACAGTTTACAGCCAACCAATAGAAAAAGATCCGAACCGATGTAATACACGTCACGACTTCGAGACTGTTAGAAACAAGAATTAGAGAACATAAACGAAACATTTTTCTATTTCCGACACAGCATACTGCCTTAACTAAACATTCTTTAGAGTTTGACCACCGGTTTGATTTTGACAACGTTAAAGTAGTTGACAAAGAGATTAATTTAAGCAATAGGATACTACTGGAAACGATTCATATGATTAAACATCGTAGTGTAAATCTTAGGTATGAAACACCTACGATTCAAGAATATTACACAACACTACTAAACCAGTAGTGTTTTATGATGAACCCCTTTCCTAATAATATTTTGTATCCTATGTTTTGTCAATTGCATAACTGCTTTGTACATGCGTTTTCATCATATTGGTCTCTATTGATGTTTATTCAATTTCACCATAACACTTGGTATATGTGCAGTCTAGGTGTTTGACTTTTCACGGTTTGAATTACCCGCCAAATATCGATTGGTTCGTGTTCGATATATTGATTTTGACTGATTTCTGATTGGTTTGGGTTCTGTTAGCCTCGTGTGTGTGCCACAGTAACTTGTGTACCGGCATTTAAACAACATGTGTTTATATATATATCAATTTTGTTTTTAAAATTTTCATAAAGCAAGTAAGTAATTTAATACAGTATTTTGATATTGTATTTAAATCCGTTGGTTGTTACAATACTATAATTAAAATTATAAAAATTTTTCAGACGCAGTTTTCCTCTTTCTTGAAGAAGATCCACATCTTGATTGAAACGTTGAAAGTTTAAACAAACTAGCAAAATAGCTTTATTTAAAATTATTAAACATTAACACATCTTTGGTTGTTAACGTTCGATTATAATCGATTCGATATGATGGGAGGGAGGGGTCGATCCGAGACCTAGACACTTTACGATAATACGAAATGGAAAGCACGTACGCCCGGCTAGCTCAGTCGGTAGAGCATGAGACTCTTAATCTCAGGGTCGTGGGTTCGAGCCCCACGTTGGGCGGTCTTCTTTTTTTTTAATTTTTATTATTTTTCGGTTATTTCTAACGTTACGTTGGGGGGCTACGGCTCGAAGAAGCTCGACGCGACGCGACGGGAACAAAATATAAAAGAGAACGCGGTCGAGAGACACGAGCGTGGAGTTTTGTAACTCGATCGACAGGTTCGTCGTCCTCGTAGCGTTCTGATCGAAGAGGCTGACAAAAGATATTCGCCCCCGGGTGGGCTCGAACCACCAACCTTTCGGTTAACAGCCGAACGCGCTAGCCGATTGCGCCACGGAGGCGACACGTCCCATCGGTTTTTTGTCGCGAAATTTCTAGCCAACCGAGACAACGCCGGAACAAATCGGGTGTTCTCTACGATACTCAACGATCATTGAAAAATCTCTTCAAGTTAAGATTTTAGAGCTGTCTTTGAACGTTTCTATGTTTCTGGCTGGCCCCAATGTCGCAGCCAGCCTTCATATATTGTCATTTTTTAAAAAACTGTAATCTGCGCGTTTAAGAAAAAGCAAGTAGGGAAAAAGAAGTGATATACCGTTATTTTTGTTTGTATAGGTTTCATGTTCCGTATATTTTGTTTTGTTCCTAAAGTTGTAATAAATCTCTTATGAGATTTCCTCAATTAAAAAAAACTAGTAATGTTTAGAAGTAAATTAAGATTGGAAATGGTAAATAATCCTAATGAAGCGACAACAAGATCAGGAACAACTCTCGATGCAGTGTTTGCAAGACATTTAGACAAAATTGAATCAATAATATTTATATCATATTTTAACTATCACAAGCCAATTGTTTCAATGATAGAATCATAGAAAATCATAGAAAAAATAATGAACGATCAATATTTGCAACGCAAAGAAGGAGAGCGTATGGGAAAGAAAGAGACATAGTTCATAGCATTTCCCATACGCTCTTCTTCTTTGCGTCGAAAATTTTGATCGTTCATTATTTTTTCTATGATTTTCTATGATTCTATCATTGAAACAATTGGCTTGTGATAGTTAAAATATGATATAAATATTATTGATTCAATTTTGTCTAAATGTCTTGCAAACACTGCATCGTGAGTTGTTCCTGATCTTGTTGTCGCTTCGATAAGATTATTTATCATTTCCAATCTTAATTTACTTCTAAACATTACTAGACTGCAAGAAGTTTCACTTCTGCCGCGCGTATGTTTTTTAAATGTAATTTTGTATTTTATATATATACCTCTTCTTTTACTTAGATATTTATTCTGTTCCACACACGGTAGGTTTTGAAATCATAGATATGTAAATTATGCTATGGTCCAGTGTTCTTCTCTCTGTAATATAATTAATTATATCGACTTTAATTAATGTAAACGTAGTTGCACGTGCTGTCATAACATAACCATGTATTTCTAACCTTTTCGTTTGATCCTACTACCGAGCGGCGGTAAAATCCTGTCGCTGCAGCATTTTCAAATTTTCTTGTGATGAATGCGATATTGTCATAAATAATAATTAAAAAAAAATAATTATTTTAAAAACCACGTTTTTAAAATGGACTAAAAAGTATAAAATAATTTGAAAATAAAATACTTGTAAGATTTAAAACGAACCGTTTAAATTTTCGCGCCACTCTCGACTTCCGTAACGTCACTTCCGTAACATCAGAAAATTGTTACCCTCAGCAAAGAAGTTTCATTTAAAAAAAAAAATCACGGGCAAACGAATCACCTTCCTTGTACCAATGCAATGGTGGAGGCCTAGGTTAGCTGCTGGTGGTGGAGACGGTGGTGGGTGGGACTGGCATTGGAACGACTCGAGAACGTTCGTTGCAATTACAACAAGCTTTGCGATTCATCGCGCGTAATTTTCAAGGTTCGAGCGGTATCGAGTCAACGGACCGATAACGCGTTATCGGTGGCACGAGGGTCTCGCGAAAATATTTTCCTCGTTCGCTGCAAAAACGACCGAAACGAGGCGAGATGGATGATTCTACCGATTTCCAGTAAACCCTCCTATAGCGCGGTACTTCTATATGTAACTCTGACAATGAGTTTCTTGTACGAGTTAATCTGATTTCTACTAATTCCGAGTTTCTATATAACGCGGTACGAATTAACGACACGCAATAGGAGGGTTGACTTTGTGTACCGAGGAGCAGGAAATCTCGCTACCGGGCGAGTCGCACTCGAATCGAAAGCCCGCGCGCAAAAGTAGGAGCCGAATCTCGCCGGGTTTCGCGTTTCACGGTGAATTACGCGACGATGCTCGTTTAAGCGAATTCGAACGATTGCGCGGGGGTCGAGAGTGTTCCCTCGAGGGGCGCGTGCACTCGCTAACCCGACAGCGACAGCCCTACGTTACAGCTCGTCGAGGCCGAAGAATAGAAGAAAGAAGACGCACGACCAGCGGCAAGAAAAAACAGAACGCAGGGGTGGCGTGGGAGTGCCCGTGGTAAACGGTAAACGGTGAACGGTAAACGGTGCGGCGGCGTTTGCAAACGCGCAAATGATTCCAAGGGGGTGAACGGGCGAGGGCGCGGCCTCCAAAGGACACGCTACCCTTTTCTTTTCTCGACGGAACCGCAGCCGCCCGCGCGTACCGGGCAAATCTTTCGACAACAGGCGTAGTCCTTAGACTCGACGCTCGAAATCGATCGGCGGGTACCCTCGGAATTATGTGCACGCGACGGCCGGTTTTCGAAGGCAACGCCCCCTCGCTCCCCGTGGCGGCCCTAGTTCTCGAGGCAGCTCAGGCGTGTACCATAGAGTGTTACAATGTAAGCGTCGGCGATGCGAACAGCTACGTCAAAACTTCCCGTAGATCTTATCAATTTGCCTAGTACGTCTAAAATTGACAAAAATTGATCTACTATTATTTAGTAGAATATTCTATTCCTTTTGCCTTTCAAAAGTTCTCGAAGATATATCGCATCTATGTCGTCCACGTCATGGGACCCTCAACTCTCAATTGTTTCTTAGATCGTCGTCCGTTTATTCCAGAACGATCCTCATTCGCGTCCTATTTGTCGAAGTGTAAAGACGTGCCTCTCCGCGTGTTTTCAAACATATAAAGTTAAATAAATTCCATTTTATATTTTCAATACAGTCTATAGTTTTCTTGCCCAATAATCCAATAAATACAATTTGGACAATATAATTAAAAACTGTTTTTAACATTTATCTTCTAAATTTATTTTTCAAATTTATTATCTTCAGCTGTTGTTTGAAAGTATCGTGCGACATAGTGTAATGTGGCTACAGTGGATACGACTGAATAAAAGCGCATTGACAATAGTACCTCGACGGTAATTTGGAAACCTATTGATACGGCTGTCATCCTAATGCGCCACAAATAGCTCCTATGGTACGCGCCTGAGGAGTTCCGAGCACTGTGGGCCGCCACGGGGAGCGAGACGCTCGGCCGGTTCAAGGGGGCGTAGCCTTCGAAAACCGGCCGTCGCAAGCACATAATTCCGAGGCCTGCCTTAAAGAGAGGATCGGAACTGTCGCGCGAAGGAAAAGGGTTCCCGTTAGTCGTTGAACCCGTTCGACCGTGTCGGGACAAAACGCTTACGCGAATAGACGTTACGGCGCGTTAAATGAAACGAACCATGCGTCGTCTCGACGAGCGTTCGCACCGGTAGATCGCCAATATGCTTGTACGCTTCTACGCTTCTGCGTGTGGCACGAGCCGCGCGAGCCCCGGTGCTTAGGGCAGCCGACGCGGCGCCCTTCCCGACGATCATCGTTTGCAAATACGCAGAAACCGGTCTTCGGAACCCACGGGGAAAAAAGAAGGACGACAAGGATGCCAGGGAGAGTCAATTAACCGTTAAACGGGGCAACAAGCTCCTCGAAACTGTGCGAAGATAACGCGCCGGCCGGCAATTATCGCGCTCCGCGTCCTCGAAACCAGCCTGGAACCGCACCGCTCGACCACGCTGAATTCGTTAACGAGAGGATCTCGCGAACGCAATTTCACCTCGGCCCAATTTTTTTTTTTCTTTTTTATTGAGGAAATCTCAGAAGCGATTTATTACAACTTTAGGTACAGAACAAAATATACAGAACAAGAAACCTATACAAACAAAACTGAGGGTATATCACTTCTTTTTCCCTACTTGTTTTTTCTTAAACGCGCAAATTACAGTTTTTTTAAAGATGACACTATATGAAGGCTGGCTACGACATTGGGGCCAGCCAGAAACATAGAAACGTCCAAAGGCAGCTAAAATCTTAACGAAGAGATTTTTCAATAGCAATGATCGTTGAGTATCGTAGAGATTGCACTGCCAAAGGACGCGATTTAGAGTTTCACACTCGAAACCACATCTACACCTAGGGTTATGGTAGTGACTACGCCTATGGTAGTGATCAGCTCTGCTTCTGTTTAATGTGACAATAAAGAGGCGGCATAGTTTTTTTATGTTTGAACCAAGAATGACGGTTATCCCTAAAGAAATGAAGGAAATAGAATTTACCTTTGTACAACCCTTGGTTTTTTTATAATCGTGGAAGTATTGTGAAAAGCTTTTTTCATGAACAGTTCGTACAGATCGGTAAAAGGAATTGTCGAAATACCTAAGGAATAAAAAGTGGTAGCACTTTTGGCTAAATCGTCAGCAACTTCGTTACCCCAGATACCGGAATGAGAAGGAACCTCGAAAAATTTAATGAAACACTTGTAGGAATTATTCCGATGGAATTGATCATATTTTTTTTAAGGTACAAAATATAGGAAGTGATTCTAGCGTTAACTTTGACAGATTCCAGACTCTGGAGAGCGCTTAGGGAATCTGAAAAAATACAATAATTACGCGGATGATTTTCCAACACAATATTCATAGCTCAAAGCAGAATTTCAATTGCCGTTGGACATAGGTTCTTTAATAGCTAAACCTAATATTATGGCGTGCGTATACAGGGTGTCCCACGTAACAGTTTTCACGATTTTTTAAGTACTTGCGATGATCTGACAAAAAATATTTTCAACAAAAGGTGATCAGTTTTCGATTGGCTATATATTGCAATAAAAAAGTTCGAAAAACATTTTTTTTATAGTATTGTCAAGGTCACCTTCATTTTTTTAAATGGCACTTTGTATTTTTGTCTTAACAGTATTACAGCCCGTGTCAAGACGAATTCAACGATCTAGTATACGTAAATGAAGGTGACCTTGACAATAATAAAAAAGAAATTTTCGAACATTTTTTTATTGGAATGTATAGCCAATGGAAAATTGATCAGCTTTTGTTGAAAATATTTTTTGTCAGAGTATCGCAAGTACATACTTAAAAAATCATGAAAACTGTTACGTGGGACACCTTGTATATGATAGCCTTTTTAAATTCTTGTAACCTACGTGCTTGATTCTTTTTCCCTTTCTCTTCTCTTCTCTCCTCCTCGCAATGTTACTAACGTTCTGCAACGTACATTACGTTGTAATAAATCTCATAAATAGATTTCCTAATAAAAAAAGAAAAAAAAACAAGATCCATAGCACTGTTTATAGCAGCACATTCAGCCGTAAACACTCAGGCGTTTTTCTCAATGCTCATGAGCCTCGGCCCAATTGCTTCGCCGCTGGTTTTCTACCTGTCGGCGAACAGTCGCGCGTCGCGTCGCGTTCGTAAAACGAATTCTACGGTTGATGCGATTACAGTCCGTCTTGTTGCCTCGAGTCTAGACGAATCGCGAGGAAACGGATCGAAGTCGAAGACGAAGCCGTCGGTGGCGGCATTCGAACGAGTAAATACAACAAGTAAGAGCATTTGCGAGACGGAATCGAAGGGCAGAAGGGCGAAGATCACGGCTGGGGCTAGATTAGCGGGCAACCCTCGACGAAAGGGTGCGCGGCACTAGGTTGGTTGCAACGTAAGCCGGTGCCGGAATTGCCAAACCAAACAGAATGGATCCATGGACGTCGTAAAATTGATATTTACTCTGGCAGGCATCCAGAGTCGAAAAGGTTGCCAACTCAGCTACGGATAATACCTGGTGCTGGGCGAGATACGTACGTAATTATCGTCTCCGCGGAGTTACGTTTTTTTCTTTTTTTTTACTCCGAGTTTTCATTCTTCCAGCGGCATCGGGGTCGAGAGATTAAAGGAGGCTCGCGAGCCCGAGGTCGGGAGAACTGGAGAGTAAGAGAGAGAGAGAGAGAGATCGACCGAAATTGACTCCGGCGTCGAAAGTCAGACATTCGAATAACCTGGCCGAATGGCAAAGTCGAGCATGCAGGCCCAGGAGGCATTCATTTCAGCGATCGATGATTTTTCGTTTTGTTCGCGCCGTGCAACCCCTAAAGGTATTCATTCGAAAAGCATATAAAGGCCCAAGGGCCGATACGTTTTCCACGTTTCGTTATTCCTGCTCCGAGCCGTTCCACGCGGATCGACGTTCCTCTCTGTACTCTCGTGATTTCGGGTCGCGCGATTTGCGATTCTGTGGTGTCGTGTCGATTCCGAAATTGGGAAGTCGGATCACGGCTGGATTAACGGCCAATGAATGTATGGTCAAACTCCGGAGAACACGTTTCTTTATTAACCCTTTGCACTCGGAGCAATTTTAACTGAAAAATGAAAGATTTTTAAATTCTAGAATATTTCCATTGTATACAATTTTTTTTAAATTTTTTGCATATGAAACTGATATTATATGTAAATGTCTGGTAGTTTATTAAATACGAACAAAAATTACATTTAAATCCAAATCGACATATGGATTAATAAATCCTTCAACTCTAACATTTTATATCGTAACATCGACTTTTTTAATGGTTCGTTACAATCATTTAAGAAATAGTTGCGTGCGATTATATGATTATATGTAATATAATGTTGTACTCCTGAAACTTTCAGCATGTCCATTCCTGGGTAATTTTACGTAAGACTTTCTTTTTCTTTTTGTGTTTTTTATTTCTTTATTTTCTATTGTAAATATTTGTATAAAAGGACTTCGATCCGTAAATAATAAATATAATAATAATAATAATGATGTGAACAATATTTTTTAAGAGTGGCATAGCAATTTTCACTGGTGCCTCAGAGTCGCCATTAGAGTGCTAAGGGTTAACAAGGTGCAAGGGTTGGATTGCTGCCTCCAAGTCAAACTCGGCTGTGCTTGGAGTTGGCAGTGGCTCGGTAGTCGAAACAGTTTTGATTATGTTCTGTTCGCATGAAATTAGGAAAAGCTCGGAGGTAGGTGTAGTCTTGGAAGATTCTGTATGATTGGTTGAACGATGTGTTTGGAAACCCGCTTAGATTGGTATCCTCCTTCGCGCTTAAATTACTGTACGTTCAGTGGCCATTTGTTTAAAGAAAAGTGTTATTTATAAAGCAAATAATTGTAATTCTTAGACTGCGGATTTCTATGCAAAATTGTATTAATTACAAGATACAGGAGTTACATAGACAATTTTTTCTTAAAATGTTTTCACTGTTTTGTAATTGATCGATTAATTTTCGCCATAAGAGAGTATTTTGCTAGGTGTAGATGTGGTTTCGAGTGTGAAACTCTAAATCGCGTGCTTTGTCTGTGTAATCTCTACGATACTCAACGATCATTGCTATTGAAAAATCTTAAAGTTAAGATTTCAGCTGCCTTTGGATCTTTTTATGTTTTTGACTGGCCCCAATGTCGTAGCCAGCCTTCATCTATTGTCATTTTTTAAAAAAATTGTAATCTGCGCGTTTAAGAAAAAACAAGTAGGGAAAAAGAAATTATATACCCTCATGTTTGTTTGTATAGGTTTCTTGTTCTGTATATTTTGTTTTGTTCCTAAAGTTGTAATAAATCTCTTATGAGATTTCCTGAATAAAAAATAAAAGAGTGTGTTTTGGAAAGTGGTGGAAGTAGTGGAAAATTAGGAAGAGTAGGAGTAGAGGTACATTTGGTTATAGGGGGCTACGGCTATAAAACTGCAAACCTCGGTACGCTAACGGTTAACGGTTCAGCATGTGTTCGTTAGCTGAGCTTCTTTTGGGTTTAAATTAAACTATAATAGTGTCTTTTTATCGATCGTATTTGTTGTTAATAACTAAAAGTTAATGCTTTCGGCGCAAGGTTCGATCAATTTTTTAATAGATTTACAAAGCAATTTTGCAAATTACCAACGTAATTCCGACGTTTCGATCAAACTTTTGATCATCTTCAGGGGTTTACTAGGATTGCGTCCGTGAAATTTTTTTTTTAGTAATTTAATTCAATTGAAGAAATACCTCAGTGTCTCCATAACCGGCAGGTAGTTACTCACCGAAGTTATTAATTTTCTTCGCAAAGCTAGTAAGTATTTCTTCAATAAATTAAATTACAATTTCAAAGTTTGGTGTATTCCTAAAGAAAAAAAATTTCACAGACGCGATCCTAGTAAACCCCTGGTTACATCTAAACATCTAAACCTCCTAGTAAACCCCTGGTTACATCTTTCTTTTGAAGATGATCAAAATTTTTTTTTTAGTAATTTAATTTATTGAAGAAATACTTACTAGCTTTGCGAAGAAAATTAATAACTTCGGTGAGTAACTACCTGCCGGTTATGGAGACACTGAGGTATTTCTTCAATTGAATTAAATTACTAAAAAAAAAATTTCACGGACGCAATCCTAGTAAACCCCTGAAGATGATCAAAAGTTTGATCGAAACGTCGGAATTACGTTGGTAATTTGCAAAATTGTTTTGTAAAATTAAAAAATTGATCGAATCTTGCGCCGAAAGCATTAACTTTTAGTTATTAACTCTAAACTATGGGTAGGTTCGCAAATTTTTTGGCCGTGTCTTTCGTCCTTCATAGCTTTCACGGTCGTTATGCCGCGAGTAGGTAGTCTAGCTGACCTTCACGGTAACGCGCTTGTCCCTTCGCAGAGGGTTTTACGACGGAACACTGCCGAATACATATCGCGTTCATCGAGAGGGACCCCGCGAATTTAGCTATGCCCGCGGAGAGACGCCATGGAAATTGGCGCGAACTCGCCGATTCGCCGGACGTTTCGGAGTCTCGGACGATCTCGCCGACGCGCGACGACGACGCGACGGCACACGCAGCTATCGCGGATCGATCGGAGCGCTCGCTACGATTCACATCGGTCGTTGTCGTCGCTCGGTGCCGCTTCCGAGAAGCTATAGGCTATAGGCCATAGGCTATGGGCTGCACGAGCTAGCTATGGGAAAAGCGTTTGTCGCGCTTGCCGCAGCGAGTTCCTCTCTCCATTACTCGACATTGTTCGCCGAGAGATGGAAAAGCCGATGCTTCGGAGAGCAGCAGGGTGGTCTATCGGCAGCGGCGGCGAGTATGGGCGTCCGCGTCGATACTCTCTCGCATCGGGATACGTCGCATCGGCCGGAAGCAGAACAGAGGGTAGAAAAGGGAAGAGAAGAGAGCGTGGGACAGAACAGAAGAGAGAAGGAAAAGCGAATAGAAGAGAGAAAAGTGGAGAGAAGAGCGAAGTGTAGCGAGCGGAGAATGGAGAATGGAGAGGAGAATAGGTTGGATGGTAGGGGAAGCACCCTTTTCTGATACGGCCCTGCAACGTGTCCGCCCAATAAGGGTGCGTATTCGACGGCGCTCAGTCTCGTTCGAACAGCCGGTCGGGTAGGGTCGGTCGGTTCGTTTCTCCGTTCGCTCGCTCCTTGATTTCGCTCGGAAAGTCTCGCGTGCCGGCACTCGACACACCGCACACGGCGCGAGAGCGAGAGCGAGACACAGAACGAGAACGAGAGCGCGAACGGTGCGCGTTAACATTCCAGGGGTGCCTGTTCGCGTCGATCACGTTCGGTCGTTTGGTTCGCGTTGGCGACGACGCTGGAGCGAGATCCTCGGAGTCCATTTAACGCGAGAACCGCTCGAAACCGATGGGGGATGACGTTCGATGGACAAAAAGGTAAGGAAGGGTGGCTCGCTCCGACCCTCGAATCTTACAGCGTGCTCTCCGCCGCTCCGTCCCGTCAATCGTCGCGAAAACGTGGCGATCACGCGACCTTTCTCGGAAAGATGAGCTTTATCGGCGTCTCGGCTACGCCTCTATTCCGCGAATTCGATTCTAGTCGCACGATTCAGGCTCGCCGGTTCATCGACGAGCAATCTATCCTCCCCGCGGACGAAAGCGAGTACACAGTGTCGGACGAAATACCTAGACAGGTATGCGTGAAAAACGAACGTGGGTCGCGCGCGAGATCGCGACGCGACGCGACGTGCGACGATTCGCGAGGAGCGAGGCGCCAGCCGAGAGGCGAGAGCCAACTAACAGCGACGGTCCAATCGTGGACACATAACCGTTGCATAACCTAGAAGCTTTCGAATTCACACTTGCCGGGCCGTCCAACCGGTTGGAAAATGAAACGCGAAAGTGCAAGGTTCGTCGAGGAGAATCGAGGCGAGTCGGGAAAGGTTTGCAGCCGCGAACGAGCGCGATCATCCTTCGAGGATTTCTGCTAGAAAGCGACGAGGCGAGACGAACGCCGGTCGCCGGTCGCACCGGTGACAACGAGATTGCGGCACTTTTCGATCTGTGGCGTTTAATCGGTCATCGTCGAACCAGTTGCAACGAAACGGTTGCTGCGCTGAACCTTGCCGCGTATAGATGCGTGTAGAATGCTGATGCGTGCAGATGGGAACGGGTGACGAGGGGTCGGAGGCGGAGGGAGTGTCCTCCCGCAGTTTAGTGTCACCGATCGACGATTCTAGATAAATAAAAAAACAAAGCGTGTGTGAACTAAACGGTTCAACCACGCGACCATTCCGCTCGTCGGCTCGTCGATTCGTCGAAGACCCGTACTCGGAAATCAAAGCCGGCGAACGAAAGAATGCAAACGTCGGTCCATTGCCCCATCGGCCCGTCGTAACTCGACCCGCCTACTCGCGTTCGTCGTCGGATCGAGCGATATCGCGATCGAGCCGGTTCGCTCCTGGAATCCTTGTTCGCTGCCGGGACAGGCCTTTTCTTTTTCCAAACAGCGAAGAATCGTCGTTTTACGGCACGCCACAAAAACTTTCGAAGAACCGAGCACCGAGTCGATTAGGTTCGTCAGCGACACGCGTGACCTCGGGGGTCGCGCGTCCGTATCAGCCGGACGAAGAGAGGGTGCGTCGACAGCCCGAGCAAGGGCTGTGACGCCTTTTGCCATTTCCCCCGGCCCGAACCGAACCGAACCGACCCGGTCCGTTACGGCGTACCCCTATTAATTTTTCATTTCAAACTCACGAGAGCGACTCTCGCTGGCTCGGCGACCGTGACCGAGCGCGAATCCGCTAAACGCGTCCCTATAGGGGGTCGCGTTCGAGGTCGCGGGGATTTTCTCGGCAATCGCGGCTCGTGGACGGCACCGTTGTTGGCCAAGGGCCAGAAGACTATCTTCCTCGACGTTTCTCGCGTTCCTTAGGGAACTATGAAAATTTCACCGGCGGATCAGTCCAGATTTCTAGAAATAACCGCGCCGCGCCGATTTCTTTTCTCGTAGATGACTCGACGAGGGAGATTGCCGGCATCCGAACATCGTTGGTCGAGGCTCGAGCCTTCTTATCGTTCGACCGACAGCTGACCAAACCAACGATCCACGGCTACTGCCACCTTATCTCTAAACGCCTTAGATCGCGCAAGTTTGTACGGTCGCAATCGGCGAGAGGTCTCTTTATACGCGGAACTCGAGCTTATCGTTATCCGCAGCGCGATCGATAGCGGTATCTAAAATTTCTATAAACGCTGGATCGAACGAACGAAGAGCGATCACGAGACTACGAGCAAGACACCGTGGAAGCGGAGCGTGATTTCTAATTTTGTTCGACGGTCGACGCGACCGAGGCTGCGTTCCACGGTAAAACGAGGACGGATCGTCGCGTTCGCTGGAACGGTCGCGGGGGCTAGAGGAATTCCGGTTGAAAATATGACCGTGAAAACGTGGTGGGCCGCGCGGATCTCGCGAATCTCGCGTCGAAATAATTCTTCGAACGGGATCGGCGTAGAATCGAATCGATGTGGCAGGATGTCAATCGTTAGATCGCGAATTTCTCGTCGAAACGATTCTTCGATCGGGATCGGCGTAGAATCGAATCGATGTCGCAGGATGTCAATCGTTGGATTGTTGGATCGCGAATCTAACGTCGAAATAATTCTTCGATCGGGATCGGCGTAGAATCGAATCGATGTCGCAGGATGTCAATCGGTGGATCGTTGGATCGCGAGTCTCTCGTCGAAACGATTCCTCGATCGGGATCGGCGTAGAATCGAATCGATGTCGCAGGATGTCAATCGTTGGATCGTTGGATCGCGAATAATCTCTCGTCGAAACGATGCTTCGATCGGGATCGGCGTAGAATCGAATCGATGTCGCAGGATGTGAATCGTTGGATCGCGGGGAATCGATCGATTCTACCGGTGGATCCCAGGCTTGCCTGGGGGCGAGAGCTCGGATAGTTGCCATGACGACGACACCGCGGGCCACGAGCCGCGGCTACCGTCAGCGGTGCTCGATCGAACCCTTTCGCCACCCCTAACCACGTGGTGGCTAACACCTCTCTTTTCCCTTTCTCTCTTTCTCTTTCTGTTTCTCTTTGCCCGTTTCCTTGCCACTTTTCATTTGCATTCTCGAGCCAGCAGTCCATTCTCCCGCGAGGTTCCACCGAAGCTGGAGGCTTCTCTCGCAACCCTCCGACACCTTGGATCACGGCGATAATCGATACCCCGTCCGACGACGACTCGGCCTCTAAAAGCGTAAACGCGAGCGAATTAGCTCGAGGCCGAGTTCGAGCGGGTAGAAACCGCGTGCTCTCGCGCGTTGTTCCAAAGCCCGTTGGAATCCGCGCGTCGACGCGTCGGTATTTCAAGCGGGGCTTTTCCGTCTCTGTGGTTATCGTTTCAGAGAAAGCAGTTGCTGGCTCGCCGACGAGCATACGCGTTTCCGTTTATCTCGTCTGCCGGTTTGCCGGTTGCCGGCGGCGATCCGCTGCGGGTCTGTCGACGAGATCTGGGTCGAGGGGAGAGCCGACAGAAAGCTAGCGCAGGTACGAGGGTCGGAACGTCAAGAGCGCGAAAACGTCGCGGCCTTTTCACCTTCCATAAAATATGAACAGCACTGCAAGCGTCTTCAACGTCTTCTTTTCCTTTCCTCCCTCGTCTCGGCTCGTCTCGTCTGGTCGCGTCGCGTCGATCCCGAATGGAAGCCGAAATTCAAATAGTTTCGAAGCGAAAGGACGTCCGAGTACAGTTGGCTGGTCTCGAGACACCGAACGAGTACCGTGGATTTAAGAGAAGCCGGAAATTATAACGGCGGTTGCAGGGTACGGTGCGGTCGGGGGCAGAGCAGCGTTGATTTCACCGTCGGAAGTCCCTCGGGTGTTTCAGTCCCCCGGAAATAGAGGTGCCAGCCCGCGGTGGTTGCGCCACGACCCGACCCGACCCGACCCGACTCGACGCGAAACGACGAAACTGCGACGAGCAAAAGGCTAACGAGTTCTGTCCTCGCGTGTTTCAGATCTTCCGACGGCTCGCGTCGGCGAGGAACGCCGCGAAGCGAGGAGGTGCCGCAACGATTCTCGACGTTAGTCGACAGAGGAGAAGCGACCACGCGTCAAGACTAATCGGCGAGCCTCCGATTGTCCTGTTCCGAATTTTCAGCGCGACGCCGTGTCATCGGTTGAACAGCGTGCAACATGTTCGGGACGAAACTGCGCACGTGGATGGAGGCGCATATCGTGCGTTCGAAAAAGAAAAAGGACCGAAAGAAAGGGGACAAAGGATTCGACTCGAACTGCAACTCCCCGAGGACTCGGAGCGCCAACAGATCTCCTTGCTTGCACCAGGTGAGCTCCCGAGCCGACTCCTGTTCCCTACGACAGCCCTCGGAATTATGTGCTCGCGACGGCCGGTTTTCGAAGGGTACGCCCCCTTGACCCCGCCGAGCGTCAAGCTCCCCGTGGCGGCCCATGGTGCTCGGAACTCCTCAGGCGCGTACCATAGGAGCTATTCGTGGTGCATTAGGGCGACACCCGTATCAATAGGTTTCCACATTACCGTCGAGGTACTATATGTACCGATTACCGCGGTATCAAGCTTCGATTTATTTTAATATTATTCCTAATTTATCATGAAATAATAATACGTGTAAGCATTTTGTGCATGATGTGTTCTGCATACAAAAAAAAATTGGTGGCCCTCAAAACCTCAAAATATCAAAAAATAAAATCGATAACATTTCGTACGTATTACTGCGGACGAAAAAGAGCCATGTCCCAATTACTGCATACCCATTACTACGGATTAGAATTTGAAGCAATGCTATTTCCCTGTCTAACCTCATTTACTGCGTTTCTTAAGTTTTCAGACGCATAAGTAGATCTTTTTCTCTTCCATATTTTATTTAGATTTTTAGTTTTGTTACCGTTTTCTTTATTAAATTTCGATTTCACCTTTGGCATACTTTATTTTTTCTATAATATTACTCTTTCTCTAAAATTGTTTACTTTTACCGAATTCTAACCTAAAGATGTACAACGTTCGGCTGAAGTGAACCTCGTTTCTCATCGTAAGTAGTTACAATTCATACCGCAGTATTAGGGACATTCCTAGTGATTCTTGTACCGCAGTAATAGTCTCCTTCTTCACTTTACTGAAAAGGCGAGAGAAGCTTTTTTATATATTTTTATTGTATCAAAGTACGTATCTAAATAATAAAAAAAAACTTTCCCCTATACAATTTAAAGCAATATAAAGAATGTTCAGTCATGTGAACAACAGTCCTTTGGTGATCGAGATAGTAGAAAAGTCCTTATTTTTACCTTTTATGAAGAATATTTTTTCAATTCCCGAGATTATAAAAATATAAGAATGATCGACAATTTTGTTTGCCTAACCAACAAGAATACATTCTCAATGAATTGTACAAATTTATTCAGGGAAAAATATTTATTTTTACGTATTTTAATCTCATTGGAAAAAATACCGCAGTAATAGGTACACCCGCAGTAATCGGTACATTTACCCTATCCACTGTAGGCAAATTCCACTACGTCGCACGATAATTTCGGACAACAGCTGCTTAAATAAATTTAGCAGAAAATAAATTTGGAAAATAAATTCGGAAGATAAATTTTAAAAATAGTTTTTAATTGTATTGCCCAAATTGTATTAACATAGTGGGATAACTTGATTTTCGTGTTTGGCAAATTAGTAAGATCTACGGGAAGTTTGGACGTAGCTGTTCGCATCGCCGACGCTTATATTGTAACACTCTATGGTACGCGCCTGAGCTGCCTCGAGAATTAGGGCCGCCACGGGGACCGAGTCGCGCGGTCAGGTCGAGGAGGCGTTGCCTTCGAAAGTTGGGCGTCGCGAGCACATAATTCCGAGGCCTGCCCTACGGTTTCCGACTTTCTTCCTCGACCGCGTAGTTTGTCGCGAGAAGGGAGGAGAATGGGAAGAGCGGTCGAGAGAAGAACGAGTCGCGTCTTACTCCTCGTCTTGTTCTTCGCTCGAGCGGCACGCTCGTTTCCCCCGCATCCAATTAGACCTCGACATCGACGACAACGACGACAACAACAACCACGCTCTTCTCCTTTACGTTCTTTTGCCCTCTCGCGGACAAGTTGACTTGAAAATCGCGTCGTCGGTGCCTCCGACAACGACGGGCGCGCGAAGATGAACGTTCTTAAAATTTTGAAACTCGCAGGTACATCCGGCGGAGTCGCCGGAGAAAACCGTGGACGGAATCCGATTGCACGGGGGCGGAAGTTACGCGACCGCTTCGGCCTCTTCCGGCACGTCCGCCGGCACCGGCAGCGTAAATCTCTCCTCCCCGGAGAGCGCTTACAGCACCGGATACTCGACGGACGGCACTTCGCCCGGAGCCAGCTTCCCGCCGGAATATTACATCAACATCAGGACCGGTACGCACTACTTTCAGAGCAACGGAAATAACGTCAGACCGAAGAAATCTGCGGGGGTGGGCACGGGCGCGGGGGAGCTCCCCGCTGGCGGCACGCTCTGTTCCAGCACCGGCTCCGGTTCTGGTTCCGGTTCCGGTTCCGGTCTCGGTCTGGGTCTCGGACCCGGTCCCGTTCCTGCTCCCGGCCCAGGCCCCGCTGCTGCTCTTCTCGCCGGACATGGGATCCTCGAGGCGGCAGCTTGCCTCGCGAGCATGACCAGGAACGATAATCGATCGAGGGACGGCCGTGGGACTAACGCTACGAACAAGGTACGTACCAACCACAATCTTGACGCGATCCGACCCCGCTCTTCCTTTTCACTTCGATCCCATCGGGTCTCCGCTGGTTCGCGCCTTCTTTACGCTGAGCCACGTTCAGACATTGCGAGGTGGATTGCAATAGACCAGTGATGGTTATACTTTTATACCTTTATAGAAACCGAAATACCGAAATACCGATATTACGTCATACAGCTATATTAGCGTAATTAGTGTAATATTACCGATATATGTACCTGTATTTACCGGTAACATTTTCGGTTTTCCCAATGTATAGGATACTTTCGGGCAGGAACTCATATTGGTATACGTCATACGTCATGCCGGTATTTCGGTTTCTATAAAGGTTATGAAGGTACAACCGAAAACTACCGGTATAATACCGATATGAGTAACGGTTACCGGTATAACTTTGTTGGCCCAATACCGGTATCCAGATTATACCAGTATTAAGTCATAGGCGTAATACCGATATGAACATTTTACCGGTATTAAGTCCCTGATCAAGATTCTACCGGTATTAAGTCATAGGCGTAATACCGATATGAAAATTTTACCGGTATTAAGTCCGTGTTCAAGATTATATCGGTGTTAAGTCATAGGCGTAATACCGATATAAAAATGTTACCGGTATTAAGTCATACGCGTAATACCGATATGAAAATTTTACCGGTATTAAGTCCCTGAGTTTTGTCCGCCGCGTACAAGAAGGATCCGCAGAGGTTCCCCCACCAACCACTCTTTTGTGCAGCGCGCACAGTGATGCCAGATGAGGTTGAAACCAACCTCATTTCCCCCTCCAGGGTACCCACTTTTATCCCCTTCCACTATCCTATTCCACTACCATGAGCACACTCCAACGTCCCCCACTAAGACCGTAGACTGGTCGCGCAGTCGCGCAACGTGTCACATATTGCTCTGGTCATCAGAGAGGGGGTACTTGTGTTCTCCTCGATTCCTTTTCGATTACCCCTGTCTGGCATCACTGAGCGCGCACCTCCGCTGTTTCCCCCCTCATACATCCCTCCATAGCTGACGAGGTTGGTGGGAGAAGCAGGCAACTCAGGGGCGCCTACCGTGCCCAGTGCCCATCACTGCAATAGACGCTCGAGGCTGCCTCGCGAGGATGCCTCGCCTCGCGTGTCTGGACGTAGCTTAACCTTTCGCGGGCTTTTCCGAACGAACAGATTAGCGAACGTCTGGGAAGCGAAGAGTCTAGGGAGGAGCAGTCGCAACGAGCACGCGCGCACCAGGACAGGTATCACCGGCGAACCGAATCGTTCTCCGGCGACTCGTCGAAGAGCAACTTGGCGGTGCCGTCCTCGATTCCGCCGCCGCTGGTGGTCTCGCCCTCGGCCCAGTCGCCCCGGGAACGGTCCCGCATCCGCACGAACCCTTGGCTCTCGGCCAACTCGTCCGGGTCCAGCAACGCTGGCTTCAAATCCCGGCTGAATCTGGAAGACGCGAGCAACGGCTCGGCTCTGAAGCTCACCGAATCCTCCGGGAGCGCGAGCGACGTGAACGTGAATTGCGCGCGAGAGGCGCGAGCCAAACGAGAGTTGAAGCAGGAGAGCCTCAGCGCCGGACGCAGCCCGTTAGTAGATACAGTTTCTCTCTGCATCTTTGGTTTGCCTATGGTTGTTTGCCTTTGGTTTCCGTGTTCGACGTGATTTTCCACGTTCGCCCGAGGGAAACGCGAACGACCGTTTGCTCGATCGCGTTTTCCTTTGGCTTCGCGCCGAAGCTAATCCAGTTTCCTCGCGTAGCATAAACCAAAACTGGAGAATCGCCACCGGCTTGGAGATTCGATCGAAAATGGCACTGTCGATGCAACGGCGCAGCAACAGTAGCAGCAGTAGCACCAGAAGCAGCACGAGCAGCAGCAGCGGTAAAAGCACCAACGGGAACAGCAACAGCGGCTGCAGCCGAAGCGGTGACAGCAGCGACTGCAACGGCAACGAACACGTCGAAAACGAAATCGGGAATCCAGCCGGGAAGGGACACAGACAGGGTCACGGTCATGGTCATGGTCACGACCACGGAGATCGAAATTGCAACCGGTCGTCGGCGTCGTCGGTAACGCGGAGCGCCAGGTCCTCCGAGGACGACATCACCTTGAACGAGATGATGGGCAAGTTCGACGAGAGTTACGTATACGAGAAGGAGACGGACATCCTGTCCGACAGCGACCCGACCGATTGCGAGGACTGCATAGACTCGCTGTCCGACGTCGAGGCCGCGCGCATCGGGGCCGAGGACAACGACCCGCTGGAGAACACCGAGTTCGATTACATCGACAATGGCTCGTTCCTCGACCTCGACAACCTCGACTGTGCCGGCCGGTTCCCGAACACCGGTCACTGCACGTACTTCGCGATCACCGGCGAGCTGGCCAGGCGAAGCGGCAAGCTGCGAGAATCGTTGACCAAACGGAGGAGCAAGGAGGACTCGAGCACCGTTCTTCAGAGGTAATAGCCTGTTCGCGGCATGCTACCCGCGATGCTTTAACGAAATATCCGGCGAACGATTCGTGTCTGTTCGCAGAATGGCCAGCGCGAAGAACGTCTCGACGAAGAGGCCGCCAGCGGTCGGCCGTCACGGGAAGAAGTCCGAGGAGAAACAACAGCAGAGCGAGAAACGCAAGAAACGGACCTCCCAGCGGCGAAAGTCGACCACGGCGGACAGGTGCGACGACGAGACGGCCAATCTGAACCGCGCTCTGCTCGAGAGAATGCTGCTGAAGAACTCGGGCTTCAATCAGCAGGGTAGCAGAAGCGTCGGTGGCACCCCCATATGCCTGCGACGCAAGAAGCAGCACGACGTCAACAAGAACCTGTCGCCGATCAGGCTGAACGCCGCGGAAAGGTCCTCCGTTCACCCTATCGGTATCGGTGCCGGTGTTGGCGTCGGCGTCGGCGTCGGCGGTGGCATCGACCTCGAAACCGTCAAGAGGCGCTCGAACTCGGTAAGCGTGCGCTTCCGCGACTCTGGCTCGCTCTTTCTTCCTCTCTAGTCTGGTTCGCTCGTTTGTTCGTTCTTTGCTTTTCTCAACGAGTCGCGGTCATGCCGGTGATAACACTCTGTCCTCGTTTTACTGTCACCGAGCGACAGCGATATCGATATCGAATCTCTTTCCGACGTTTTCCCTGTTTCCTAAAAGGTGAGCTACGTGAACGGGAACATTGTCGGCCGGAGGATCGCGTCGTCGGGCAACGCCTACATGACCGCGTTCGCCTCGGAGATCGCCCTGATCGAGGCGGACAAGGAGGCGGACAAAAAGTGTCGCGAGCTTATTCTCGAGGCGGAGAACATCCTGGTGACCATGCAGAAGAGTCAGAACGGCGGTTTGCCGTTGCCGGTGGTGCCGTCGCCGTCGCGAAAGTTCCACAACGGCTTGGCCAATAAGCGCGTCGAGCTGATCAAAAACACCGAGCTGAACATCGAGCTTGCTCTATCCAAGAGCAGGAACTCGCAGCCCGAGCTGCAGAGCGGAAGCATCCGGGATCTGGAGCACACCAGCCCCAAGAGACAGTTCGCGCAGCCCTGTTCTCCGATTCGCCGGTTCGTCGAACGGAACGGTCCGGCGTCGAACGAGCTTCGCGGCTCGTTCAGGCAAGAGACGCCGCTCAAGTATTTCGCCGGAGACTCTCCGATCGCGGCGAGAAGAACACCACCGTTGCACTCGCCCGGCAAAGCGCTCTTTCGGTCGGTCCGTCGCGAATCCGACCCGGAACCCGTACCGAACCCGAACCCGGATCGACGACCGGAATCGGAATCGGAAGCGGAGAAGCACTCGCAGATGGAGGGTAACAAGCCGCTGGGAGCACCGTCTCTCGACTGCAACGGCATCCGACGAATCTCGTCGGACTCGGAACCGCAAAATCGGCCTCGCCCGGTCTTCCCTTCCGCGCGAAGGAACGACGCGGACGGAACGGACGCGCACGCGACCAGACTGCCCGCCAAAGAGGACTTCATCCTTTCCAGCTCCTCGGACTCTGAGGAGAGGTGCGACGTTCGGAGGAGGCCGACCCTAATGACATTCAGGTTAGACATCGGTGATAATAATTGATTATTGTTGCTTGCGTAAAACGTGCGTTCTACTTACAATTTCTTGTATGTTGCATCAGGTCGGTCGACATGGGCCCCACGAAAGAAGGATCCTTCTATTGTCCGCAAAGCGAGCCGGTCAAGAGAAAAGTGTACGCGGGTAGCACCACGTACGGTCGGATACAGAAAACCTTGGGAGAACACGTGGCCCTGCGGAATTCGGACGGAGACACCGCGACCGACGACACCGGTGAGTAAACCCACCACCTCGACTCGATCATCCGTCCTCCCCGTCGCTCTAGAATCAGTACAGTTTATACTCGCTCGATCGCAGACGACTCCAGAAGATCGTTGAAGGAAAAGGTTGCCCAGCTTCGACGAGAACGATTGGTCACCGTGGACGCTCATGACTCGCACATCCTTCAACAGCAAATGTCGCAGCTCCGAAAGCAGATGCTGATGCACACGATAGAGGGGTTGAAACGAAGCCTGGAGGACCAGTCGGCGACACTGAAACAGACATGTTTGGAGCCGGTGTTGTCCGACCAGTTGCCGTGAACCGAGCACCGGAGGAACGATGTTCTTGGTCGCGTTGCGCGTCGAGAGGAAAATTGCGGACGCTGTTCAAACGCCTCCGCGAACCGCGCCGCTTCTTTTCCGCTCGCACGCGCCATTTCTACCAAAGTATCGAAATTCGACGCCCCGGGACGATTCTCGGTCTACCGGATTTCTCAAGAAATCCCCTTAGGAAGCAATCGATAAACGATATTCTATTTTTCTGCCTGCGTCTACACAGTAAGAGAATCAAAATTAAGAACGTTGCATATTTTCTGGGCATTGTTCTCTCGCGTGTTCTGTTCGACGCGCAGAAACTGTTGAGCGTGTTGCGAGATCCGCGGTTCCCGGTCTCCGCTCTTCGAGTCGAGAACTTTAGACGAGCGGTCAAGCGATCGTGAACCGTGAACCGCGACCGCCTCGAACGCGTTATACATGTATTTTTCACGCAGGGCAAGAGTGCACGCGCACGTTCGACGGTTCGACGCGTATCCACTCGCAATTTGCAATGTTCCTATTTCTACGCGTAATCCGTACATCCGGAACGGAGAAGCTCGAGAGCAACGGACTAAAGGCGAATCGTTGTAGTCGGTTCTGCCGGCGGAACGATCATTTCCCGTTAGTATACCAAAGATAATCTTAGTCTTAGCACGGTAGCACGGTAGGACCGTTTAGTTGAACCAACGCTGAGAAGCGGAGAATACGCATTCGTAACAAAAAAAATTAGAGAACCTCGTTAGAATAATTTCCTTCGAATTTCTTCGTAGAGAAATTCGACGACACAGCCGAGTCGGACAGAGGGAGATACAGAAAAAGAGAGAGAGAGAGAGGGGGGGGGGAGGAGGAGTGAGCGATCGATCCCGAGGTCGCTGATAAACGTTTGAGGTGTTCGATCGCGACGACACTCTCGCGAGAATAGACTGATTGGATTGCCGACTGTTGTCTCGTTAGACTTCCACGTTCCCCAATTATTCTCGCATGACATTCTCACGCGATTTATACATACGTTAATAGCTCTTTCGGAAACAGCAAATAGTAATACGCACACGATATTTATTTGTGTTAGATGTTAGAGGCCGTAGTAACGGAAGTATTAGACAATGATAGCTATAGCGACGATTAGTAACGCTAGGTAGCCGATTACCGATTATAGAGTTTCGTGATATCGTTTTTCTCCGAGTCGTCCCTTGTGATTTATTTCCGCGTTTCGTTGGAAACTGTGATCGCAACGTCTTCGGCCAATTTTAGATGATACGTACAGTAGCGTCGTATGCATTGCGCGTGCAACGTGACGCCACAACGCCATAACGCGCTGGAAACGCCTTCCTTCCGTCTCACGGTGGCGCGGCTCAGGTGAATTCGTTCGCAACTTTTTATACTCGATGCGTGTATGTACAGATTTAGTTTTCGATCGAACACGAGCATCTACTTTTTATTATTGTCTGTGATTGCGAATCACGATTATTGCGGTTTCTATTATTTTAGTCGATCAACTGTTGTAATCGAGACATTCCGAAGGCGTAGAGCACGGAAGAAAAGAAGAAAAGAAGAAAATAGGACAAGAGAGCAAGAGGGAAATAGTAGCCAGGCTACGCGATGCGTTTCGTCCAAAGTCTTCGGTAACTCGTTGAATCGTCGAACCCTGGAGAACCAATCGACGAGAAAACACTTCAGCTTTTCTTCCCTGCCGAGAAACAAATGCTAGTCACCTGGTTGATCATTCGTACGGGCAGGTACTAAGGGTACGATCGGCGGCAACTTGGAGCGAATTTGGCGGAGGCGCGAAATTATTGTTGCAAATTTTCTGTCTACCAAACCATTTACGAAATTAAATGGTCTTTTTTTATATGATTACGAATAAATTATATTACGTCGTTGGAAATGTTTCTCGCATTTATCATTCTCGCATCTCTTCCTTCCGGAACAAACGAATCGAATCGGCCACCACGATCGCGCGAACTATTTCTTCTACAGGAAGTCGACAGTGGCGCCACGTGTGGGAAAACTGTCGAAGCTTGTCCCGAATTAGTTCCGAAATTGATCGGTAAGTGACTCTGTCCACCATTGCAATCGTATCTGAGAAATTATTATTTGACTTTCAATCACATTTTATTTTCAGCGCTACAAGAAAATGCAGGTTCCTTATTAAATCTGTATAAAAACTTAAAACTTACCATACCGTTGATACTATTATTATTATTATTATCATTATTAAACAATACCAGTACACGGATAACAGAATATACATAGAATATACATTATAGGATATTACGCGAGAACGATGTATAATACAATTAGCAGCTGCTTTAGATCCGGAAGCCAGTGGCTAATCCCAAATGAAAGATTCATTCTCCTTGTTATTTGATTCTCCCAAACCTATGCTCGATTTCATAAATCCATATGGATTTGTCAATCTTCTGACAATATTCGCCCCATTCGCCTTCCGTCAAATCCACGTCCGTGAATTCTGTACCGTCGTCGATGGCTTTAACGGTCCATCCTAATCGCGGCGAAAAATCACAAGGTTCGAGACCTCGACAGTCGAACACCGCTATAGTCTGAAAGCCGTCCTGATCGCGCGCGACAAAAGGTTTCACAAAATCTTCCAAAATCGTAATAGAGTTCTCGCGCGAGCAGAGTTTGCATTTGCTCACGTAGTGACTGATGCCGTGTCCTTTCGGGGCTGAAACAGTCTCGCTCAAAGACATATAATTCCATTTATCGGATTCTTCGCGGCAATTCGAGCAAACTAACTTCATATACCATCGAAACTCGGGCCCAGAGGGTTTCAGCTCCGCCACGTTTTCCATTGTAACTTTTATTTGCAACGATATCTTTACCATTTTGTTGCAGATTTCTTTTTATTCTCTACGATGATTTCTAGGTCTGTCTCACGTCGATGACAACGTACCGTTGATACGAGGTTATGTTGATCGATTCCTCTTTTAAATTGCCGAAGCCGATCGATGAAACTCGTAAAGCGTTCACTGGTATCGATTACCGTCGAAGCAAACTAAATCCATGTATATATATATACAGCTCTGATATATATAATTCCTAAAACGTATTCAAGACATAAACAACAATAGAAGCGCACGCGCACGGCACAGATCCATTCCATAGATTAGGTGCAAGGATAGTGAACTGTCACGTTACTACCTTTTCTGGCCAATATTTTACTATATAGCTTATACAATTACCGACTTAGGTCGTTGGCGTGACCATCGCGTCGTCGCGTGTCCGCGTGTCACTAGACTAGACGACGTATATATTAGCGTAATTCAGCGTAATCACTGTTCTTCGATAGGCATGGAAGTACATGGACATTAACCCGGAAAAACGAACATGAAACCTATGATTGATCTCTTTTTATTTTACGTGTGCGCGTCGATAGCGTTTTGCAATGCTCAAGATATTTTAGGATGCGGAGGATTTTTGAAAAGTCATGCTAACATCGATTTTGCAAAAGTTCAAGTGAAACTGTAAGTACTGACACCTATCATCGAATCGGTTCCAAAGTTGCTTCATTTACGATTCACGTGCTTGTTCGAAACATCTACAATCATCAAATTATTGACATAAACTTTCTCTTCAAATTAGATACACGAAAGCAGGAAGTCTCAAGGATGCCACAGAATGTGCACCAAACAATGGATACTATTTTCTTCCTTTATACGATAAAGGAGAATACGTGCTGAAGGTAACGCAAGGCTTTGGTACAAATATTATTTCTAATATACCAATGGTTGAATTGTACTCATTACATCACCAAAAATGTTAGGTAGATCCACCCAGAGGATGGAGCTTCGAACCTATGGAAGTCTTATTGAACGTGGATGGGACAACCGATGCTTGCAGTCAGGGAAAAGATATAAATTTTATCTTCAAAGGATTTGGCATCACAGGCAGGGTAAATTAATAACATGAATTGTATCTTGTATGCACGGCACGGTCTAGAAACTGTGTGTATGTTTGTATGTTTAGATTACTGCTGTGGGGTCGAATTTAGGACCAAAAGGTGTTACCATCGCGTTGTATAAAGAAGGCAGTGAACAAGTTCCCACGGAAACAACAATCACTGCGGAAGGGGGAACATTTTATTTCACGCCGATACAACCTGGAAAATATGTGCTGGTTGCGTCTCATCCAACGTGAGTGTCGATGCTCTTGAATACAATCAAGCTCTCGTGCATATTTTATATGGGATAACTTTTTTCTCTTTTCCAGATGGGTAATGGAAAAGGATACTGTTAGAGTAACGGTACAAGAAGGTAACATGGAACTCGAGGACGGTAGCTTAGTAGTTTCCGGATACGACGTGAGTGGTCGGGTAACGAGCGAGGAGGAACCAGTCGGTGGTGTTACTTTTCTACTTATCGGAGTAAGAACTTAAGTTCATCTTTATCATCTGTTCACTATTACCAATTGTTCAATCGATTGATTTTGACTGCGTTTATCTACTGCTTAGAATGGCGTAGCAAAGAATTGTGCCACCACGGCCATAAGTAAAGAACTCCGTTCGAAAAAACCAATTTGTCATGTCGTCTCGGACAAAACTGGCAAATTTCTGTTTCCGAGCGTGTCGCCCGGAGAATATAAATTGGTCCCGTATTATGCCGGTGGCCAAACCAAATTTGACGTTCAACCAGCCGAACTGTCGTTCAAAGTAAATCATAATAGCGTCGTGTTACGGCCAGGCTTTAAGGTAACCGGTTTTACGGTGAGCGGATTCGTTCGCATCGCGAGCGGAGGCGATCCGCTACCGGGCGCAAAAATATTTTTGTCGCAAAAGGAAGTCGCGGTGACAGATGCCACTGGAAAATACGTGCTAGACAATATGAAAGCTGGACAGTATTCGCTGAAAGCCGAAGCCGGTATACATGCTGTTTTACTATTCGCGCTTTGTCTTCAATTCATCCACGCCTTGACCGTCTTTCTCAATTCTCTTTTTAGACAATGTACTTTTCACCGAGAAGTTGGTCAAGATCTCCCCGAGTTCCTCGGAACTCGTAGTGTTGACACCGTCGGCCTACAAAGTTTGTGGAAAAGTGACTTTATCGACGAAAGGAACGTTGCATCATCGAAAGGTTTCCGCGCAGAACACTGCTAACACGTTTACTACGGAAATTGAAATGGACCCGAAAACCGGAGAATTCTGCATCTATCTTTCGCCCGATCAATACCTGTTGAGCGTCGTTGTCACACCGGAAGAAAGAGACAAAGGCTTACAGTAAGTTTAGCAAATCGTCACTCGTATTTTATTTTCGATTTTTTGACTTATTGCAAAACTTTCAGATTCTTCCCGTTGCAACAGACGATCGACGTATCGTCTCGACCGGTGAACGATGTCAACTTTCTGCAGTTGAAAGCAACGTTGTCGGGAACGGTGAAATGTCTGTCGGGGACCGACTGCAGTCAGGCCTTCGTCACTCTAAAAGTGCTCGATGGGATCACCATAAAAACGATACAAGCGAAGGGTAATTGCTTCGAATTCTATACGCGCGACACTTTTTTGTCGTTTAGTCTTCGTCAAAGTACTTTTCTACATAGTTTCTGCGATAACAAGACCACGTGGCAACTGATCAACAAACAAAGTTTGATGAAAGAGAAACTGTTCGCATCTGCTCTTGTTATCGCAGCAATGTTCGATCCGTTCGACGCTACTTTCTCTTTGCTTGTGAAGTCGTTTTTCATCTGACAGATGGCCAGTATCGATTCACGGACGTGTTGCCCGGCCATTATGAGGTGCTCATCGACAACGATGTGTTTTGCTGGGAAAATCCTAGCTATAGGATCTCGGTTATCTCTGAACGAGCAGAGGTACCGGGTTTCGTTCAGACTGGGTTCTCCGTTACTTTCATTTCTTCTCACGACACAACGGTACTATACTCGGAGCTCGGCGACACGACAAAACTAAAGTTGGTCTTGAACAAAGGAAGCACGAAGCATTGCGTACCGAAGCCGGGCGTGTATTCATTTACTCCGAAAGGTTGCCACGTTTACGAACGATCCTCGTACACTTGGGACACCAGCAGCCTCTCACCTATTTTGTTACAATCGTCCGAGCATAGTCACAAAGGAAGTGTTAAGAGCGTTTCATCGTTGGATGGAATCAAAGTCAGCATCGAAACTCTCGGGAACGTCGTTACGTAAGCATATGTGACCATAATGTGCAGAGACTTGGTTCCGTATCTGTGCGGAGAGTATAAATTAATCATTACGAGCAATCGTAATCACAACACTCGAACACGTTGGTTCACAGGTTGGGTCCTCTGAAGCCCGTGAAAGAGGAACAGTTCTACAAGTACGAGTTCGAGTTCGAAGCAAAGACCGACAACATCTACACGATAACACCGTTGTCGGATATTTTATTGTTTAGTCCTCCGTCGCTGAAAGTGTTGGCTGTAAACGATTGCCAAAACGATGTTGCCTCGTTTATCGGCGAGATGGGATTGGTGAGCTAGCGATTCGCACGATTCGTTGTCCTCTGACAGAAGGATTCTCTAAAGCGTTCACGCACGTGTCTCTTAGATCATTGCTGGCAAGATCAATCCTCCGTTAGAGGGTGTCACCGTCCAAATATTTGGAAACGACAAAACTTCTCCGATCCACACGCTGGTCACGCGAAGCGATGGAGCGTACACCGTCGGCCCGTTGGATAAGAAAATAGATTACAGGTAAAACGCGTTTACTTGCTTAATCGTACCGGCTTGAATTAATCGCCGTCTCATTTGCGATCAGCGTCACGGCAGAGAAAGAGGGATACGTAATCACAGGACCAGATTCCAGCGGAATATTTCTGGCGCACAAATTGGCCGAAATAATCGTGCAAGTCTCCGATCAAGCCGACAACGTTTCGCTACAGGTATGGCCAAAAACTTTACAGCGGAGATGGAGAGGAGAACAGTTTATTGTCGATCCCTGCTGTACAGAAATGTAAGAAACCAGTCTCGAACAGTACCGTTGTTTTGCTCCGCAGGGTGTTCTTCTCTCGTTTTCCGGCGGCCAAAGTTACCGGAAGAACAGCGTGACCGGCGAAGATGGAAGATTGGTTTTTAACTCTCTGTCTCCGGGAGAGTACTACCTCCGTCCAATGATGAAGGAGTATCGTTTCGATCCGCCGTCGAAGATGATTAAGGTATTGGAAGGCGCGACTCTGAAGGTTGAGCTTTACGGGAAACGAGTCGCGTTCAGCGCTTACGGATCCGTGACGTCTCTGAACGGAAAACCGGAAGCTGGCCTATTAATGGAGGTGCAAGGGAAGGCCGATTGCAGTAATCTTCAAGAAGAAACGACCACCGAGGAGAACGGGAATTTCCGTATCAGAGGACTTCAACCTAGGGTGAGCAATTTTCGAACGAATTTTTTCACAAGATAGATTCTCGCTTCTGACCGAAATCATTTCCGCAGTGTACCTATGTATTTCGACTGAAGCCGAATGCGGAAGTAAACACGCACATCCAACGCACCAGTCCCGAATCCATACCGGTGCAGATTTCGCAGGACATTCACGGTCTTCGTTTGATTGCGATCCATCCGATATCGCGCACCGACGTTTCCGTACACGTTGTATCCGTGCAGCCGGACCACTATCGCACACTGAAGGTCAAGCTATGCAGGGAGGATATGCCCGACTCGCCGATTCACACCAGCAAACTAGAGGCACAGCAGCTGACCAAGATCGGCAGCAATTACAACGTCGGGTTCCTCGTACATCTACCGCCGTTGCAGACCGACGGCAGAAAGTACTTTGTGCAGCTCGAGTCGTCGCTCTCCGAGGCGATGCACAAGTATCGCACCATACCGTTCTATTTCGAAGCGAACTCGTCGTTCAAGCACGTCAAGCTGACGTTCAACGCCGAGCGAAAGATCGATCAGAACGAGTTGAGCCAAACGTCTGTGATCGTATTACCGTTTATAATGCTATTCGCATTTGCGTTTCTCAACCGCGAAAAAATCTGGACGTGGATAAGCTCGTCGATCGAGAGGCGATCGAAACCGAGTGCCAGCTCGCGAACCCCCATACAAGCTGTTCCTATCGATCCCAGGGCGGACGACATCATCGTCGAACAAATCATGAACATTAACAAGAAAAAGACCAAGCCGCGCAAGACGTAATCGGCTCCCCCGCCTGCATTATTCTTTCTTTCTTTCTTTCCTTTATACTGTTACCATTCTCAAAGACGGTATTCACGCAACGTTTCCATAAATTGTACATATCGCAAACCATTTCTAAGAGAGAACGAATAATCGCTCGATCCTCACCGAATTGCAGTACAACTACAATTGTTCTTCATAGGTTACCGTTATTTTATTCCATACTAATCCAATACAAATGCGTCTTTGTACAGTTTTTAATTGATCGTTGATTAAATGTTGAAACGTTGAGACGCAAATTTCTTTCGAACCATTTCCACGATGATCCAGACTTGCTCGGAACTATTTCGATCGTTTACGGGGATCTATAGGCCTATCAAATGAACAAGAGAAGATCGTGGTTCGTCAGAGAAGATTATGGAACTCGTCGAGATTTATCAAGTTGCGTTTTCTAACTTACCGTGGAATTTACGTCAAACATACACTTCATGAAATTATATGCCTTGTCGCAATTATCTTTTCCAGCTTAAAATCAATAGGTAAGTCAATACGTAGAACACTCTAAAGTAGTTGTACAGATACTCACTTGCTTCGGTGCAACTGTCGATCATTTCGGCGAAGAGGTCTTTGAACGCATCCGGTACTATCTTTTTTATTAGATTATATTTGATCTCACCAGTCGCGTTCATCTGTTGAAGAGCAGTGAAGAAATCAGTGTTATCGAAAAGAGAATAAAGAATAAGAACCGCTTTTCTTCGGCAGCCTCGGGTTTCAAGGCATGGTTAATTTTCAAGGAAAATTCGAATGTTCAACTTGAAATACTCTTTATGTTTTCTCACGGCCCTGTCAAATAGAACGGAATACTTTTTGTACAACTTTACCATGCCAAATCTTTCAAGAGTGCATTTAAAGTAGCACTTCAACCGATCATCTTCCGGGAACTCTCCGTAATCGGTATCCTCGACGGCTTCTGAAATCGAGTAACTTTAGTTAGTAGTGTGGATAGCGCGAATACATTAAACCCTCCCATGACGCGGTTACCATATAACACGCACCAAAAATTGCGACAACACACCTATAACACGGTACTTTTATATGTAATTCTGACGCGTGTTTCTTATAACGCGCTACGAGTTAGTCTGATTTATACTGATTTATACTAATTCTACGACTGTAAATGCAATCGCGTATTTCGAAGAGGCTTACTCAGGGTAGTCCCAGTTTCCGCGATGCATCGTTTCCTCGTGGCAGCCGTCATTTTCTGAAAGTCCTCCGCATCGGTCTATAGTTCGAACGAACAATTATTGTGAAACTCTCGAGATCGAGAAAAGAACTGGTTGCTGCATGCTGCAGTTGAACTTACCATACGTCTCGTATAGACGAGACCGAATCGAAAGATCAGTATGAACGATAAAATCAAATAGAACTCTGTTACGCCTTTCATATTTGAAGCGACCGAACGCACAGTTTTCGTGGGACAGGAAATCAACTGGTGTAGACCGAAAGAATTGTGCGCGTCTCTTGCATCGACGAGCCGAATATATATGCGGATTTTTGCGATAAATGGAAAATAATAATCGGTTATCGAAACGGAAATCCAAAACTCGTACGCTAGTCGATTTTCCAGCTAACCGAATGGGGATAATTGTCGATATTTGTTTGTAAATGGCCACGATATACTAACCGAAACGTTTAGCCAACTTCCTCTTCGCGTGCTACCTGCCATTTACTAAAAGTCGCGATTACTCGTTTGATTACCCGGTTGACGCTTTAAGGACTTTGTATCGAATTGCGGCATCGTACGAAATTATAGGTAAACTATGGATTCTAGTTTTCTTGACATTGTATCTGCCGGAAACCATTTAAGAGATCTCTGAACAGTTGCGCTGCATCAAAGAGACACTTCGAATATCTTCTGTTAAATAATAATCCCGAAAGAAGAAACTGTTATTATCATTGAAATATTCGAAATTGCCATTGCTATTGAGAAATGTACTAAAACAATCAATCGTAGGTAGTTGTTCGCAATAAGTGTTTGACGCTGCATCGATTACGATAACGAATCCCGAGAATAAATTGCTCTGCTCTTCTCTGCTCTGCACTCCTCTGCTCTGCTTTAGATTGCTTTGCTTCGCACCGCATCGTGCCACCTTACGCTTTACGCCGCGTCGCGTCGATCAAGATTGGGATCAGGATCGAGCCACGAGCCACGAGTTCTCGCTGAATGCGCGACCCACCCTCGAGTAATTTACACGCGTAGATACGCGATTAATCAATCAACGAATCGCAGTAACCCGCTCGCTCTATTTCTAACGCGCGGTCACGTTCGTACACGACCTCGATCGACAATTGGAGCAGTTCATCCAGCGTCGGAAGTTTTGATCAATTCGACGCTTAGACGATCAAACCTTGAAATTTTCGACCGGCGACTCTCAAAGATCATATAGACTGGTATAAAATTCAGACTTTTCTTTTATTATGATCTCGTACGAAACGGTTATGGGATTACATGGAAACGGCTGTTGTTTTGACAGACGATAAAACGGAAAACGAGCCGCCAGGGTGTCGAGTGGCAACGCGTCGGACGAATACGACCACGAAATAACTCCTCCAAGTTCGCGTCCTCCTGGGGCTTTTCTTCTCCCATTTCGCGCGGAATTCGTTAAAACAGGTAGTAAGTCTGAAAAAGGAGAGTGCAGTTGCTAATCGATTTTCTTGTACCCATGCTGGATCCGATAGGCTAAGTAGGAATAAAAAAAACACCACTCACCCGTGGGGATAATACAGCGTAACATTTGTTGAATGCGTACGCGTACTCGCAGTTGTCTCCTTCCGCTGTGAAAAAAGTGGTCGTTCAAAATTAGCGGCCGCGCACGATTAAACCGAACTCGATCGATCGCGTCTAATCAGAAGCGTTAACCCCTTGCACTACGATTCATTTTACGGTTGCAGTGATTAGAACTTATTTGTCCTTTCTAATTTCATAGAAAAAAAGAAGTTTGTATGTAATTTATACCTAGGCATTCTCCAATGGTTTCAACAACAAGAAAATATAATTTTGTTTCAATTTAAAGTTTAAAGGAAATTAGTAGTACGAATATTTAGTAGACTATCTTCGAAATCTTCGTCACGAGTCCGACTCGGTATTATAGTGCAAGGGGTTAATAAGCGGTTAACAAACAATTGCATACACGTACCCGCAACGTATCTCGCAAATATAAACAACTCTTCTATTTGCATTATTATTATAATCGATAAGCAGCTTTCCACACGCTATCCATTTTTGCGTGCGGAGCTTACCGTAAAGAATCGTTTATTAAATAACAAAATATAACTGAAATTAGATCGTGTCTCTTTTCACACGGTAGTCTCGCCGTTTTTTTTTTTATTCAAACTTACACAAAGAAGCGAAAGACATCCATATAATGCAAAAGGAATTTCCATATTTTCGAACGATACTCGTCCACCGTGTGAAAAAGAGATCCAGGTGTATGGCGTGTAGCATTAGTGCGTGGTTATAGCGGAGCGGCGAGGTGAGCTGTGCGATGAACAAAAGCACTTTTACTTTTTCTTTCTTTTTCTTTTTCATTTCATTACATTGGTTTGTTTTTCATCGAATGCTATCATCGATGCTCGCCGCTCCACTATAACCGCACCCTTAGTCTCTGGCAGATTTTGCGGGCGCATCGATCGAGAAAGCGAAAATAGATAAATATCAAATACACGGTAGATACCAAAATATTTACCGAGCCCCTTGCACGTCCTGATCGCTCCTTGGACTTCCGTTCTGTAAGCCGGTATTCTGTGGAAAAACGTGAGCATACCGTTTAAACTGAGGTCCCTCTTATCGTCGACCAGTCCGAATTGCTCCCAGAGGCAGTACATGTAACACTGCGCCGTAAAAAGAAAAAAAGAACAACAAATCGATCAGCCGTCCATCGAGTGAACCGATTCCATCGCTAGGCCCTTAGACCATATGTACACCTATCGACACGGCGTAGATAATTTTCCGTGTCCGAAAGATGAAATCAGCTGAAAGACACTGTGACGTCACATTTTCAAAAGATGTACAAGCTATGCTCATCGACAGTGCCTATGCTTGGCTTACATGGGGAGAGGGGGGTCAGCGGGTGCGCCATGTACACAGTACATGGAAAGAAATTATCTTAAGACTTATCTTGTGACGTCACAGTGTCCCATCATCTTTCGGACACTGAATTCTCGGTTTTCCTATACACATACTATACCTATGCCGGGTCTATTAGTATATATGGTCTAAGGCTAGGCCGCGGCAACGGGGGGGTTTGAAAACTGTTGAAATATTGTCATAACTGTTTTCACCGGAACTACTTTCCACGTGTAACAGTTTCGAACAAGTTATTTTTCGGAACCGTTTCAAGCGTTGCCGCGGAGTCGAAAGATATTGGGCAAAAAGCATTTTTACTTACCTTCAATTGTCGCGATTCTGGCCATATACCATTCCTAACCGCCTCAATATCAACTAAAACGAAAACGAGATGAAATCTGTTCGATTGTTGCGCATAAGATAGAATGGAGTATAATAATAATAATCGGATCGTGAATACCTGTTGCCACATCGGTCTGCGTTTGACAAGCGTTCACCACGCTTGCCGCTTTCGCGATCATCTTGTCGGAGACGAAACTCGGCCGCTTCTACAAAATACCCTCGATTTTAAACAGAGTCGTGTCCGATCGATCGCTCATCGTCAATTTTCGATTATCATTATTTCGCGCGCCATTTTCGACATTCCGAATCGTTCGAATAACCCGCGAGATCGGTATCGACTCTCACTCCTCGACCTCTATCGATTATTCTTCTGTGCTCGATTCCTACCTGATAAATGGCGGCAAGTCATTGCAAATAATCGCGAACGCATAATCGATACACCTAATTGTCGTTTATTTTATCGATAAATAAAGCGATAATCTAAAATAGAAATTATTTACGATCCCATCGAATTATATACACAGTTCCCAAAGATTTCATTTTCACCTCTTTCATTAAAAATAATACGTGAAATTATGTATTTGTCGAATCGTCGAATCAGCTGAAAATGCGTGAGGATTTCGAGGCTTTAGATTCAGAAATTTGATTTTCCTAGCGAATTACCGCCTGCCAGGTAAGCGGGGAGGATGGAGATAAGAGATAAAGCACTATAAAGAGAGACAGAAAGCGGGTAATCGCGGTGTTAGCTCGCGCGTACCGTGTAAAAAAAGACGAGACGAGATGAATTCGACCGAACAGGTGAGAAACGGTGTTGCATATACGTACCCCGCAATGAACGATTCCCGGCTGGCCCAAGCAAAGAGCTAGCAGGATTACCAAGAGCTTCATGACTAGCGTTCGATCGCGTTGTCCTGTTCCGTTCTCGTCGAGGCCGACGAGCGATCGATCTTCGGTCGGAAAACGCGATATCGGATAGGAATAGGAAGCCAGGAAGGATTCGCGAGCGCGCGCAGGGCGAGATTTGACTGGCGGAGGTCAGGAGGTACGGCGAAGGTTTTCGGATTTCGCTGCGATCTCTACACAGCAAAGGCAGCACTATTCGATTGGTTCCGGGCTCCGTGTTCCGGTTCCGAAACGGGGGTGGTGCTCTGCTGAAGCGAGTGGCGCGCGTTAGACGGAGTCGGAGTCGGTGTCGGTGTCGAAGAGCTACTCTTGCTGGGAAACGGGAAACGGCAAACGCGAGGGCGCGACTGAATCAAATCCGCTCGAAGCACCGCGGCAAACCAGACATCCAGACCTGCACACAGATGTACGGCAACCGTCGACACGCGTGGAGCTCTCGACACCAATTCGACTCGAAATTTCACGATTTGCCACCGCTCGAACAACCTCGGAGCAACACCGAGCCGCGCGACGATCTTATCCTACTTGTTGCCCCACGTTTCGCGTTTCGCGTCGTCGGACATTGGACGAAACGCAAAACGAAACGATCGCTCGAAGGAGAGGACGGGACGAAGCCTTTGTTTCTAGGCCAGGGTGCATAAACGTGTCTAAACGCAGATTTGATTGGCGGATGTTACGGCAGCTTACGACATGAGACAGTTACGACCCGGCAACCCTCTACACACCCTCCTGTCTCCTACCTCGTCCGTAGTCCATAGTCGGACGGCCGATTCAAGTGCCTTGTTCCGTTGTCATTAATTTCGCGGCGCGTAGGATAACTATTTACGGTCACAGGACGACCATAACCTCGTTCACCACCGATATAATTCTCAAACTATTCCGTGTGCTTTTCCATGTGTCAAATCTGTCGAACCCCAAGTCAATTTCGAACCTTTCGATTGAAATTTTGATTACCGCATCGAGAACGTTCAACCCTCGTCAGGTTGGGCGAACGCAGGTCCATTCGTATTATACCTGTACATACACGTTGTTTAAAAGAATAGAAGAATAATATTTTTATTTATCAATCAACATGTGTATACAGCAATAACGTATTTACCCTCAATTTCGCAATAATCGCGTATTACATAAAATTACGATATACGTAAATAATTTTACGTTCGTATGTCAATTCCTGCAGGATTTTAACGATAAGTGCCGAAGAATCGAAATCGCTTTTTAAATGAACGCGGTTCCATCGACTTCATAAAAGCGGGAAAAATTCACGTATAGGAAGATTGTATCTGTATGGGTCAATAGAATTCCGGCGTAGGCGAGCGAATACGAGTACAGTCGTCTTTGAAAACTATTGACCAGCTTCGCATCGATTGTGTCGAAATTCAAATTGCCAAATCTAACTCGCAACAGATATCGATCTGTAGGATCGGCATTTGGGAAAGCAATACTGTTTCATCGAAGCGAACAGAACGTTTCGCCAAAGGGAATGACCGAACGAAATGGTGTTCGCTTGACATAACCTTAATTGATTTAGAGTAAATAGAATGAGATTTACTATTCACGAACAACGAATGCCTGTTATTTCGAACGAATGCGCGATACTCGTACGATAATATATATTTCGCATATTCGTTCGATCCCGTCTCTTTTCTATTTACAAAGTAAATTTCGCAGATACTTTGAATGCGGAACGATTTCAGGAGACTGTAGATATATATTTACGTAAATACGGTCGACGACATGGTACAGTCAACTGAATTAAAATTGACGACACCGAAACGTTGTCTCGATACTTTTCGGTAGGTACTGTTTCGAATTTAAACAAACTACTTTTACCATTCGACGATGATTTGTCGAATGTTTTTCATCGTAGAAAGATTGCTTGACAGCAATGTCTAGACGGATATGAAAAGTTTGCGAGAAACGAAGCGTGGACAAAAGAATCTCGACGGACTGTACAGCCGAAGTTGTATTGACTACAGTATTTTCCTCGAACAAGGGCATTTCGGGCGAAACGATTCTTGCAAGGTGTCTCGTGGGCGAAAATATGACTTCGCATTCGCTTGTTTTCACGCAAATCGAACAATTCTCAGGCAAAGAAATCCTCTGAAGTGAAAGTTTCGACGAAAATCCAGCAAGATAAACGAGGCAATTAAATTCCATCGACGCCAAGATCCACGGCCGTCCTAGGCTATCTCAACACGGCATAATGTCAAAAGCGAAGAAGAAACAATATTGCTTGAAAAGCGTTTGCAATTTGCAGTGAAACCTCGATTGCCGAATAGGATGATTTGGTGGGTCGTTCCGGTTCGAAGATTCCGGGATAGACGGAAAGTATGATGACATGAAAATAATTAAAATTTTGAAAAACTTTCTGATAGAGTACTGCCATTGTCACGTGGTCTATTCTTTTTATACGTCAGTTTTCGCGTAGAATTTCAAATCGTTCACGATTTCGTTTCGTTGTTCTTCCTTCTCGGTAAGTCGATTTATAGTTGAGCAGAGATGGGGAAAACGAGAGGAGTGCACGAAACAACGCCAGAATTAAGAAATCGTATGGTCGGAATGTACGAAGCTGGTTTAGGTTTACGAGAAATTGCAGCAGCCGTAAATTGTTCGGTGAGTGTGTTCTAAAGATTGTCCGTTAATATATTTGCTCCATTCGCTTTCGTTCCAAATTATTCATTCCTACTGCAACTTGTTTTATGTTTCAGCAACGTACCGTAAAGAGGTGGTTAAACAGATTCGACAAAGAAGGCACCGTGGAAACACGAGAACGGTGCGGACGAAAACGAGCTACAACGTCTGAACAAGACGAAGCAATAGTGAAATTGGCTACGCAGACACCGATAACAGCCGCAAAGGCTGTTCTCCCTGCTCTGGGACTTACCTGTTCCGTAGACACCATAAGGGAAAGGTTACACAAAGCTGGAATACACAACTGGAGTCCGTCGCGAAAATATATGCAAAGAATTCCCCTTGGGTATATTTTGCGATCTTATTTGATATTTGATCGGCATAGGTTTAAATTTTCAATGATTTTCTGCTAATTGATTTACGCGTTTTTAGGGACACAGGTGGTACGGCTATTCAACAGCCCGTGTGGAGGCCCACTGGAACGCAATTGGGAAAGAAAAAGTCTTCCAAAGATTCTAGTAAAAACGATAAGAGCAGCTCCGTTAAAAAGAAGAGTTCTTCTCGGAAGATCAGGGGCAAAGACGTGTACGTTGGAGATGTTACGCTGATAGAAAATGCAAAGGAACCTACCGAACAGCCGCAATTTGTATTCGCGCAAGAAAATGCTCCTCAACCCCAAGTCAGCGATATGCAAGCACCGTCCCATCCTTTACCTCCGAGTCAAACGGAATTTGGTAATCCGTTGAGTTTGGTTCAACAGCCGCAGCCTGTTTATCAACATTCCGGTTTAAATATCTCGCAAAGTTGGCCATTAGATTTAGTACAGGGGACACACCATTATCCACAGGTCCGTAATTTGTCTCTCTCGCCTCTTACGTGATTACACCTGTCATTATTCTACCGGAACCTTTCCGAATGTTTAGAGTCAACCCGACGCGATACCTCACGAACAATCGTTGCCGCAGCAGCTTCAAGAACTGCGCACTCGACAAGAACAGCAACACCATATGCAACAAGTACAACAGACGATTCCGGACGAACCGCATAATCTGGATCATCAACAGCAACGACAGCTCGACGTGGTACGTCGAGTCCAACAACAACAACAACAACATCAGGATCATCAGGATCATCAGGATCATTTACATGCGCAACTAGTTCATTCGCAAAGTAATCCAAACCTGAATTCTGATAGTTCTAATACTTGTGGTTCTCAAGATAGCGATCAGTCTTCTGGCGGGGAAACCAACCATAACCAGAAGGAACACTCGTCGAGAAATGGTAGCGAGAAAAGTGAATCACAGAAAAAGAAAAAAAAAGGCGGGAAAGCGAAAGGAACATTGGAAACCAGCGTCGAAATTCGAAATCGTATGATCGGCATGTCCGAGGCTGGCTTGTCCACATTGTCTATCGCGCTCGCAATCGACAGATCGGTAAGAAGGAACATGTTCGTCTTGCTGGATTCACGTATTTAAGACCGTCGTGGATAGTAGCCATATACGCAATGCTCATTATTAAATAGGAACGTACCGTTAAAAGATGGTTAGAACGTTGGCACAAAGAAGGGAATGTACAAACGAAGGAAAGAAAGGGTCGACGTCGAATTACGACCAAAGAACAAGATGAAGCTATCGTCGCGATGGCTACTCAGCAGCCTTTGACCGCAGCCAAACACGTTGCGCCCGCTCTCGGATTAAAATGTAGCGTGGACACCATCAGGGAGAGGCTTCACAAAGCTGGTATCCATAGTTGGAAGCTTGGAAAGAAACAGGGGTCGGTGTACATAAAATTATACCGTACGAATGTATACTTCAATCGAAATCGATGATCGAAAGCATTTTTGTTGTTTCAGGGAAGGCAATGCTGTTCACACGGTACATCTGTGGCAACCCAGTGGAAATCGGCCAAATAAACCGAAAATCCCCGGTGAAAGGAAAAAGAAGTCGAACGGTAATAAAAAGCGCGATCAAACGTCGAATACGCAAAAAAGAATATCTACCAAGAAGAAAAAGATTGATTGCGCTACGACAAAAATGATTGCACCGCCGACGAATATAGTACCGGAACAACCTTTACCTTTTCATAATCCGACGACAAGTAAGCTGAAACTGTCTGATCTTCCTCGAATTTGATACAACGATTCTTTGGGAAGAAAGACGAATGAATAACTTTGGAAATCCACTATTCAGTGGCGAATTATGTTTCAGGCCCTAATATATTGCAACCTGTTCACAATATCTCTGCAGCTGGTCCTGCGCTTGTTCAATCGCAACCACCACCGCCACCAAGTGGGCCACACCCGTCTGCACCTCAAACGATACAGCCGATGGGTCCTATGATGCAGCAAAGACCGGATTGTCGACTAGCACCGAGTATCGTGCCACCAGTTTCCGGACAAGGGAATACAGGAGTCGCTTATGCATCCTGCATGGTCGGAAGCAACAATCACGCTGGACACGGTATGGAACAACCGGATCCCTTGAACTATGAACCCTACATATGGAGTTTTTAAGTGTCGAGGATTGAGAATCACCGTTAACAAAGATGAGTTTAGTGAAACGTTTGCATTCGGACACAAGTGAGTAAACAATATTGCTACAGTTTCAAAGGTAGTAGCATTCGTTGTCCTGCTAAATCTAATCATTCGATTGAATCACTTGATACAAACTGCGAACTCGCGATTACAGATGCATGATAATTTTTCAACATTTCGTTTTATTCCGATCAAACGAAGCATGGAGTTGTAAACATATAATACGGTAAGGAAACGACGCAAAGATCGTACTAATATATTTTTTATGAATTCAAATTACGTTACATCAACGTAGTTCGACGGATAAATCGTTTATGAAATAAAGTATAACTTTATTTTACCGTTTTAATCAATCAAAGCACGTCGATTTAAACAAATTTGAATGAATTCAAATGAACGTGAAAAAACACGTTAACATTATGTACATAGATACACAGATATAAATATATATGCAGTCAAGGATATATATTACCGAGAATAAAAAACAAATTATACAATGTTTATTTTGCTATCATGTATTTTGTCTTCGGATCGTCACCGTCAAAATATAATGTCAATGGTAACGTGATAATTAAAGTAAACAATGCGAAACCAACAAATTTTGTACGACATCTCTATTAAGTTTATATTATAGAAATTTAAAATATGGAAAACCATGACTGAACAAATATGCTTACGTGGCATTATTAATACAAACATGTGATTCCAAGTAGTCTGTAAATTTTACCATTCTTTTTTCTCTACCTTTGTTTACATACAAACAGGCAAACAGTTTTATTTCATCCAGTTTGTTCCCCAGTTTCATGCTGAATTCTCAAACCCCAATAACGCTAATCTCGTCATAGTCGTAATCATTGTAACCGACCAATTGACTCTATCACGTAAGTTCCCATATATGTGAAACATTTTTTAACATGTCCTGTGGATCGTTTTTGTAGAACATGAAAAATCCTTGAATTTGTGCAGGGCTAACGTTTCTCTTTTGCGATAGTATATCTTCACCGAATTTTTTAGCAAGGTCACTCGCCTGGTTCACGTTGTTTTTATAAAATCTTAAGAACATTTGCTCCACTTGTGTAGTAGTACACCAACCTGAAAGCAAATGCACAGTTAGTATATGTTGCTACTGGTACACTTGTATTTACATATCCCCTTCGAATGTAACAACGCTTCTGCTTTATGCTCATACCTATGTATTCTTTTACGTCCACCCGTCCTGGTCTAACTAATGCAGGATCTAATCTTTCTAAGTAGTTGGTCGTCATAAACAGAATTCTTGCCTCTGTGGAAGCAACACCATCCAGACAATTTAATAAACCGCTGAACGTTACTCTGTTCAAACCATCGTACGCAGCTTTAACTGCAATGAAAATACATTGAAAAAGATGAGTTACGTCGAGAAAAGATGTGTGTCGGTGGTATTTCCTGTTAGCTAAGTTTCCATCTTACCTGCTTTACTCTCTTCTCTACTAGCAAATGCAGCGTCAACATCTTCTAAAAGTATAATAGATTGTTGAGGAGCCATAGCAAGCAGATGATTTAATCTGTCATCTGTTAAACCTCGCTCCGATAAATTTAAGACGCAAATTCCGCGTTCTAATTCTCCGGCTAGTGCAGTAATGAATGACGATTTTCCGCAACCAGGAGGGCCGTGCAATAGATATCCTCGCCGATATGGAATGCCTTTAAAATTAACAAACAGATTATTCCTCTTATCTTCAACTCTTTCTTTACATTCTACCATTGGTGACATACCACGATCGCTATACCACACAGAATTATTTATAAATTCGCGACAGTCGTTCAGTATTTTGTCGGCGATACCAATATCTAACACAACCGAATCTAGTGGCCTTCTTTTTTTAGGATGTCCAAATGGTCTCCATTCATTTCCCAAAGCAGTATACATTACCGTCTTGCCTTCGTGTTGTTTCAAAGCCATTTGTCTTGCTGCGATTAACAAGTTTAAAGTTAAACTCTTTTAAATCGTAATTACGTGCACACAGGCAGTCTTACCCTCTTCCAAAATATTGAAATATATGTTTCTGTCTCTCCCGAATGCTGTCAATTGTACAGTTTCCCATGGTATGCCCATTTGTATATCCAATGTCTGTTGTTCTCTCGTTCGTTCTACTTTTATCCAATTCCCTTGGTACCTGCGAGTTTCAAACAGAAATTATAAACATCCGCTACAACAGCTTCCTCTTGATAATCTTCTAATAGATGGATGCGATCTCATACTTGTCATTGTGAAACGAAATATCAGAACAGTAAGTACTCTTATTTCTAACCTAAGGAAATGAGTTCCAATACTTGGTATGAAATCATATTTAGTTTTTATGTGACCTGTATCTCTTTGCTCGAAACTTGTTTCAACCGACAGGTGTTGCGTGTTTTTTGCACCCTTATACGTGATCCATTGCAACAACCACTGGTAGCTTTTGTCGCGACACGGAACCTCCAAAGTGATCATGTAATGTCGCCTAGATTCGACAACCATAAAATTAAGAACTTTCAAATCGAGAAGCATCCTATTCGTTTAAACGTAATTATCAGAGTAGCATTACCTAAAGAATATCATTCCCGCTTGCATTCCTTTACGCAACAGAGCTGCTCCGGCTCCTATCCCAAAGAGACCAAAGCCAGCTCCAAAATAAGGATTGTCAGACAATGTCTGTACATATTCCACAATAGTCATGATAAAGCAATGCTTGTTCTTCAGAGAATAATTAATAATAAATTCATGCGATAATCATTATTTCGTTGCTAAAGAAGTTTCCAATACCGCAGAGTACACTGGAGTACACCATAATGCTGCGCTATGCACGCCGCACGCATGTACGCTCTGTAGAACTATCGATAATCGGTACCGGCGGTACCGGCTATCGATATTTCTCCACAATGGTTGATTTCACTGCGTGAGAAATTCTAGGGAATTTTACGACCTTCTTTCGAATCATGGACCTAGGTCCATGTTTCCAATACGTGTTGGTAAGCTTAGAACAAAATACAGCCGCACTCTGATTGGTCCGTGTTTTTGTTGTGTGAGCGCTCTCCTCAGTGCTCCACTATAATCTCGTACCAGAGTATCAGATGGCTGATGGTTCTCTCCCTTTGATTTCAACTGCACCCTGCCTCTCATCGAAGCACTCTTAGTGCCTCACAAGAAGTCCCTCGAGACGGCACAGGGGAATTGGGCAAGAATGCGGCAGCAAGCCGTCCGATTTGGTCATTTCACACGAACTTTCGGTTCTAGCCGAATTATTGGCTAAAGTGTGTGACGTCAAAGCATAACCATTGGCTGCGAGCGAGGACCCCCTTTGCCACTGTGCCGTCTCGAGGGACTTCTTCTGAGGCACGGACAGTATGTCTGGTCACGGTCTTTTTTTTTTTTTTTTTTTTTTTTTTTTGTTAAGGGAGAGGGGAAATGCATTTACGCACTAACCCCCCCGGCCTTGTCGCCGGGGAGAGTGTCGGACTCGCCCGGTCTGGTGGACCGGGAATACCGACTAAAACCCCTCTCCCGGGACCCCTTCCTGGGGCCCCTTTCCTGCTCCGGTCGGAGCTATCGGGCCGAGGCTCTGCTTCTGGCAATTCTCTCGGCCCCGACTTTACCTCCGTTCTTCTCCACGCCTGTTCTTGGCTATTCATGTCTGGTCACGGTCTGGTCTTTATATTTCCCCTAAGTCCGTGGTTGTGACCTTAGACCATATATATATACAGCCTATACCTACGCCGGGTCTATAAGTATATATGGTCTAAGGTTGTGACTAACCTGGCAATGGCAGAGAGAGGGTAACTGTATTCCCCTCAATTCGAGTCAATTCCCCTAATCTAGCGACACTGGTCGGAATCGCAATGAAGTATGCGGAATTTTCGTTTTCGACATGTTGGCCGACCTGTAATTGATTCGGATGCAGTATTACCACCGCTCCAACCAATATTATTCTAAAATTTTTTTTAAAATCATGTATCCACGAACACAAAGAGGGAGACAGAGAGAGAAAGAGAGAGAGACGGTCGGTCGTGTGTCCAGTACGGTAACAATCGGTGTGCGTGAAGATATAAATGCATGTGCACGCACTAATGATTAGACCTTGCAAGTATGCGAGGCGAAAGATAGCGTACGTGGGAAGGAAAGAAAGAGTGCGAGTCCACTGAAAAAGTGTGTGAAAGAGAGAAGGAAAAGACGGTGTTAGAGGGGTAGTGAACGGTGTTTCAGTGGAAGCACTGTGCAGTGGCATAGGACCGCGGCAGCGGCGGTGATTCAGACTCCTTATCAGCCTCGAAAAGTCGTGGAGAATTACAGGGAGTGATTCGTCGACATCGGGCGTCGATTCTACATATATACGAAATGAGGTGCCATTGATAAAACTTGGAGCGCCGCGTGGTTCCGCCTCCGCCGTGCCCGAACGCGGCACATCACGGACGTGTGGATAAAGCGGCGCCATATACACACATATATATACATACACATACATATATACGTATATATATATATATGTATGTATATATACGATATATAATCGTATTTTTTCTTTCGTGAGTGCGAGAGGACAGAAAAAGGGAGGAGTGAAACGAGAGCCGCGAGAGAACGAAAGAGAAATCGCGAAACTAAGGGAGGTTGACACGGAAGGTCGGGGAGCGAGGAAAAGAGGTAGGGATCCGTGGATGCGGCGCGGTGTCTGCACCCGTGCGTGAATCACGCTTTCCGAGGCGTTCGTCTGTCCCCCGTTTTCGAGTACACCCTGTACCCCACGACATTGACCCGATCGAGGACGCCAGAGCGAGTACTCACGCAATTGAACAAAACCCATAAACGAGCGACGTCGATTAGCTTTACAAAACTGTCACTCGCGGAGGAGGGGCTTTGTCCCTTGCTCCCGTTTCATGTCTTCTACCGGTCGCCCGAAGTCCTTCTGCCCGTGCTCGTGATACAGAGCCGGTATCAGAAACGTCGGTCAGCCAATATCCACGAAATTCAGAGAAAAAAAAGAGAATGGTCACCCTCCTTACTTGGCAGTAGGAGTGAATGGCTCTTAGGACATTAGGCCTGTCACAGACAACTTGGTGGTCTTGTCAACAGAAACGATTCTGTACGCACTGCGATTCGAAACCTTAGTCTTTTTTTGGAATTTCGCAAAACGTCAGTACAATTGAAACAACAGCCGTGGCAGGAGGCAGCTGAGCTACGGAGACCTCGAAGTAGAAGGATAGAGAAACGCAGCAACGTAGGATAGACTGGCAACAAAGGGACAGGAGCAGAGACAAAATGTCAGATGAAGAAGATAAACCCCCTGCACCTCCCGTGCGACTTACTTCGAACAGGTAATATTTCATTTATAAATTTTGTTTCTTACGCACAGTATAGATTAGGTTTCCACCGATAAAGAACAATTCTTGAAGAATAATAGATTGATTACTTACCATTTGTAACTGTGCATTGTACGGTATAAATTTAATCTGACTAACATACACATTCATGTTTCACATATGTTGATAGCCAATATCAGTTTATCATACTGTGAGCTCTTATTATTTTCTTTGCGATATGCACATATCTGCGTCCCCTTAAAATAGAGGTACAGGCACTAATTTAGTAGTTGCTAAAAATAAAATCCTACAGTTCAGATGCAATGACATTCTGTTGTGGGAGAGCATCCTTTCAAGTCTTTCCATGCAGCTGCACTTCTGCACCTTACAAGCAAAATATAAGATGTGTGGTACTTGCATATAAATAACTTGAATTAAATATTGGTTTTGCGATTTAATACAAGCTGCATATTATTTAATTGCATATGCTACTGTATTTATTGAGAATAAAATATTATTTACAATTCTGTTCTTTATATTAGGTAAAAATAATTATTATCTTAATTTATATGGAAATATGGATGTTACTCTTTAATTGTTATTTAGAATATAAATACTTTATAATATGTGAACAATACTGAAGAATGTATTAAATGTTTCAGGAGTGAATCTGCACCTAATTTACCAGTGGATATGCGTCCATTGCCAAAAGAACCTGATTCTGATGAACGTAAGAAAAAAACATTGAAAAGCAAAATGAAGGTAAAAGAAAACAAGGACAAGCCCAACATCAGTTACCCCACCAACTTTGAACACACGGTGCATGTTGGATTTGATGCAGTCACTGGTGAATTTACGGTAAGTTTTTTGTTGTTCGCAATTTGTTACTATTGTTCAAAATGCACTCGCTTCCTGCTTTGCTACTATATAATGGTACGGAGTATCCAAGTGAATATTCTGTAAAAATAACTTTATTTCATTTCAATACATTACTGGTTTGATAAATTACTCCACTCTACTTAAAGCTGCAAAAATTTGCAAGACAAATACTGTTAAATCGGCATTTAGAATTAAAACGATTTGCTTTTACAGTGAAAAATTTATTTGCACTTAAAGCAAAGGTAAAATACATTGCAACAGTTGGAAGTTAATGAAATTTTGCGTGTACTTTATTTCAAATTTCATGTTATGTTTTAATGTTATGAGATTTCATATACATAAATCATGTACTCATTTTCATTATGTATTCATTGCATAGAATTATGTGAATGACCTATAATGTATTGGTAAGGATTAATATAATAAACTTTCTTCTTAGAAAAAATAAGATATTGATGGATTTTCCGTACCTAAAATAAATTAAATTTTCATCACCTGGTCACATGTGTATGGACACTGTGGAAAAGTAATTTGGTAATTTGTCTGATGCTTCTTATACCTATTATTTTTTCACATGAAAAACTAACTAGACACGTATTTCTTTCAAGCTGCCATTGAAAGTAAGTAACTTCAAATAACGACAAAAAATAGTTTGCCTGCATCTTTTATTGTATCTACACATAATTTGACTGTTTGTTTTTTGTTGCGGTTAATAAAATTACATTATTATTTATTTATTTATATTTTTTTTAATTCAAAATTTGGAGTTTATAATAGATTACAGGCATAGCTGCTTTAGTAGATTAATAAACGCTTTAGTCAACGTTGCATTCGATATTATTGCTTTCTGGCAACACAAAATTTCACATTGGTTTGAATGCTTAAAATCTTACTTCCATACGTCAATTAGATTCTGGAATATTTTATATTTGCACGATGTTCTCTTAGTTTATGAAACTTAGAGAATTAATCTGTGTGATTAAATACATTCTGTATCACTTGTTTCTACTCTTACATATATATATACATATATATATATATATATATATATATGTATATATATGTACATACAACATTAAAAGTGATTATGCTAAAATATTGTATCTTATCTTAGGGAATGCCGGAAGCTTGGGCGAGGCTGCTTATGTCTAGTAACATCAGTAAACAGGAACAGAAGAAGAATCCACAAGCTGTATTAGATGTACTGAATTGGTATGACAGTAGCAGTAAAGAAACAAAAGGTTCCAAATACATGACAACAACAAAAATGGTTGGAGTAGTTGGTAAGCTATCATTTCCTTAAGGATGAATTCTTATTATTAACAGAGGTGTGAGAGAACCCCAAAAAGGAGAGTACCCGATGGTCGGGACGGGTTGGGAAAAGGCATCGGGTAGAGAACCCGTCCCGATCCGACATTTTCGGGTTCTCACACACCTCTAATTATCAATAATTCAGTGAGTATAGACTAAAAACATGTAATTGCTTTTGAAGCTCCTATTGAAAGAGCAAGTAGTCCCAGAAGCATGGGTATAGGGGTTGGAACTGGAGTAGGAAGCATTCGTGGTCAAGCAATGTCACAGGCTTCTGGAAGTTCTCATTCTCAACATTCACTCAGCAGGTGAGTCTTTTTTACAGTTTTCAACATGCGCGATTAAATATTCGCTGAGAAACAATAAACTTACAGAGTAAGTAGCAGTAGTCCCAGTAGTACGCCAACAGATGCTTGTGCAACTAGTTCCGAACAGGAAGACGATCCCCCACCACCTCCAATTTCTGCTAGACCGGAACGTACAAAATCAATTGTAAGTAACGACGTCTACGTCTCGCGAAAGATTGTATTGTTTGTTTCGTGTACTTTCGCGGATGAGTACAACAATACAACTTCTTGCGACAGTATACAAAGCCCATAGAAGAAGAACCACCACCGCCAATAAACACAACGTTAGGTTCACCTCAACGAAATGGAACACCACAACAACCACACCAATCGCAATTGGATAGAAACAAGAATCAAGCAACTCCTACATCGACAACGACTGATCAAACGAGACCGACACAAAGCGATAAAGCTAGAAAGAAAAAAATGTCGGACGATGAAATATTAGAGAAACTGAGAACAATTGTGAGCGTAGGCGATCCTAATAGAAAGTACACGAAAATGGAAAAAATAGGTCAAGGGTACGTTTTAACATGAAGTTTGTACACGAAAATTATCTTGAAATGCGTCAACATTTTTTTTTATCTATTTTTCAGTGCTTCGGGAACAGTGTATACGGCAATCGAAACATCGACCGGGATGGAAGTTGCAATAAAACAAATGAATCTTTCACAGCAACCGAAGAAAGAGTTGATAATAAACGAGATATTGGTTATGCGGGAGAACAAACATCCGAATGTTGTAAATTACTTGGATAGTTACCTTGTAGGAGAAGAATTATGGGTAGTTATGGAATATTTGCCTGGTGGTAGTTTGACTGATGTTGTGACTGAGACTTGTATGGATGAGGGTCAAATAGCAGCTGTGTGTAGAGAAGTCCTACAAGCTTTGGAGTTCCTGCATTGTAATCAAGTTATACACAGAGATATTAAATCTGATAATATCCTGCTTGGGTTAGACGGCGGGGTAAAACTAACAGATTTTGGGTTTTGTGCACAAATTTCACCGGAACAAAGTAAACGAACTACCATGGTTGGTACACCATATTGGATGGCACCAGAAGTAGTTACAAGAAAACAGTATGGTCCAAAGGTAAATATATTTTACAAACGGAAGAAAGTGATAAATTTGTCGCATTACTGATCAGTGAATTGGAATTCCTAGGTGGATATTTGGTCATTGGGTATAATGGCTATTGAAATGATAGAAGGAGAGCCACCATACTTAAACGAGAATCCTTTGAGAGCATTGTATTTGATTGCAACCAATGGTAAACCCGAAATTAAAGAAAAGGATAAATTATCGGCAATTTTTCAAGATTTCTTAGATCAATGTTTAGAGGTTGAAGTGGAAAAACGATCGGCAGCTTCAGAATTACTCAAGGTAATTCCAGTGTAATACACACATATGATATATTAGTATAATTGTACAGCATGGATACTGTGTGTCGGGATTAAAAGGCTATTCTAGTCTAGAACACGATATTCAGGCTAAGTTTGGAACCTTTCTTTAACACAGAATTAAAATATCAAAAATGTAAATAACTGTTACTAACTATAATAATGAGTTGTTTTGATATTATGGTAGAGTACGATATTCAAATTTGTATAACCTCGTCCATTTAAAACATTTGAACAACCTGGTTGAGAGGCACGTTCTTTAAGAAAATGAAACATAATGGTTCCTTCTCATATTTCTAGACTAAAATATCCTCTTAGGTTAATACTCGAGGTGTGCGAGAACCCGAAAATGTCGGTTACCATTATCGCAAACCGGAATATGCTCGGGAATCCCGATATATTCGAGAATCCGTCTCGATTCCGAATAAAATTCTCGTCCCGTCCCCGCCGACTTTTTCGGGTTCTCGCACACCTCTAAATAGTTAGTTACTAACTAGTTGGTAGATGAAATAAAATTGATTATGAGGTATATTTTCTGATAAATTGCAGCATCCTTTTCTGAAACTAGCAAGGCCGCTTGCTTCCTTAACACCTTTAATAATGGCAGCAAAGGAAGCTGCGAAAGGCCATTAGCGGCAGAATTCTTGTTGGCATTTCTGGCCATGCAGTGCGACCAGAAAGATTAAGTTTGCGATTAAAAAAAGAATCATCCTCCCAAAACGGAACGGCACAATAATTCAATAATATATTATAAATATTGAATAAACATATATAAATATATAAACATATATATAAATATATAAATATGTATATATATAGATATACATGTATATTAGATATATACATATTTATATATATATAGGTCATAGATAGATAGAACTTATCCGATACCTTGAGAAGTATCGAGAAATGGTTTCAAAGTTTTTAAATTGCTCGATTCTCGCATGTTGCGAGGAAACAAAGTTAAATCAGAACTGTGAACGATCTGACGGCAGAAATCTTGCACTCCTCGACGAGTTTTTATTGGTGACGAAGAGCTCGCCATGTCTTATTAAAATAATCTCAAAGGGAAAAGTAAGAATTGTACGAATAGGTTGTTGCCTGAGGAGGAGCTCTTGTACCAATATCAAACTGCCGTCGAGGACTTCCAAGCGACTGTCAGTTATTTTCTAAAGATATAAAAAAAAAACTAGTATTACTGACTCTAAAAAATTGAAGATCAGAGTTAGCTACAAACATACATTATTTATAGCGAAAACCTTATTAGATAATACCATAAAGAAATGTGAACAAGTACATAGGACCTATTCTAATACATTATTATGGTTTAACAAGAAATCGTAGGAAGAAAGAAAAAAAGAAAAAATTGGTCTTCGTGTCAGACTTATATTTTTTGAACGAAGTTACGGAGAACAGAGCAATATGTTTTCAGTCTTTGGTCTGTCAGTATGACGTAGGTATAATAAGCGATAGCCTAACTTGTTTTAAACGTTCTCAAGAGATCACGTTCTTGTCGGATGAATGTTAGCGAACTTGGATTATGTTGTATTAAGTTAATGATCTTAATGGATATTTTTACGATTTGGACATTGCAATCCATGCATTACATTTATGTGTATATAATTTCAAGAAGATTGATTTTACCGTGTAAGGGAAAAGTTCATGATGACTTCAACATACGCGAGTCTTATTTAATGTTACTTCATTTTGTGTAATTGTAAGATAAAACGTAAGTACTTTTCTCATTTGCATCGCTCATGAGACATGTTGAGACATTGACCTTGTTACTAAAATATATTAGTTATAAAAACATCTTTCTATCCATGGACATGTGTCCTGTTAACGTGTGTTCTCCAATACAGGTCGTAAGAAAAAGAAAAAAAAACGTAAAAATGTCTTCAACGTGTCTTGTAAGAAACGAACGGATAAGTGACGAAATTTTAAAACAAGATTCAGATATAGGAGCATTTTGTGACATTATAAAGTGCCTGTCTTGTCATGTTTAGAGACGTGAAAAAACTCGCGCTAGATTCCTTGTAATCTTGAATCATCAACAGGATAATTTAATATTTTGTTTAAAAGAATACGAACAGACACAGACGTACACACAAATCAACTGAGAAGATAATGAAAGATATACATGAATTTACGTTAACGATTGTACGGGACAAGATTTCTATATGGTTGTACTACACTAAACCTAATAATTAATGTCTTTCCTAATTGTATTATACCATAAACATATATTAATTGCTGAAGCGGAAGCCTTGGACGTTTTAGTTTAAGGAACACAGACTTTTCAGACTTGTCATTTTTAATTCTTTTCATCATCATTACGTGTAGAACATTACTGTAAAGTACCGCTAATGGACGCAATGTGAGAATATAATAGATATCAAGGAAGTTAATGATATATTGCATATGAAATGATGAAAAAAAAAGAACAAGTGCAAGGAAAGCATACATTATTTGATAATAAAAGAGACGTATATGCAATAATGTATTCATTATTTACTGAGTTTATTGTTTTCGTAATACTATCATTAAAAAGCCTGATTAGTTTTTTTTTTATAATAATTAAATAATGTCTAATTATACTTGACAGACGAAGCAGCTCAGTTTGCAACGCGCCCTTACGCCCGACTTAGAATCGCATGCTGAAGGGTAATTATATTTACCTCTAACGAATCCAGGATTACAATTTATATAGTCCTGTTAGACTTATCTCGATGTTCGAGAATGAGCTCCCGCCATTTCAGCATGCATTCTAAACTATTCGGGAACTGTAAGTAATGTTTGGCGGTATAGGAAAAACAAAGTAACTGTGCACGTCTAGTATTAATGAAGGAATGCGTTTTGTGTAAACAATACAAAAAGAAAAGAAATGCGTGCGATTCAGGGTCGAAATTGACGTTAACTCGAACGGACATTACTGAACGAGGTCCTGCATTTTCACAAATATCTGTAGAAGGGAAAAAAACGTCCATTTTATGTAATTGTATTACTGCGGCGGTGATTAAGCATATTTCAGCTGAAGCAGCTATCTATATAAGATTTATTTTTATTTGTAAATCGAGCCGAACCGGGGTGCAAAGTTTACTTGTCCATATTTTTAAATACCACGTAAGACTATTATAGCAGGTTTACGATTAGGCATGTGAACATTCTGAGTGAGATTCGTTGTTTGTTGAATGAACCCAAGTACAAAAGTTGTATCAGTATGCCTTATCATAATAAAACTGAGCGCCATTCACCAATTTAGAATCATTGTTATTATTTTATTGTTAGTACACACAAATCGCAATAATATAATGTTGCAAACAAGACTTGGATAAAAATGTGGACAAGGATAAATGTTCTCGGTCCTTACGTCTCGGTTATCGTTCCAAGTGCATTTATGTATTTCCGTAAGAAACTTATTCTGGTCGGTTTAGAACTATACAAAATAGGTTCCTATGCAAATCGAGTTATGAGCACGTGTACTCATGTTTTTGTAACTTTTTTTTATGATGTTTTTGAAAATGCTTTGAGATCTCAATATAGAACAAGAAATCAGGCCTACCGACGAAGCCGTTATATTATTTACATATTCTAAATATTATTAAAGTTTTAACTTCCGAGTTTTACAAAGAATGTCATTTCAAACGGTGTACCTCTCTTTCTATAAAATTGGCATTTGTTATCGCAAGAGAATTTGGTAGAGAATCTGGTTTCTCAGGAAAAGCTAATATTTAACTTAAACAGTGTCGAATTTAAAAATGAAGGAAAGCAGGAAATGGATAATGAATTATTGTAAAAATAATGCCTAGAATTTGCATATATATTGTACTGTAACACCTTTTAGTTTGTTTTGAAACGTTACAATATAAGGAAACATTTTATAACAAAAGAATTGTTCTTCCAATGTGATCCTTCCCTTCTTATGTGAACTCAATACAGAAAGTAAATATTTTCCATTTAAATAACGTACAGTTAATAAACACGATAACAAAGTTTACAATGCACTTGCACGGTTTCTTCAGACAAATAAATAGTTATTGTTATTTACATATTATGCCCATTACATGTAATATAAAAAAATAACTGAATGCTTTTGCGAATTATTTCTTATACATTTTACATTAGTTTATTAAATCTTATATTTTACACACTCTAAATGTAGTATCTTATTCATTTAGGGTGTATTTACAGATTCAAGGCTATCTTAAGATTATATTAGTATTGCAAAAATTAATATGACATAATTTATCACTGCATTATGCATAAATACACATATTTATATTCTCGTATGGAATCTATGCTTCTAATAATTCGAGACGAATTTAGTATTCATACAGTATAGACAGAGGAGCTGCTCATAATAAATATTCAATATACATGAAAGTATTGCTCATAATATTTAACGTAAAAATATTTTTTTGCTATGTGTACGATGTTTACATATTTTCATTTTAAAAGTAACTAAATTTTCAAAAGGTAGTAGCAAAATCTAATTGAAAATATCATATGCAGTCAGTATTTGTTAAGAAATATAAACTTTTTATCAGTACAAGTTGGACTTCATCATTCTTTTCCTAAAACTTTAGTTAAAGTTCCTTTTCCGCTAGTCTTATGATGGTGTCTTCTTCTCCTCTCCTGCTGAATGGAAGTTTATCGATGCAGAGTTGATGCAAAATCGCTTCCTTGTGGGTTTTGGACCATCATTAAACACATGCCCCAAATGTGAACCGCACTTCGAACAGGTTACTTCAGTCCGCACCATATCTGGGTTTGCGATCAGCAGTAGTAGATTTCCACCAACTGTGCGTCAATTGTCGACGCAGTTTTTGTGTGTCAATGGTGAGAGTGAAGTGGTGGTAGCGGAGCAATAGGAAGACAAAGGAAATAGAATAATAGAGTGTGATTAAACACAGACCAACACCTTTCTTTTGTGCACTTTAAATGCTTTCCAGTAATAGCAGCACCAAACAAAGTGAATCGATATTATTCAAAGCAGTAGGTAGAGTAACAAATATTAAGCAACAAATATTAAAACCTCTGCTCTAAATGATTTAATTATAAAAATAAAAGGTTAAAATATAACAAAAAGCTTGTATCATATTTTATTCTTTAAATAACCAGCAAAATAAGAAATAACTACACAATCTACGCATAATCAATACCCATAATCTTGTTTCTTGCTTTATTCATCCATCGAAGATCTCTCTGAATTCCGATTCCATTTTTAATTATATTGATACTGTACAACTGAATTAAAAGAGTTATGAAAACCTTGAAAAATTACTAGGCATTTAGAAACATAATTATTATAATCTACATGGTACTGCATTTCATATACCCATAATACTTTTCATTTTTCTACATTCTTTTATAAACAAAACATAAACGAAATAAAAAAAAGATACAAATAATAGTGTCGAGACAGTGTCAAAGATTACCGAAATATATATAAATCATATATTTTTTAAAAACGAATTGAGATAGTATGTTAAATGTAATAGATCAATCATATACTGTAAGCTTGAAGTTATAATAGTAGTATGTCTATTAAAATCATTATGTAAAAGCATACGTGTTAACTATAATTCGATGAAACAGCAAGATATGTTAATTTTCCTTTCTCTCATACAAAAATATAACAAAAAATTATATTTTACTATACACCTATGATCTTAGTTTCACACAATAGATGATGTAAGTCTAACACAATCACACTCTAAGCATTAGCATGCAAGGTACAGGAGAAGGAGGAATATTACCTTCTTTATATACTAATATAATTGCCATAAAATAGTAACAAAGATTTTTAATTCTTTGTAAATATGTTAAGAAAAAGACATAAATCTATCATACAGATTTTCGTGCATCTCTGAAGTATACTATAATGAAATATTTTAATAATAATGAAACAATATTAATTTAACCATACATGTTCGCGCTATTTATAAAATATAACAAAGAATAAACAAAATATAACGAAGTGTGAGTTCTGGAAGGCTTAGGAATGGCAGAACTAAAAGTTTAGGATAGGTTTTGTGAAAGTATGAATGTAAGAAAAATAATGAAGAATGTTTAAGTATGGTAAATAAATAAAACTCCAAAATCCATATGAACAATATTGGATACTATCGCATATAAACAGACCTTCGCGCCATAGAGTTTATTTATCTACCATTTAAGCAGATACTTTTAATGAGTGTAATATTATATATGTAATAAATATTGTTATTGTACTAAGAAACCGAGCATAATTCTAAAAATATTTATCAGTAAAAGTAAAATTCATGAATCTGCTTACCATGCGTTGTATCTTTGGTTAACTTGACTCGTCCCTGTTCCAATACTTCGTTGAATGCAGGCCAACCACAGCCGCTATCATATTTTGTATCAGAGGAAAACAATTCTTGATCACAAATTATGCAAGTATACGTGCCTCTTTCATAAAATTTGTTGTAGCAACCACTGTAGGGCCTAAAAAGGGAAAGAAAAATGGTTAGCAGCATGGACAAGCATGCACATGCAGGAAGTTAATTATGAACACCTATGTTTTATTTTTAAACTACTTGGTCATGACGCAAAGTCAAGCCAACACATGCTCTTGAAAAATCTATTTTTGTCACACGTCACCTAAAAGTAAACCAGTTTCCACCATATTGATATTTTTGGAAAATTGGATCATAAATATTAGAATTTTGTTAAAAGCACGCAATTAAAGAATTACAATGATCCCCTGCTAAGCTACTGTTTAAGAACCTTCAGAAATATTAATAAAAGATCGATAAATTCAATCAGCTGATCAAAATTAATACTTGACTCACGCATGCATACATAACTTGAAATTGCAAAATTAAATTATTACTATTAACACTTCTACTGTGCATTTAAACGAAAGGGACAATTCCGATATTAGTCCATTCGGTGTTGAAAATTTTTATAAACAACACACGAAGCGGCGTATACGTATTGAAACGTACGCAATGCGTGCATAGAATATTCAAGTTGTTCAAAGTGCTGTCTCGCGAAAGGAAAACCTGCATCACCCTCATGCGACTTATAAAGTATACGTTAATAATCTGACACACGCCTCATTCCATAATAAGAAAATTCAATTCACATCTGACGTACCTTTCGGTGCCCTTTTCTTGCGTTATATGCCACTGTAACGGCGTCAAACGTTTTTTTAATTCCTCCTTATCAATCTCCACAGTCATTCTTCTAATTGTTCCTTAAAACAAGTTAAACAGAATGTGGAATTGAATAGTGATCCCGGTAACACAAAAAACAACACGATCCGTCTTGCCGCGCTTTCCTCGCAACTATGCAACTATACGGCAGAGAGAACTCGAAGCGGCACACGGCTTGTTCCTTTGAGACATGGACGATCAGATTTCGTGACCTTGGTCTAACCAATCAGGTCCTCCGGCGATCAGATTTGATAATTACGCTATTATGATGACACGTGGCTTCTGCACTATACACAACTATACAGTAAAACTAGGTAACATGCAACTACGTTTTACAGTTCAATATAGCGCTAGTATTTAAAGTGCTAGCTTTTGTTAATTATATACGTGCTCGCTACAAAATGAGCTAATATACATATATATAAATACGTATTTGATACGTATAAGCGACAATTTTTGACAGTCATTTCTTATCAGCGAATTAATTTGGTATTATAAGAATTTATATATTTATATATGTATTGCGTCATAAGATATAATTGTGAAACTGCGTAAGTACTATATCTTGTCTAAAGCTGCAGATAAACTGTGGAAAAGTTTATAGTGAAAAATGTTTATTATACGTGCTAGAAACAAATTTTAAATCAGGTTTTAGTAATTAGGATTTAGTTGACTAGAAATTTTTAATTAACGGTAAAAGAAAGTGTATAAATTATGTTCGATATACATATATATATTGTTCTACTTTACTTTTTGCCATGATTTTTTGCTATGCATATGACGTTTGTATAAGTCGATGCATGTTCGATAAAACGCGTAGTTACATCAATAAAATAAGAATTAATAAAATAAAACATATCTATTTCACGGAGTAGTAATACACTACTCTGGTTAAAGTGAATCATGAAATTACAAGATACAACATTGGTAATAAAATATTTCTACATATTATTATAATCGTAATTTTTATTCACGTGCATGTATTCAACGAAAATGAAGAACAAATTATATCCAAAACTACACCATACTTTTGATTAGTATGATTAAAAATAATATGGGCATATCTATGAAATAGTATATAACATTAAAAAAAATTTTAAATACTTGAAAAATTATGTTTCAATGTTTAAAATTATTAATTAACATATGATGTGATAGCACTCACTGAATCGATGATAAGAGACGATTTTAGAAAATAAATAGTAAAAAATGCCTGCATGAATAAAATCAAGTTCCAAATTTCGATGCATACCCTTTATATTATAAATAAACATATTACCCTTTATATTATAAATAAACATATATGCATATTTTCATTTATATTTCATTTTAATAAAAACTAACCCTACTACTCCACTTTAACAATACGCGTCTAATCTAACTGTAAAAGTTAACTGTGAAATCGAAATCTACTGTGTGTGCGATACAAACCTTTTTGAAGCAATAAATTCCTTGTGAGCAAAGTTAAAGGTCGCAGACGCATTGACATATTCCTGTAAATCGTAAATAATACAAGTTATGGTTATACTTTTGTAAATAATCTCACAATCATTGTGACATTGCTCACGTTCTGTTTTGGTGAAGTATTGTGTATAATTTCGTACTGTCAATGCTAGGTCATTATTATATTGTTGCACAAGTGTAATATTGTTTACATAATAAATACGTCTGAAAACACTATGCGAATTAGTGTCGTCGGTACATCCTTTTTCTTTTTTCGGTTTTGAAACAGGACGGAATTACGTTGGTGTTCGAAGGTATACCGTTTCCGAACACACCGTTGTTTGTGGTTTCATGCCCAATTGTATAGTCTCTTATGTGTGTAATGGGTCTGTGTTCTTTTGCTATAGCGGCCTCGACGCGGCAAATCTCGGGAATCTCAGCGTCCGACGTGGATCAACACGATTTTTCGGCGCAACTCCGCATAAATATGTTGTGCTAGTGTCTTAAAGGATAAGAACAATGAGCTTCTCTAGCGATGAAGTCAATTTCTTGGTTTACCGATATCTACAAGAGTCCGGTACGTTCTCTGAAACATTTCCTAACCTCTCCTAGAAAATTCACATACATATCAATAATATTTGAATTTATTTGATTTGTACGAGTCACTTTCGCATACGATACATAGATTTCCGTCGCAATAATCGTCGGAATTTACGAAGAAGCGATTAACTAAATAATTTCTTGAAAAAATATTGTTGCAATTAACACAATCATCCTAATTTAAATGATGATTGATTTGTTATACTATACAAAGTGTAATACTGATTCTGACAAATAAGGTCGGACCAACGTCGACGTATTCATTCCTATCGAAAAGAGAAAAAAGAAAAAATGGAGTATCGATACTGCGCTGTTGTGGATGAACGCATTTACATTTGAGCTATATACAATAATGTAAACACGTTGATGTTGGTCTACTGTTTTTCGTGTGTGGTGTGCTGGTCAGTGAGCTACAGCTGTTATTATGTTCTTTTGGTAGGGTTTCAACATTCTGCGTACACATTTGGAATAGAATCACATATATCGCAAAGTAACATAAATGGAGCATTAGTACCACCAGCAGCACTCTTGTCCATTCTTCAAAAAGGATTACAGTACACGGAAGCAGAGATATCAATAGGTGAAGATGGAACCGAGCAAAGGATGGTGGAATCTTTATCCCTTATCGATGCTGTTATGCCAGATGTTGTTGCGTCAAGGCAGAATCAAATCAATCAACAGAAACAACAGGTGAAAACAGAAGTGCAAGATACAAATGGAGAAGAAGGTAATTTTAGTTTTTGTTACCAATAATTTTGTGATCCTGGCACACCCTGGTTTATAAAAGTATTCAAATTTTATGGACCTCCTTTTTAGACCAGGTATATCAAAGGACCGCTTTAGTTTACGGATTTGTTTTTGAGCTATATTTTGTTACACCATATGCATTAAAGAGTTGATGTTTTAACTAGTCTAAAAATATATTTTATTACTTTCCGAAAACAATGGTATAGCAAAATACAGTTCAATATTAAAGGTGTAACATATCCGTAAATTAGGAGCAAACAATATTGTTTTATTTTGTTATAACACTTTCATGGTGGGGTGTTTCATTTTTATACATTATTATCGTAACATTGCTGCCGGTCACGTATACATAACATTAGTCATGAAAGTGTTAGAAAGAAAAGAGTATATCGAATTTAATATATATTGATCAATTTACAGTTGTTACCTCTAATGAAGGTGTAGGCACAAATGAGAGAGGAGGAGATAGGACAGAAATGGAAGTGGACGAGCAACAACAAGGTTCAGGTGGAGCGAGTAATGCTAGTGCAGTTGAAATTCCAGAAAGTAAAGCTACAAAATTACGTGGTCACGAATCAGAAGTTTTTATATGCGCATGGAATCCCACAACTGATCTTTTGGCATCTGGTTCTGGAGACAGTACAGCACGTATTTGGGATATGTCTGATAATTCTCAAGCACCGAATCAACTTGTCCTACGTCACTGCATACAAAAAGGTGGCACCGAAGTACCAAGTAATAAAGATGTTACTTCTTTAGATTGGAAGGTATGTTTTATGCTTAAAAATGTCTATTTATTAGAGGTGTACGAGAACCAGAAAATGTTGGGACGGGTTACATGTGTATATATATATATACACATTATTTGCAAGTAATGGCAAACATTTATTGTCCTTTTTTTCAGTGCGATGGTACTTTATTAGCAACGGGAAGTTATGATGGTTACGCAAGAATTTGGAAAACAGATGGTAGATTAGCTTCAACTTTAGGTCAACATAAAGGTCCAATTTTTGCGTTAAAGTGGAACAAACGTGGAAATTACATATTGAGTGCCGGCGTGGATAAAACAACAATCATATGGGATGCAGAAAGTGGACAGTGTACCCAACAGTTTAGTTTCCATTGTGCACCTGCTTTGGACGTTGATTGGCAAACAAATACATCGTTCGCTAGTTGTTCTACAGATCAATGTATTCATGTGTGCAAACTTAATGTAGACAAGCCAATCAAGAGCTTCCAAGGTCACACAGTGAGTACATACAAATAATTGGCAGAAGTATTTATTTTTTGAGTATAACATTGTCATTTACTGAATTAATTACAGAATGAAGTTAATGCTATTAAATGGGACCCTCAAGGCAATTTGTTAGCTAGTTGTTCAGACGATATGAGTCTCAAAATTTGGTCCATGAAACAGGATACATGGGTGCACGATCTCCAGGCTCATAGCAAAGAAATATATACAATTAAGTGGTCACCAACTGGACCTGGAACACATAATCCAAATATGAATTTAACTTTAGCTAGCGCATCATTCGATTCGACAGTAAGGTTATGGGATGTAGAGAGAGGAGCATGTATACACACACTTACAAAGCACACAGAACCAGTTTACAGCGTGGCATTCAGTCCAGATGGCAAATTTCTTGCTAGTGGGAGTTTTGACAAATGTGTTCATATTTGGTCCACTCAGGTAAGACAGTTACATTTATTTCTATTTTCTTTTTACTGTATTATATAGTACTATATATACTTTTTATTAAATTGCGCAGAGTGGTCAATTGGTACACAGTTATAGAGGCACAGGGGGAATATTTGAAGTATGTTGGAACAGTCGAGGCGATAAAGTTGGTGCTTCTGCATCTGATGGCAGTGTGTTTGTTCTTGACCTTCGTAAACTGTGATTGCAACCATGTAAAAGACTATATTTCATTTCACGGACTTTTTACGGTTCTAAGTTACCTTCCATACGTTTTGTTTTATTACAGTTCCACTCTTTACTTTTTAAAATACTAGCCACGTTACACAGTCGCTTGAACTGTTTGTGCTTATTGAATATATTTCGAAAGAGTATTAATTATTTATATGCAGGACTGAAATGTGTCAATAGTAGCTTACGTACCGTAAACAAATTTCAATTGGAACGGAAAATATAACTTTTCTTTAATTCTTTCCCAGAGATTTTGTTAAAAGTGTTCAGGGGAAAAGTATTGTACATTAGTATTTTCGGTAATTATATATTTTAGCGATAACATATTTAAAGCTCATCAACATCGGTAAGGAACCCCGTTTCTAGATTGTTACCCCACGAAGAGTTAGGTTTGTACAGCTTTTAAATAAATTTGGTTAGATTTTTTGGGTAGAAGGTGCAGAGAGAAGGATAGTGCCCCTCGCGCCCTGAAGGACGAGTTCGTTCATTGGGAAAAGGCGGAGTTCGCTATAGTCATCCTATCAGTTTTTTTCGAATATCTAAAAACTAAGGCCGAGTGGAGAAGTTGTTCAGAATGATGACCCTGACAGCATATTTCAAGGTCATGAGGAATCGCTACAGTATATAATTACCGTATTTCCAATTGTGACACTTTGTACAGTGAAACGGTTTGACAGACATTATATTTCCAGAGAAAAGTAAAATACGATCTTCATTCGCTCGAAGTGGATGAGGTAAATGTTGTAATTGTAATGATAATGATAATAATACTAAGTATTATATAAACATCGATAATGGATAAAAAAAAGAATAAAATTTTTTAAAGAACAGTAAGAAATGGCATATATTTTTATTACATTTTGTTGATGTGTGTGTGTGTGTGTGTGTGTGAGAGAGAGGTGAAAGAACACGCAACACATTAGTCTTAAATGAAGTTTATTTCATTTTATCTACTTTTTGTGCAATTTATATCATCAGAATAAAAAAAATCGAAAATAAATAACAATATTACATAATTTTTTAAAATAAATAACTTATATCTACTTTATGCACAGTACTTTTAGAATGCATATACAGTTTTTAACATGTTATGTTATATAACATGTAAATAATGATAATACATAGTTATATCTATTTTCTAACATCACCGTAAACATCAGAAGCGTTAACTGTGTTTCATTGCTACGTCGTTACATTTCTAACACGTTGTTGATGTAAAATCATTCGTATGTGTTATATTTCGTTTATAGATCAATAGATAAACAAAGATATTAAATGAAGAGAAAAAGATGTTCTATTAAATCATTTTAATAGGTGATATTTATTTGTTTCGTATTTTTAACACTGCATAAAAATACTTAGGACTAAAATCCGAACAATTAGAAAACAATTTACGCTTCGATGCAGTACGCGGATATAATATGTGTATACGTGTACTTGTTAAGGGGCAAGCGTTCTAAACATAGTATACATACTCATTAGTAACACGTAAAAAAGGAATCATTGATTTGCACACACTACAGTATTTCTTTGGTATATCGTCTGACTGGAACACAGTCAATTCTATCGTGAATTCTAAGGATACTGTAGATGCGAAGGAATGTAGTCGTAATAGCATTAACATAAATTCGAAATAACATTTAAGAAAAAAACCGTATATGTAAAAGACGCTTCGGTAAACATACATATATCTTTGAAACATTTATTTCCAAATACACTTATTGTTCGTACGAGTGAAATGTCTTCTAACCAAAACTGAAGGTTAGTATATCAATGCTAAAGTAACAATTACATTGCATTAGGTGTACAATTCTTCCTTTTACATACAACATTTAACCCTTATTACAAACAAACATTAAAACATTGAAGTAAATACATAAGTATCTAAAAAACAGTTATTGTACAGCAAGTAAGTACAATTTCCTATTACTATAATATTTCATGCCTTGGCGGATTTGTTTGGAATGTGTGTGTCATCGTTAATTAAATAATTACAATAAAATACCTCGCGGTATCGCCATCGTTATGCTTTCGAAACTTAACATTAACATGAAGTAACATTTACAATAAATTACATGAAAAATTGTACATCGGATGTGTCTTATGCGGGGGCAAGGGGAGGGTGGTGGTGATGGTGGTGGTGGTGGTGGTGGTGGTGGTGGTGGTGGTGGTGGTGATTGATTAGACGGACTTGGAAAAGATCACAACACATAATACTGTTCTGTTTTAGGATTCCACGTGATAGAAAAGGAGAAAATAGAAAATAAATAAAATACTTGGACTCCTTGTCGCGAGCTTTGTCGTACGTGGGTGAAGAGATTCGTGTGTCGTTTCTATTTTTTTCCTTTTCCGGGCATCGTAAAATTAATCTAGCTAAGTAGGGGTACTGAGAAAGGAATACTGGAACATTTTTACAGTTTTCTTAAATATCCTGAGCCATTAAAAACTATTGGCACACATCGCATCGTGCTCGGTACGCGAGTAATTTGCAGGTAGCAGGGCAGCGGATGAAACGGTTTTCAAATTATGATTCTTGCATGCCAGAGAACATACTGGGTCTATGGTAAACCATGAGGAATGTTACGAATAATACACAAACTATATGTTAATTCTGTTGTTAGTTAAAAAACCGTAATAGCGCGTGTTGATTGTGATTCCATTGTATTCTTTGAGAAGACGCTTAGAGTACACGCAATTCGTTCGTCTGCACCTGCAAAACAATAATACAAGTTTCTTCAGTATCTACATGTAACAAATTATCATCCTATAGTTCAATCTACTATTTCATCTAACCGTAGCCATAAACAATTGTTTCGAAAAATGACGAACTTTATTCTGCACTCTTTTCATGCAGAAATAATTACCCTTCGTGTCTGGTCGTCGTGTCTTTCTCGAAAAGCAGCATCGTTTACCTGGAGCCAGTCATCCAGTCTTCCTGGAAGCTTTTCCGGCGCCATACTTCGGTCATGTATCTTTTCCTCCTGATCAATCGTGAACTCGATCCCGTTCCTCGTTCTCGAGATGGGCTTGTTCATGCCTCCGGTGAACAGGGGCAATGACCTCTTGCCGATCACGTCCAACAGGCGACGATTAGCATCGACCTGCTGTTGGTCTTGCATGGCTTTGCGCCGAGCCAATTCGAGAAGCACTCTTTGACGAAGCACGTCCAGGTTGTTCACGATCGATAGAGATCCAATCCGCTTGGTCCGGACCACCGTTGATCCAGGATCGTTACTCGAGTCGAACATTTCATTCTGTAAATTGCAAAACTCGGTTATCACATTAGTCACATATTGTTTTTTACTCGGTTATATCTCTAGAAAACGACATCGTGATGTCGTCAAAAATAGTAATGAAAATGTGATTGGATCCCGCGAGAGACCTCAAGGTCGCGGGCAAGATCGATTCGTCTGTCTCGCAGAACAGCGAGACAATTCGTGTCGTTATATTTTTATTTCGATCGTTATTTTCCGAGATTAAATTTCAATTTATTTATTCAGCCTTCCAAGAGTGTCGTTCGCCGGGAACTCGTTCAATTCGGGTAATGGATCGACTCCGGCAGACCTAAAAACGAAAGTATTCCGACGAGGACCCCCCGTAACACCTTTTATGCGGCAGTTAATTTTTTCGACGCCGGCTAAGAGAAAAACGGGCAACATCCTAGGTATAGAGAAAATAAAGCAAAAACGAGGGTAGTTCCGGTGCACGTCCACCGTAATTTCCGTCGATAATATTTAGGGTTGGTGCGTGAAACGAGGAATAATTCTTCTCTCATAACCGGAGCGTATTATTCTTCAATTCGCCCGGGCGAAACTTTTCCCCTACGTCGGATGTTAACGCAATAACGAAGATAAATAATAATGCGGACAATGAAAAACACGATTCGACGGCGGAACGGTCGACGAAAATGATTAGGTTAATATTTCGTCCGATCACGTGAATATTAAAACCCACGTGGATTCCGCACAATGCAACTTTCTCTCCCACGTGAATAACTGAAGTATTCCAGTGGACCGTGTCAACGCGAGGCGAGACGTATTGAAAAATTAACGCGTCGATTGTCAGCAGCGATTATGTCGTCGTCAAAAGAAAAGGAAAATGGAAGGCAACGAATTATGGATTACTGTTACCGGGGAGCAAATGCACACTCGCGGTGCGACGAGAGAACCGGAAAAAAGAAAAGGAACTGCAACGAACGATCCTCATATGTGCATCGCGCCCGCCATCCTTGCGCGATATTTCCCTCATTTTATTGCCACTTCCGCACGCACGCACACACGCTCAAGAACACGAGCAAAAAGCCCTGCGGCTCATTTCGAAAGAGGTCCACGTCCACGCATCTCAGGCCTCGGAATTCTTTGCGTAAAACCGTGCTTTCATGTTCGTAGCTCCTCGTTGCAGAGAGGAAATTTTTTAAATATTTAGATTACTTGGCGTGTGGGTTGAATCAGCTAGAAATCATCAGTTGTAATTTATTCTCCCGAAAGAGTGAGGTTTAATTGTTTCAAGTCGATTGCGCGTTTGTTCAAACATATCAAGAGTATGAAGCAGTTCAAAAATATTGTTTAAACAATCGATCAATTCAATTTTTGCAGTTGAACACCACAAGCGCGACAAAAGTGATAACGTATTAATTATTAATGAAGATATCTAATTTTCAGAAGGATTGTGCACGTTATATGTTTCTGGCGAAGTCCACTAAAATGCGTATTGCACATGAACGTTAATTAACAGCTTTTTCCCGGAAGTAGGTTCCTATCCAGCAGGTAATAGTGGCTGCTTCTGAGATAATTTTAATTAACGCGTGGAGAAGAATGGTACACCTCGAGAGATGGTAACGAGGTCTTAAATCGGCCAGTTGTCGTGGTTCAATTTCAGACATTATTTCCGACTGTGCGCAGGCATTGGTCCGGCGTGATCATTATCATTTCTCATCCAACGCTATTGTTCATGGGCGCCACGAGGAAGATCTCTCCATTATGCCAATGTTCAGCTATATTTCGGCAAGTTTCTGATTTTGATTTATGTACCGTCACAAGAATAAAATGGAGAATTATTCTAGTCCTTATTCATTTTTATTACTGTGGATTTTATGCACTTATGGTAAAAGTGAATGAAAAAATGAGTGGAAAAACGAAACAGATAATACTGATAAAAGAAGAGATACGTTTTCATCTGATTTATATTTTTTATGATCAACTTGGAAAATTCTAATATTGAAAAACAATAAGTTTTCATAGGAATGTTATGTCAATGTTAATGTTACGTCGACGTCGAACGGCCATCGAAGCCATATTGGCTTCTGAGGGAACCATTTAACCTCGGAAAAGTATTATAGGTATTTCAGAAAAAAATGCTTTTCCATTCATAACCAGCGCGTGCAAATATATATCGCATGATGAACCGATGATGTTGTAACGCTTGTATTCACAACGTCACTGCTGTTAAATAAACCGGAAGCCAGATCACGCGGAAACGTTTGATTCCCTATACCACCTCGGCGAGATGTACATTGACTCGTTCTCGATTCGCATTCTGAATTCAATTCTATCCACGAAGGTGTGTATCCACGACAAGTCAATAGTTGATGGACACACGGTGTTCCGACCTACGCAGGGACACGATGTATGTAATGGTATTATTCGTCGCGTATCCATTATTCTTAGAGGCCACACACAAGGATTTTAGTCACTCGTTCGTTACCGGTTCAGAACGGATGATTTTCGCATTGCTGGCTGTCTACAGAGTGTTCGAAACGATTCTAATCATTCCAACACTGTAGAAAATGCTATTTTATCTTTGATGTATGATTTATTTTTGTGAAAGACAGAGTTGGTGATTTTTAACACTAAACCTACCACTGTCAAATGACCGGTTTTCTATTTCATAGTTAGTGAAATTATAAAAACGCTTTCATAGGAAATGACTGAATTGACTTCTTCGTTTAAGCACACATTATAATGAAAACCGTACAAAGTTTAAGTAAATTCAATGTTCTCACTTGCCTAAGGTGTTTCACTTTTATATGTTTTGTGCTTGGTAGGTTTAGTGTTAAAAATTACTGAGGTGATTTGGCTAAAATAAGAAGATAGCGAGATTTGATTTTCGACCTTGGATTTTGATTTTCTTAACATACCTCCAAGTCCGGGATCCGATGATTGATTAGCAGCAAAAATGGTGCTCTGTCCCGGGATAGTTCCCTTTCGTCGTAAGTGTTATATGACAATGGTTGACTCTGTGTCATAGTAATCAGGAAGAAGGACATCAGAATCTTGATGAAAACCATTTTCTCGAGTAAAGTTATCTGGAACAAAAAATACACACAATGTTTTACTATATGAATGTAGAATACGCGTACGTTTTATAAATACACAATACATAAATATACGTATAAATATGAAACATTTTCAATATTTTAGTACTAGGTAGTGCTAGCGTTAAATACAATAAAATCCTTCCTTTGTTTTTAGCATTGAACCCGAGTTATACTAATATGAGTTCAATTACTGAACTATCAAACAGATGTGGATATAACTAATACATAGGTGTGCTAATGCATTCCTGGGAAAGCTACAAAGAAGCATGAATTTTCTCGCTCGGAGGATTCTGTGAATGTGGGCTAACGATTTTCTGTAAAAGCTACAAAAGAAATATGAAACTTCTCGTTTAAGGACTCTTTGAACAGCTGGAAAATGAGTGAAAAAGGATTTTCCTTTCTATTTCACGGTGATTTTACCGATTCCTTGGTATCTAGATTTCAGTTCAGGAAGCCATTTCGAAACGTGTTTGTTTGCACTGTTAACATCCGGTCTGAGGGTGTCTGTTCTTTTGGTACTCCCCTCTGATGGAAGTGCCATTAACCTCTTCCCGCTATACGATACTTCTGCACCACTATTCTTCCTTTCGCTTTCAGCGTCTTTATCGCTCTTTTTTTCTACCTTGGACAAGCTGATTGGATCAACTTCTGACAAATAGAGACACGGTAATGCGATACTAGTAGAAACATTCTTTCTGCTTTAATTGGAGAAAACAAAATGATTTTATCTATATTCGAAACATGTAAGTTATATTTATTCAGAATGTTAATGCGGGATTCGGGTATATTGTGACCCAAGGTTTCAAAATGGTAATTTAGTTCCTCAATTTCTGGAGATTAAATAAATGGATACCTGTTATCTTAGTAACATCAGAAACTTTCACGTGTCTAGTACCTGGTGTAAAAGAGTTCAATTTTTCCGTTTCGATAAATTCGAATTGGAAGAAAAATTTTTAAATGAAACATTCAATGGAATTTTAATAACCAACTTTAATCGAGAAACAGATAAATTTTTCCATTTCAATCAATCTCCATGAACATTATTTCAATGCACGATGCTTCAATATTTTCCTTCGAGATTAATTTTCGACCGTGAGGAATCCGCGAACAGTGCCAGACAGATTAGGTGACTGGCTATCAGGCGAATTGCTCTGTTTCAATTGATATGTCTATATTTAGGCGAAGAAGAACGTCGAGCACGTGCAACAAAAACGGGGTCAAGTTCGATAGCGAATGAATCTGGTTCAATGCGCTGATGTGGACGTCAACGATCGTTGTTGATGCCGTCAAGGACGTCATCGTTGTCGAGTTCATTAACACCGAGAGGTTAATTTGCGTACGGTAATTTAAGGTTCCTGGTTCCCGCTTTCCAATTACACGCTGGTTCTATCATCGCTATATACCTGTTGGAATCAGACCGAGCTCCTGCGATTTTGCTATTGTGTGCCGTTCCTATCGGTGCCCTGTAATCGACGAGCATCGACAGAAATTTTTAATTAATAGTCGAGCTGCCTGGATTACACGTTGCCGACGGAGCATAGAAACATTTTCAACGAAAAGTCGCTGAAGCTCCACTTCGAATCTTTCTAAAAACTTCGGGTGAAGTTGAATAATAGAAATAAATATCTATGTAGTAATAAATTTAGATTACTTTTATTTTCCATAAAAATGCACAGTCTAGTTGGCAGCATTTATGTCAAGAATAGCCTTCATAGTTACAATATTCTATTGAATTATGCTTTTGTAAAATTTTGAAGGTTGTCATAAAGTTATGAATTCTCCGAATATGGAACAACGCGGCAGGCACGAAATTAATTTAATTGTTTTTACGCATTTAAAAATCCCGGAAGTCACACAGCATGACGTTGGCAGCGAATGTCGGTGTTAATTTATTTAAAGTTTCTCGGGACGTTGTAATCCCCATTAACTTCGTTTTATTCAGGAATTCACAGTGTGCATGAAAACGATAACGTTAGAGAGGACTTCGCGAGTTCCCCATCTCACTTTAGCCTACGCATTAGCCCTGTCATTGAATCGCGCTTTGTTCTTGTCTTCTGACTGAAACCAACAACACTATCGTTTTCATTGTACTGTTAAAGGATCATAACTCTATTGATAATGTCGATACTCTTACTGTTCCAAGAATAACATTGCGCTTCACCACGGTAGATGATTATTCGAAGCCGCGGATAGGCTTATGCTACGTATCTATTTGAGAGTTTCACTTATGACAGCGGAAATGTCGATAGCAGATGTTGTCACGGAGAAATTGTACAATAATTAACATACGTGTTTATCTAATAGAATTATCTTAAGTGTTTAAAAGATCAGGAAATAATCCTTTTTGCCAAGATTATCTCGCGTTATTCTTTGGTTGAGAACCTATTGTGTTTCATTAGTGAGTACAATAATAACTCCAAAACGTAAAAGTACACAGAATAGCGAGAATCGGTATTTTCGACGAATCCTGTAATCCTATAAATGCAAATTCGGGTCAGATAACGCTAATACCGTTTCACGTTTTACGGCTGCTTTTTTTTCAGCAAGATAAAACCACCATCAGTTGCAAATGAAGATTCGACTGGCGTTCGTAGTAATTAGGAATCGATAGTGCCAATACATCTCGACGCGACGCAAGGTGCGAAGCTCAAGGAATTCTGTTCGATAACTTTCGATTATTAAACAGGAATAGTGAAACATATATGTAGAAATAAATCTGATCATTAGACTGCGGATTTTTATGCAAAAATTGTTCTTAATAATTTTTTCTTAATAATTGTAATAAGATGGAAATAGTAGAACAATATTTTTAAATGTTTTTTCAATTTTGTACTTGATCTGGTCACGTATATTATAAGTGCATAAAATTTACAATCAAAAAGAGAGGAAAATTAATACAGTAAAAGTTACACGTTTCATTTAGTATCGGATGAAATCGTAAAAAGAATTGCTAGACAAATACAAAATTATGACACAGTATTTAGGTTAGTTAAATATTAATTGCACCGTTATTGAGCTTCGACTTCCCCGGCGTGCAAATTTCTTTGGTGGAAATTGCATGTCAGTATCAGAGAATGTTATGAAAGCATAAAACATTGGAAAAGGTTAATAAGTTTGCAACTAGAATTTCACGTTTCGACAGTCCATGTGGAATAACTTCGTGGATTTTATTGTTCAGAATTACAAGTTCTATTGTACAGACAATAGTCCACGGATTTTATGCATTTACGGCAAAAATTAATATGGTCAGATATAAATCTGTAAAAACGGTCAAAGAATTTCAGAACTGTTTTATTCCCAGTTTAGTAAACTCATGAACAGTTGAAATAAATTTTTATCGAACTCCTGTCCCTTGCAATCGACGCACAAAAATGTTTTGCGCTACTTATATTTTCATGTGGGCGTGTTTATTAACGAATGCGACGCGAGCTCGCGGCGAAATTACATTCATCGGCATCTGTGGCGCGAATCTCTAACAGAAAAAAATGGCGGAAGCGATGAAATATTCGCTCTGTATGCAAATTGCAACCGTACGTGTATCTGGAAATTTTTCACGGCGACCGGAAACCGCGGTTGCGGTAAATCTGCGGCATTTCCCGATATTACCAGAGCTAACTTCGATAGATTATCGAAACCCTAATTTTTTCCAGTAGGATCATCCGAAGTGCAAGCATTTGCACTTTGCATTTTGATTGGACAGGTACCGTCGATCTTCAAAAACCGTCACAAGCTTTCGCTCTCTTATAATTGTCATTTCATTGCGTTTCGGAGTGCAACGCGCATTTGTGGAACAGCAAACCCATCAATATGGCGGTTGCAAATCATGGAATATGCCTTGAACCACCGGAAGCGTGTTGTCGAAGGGCGGGAAGGATTAATCGGAGTATATCGATTTATTGATAGCGCCCTTGGTCCTAAATAAGCTGTTCTCCCAAGGTAATAAGTCTTTAATGGCATTCGAAATATTTTTTTGATTGACTGAAACAATCTAAATACATCTGAGATTTATCCCATCGTTCAGAACTGAAGCAAACACAGACATTATTATTTTTAGAAGCCGTAAAACACGTCACTAATCAAATCGAAAGAGATTTTTAGAAAAGTCCATCAGATACATTAAATTCTAATAAACCATTTATTCTAATTCCGAAGTAAAGAGCTTGTTCCAGTCATGAGACGGTTCTCTTTCTTTCATTCTTTGGCTGAAGCACATCAATCCAACGCCCCCTCGAGATTACAGAGGTTCCAGGTTCATTACAAACTGCCGCAAAGTAGTTACATCGATTTACGCGCGCTCGCAAAGGTCTGAAGAATACCTCTTTACATTCCTTTGTTAAGATCGATCAGGCAACCGATAGAAGTTTTCCCCGAAAGGCGGAATTTCTCAGGCAACGGAGTGTCTCGCGTACTTTTCCTCCCTTCCTGTTGGAGCGTCCACGAATAATTTCACGCCTGTTGCCTCGCGGAATATTTTCTCCTATTCCCCAACCTTTTTCCCAGGTACTCTCGTTGCCGTCACCGGCCTCGTAATTAAGGTCTTAGCCCCGCGGACGAGCTTAAGGCGAATCCTTAATACGAGAGCGCCGCACCAAACTTTGAAAAAAAAAATCCTCGCGACGACGAAGACGCGACGTTACGCTCGAATCGGAAACGCGGGTCTGCACACGGGCCGCAGAAAACTGCCGCTGCGAAATTTTCCTCTCAAGACTGTCGGAACTTTGAAATGTATGTCTGTTTGAAATGTATTATGTATGTATGCATTCATACCGACTACGCATTCGTTTTCGTTAACACAATGATATTTGTGGGCAAATATTAATAAGTTCTGTGTTCCTCGGCTTGCTATTCTTCGTTCATTAAAGTTTCATTTGGAATTTGCATGCAGTAGCGTCTTGGGAAAATAGTTGAAAGAAATTGCAGAAACGCCTCTTATTAACACATTGTGTGCAGTTCCGACGATTTCACTGGGAGTATGTCTAAAAATTGCTCTAATTACTAATACACTATGCGAGCGTTTTTAGTTCCTCGATGTGACTCGTTGTCTAAATCAGACCTCGGAATTATGTGCTCGCGACGGCTGGTTTTCGAAGGCAACGCCCCCTCGACCCGGCCGCGTGTCTCGCTCCCCGTGGCGGCCCTAATTCTCGAGGCAGCTCAGGCGCGTACCATAGAGTGTTACAATGTAAGCGTCGGCGATGCGAACAGCTACGTCCAAACTTCCCGTAGATCTTACCATTTTGCCAAGCATGTCTAAACGTGCGCGAAAATCAAGTTATCCCATATGTTAATACAATTTGGACAATATAATTAAAAACTATTTTTAAAATTTATTCTCCGAATTTATTTTCTACAGCTGTTGTCCGAAACTATCGTGCGACATAGTGGAATAGGCCTACGCATTGACAATAGTACCTGGACGGTAATGTGGAAACCTATTGATACGGGTGTCGCCCTAATGCACCACGCCTAAGGAGTTCCGAGCACTGTGGGCCGCCACGGGGAGCGAGACGCTCGGCCGGGTCAAGGGGTCGTAGGTCTGGTCTAAATGATTTCTTATTCAAAATAACACAAGTTCGTAAATGTTCTCACTGCTGTATTTTACTAATTTTTCTTATTAATGAAAAGAGCAAAAGAAAATAAGTTCGGTAAAATGTTCTTTTAACTTGAACGATTCTCGCGTTAACAGCGAAGCTTCAGCAGTCCCATTCCTCGAACTTAGTTTATCGCGGCCGGAAAGCTTCTCGTGGGCGTTTCATTTCTGTTTTACCGCGGCGAAGATAAAAAAAACGGTTGTCTCTTCTGAAAAAGGTGCTTACGCAATGTTTTTACGTTCTCCGTGCGATATCTCACGCAATATTGCGACGATATTTCGCGGCGTGGGTACACGCGAAAGTTGCTTCAGTGTTGATTGCTTGCCAGATCGCGACGATAAGTTACACAAGCTTCAGGACTGACCTGAATCGTTCGTTTTCGCGTTAACTTTTAAGCAAACCGAACTTCCCGAGCCCTTCTACTTGGTTCGCTTTATTAAACGTCGTCCGATCCTTCAAACATTGACTTTTGCTCGCGCACGCATTACCGACGGACACTTCCAGGGAAATTTGCGGCCGCGCAGCGCCGCTGCGGAATCTCTTTTCGTAGTTACGAGCGTAATTAATAGAGTACGCTCGCAGACCTAACCGCCCGGTGAAATACAGGCTTTAATAAAGTGTTGTGAAGTCCTATTCGAGATCCGGCCCACCCCCCCCCCCCCTCCCCATGACACTTGACACTTGCCAAGCCAGCGCACTTTAAACTTCTTCGCAGTTATCGCCAAAGTTCTTGCAATTTCTTTGCAAATACTTCGCTCGAACTTTCCGTATTGCGAGAGATGGGCATTGAAACGTTTAGGGTTCAAGAAACGTTTATTTAGAAATGTCCTAGAGAGAGAATATTTGATTTTGTTAAAGGTTAGACCGTACTGAAATTCTTTTATCGTTATTTGATAGTTCGTACATAGCTCCAAGGAAGAGAATGAAAAATCATATTATTCCATAGATTTTGAGACGATTTACGGACCTCATCTCGTGACAAATTGAAATGTTAAAGCTCGATTTCCGGAAATAAGATCTTCAAAATATTTTCTGCAATTTCCATCCAATTTCAGAAATTTAGGACACAATCTTCCTTCTTGCGTAATCTAGCGACATATGGTTTTTGTGACATATTTAGAACTTTTTCGCGCGACAGACATTTCTATAAATAGGTTTAAAGTAAATATACAGTAATAATGAAAATTTCCAAAAATATATCACAATAAAATTAATGTAAATTGCTTACAATAAATAATAAAATCATCATAATCCGTAGAAATTAAGATTTCATAGCCGCCCGAGGGACTCGCGCTAAGCAAACATTCCTCGATGTTTGAAAAAACGTTCGCAGAATTTGCAAGATGAAATTAAAATGTCTTCGGCGACGGATCCTTGCCTATTAATTCACAGTCTTATTTTTACCGTAATCTTCTTCCCAAGAAAATCCCATTTCGTAGCCACACCACGTCAACGTTGTGATTGAAGCATCATCACGCCTTAATAAACTACACAGTCTGCTCGATAGCCCCGACGAACGCATAAAAATGGTAATTGTTAATATGAATAATTCCATGATACTGATTGATCGATCGTCGATCGAACGCCCCCGGATTTAATTTGCTTATTTTCCCCCAAAATTCAGACTTCATTATTTTGTTCCATTTAGGTTGATTGTACTATTGTTCCACAAGAATATGCATTTCCGAGTGCAATTTGAGTATTGTGTCTTTCCCATGTTTGATTATAATTGATTTAGTATCCTATAAACTTCATCTGGGTTTTTAGTTTCCTTTTCTGTTTCATCGAGATTTAATACCAAACAAAGTTTATTATTACTCTCGAGTGGCTTGCCAAGTGATATTTATTAATGCACTGCTAATTTTTATGCAAGGTTGGACCTTCACGAACGTATTTACAACAAAGTTGTTTCCGTTACGATCTATTATTTATCGCGACAATAATACTAAGGTTATATTAATTTTCACTAAAATTGTAAACTTCGTCGCGCATTGTACATTTCAAAAATGCCATAAATGCATAAAAGCCCACACTGTTCTTATTAGTATTCAGCGTGCGTTTATGCAAATCACGCATCCATGTTTCGTTTTGCAAAAAGTAGTAATAAAGGAACATTTATACCATCTATCAAGGGATTCCGTTAAATTACGTTCCAAGTTTTATAAATTAATTAATGTGGTTTATATATTCGAATAAACATATAAAATCCGCGGTCTAATGATTACACTGCACAATGATCGCAATCGATATGGGTTCGTGTAAAATAAAATTTAATTAAAAATTGCAAACGTTTCCGAATTGTGTCGAACCAGGAAGCCCCGGGCATCTGTGATTTAAATAATAAAAAGCACAGTTTTAACATTCTCGAAAAAGGTATAAAAATAGCTCCTATTAACAAGGCTAATGTCGTCATATTCGTTGATCGATCGCTGACGGAATATGCTGCGAAGATCAAACGACCCGCAGGAATTTAATTCACCCTAAATCTGGTTAAATGCAGCATGTTACGATATTTCCTGTTAAAAGGCCACTTATTACATTCAGTTTTCGTGATTAATTATGTGCGACAACCAGTTCTTCTTCTTTCTAGGCAATGGTAACATTTATTATCGAATTCGTGACGAATTATTGACAAATAATTGGGCTGCTGCATTTGAAATGCAGTTTTTAACAAATATACATTATTAGGCCTTCCGTCGTTGATATTGTTTATGTGAATGCATTATCACTGTTTATTAATTTTTTGTAGTAGTACATTTTCTCTATTGAAGACTTTAATCTTAATCATAAATTAAACGAATAAACCATGTGAGACTAACATCGAAGATGTAACATCACTTTACATTTCTAATGTTTAATAAATTCATGAAACGGTAAACGAAGATCCATTGATCATCTTCGTAGACATTCAGATGTTTGCGCGATGAATATTTGTACCATTCTCTACAATCCTCGGCGTTTGCTTTAACACACCGCAACAAAAAGATAATATGCTTGTCCAATTTATCATATCGTTGATATTACGGTGTATGTATTTACGCAGACATAAATAACGCGAGTTGAAATTCCATCGCCGCAAGTAGTACGAGTGCATATATTGTCAGACGTCTGAGCGCGCGGAGAACCATTTTCGCGACGGAACAATTGCAACATCTCACGTACGCTCTGTTATGTCTTCAAAGAAACGGGAATTCTTGAATTTAACGAGACTGTCATTCTTCATTCACGGAACAACCTCCGAACATTCTTTCCCGTTTTATTTGCTCGATCGTATTAAATCTCTGTATTAAACGACCAGATATGAAAGTCTCTTCAATAAATTATCTTCGAAAACATTTTATCGAGTGAAAACCGATGCGTCGCGAAGGTGGACCAGTTAATTTCTGCGTTCGAATTAATTAATACTCTCATCACGTTCGGAATCGATGAATGCGTAAAGGGAATAATAAAAATCGCAAAAATTAATTGCGACAAGCCTCTACGAACAAATTGATAGCGCGACCTGTTTCATCGAGATCTCATTTAACGAGCATACGGCGATCGCGTGCGGTATAATAATAAAATAAGAGAGCCTAGTATTCATCAGTTAAACAAAAAAATTGACAAAATTAATAAATTTACATTCGAAATGATATTGTCGATATAAATTGTAATAAGATTGCTGTTCAAATAAAAGATGTACCACCAGTACGAGAAAAATCTGTGATACATTAAAAGCCCGAAGACCAGAGAAACGAGCAACGAGGAGACCAACAATGTGGCGAATAAAAAAAATTCGCATGCTCGAGATATTTCATCAAGGTCGCACGTAATGAGAGTTTGAGGAACGGGGCAAACGTGATGAAGCGTGATAGCGCGTCGGATATAAGAAGAAAGAAGGACTTTTCGGCTTCATCTTCTTGATCCCTCGAGCTCCGGATCCTCCGGCTAATATTCAATGATTTCGACAAACAGAGGCAACGACGCGAAATGATTTGTCGTCTGCGCCACTTCCTATGCGAGTCATCCCCAGGCGCTGATGATGCCTCTGCACACAGAGAATGCTCACTTTAAGAGACCGGAAAAGAAAGAGCAAACGTCCATTTCGAATCGTTAAGGGCTCTGCTGTCAGCAAAACGGCGATAAAGATAAGGGAGAACGGAGTAATAAGACCGACGACGCGGCGGGTGGATAGGTAAATTAAAATACAAACCGAGCCGAAATGGCCGGCCGGCAAATTTATGGCAGCATTCCGGTCGCTGTCCTCCGCCATCAAACAAATTTGTTCCGGTATCTTTTCTTACGTCCGCGTCTTCTCTCCGTAAACGCTGTGTTACAGCGGTTTCGCATTAGAACCTCTCAAGTTATTGCCCTCCATCACCGCAATTGCGATTCGTTTGCACAATAACTCTTTTCGCTTCGCCCGCGGTTTCGATGGTTCGCCATTTGAAAATTTTCACCGGAAATGGGACAGAATTGTTCAAGTACCGTAATATAATTTTAACTTTATTTTAAATTCAAACGCGAGTGTGTAATTAGGTTTTTTGTACAAAAATCGATTGTTCCAACATAAACTTGTCAAATACTACCCTCCCTACATTATTAATTTCTTCCTAAGCGTGCGAGACATTACAGCGTTAATTGTTATTTTTAACTTTCTCAAAAAATGTAAGATTCGCATTTAGCGTTTACCGTTTATGTCAATTTAGCTTAGTATAACGATATACACCTCATTGTCAATTGTAAAATGTTATACTAATGTATGCTATATAAACCATACACGGTTTAGGGCATTAATAAATAAATAAACTTGTCAATTTGTGCAAAGTGTGTAGTTAGCCTCACACAAAAATTTCAATATAAACTTGTCAATGTACGTGGGTATTTTTCGTACAAATCCCGATGGTTTCAATATAAACTTGTCAGTCTATACAAATTGCTCCATTAATATGACCACCCAATGATCGTGTAAAAAAGGTCACAAGAGAAAATTCGGGCGACACGTTCCGGCTGCAAACTTTCTGTGATAATATTACATTTTACATTCGTTGTCAAACATTTGTGAAAAAAAATTTAATAACTGTGATTTGACTTTCGTCCCATAGCACATTTGGTAACCGCCATGGCAACTGTTCCTGTATTTCGTTCGAAATGAAGTCCGTTTCCAGTACAGTTTCCGACAAATATTTAATTTCCGTACGCAAAACCCTGTCTCGGTTGCTAAATGAAAATTAATTTAGCCGGTTCCATCTCTTTTTGCTGTGCTCGTCAACGCAACGGCGCCGTCGACGTAATGTTTAATCGTCGGGGCTCCGGGAAAATACGTTCTTTCGGATGCTGTTAGTAACGTCTATGAGAGCGGGTGTAACAAAGTCCATTGCAACGGTCCGTCTTACTTAAAACGATGGATTAAAGGCACGATTCTTTTTTATTTAAATTACTGTCCTCGCATCCGGGGAGTAATCGCGTCCTCTTGACGTAGGTCTTAATTGAACGTCTTGACGGTGAGAAACGGTAAGAATCCAGCATTTTCAATGACCCTGTTTAATTATATCGGCACGAAATGGGTCAACAACGAATTCCAGATGTACTTTCCACGTAAATGAGAACTAAAATGTTACACAAAATGGATGACAGGAAACATAAACAAGCGTAATCCTAAAGGCTTGTGACTTTATTAAATGCTACACCGTTCGTACAGTAGTCGAACATTGTTTAAAAAGTCTGCAGACAGTGGGTCCGAAAAAATAAAATATGGTTCTTCTGTGCCAGTAATTGGTCAGTCTTTTTAAACAATTCTTTGTACATTTACTATCACATAAAGCACATGTGCACAGAATCGTTAAACAGTTTTTTAATCGTGTTTTACGCGAGTGTGCTCTGCATAAAATTCTTCGTTGAAATAAAGTTCTGCAAAGTCAAACTAAAGCTCTCACATAAAAATAAAGCTGTAATAAAGCTGAATAAAGATCGACGAGACTCTGGAAATCTCAAAATGTCAATTCTGATTATTTCAACCTCGGCAAACTGCAATTGTTTGTGAATTGTGGGCGGTGTTGTTGAAAGCGCATTTGCACGCAATTATACGATCACGCGTTCACGATATTGCACATTCAAATCACTATTTACTAATTGCATCGTGATAGTTGCATTTGTAATAAGAAGAAATCGTGCGTTGTTGCGAGTGGTAATTGTTCTAGCACAAGGATCCTGTAATTAATTACCATCAAACGCATCTACGTAATCAAATAAAATCCGAATGCATTCAACGTGTTGCTAGCAGACCCAATTCGCTTTGGTAGCAGTAATGAAATGCGTCGTCACGCGTTCGCGGGATCGGCATTTCCGAAATAATAACGCGGAGGATCCTGAGCCCATTGACAAGGTCAAAATTAGTAAATTGACATTGTCCTAATGATATTACAAACGCATTTGACGAGATGCAATTATGAAAATCGGTCGTGTGTCAATTGCCCCTTTCGGCAATTTGAAGAGTTAATCAATGAGACTATGTTTGGAACATGAGTATCGATTGCAAAACCCAAAATTGTTTCTGGTATAAACGTTTCCCAATTAAAAGTGCATTTTGTTAAAATTTATATCTCGTGACGTTTCCCTTGCAGCTGCAACCAGATTTAACGTTGTTATTACAATGGAGTTTGTTAGACTGTTGTTAAAAATTTCGTGGAAACAATTAAATGTACAGAAAAGTATTCAATGAGACTAATTTATTTTAAATATTATATTTAGTGTTAGTAAAATATTGTTTGTTAAAGTTTGCTATTTACACTCAAATTGAATTGGTAAATTTGATATAATTACGGTAAGAAAGTTTCTGGATATGAAGAGAAATTCTTCCTTTACCTGAACTTTTATATTCCCGTAAAATAGGAATTTGCGAAAATTCGGCGAATTAATGATAACAGCGATATGGATAGCAAAATGTCGTGAAATAACGTGTTGAACGAAAATGTGTGAACGTCTAGAAATGCAAATCAGAAAAAGATGAAGAAGATTGCTCAATGTAGTGCACTGTTCAGAAAAACGGTCAACTTATTCAAATGTTGCCTCGTTAACGAGCGAACGAGTCGTAGACGTTCGCGCTGGCAAATAATGGCACAATATTGTACCGTTTGGTACCCAATGTTGTACGCGCACTCATTATCTTTTTTTTCCTCCGTAACATTCTTTTACTTTGCTGTCCTCCAATTCAGTGATCCATTGAGACACTGTTAAATTCGATTTCGTTGATAAAAATAATTGCAAAGCCAAAACGCATTTTAATGGAATTATAATAAAGTTTGAAATAGACTCTGTCTTCTTAAGTACTCATTAATTCATTTTCACTTAATTTTTCCACGAAAAATTATTTTAAGTCATACAAATGTTTTTTCGTTACTGATCGCCATTATAGTTTGGAAGTTTCCCAATCGATTGAAACTGTATTATTGTCAATAAAATATAAACTACAAAACCGAAATGTTTAATCGAATGCAATCAAAATATTTTCGTAGTAGATGACAATAAAAACGCTGTCGAAATAAACCTCCCTCATTGATAACAGTTACGAGCGACCGAAATATCGGGTTGTGCAAAAATAAATTGCGGTTTCTGTACATAAAAACAATATTTTTATATTTTCCAACTTCCAACGTTTTACACGATCCTCTATTTTATACGATAAAAAAATCGGGATTTCTAGAATTAACGAATCTGAAATATCGAGAAATAGTTATCTTTTTCTATGAAACAATTGGAACCAATATTGATCTGTACATTTACTCGTTCTACAAGTCTTATTTTAAATTCGTCTAAAAATATTCTACGAATTTTACTAGTTATCAGAAGGGATGAACACAGAAAGCAAAGAAGTAACTCATGACAAAGACTAAATGATAGATTACACAATGAGACACTAAATGACAGAGCGACATTCATGAATGAGCTCTTTAATTAAACTGCAAAATAATCCTTACTTATTGTGTGGATCGTACAAATCCCAATGAAATCCGATTCAAGCGGAGATAGACAAAAAATTGTCACGCAGAGTCAAAGAGTGAACACCAAAGCTACCGAGCACTAAAATTGGCTAGTGTGCGATGTCTCATAAAAATACTAATTATTACAGACAACGCAATTCCACGTTCTGTCAACCCGAAGGGCCGCATCGACGCGTGTTTAGGTCGCACGTCGCGCCGAAAAGCTGCCATTCATAATCTTCAGGCCGCGAACACGCAATCTCGCGATTTCATTTCGGAGTAGTGGCTTACGGTGGGCTCGCCCTCGCACGTGACTGAATTTAATTTACCGAGAGAAACGACCCCGGCTACTGTTCGCGACACTACGGGACATTAAACAGTTTTCGCATCTTTCGCCTATATTTTTTCCTTTATTTTTCTCCCCGCCTCTCTCGTCTCTCGTCTCTCGCACGATCATTTCGCCTGCTCGTCTTCGTTATTTACCTTCTCATTGAAATTCAAATGAATAGAGTGTTCGCGCCGGGCGCGCGCCTGCCCCCGGGAAAAAAAGGGCGAAATTACGATACTGCATGTAAAACACAATTTGGAAGCTTGATTTATCGCGTCACCCTGTTCCCGGCAAACTGGGTTTAGTCACGCCTGTAAATGTTGTTCGCCAGCGCTTGAAACGCGCTCGTTTTCCGACTACGCTGCAGCTTTCTACACGATCTACATTCTACCTCGTTTCACCGGGAATTTTTCGTCTTCGGTGTGCTGCATACGCAGCTAACCCGATGACCCCGCTGTATTTCCAAAAGGGGCGGGGGCGGCGGCGGATTACTTATTTCTAGCCAGCTACGCTGTCCTCGATAATTCTCTGACTTTGTGCATCATGCGCGGACCTTGCTAATACCGCGCCTGTCAGAAGCTGTTTGGTCGGACCAAGTCCCACCGAGATGCCTGAAATTATTTATTAGCACACTGCGGATCGTGATGCAAAAATGTTTTTCGTGGATCGCCAGAAGCAAATTGTATTTCCACCTTCAACAGTCGTGATACATAACTAAATTACGTAAACGTCGCTACAGTGGTGCATACTCGAGCGTTCACTCTTTGCACAGTTAAGTGTCCGCCGCTATCCCCCAATTCAAAACAAAAACGAGACCTTCGAGCGTCAAGGGCCGATTGAAACTTGGTTAGTGTGGGTTATCGGTATCTCGCTCACACACGTCACCTGTCCCCGCTTAAGTGTCCGCGTTCGGTCCCGACTGCGGACACTTAACCCTTAGACTGTGAACGATTTTACGGTACCCTCAAACTGTAAGGGTGCATCTTTCACGTCTGGATTAGGGTAATTTTAAATATTTTCATTAGATTTGGCGGGAAAGCAGTGTCGTTTGAAAGGTTCCATGCACACGTCGAAATAGTATTCGCAGCTTTTACTTTGGGGACAGGTAACCGCAATGGGTGATTGCGCGTCGATGTTCCGGTATGCAACGCTGCGACAGGACGTTCGACAACGGCCGACCGAGGTGCAAGTGAAAACGACAGGCCGAGTCACGGATTATTGGCGTCCAAATTGAACTTTATTGTGATCCGCGCTCCGAGAGCCGGATAGATTCTCTATTCCTGTGAAACTATCGGTGAACGTAATAACAATGAGTAATTCGGAATACAAATACAGTACTATGGAGTCGCGATTAACTTATCCGTATCGGATGACCGAAATATAACCAATTTCACAATTATCGTGTTTTATAAATCTAGAAATTCTTGTACACAGCCGTCAACTCCATTCGCTAAAATAAAAATTTGTGACAAGAAGTTTAGTTCACGAAAGCGATTTCACGAATTGGTGAAAGAATTTCCTGAGCAAAATAGGAAATCGAAATGTGGACTTCCGAGCATTTAAAGGATCACTGATGCACCTGTCCCGACTTCAATTATACGATTACAACGCAATTCAATTATTTGCTCGCGTTCCCGCGCCATAAAGCGTGCGTGACGAAAAACTGCGAAACTTTCGCGCAGCTGTAACTGCGTGCAGCTTTAAAAGCTTCACTTCTATCCGTATTCCCTGTTAATGTTACTGTGAAGAATCTATTATTTTAGAATCTTTTGTGCAATTATTTCTGAGGAGTGTATAGGGCTAAATATTTTTTTACAATTTCCAATGAAGAAAATAATGGAAACATAACAACAGATTGAACAATTTGTAACAGTGTGTAGAATGACGGAAAGTTTGGTAACAGTATGACAGAAGTAATTGGAAACAGTGGCGATCCTCCTGAGAGAGTTTGCACGGCCACTTCATCCCTTACGGTTGGCTTGTATTCGATGCAAATTGCCAGACCTATGAAAATTCATTCAACGCACCCTCATTTCACGTCACCCTTGACGGTCGAAAAATTTTTAATCCTATTTCAAAGATTATATGTCCATGGGAGAATTCTTTGCACATGGAAGAGGAGCTTAATTGCATTTAAATAAAGGAATAAGATTATACAATCTTTATCCAAACTTATACTCCGCATACATCAGGAGATGGAAACTTCTGAAAGCGATCAGAATAATAAAGGAAAAGCTAAACAGAGCGTATACATTAGGGTGGACTTTATTTTTTGACCAACGACTTTTTTTCACGACGCCCCTCAGAATTGTTCCTTTAGGTGAGAAAAAAATTTATGCAAAGTTTGAGATCGATCGGATAAAAGGATCGCGCGGCGAATTTAAATTGAAATTTTTGAAATTCACCTTATGGAGTAACCTAAACTATGGAGTACGACACACATCATTGGATTTGTCTTTTTTTTCTGAATAGGAATATGGAAAAATTATATGACCTTCTTTGAATAAAAATAACGATGACCTGGAAATTTCGAAAATTTGACTTCCAAAAAATTTTTTATTTTACCATACTATTGACCTTATTGAACATTGCAATTTTCTCCTCTGGCATATTTTCGTATAACCGCAAATAACAGAGATATTTAAATACCTACATTAAATTGTAGAAAATTTTAATTGATGATAGGACATATGTATTATCCTGTATAAGTAAAATAACGTATTAGCAGTTGTAGTTTTGTAATGAAGTCTATTTCTATTCGATCTACATATTTCTTATATTCTAAAGAATTTCCATATGCCATATTCCTATTCAGAAAAAAGACAAATCCAGCGATGTGTGATACTTCATAGTTAAGGTGAATTTCAAAATTATCAATTTCAATGCTTTCATCCGATCGATCTCAAACTTTGCACAAATTTTTTTCTCACATAAAGGAACAATTCTGTGGAGCGTTCTACATTGTATCTCGATAAAAATTTCATTCAATGAAGATGATTCATGAACTGATATTTAGGATGATTCATACGTTTGAAGAATGAAGGATATTCAGGACCTTCTTTCCAGCACCTAAAAGGTTTCACCAGTGAACTGTACATTTGCTGAATCTTCTTCGTAAAATTGAAGAATGAAAAGCATTCAGGGTCTGTTTAGCATACAAAAGATTTCGGTATGCTTTCCCCGACGTGTATTACGAAAATAAACATAACTTTTAGCGGGTATGATGGTCTTTTGAAGATTAAGAATGAGGAGCGTTCAAAGATTTCTTAGGTTACCGCAAGAATTTTAGGAATTTCATGGTGGGAATGCTGCATAAGAGAACAGCACAGGGCAGCTGTTCTGGAATATCCTAAACCTGAACACATGTGGGCCGAGACGTTAGACGAAGTTCATGATATTTTTTAAATTGTCTATGTGTTCGTGATTGACAGAAGGTGGCTTTATTTCGATACCTGGTTCAAACTAATGTTCTTCCAAGGGGTCTGATATTTCACCATTATAAGGGTAGATGCTGCAATTTGATTTTAAATAATTTCGTTACCCAGCATAGTCTATCACAGGAATTTGTGTGCATTTAAAATTCTATGAAAAATGTGAGTTTTCCAAGCATAGAAATCTTCTGCAAAAATTCGCCTTCTAGAAGTCAGCAAATACGCACTGAAAAGATACTTGAAAACGAGAGTCGACTTCACTTCGATCCCTGGTTCGAACCCAGGTTCTTCGAACGGGTCTGAGAAGCGAAACGACGGGGCTCTGCAAATCTACTATTTCATCATTCAATTACATCGATCCGCTTCTTTCCCGTGGCTGCTTATCCGTGTAGAGGGTTGAAAAAGGGGGGCAAAACACCGTTTCCCCGGGCCTTCTGTTTCCATTAGTGTTATCTGATTCCGTAGAATAACGTGGTCTCGCCGGCTCTATAATTGACGAAGGGAACGTGCTCATCAGCCTTTTTCCGTTTCGCATCGCGCTTGTCGCACGTGCATCAAAGAAATGCTTTCGAAATTGACGCTCTTACATGACCCGCATGCTTTCGCGTCACGTGCATACGCCGCTGCACCGGTTTCGAAATTCCACGAGCCGTGTAATCAATTTTTCCTCGTGTATCGAGGAACAGCACACGGAAATCGATAGCGCCCTGTCTCACCTGTCCACGCTTCCGTCCGACATATTTCGCGGCGTGGAAACCTTAAGAAACCGTCGACGACATAACCGAATACATTTTCCCAGAACTATCATCGCCACCGAGAGAGCAAGAATACCTTTCTACGAAAATGCAATTTCTAATGCGAGCCTCGTGGCTTTCAATTTTATAGGGGTCACAATGCGTGCACGCAATTTTCTTCCCCATACGATACGGGTTTTCGTATTCGTCCATGGGCAACATAATCGGGAAATGGCCACCATTTTCCCGTCACTTTCCATGGAAGTTTGCGTGTCATAATGGCGGACGGTTTTTACGGCTTTGGCTGACGTGTTTTATCAAGAGTATGTTACTTTGGAGATGAGAGTGTAAAAAGAATTATGAAAGTCCATGGAAGTTTGATCATTGCTGCGGTTTTATTGCTTGAAAGACTGTAAAGAACATTTTCTTGAGTTCCGAGGGCCATGCAGGTCACATAGTTTTGTTATATGTAATTATGCGAAAGTACTGTTGGAGAACCCGTTTTTTAACTTCTTGCTGGGAAATTGTTGACTGGAATTTTTAGTACCTACAGATAAACAGTTCAATAAATATTTTATAGATGTGGTACACGTTTGATAAAATATTTTAAAAAGTGAAGTAATCAACGAAACGAATATAGGTCTACTAAATCGTCGTGCATCTCAGTGAATATCATTTAATATTCAAATATTACCGAATATGCAGTAAATGAAAGTCAATTTTGCAGCATCGTAAACGTAGCGTGATAATAAAATCTAATCCAAATAGTTGCACGAATACATATACATTAAATTATCAGCACAGATAAATTCCATTCAATCAACAATACTATCAATAATAATAATAAGTCAAAAAGAGCTCGGTGCAGTATCGCTGTGCACAAAACTGCAACTGTATCGAATGACTAGACAAAGCACGCGGGGCATCGCGCGACGACATTTTTAAAAGAAAGTGATAAGATAGTGCTCGAAGGAACAAAATGGCAACGGTTGCTCTCACCGAACGCGCAATAAATCTTCGTATTTGCGCTACAATTTTTCGCAAAACCGAATCGCTGGTAATTCTGGTGGAAAGGAACTTTTCGATCGTTTCCTGTGTGCGAGGGAAATTCCAACGGGCTGGAAGGAGGCGTTTCAATCGGCTCACGGAGGCTTGCACGGTAATCGACCGGGCTTAAATTGCCGGCAATCGTTAAACGGGCTCTTAGCTGCCGATAAGATTGCACGTGAATCATTATCTCGGTGATGCAGCACTTCTTGCCGGTTTAGGATTGCCGCGGAAGTGGAATTTATAGCGGAAGAGAGAGAGAGAGAGAGAGGAGCCGCTTCTCGTTCCTCTCTTCCTCCCTCGATTCGAGCAAATTAATCGCAGCTTTTCCAGCATTGTGGAATTAATCGCGAACCTTGACCCTCGGCAGTGTAACCTTGTCGTGCGAGAAGTATATTCAAGCTATTTCCTTTTCGGTGCGAGCCGTCTCGTAAAGCACGGGTCGCTTTTGTCCTTCGCGACGCAGACGAATGGGATCGCGCGGTAGGCCGTGCTGGAAAATGACTGACATATACGTCCACGCAGCCCTGCGGCATTTTTGCAGATGCTGTTTCGCGAGATCAACGAACGGTGACGAGTATACGTCGACGCTATCTTCGCTCGCGGTTACATGACTGTCTTGTTTCGCGGCTGATCCTGGAAAAGACCGAGCGAAATTGCCCACCTGACAAATTGAATACACTTGCGGAATCCGCTTGGGATGAACATTTTATTTTATTTGTTTCCTTTATAATTGTGTCCCTTGCTGTTTCAGTTAATCTGAAAGATTAATCCGACGAGTTTTTAATCGAACTTTGGCCATTCGATAGTCTACTCAGAAAGACTCATCTCTGCAAAATTACAGCCCCATTTCTCATCTGTAAGGGTAGTTATCGAGGAAAATAGAAAAATCAGTTTTTGGCCCATTTTTCTTATTTATTGAAAATTAAAAATTCTAAAAAAATTCTGACATATTTCGGATACCAAGCCACATGTTACGTATCATTTTCAGATTTTTTCGTTGAAAACTCTGGTTGTAAAACACAAAAAACACGACAAAAATCGAAAAAATTTCATAGAGAAACCGAAAGAGCACACCTACAGATTTAATTTAGCAATGAGATATTATCGTAAGTATTATGCTCAATTTTCTTCAAATTTCTAAGTGTGGTGCGTCATACTTGGAAAAAAATAAAAACCACTTTTTTTCGGCGTTTTTCCTAAGTTATACTTATCTTTTCTGAACCATAAAAATATATTATATAATATTAAACATTCCTACGTTCAGAGAAATATTTTAAATTTTTGAACTTTTGAATTGTCAATAAATGGGGAAAGTGGTTCAAAAACTGATTTTTCGATTTTCCTCAATAACTACCCTTACAGATGAGATATGGGGCTGTAACTTGGCAGAGAGGGGTCTTTTTGGGTAGACTTTCGAATGGCCAAATTGGGGCGAATTTCACCACCAAACCCGTGTATAGCCTTTAATGTAGAAATTATAGGATAGAAATAAAATCGGACTCACTTTCGACGATTTCTAACTCGCAATGCAGAAACACGAATAGGATCGAAGAACTTGATGTTCGGAGCGTGGGTGGCGAAGTGAAGAGGAAGAATGGGTTGACAAGCTTGCAAGAGCGATTTTTGAGATGGACAATGGGTTTAGATTGAAGGAGGCTAGGGTATGCGACGAGGGTGGAAGGAACGAGGAACAAGATGAGGACAATGGATGGCAGAAGGGCTACTCGGTTCGAGGAGAAACTAAAACGTTGGAGGGAATCGTCCGACGATTTGTTGGCGAGAAGAGGAGGAAGAGGTGGAAGGAATTAGAGGAGAGGGACAAACAGATACACGAAAGGGCAGCTGGGATTAGGGTCTCGAAGCTCGACAGATAATATAGGGAGATTGCGGCGGTTGACCTAACGAGATACCTGAAAAATGGAGATGTGAAGGAAACTGATAAGAACTGTTACGTTCGAGAATATCTAGGATACTGGAGAAAGAGAGAACGTGAAAAGAAGTATATTAGTAGACAAAATTAGAAGACTTTCTCAAAATGACAGGATAAGGGTCCAATATTGTTTTTGTATATGGAACAGTTAAACTACGTAAATTATACGAATTATCATTCGTTTGATTTATGAAGATGTTGATAACAATTAGACAACCTTGTTCCCTACACAACCCTTTGCACTCGTCGGAGCTATTTTAACTCAAAAAACGAAAGATTTTTCCATTCTATAATATTTCCATTCTATACATTTTTTTTTCATTTTTTGCATATGAAACTGATAATATCTCATGTAATATGTAAATGTCTAGTAGTTTATTAAATACGAACAAAACAAATAATGTGAACAAAATTTTGAAGAATGGCTTAGCAATTTTCAGTGGTGCCTCAGAGTCGCCATCCGAGTGTTAAGGGTTAATTTATGAAGACGTTGATAACAATTAGACGACCTTGTTCCCCATATAACGCTGTTGGAGAAGCCCTTACCACAGCAATTTTCTCCATTAGCACAAATCGCGAGTAACAAAAAGAAAAGACTAGAAAGTACGACAGTCACGATAACGACAAAAGAAATAGAAATTAGTAGACGCGCACTGATACGGCACTAACTGGAAGTAGGGGTAATGTAGTCGGAGAAGCAGTAGGTTAAGGTTAAGGCTGAGGCACACAGGAAAAATGTAAATGGCCCGGTGAATGGGAAATTTTCAACGAGGACAGAACGAGAGAGTGTAATGCGGTTGCAGGAAATGATGATCCGGCAAGGCCGCGATAATGTGCAACTATTATTGAACATTCCAATGTATCGGTGGCCGACGATGTTTCCACAATGAACTCGCGATAACGATTTCAGCTCTTCGGCGCCGGCCACCGCGATAATGCGATGCGTTCAATCAGCGGGTCGCGTAATTGCTTCTAATTTTACGCGTTCTTATCGACCGCCTCCATTCAATTCTTCGGCCATCTACGCGAAAAAACGAGGGCTGCTCGCATGATTTATGCCAATGATAGATTCTGCGACACTGACGCGTCGCAGTCGTCCGCGCATGATTAATCGTCGGTCTATCAAGAGAAACCAGTTAATCGATCGTAACGCGGCTAATCTATTCGATTATTATGGATAATAACCTGGCGGTTAGACAACGCTTCTAGCCAGCATCTGTCCGTTGACAGTAACGCAAACTGTACAAGCTCTAATCGACTCGCGCTCTATTTGTTACATCCAATTTCGGCTCGCCGTAATGTGTCTCGATACGTGCGAAAATTACGGGATCGAAATGTCACTTACATCGTGCACAGACACCATTATTCGATCTCTTATCTCTGCCGTCGACATAGAAGAGGGCAGCGAGCAAATAGACGCCAACGTACGAGCAAGACAATACCAATCCAATGTTGAGACTATTTTTTTTAATTTGTAATCATTCTTTGATGAAACTTTTACCAACATATTCGTGACGTTTTTCTGGTTAAAATGATACCAAACACGATACCATTTGGATTAGATTTAACTGTTCAATCCACGATATTGTAAAACCTCGATTACGTGAACTAATCAGCAGAACACGAATTTCATGAAGAAACAATTAAAAAAGTTTTTTATACAAAAAAAATAAATGATAAATGTTTCACAATTATCGTGCACATATTTTTTACACGTGTACAGAGATATTACATCGTAGTACCTAATACATTTCACCAATTCTGGGACACGGTACGAATGGTTAATTTAAAAAAATCAATTTTAATGAGTGTGCTCTAAATGTAAATTTCGATGAAAGTCAAATGAAAATCGAACGCTGCGAAGTTAGTTTCCCCAGTATCTGTCTACCCGGTGGGTTAATCTTTCTCGCAGGTTGTTTTCCCAAGCCAATGGGGTGAGAAAGTGCAGTTATTAAATGACATTTGTAGGAGCGACAGTTGTAGTATTCTCTTCATTCTGTTTTTACGACCCTATCCGTCTCGGCCGCCTGTTGATTCATTCTCATTAAAGCTCTGCGGTTCTGTGCGCGGCTCCAGTCGATTTTCGAGTGCCATTGAAGAAGACAGAAAATATATCTGTATCAACAAAGAGGGAGAAAGAGCTTGCAAAATGTTCCATTAATAAAGAGTGAGAATGTCGTGTTTGATCCGAATAACATTTTCGAATACGTTTATTGTACAAATCGATACAGATTGAAGCTAGCAATTTGAATAAGTTACTGTTCTACACGTTGTTCCAAAAATGGGACTGAGGTCATTTGGAGTAACTTTTTCCTTTGCGAAAATCTTCTACAATTACTAACAATTACTATACAGGGTGTCCCAAAAATGTTCTACTTCCTTGAAAGCGGTGATTCCTGAGGTCATTTGAAGTAACTTTTTCTTTTGCGAAAATCTTCTACACGGCTTTGTTAAGGAGTTATTAACGAAAATCACGGACCAATCAGAGCGGGGTTGCAGCAGATGGATTCCGGCTCGACCAATGGCAACGCCACGCTCAGCGGCACCTGTCGCCGAGCCAGAATCTGTCTGCTGCAACCGCGCTCCGATTGGTCCGCGATTTTCGTTAATAACTCCGTAACAAAGCCGTGGAGAACATTTTCGCAAAGGAAAAAGTTACTTCAAATGACCTCAGGAATCACCGCTTTCAAGGTAGTAGAACATTTTTGGGACACCCTGTATAGTAATTGTTTTCACATTTTTGCATCTGCCAAACGTTTTGCGATTTCCCAGTATTTACGAAGTTGTAGTCGCACAGACCAGAGACTCTACTCGAACGCAAAAACATAAAAACCTGTGGGTCGATGCGATGTTTTCTTACAGAGGAGTATTTGTTTAATGTCCGGTCGGTAAATATCCGTTTTTCAAATATTTTCGCGAGACTCTGTCTTCAAAATGAATTTCCTCGGTGTTTGTGCTAGGTGCGCGCGAAACTTCTATTCTACGTTTTCAATTCTTGTTTTGCATATGGAATCATCCACGCATCGGACATGCTATTCTCGCGCATGATGGTTTACAAATCGTTCGCCGTAACCGTGTTTTGCCTTTCACGGAGGTCAAATAAAAAAACAGGGAAAACGATTCAGCGAAAAACAAATTGTTATTCTTTCAATTGACTAAATTACTTTGGTGGACTGCTGGGGTTTTTGGCAAATATCGTCACAGTGGAGCGGATTCAAACTACGTTATTGCATACGCAAAATGGCCGATTGGCACATTAGTGAAGGCGAATTCGTTTCGAAGTTTCAAGTAAAATATTTTTAAATGTTCCTCTGATAAATCTTAGAAATGTTAGACACTTATTTTGTGTAATTTAAATTGTTCGTAAACGAGAGACAGATGTCCTCAAAAAATGTAATGTGGTCCTTATACGATCATGTAATTTAATTCTCCGATCCTCTGTCTTTTCTGAAATAAATTCTATTTACTTTTTAAATGAAATATATACCGAAAATGGTGGGAAAATATAAAACGACGTTCGCCACGTCCTCAAAAAATCATTTTCGTCCATACATTTACATTTGTCACTCGTTCTCGCCCACGTCTTTCCCAGAATAAATAACTCACGACCGGAAGATAACCAAGGGAAAGATCAAGAGTGACGTTCAGGAATGAATTCCGAGAAACGCGCAAAGACTTTCAATAAATCATGGTTCGGGGGTGCGACGATCATTTCGGTGACACCACGTAGACCTTGGGAAATTGCTACATAAAGCGAGTCCCGTCGGAATCGCGAAGCCCCGAGCGGAGCAGCAACAGGCTGAAGGAAAACATTGGCGGCGGCGCGGCGCGGCGCGGCGCGACGCAACGAGAGGAGTTCCTCGTTCTTGAAATGGAGCAGCGGCCCGGCCCGTATTAATCTTCCGATTCATGATTTATTTATGAGCGTGGGCTCGTATAGTTTTCACGGGTGCAGGGATCGATCGGGTTGGGATCCGCGGGAATCTCACGAGCCTAGGGAATTTCGAGAGCTCGTTAACCCGCAAAATTACCGAGCCGAAGTTAATCCCGTTCGCGACTAGGTGGGATCGTGATAATTTTGTTAAAGCGAGCCGTCAACGGCACCATTGTCGGCGCGCGGAACAATCGCCGATACTTCTGCACGCGAGCGGAGAGATCTCGAGAACCGTTTTCCCCCGATGGAAAATCGATCGGCAGCGTTACCCGCTCTCGAAAGTTTCGACGGGTTCCCGATTCGGATTCGAAAGAAATTGGATTAACGCTGGGCTCTTCCAACTTTCGCCCACTTTCCCCGACAACCGTCTCATTTAACCCTTGCGAGCCGTTCAATGGATTCTCTTTAACCCCTTCGTGCTACGCTTTTCGAAATTTTTTCCACTGTCACACAAATTTACAGTCCACCGATTACGAATTTTCATTAAGGAATTAGAAAGGACACGTGTAGTCCTGGTCCAGGACTCCTGTAACGAGTTTACACGAGGAAAACTTCGAATCAAGTTCGCTGAAAAGAGGATACCGATTCGTACGGTAACTGAGATTGGTTTGGTAATCTGTTTCGAGAGACATATCGTCTTCAGCTGGCTTTCTGTCCAAAGGAAAACCGAGTTTCCCCGAGGTCTTTATCACAGGGGACTTGAAGAATCCTCCAGTTACGGACAGACGCGATGTAAACTTGACGGAAAATAAGAATCAAGTTTCCGATTACATTTCGACTTACAGCACTTGTTGGCTACTTGCCGGGGCTCTTGGAATTCGGTGTCGTATTTGAATTACACGCCGTCGCTGTCGACGAGTCGTTTTTTTTTTATTCGGTTAAGTCGGAAATAACTAGTCCCGCCGCGGATCGTATTAATTAAACTGCGAGTTTCATGTACTTCGTCCGACTTACTCGATAACAAAATACTATAATTAGGATTCTTCCAATTAGAAACTAAAAACAGACATTTTTTTAAATTTGAAATATAAATACCGTTCGTCTAAAATAATGATTCTAATCGTTTGAATTGAACAAGTATAAGAACAGAAAGTTGTTCACACTTACAATCCCGCTTTTCCTTATTAACATTTTAATGGTTCGTTTCATAAAAAACTTGTCCGGTTCTCTTTGTGGACCTCAACGAGGTACTAATTACGTTTCAAGCAGTAGACTGTAAATCACTATGCAGCTGTTAAGTCCAGTATTTCATATTGGACGATTGAAAAACTTTGATGGGTTCCTAACAGAGTTAACTTCTACAGTATCGTATTAAGTTAATTAATATGTAATATTCCACCGAGGACCGGGAGGAACTCTTTTAATCACCGAGAAACTTGTTTATGTTTCTACGTCGAAATTATGCGAATATATATTCAGTGTCGCAATTTTTATTTTAATTTTTACGAGTAAAAGTTCCGCGAAAATAATTTATTACAAGTTTTTAATTTCTTGATTTCATAGCGTAGATACAAAATTAAATAATACAATTTACGAGGTTTATACGCGTTGTAATTAAACTGCAGATTTTTACAAATAAAATACAGCAAGATGTAGGTTTTTATGAATGAAAAAAATATATTTCTTTACTCTACCAGCAATTTTATCATATTTCAAAGAATTTAAAAGATTGGATCATTCTTCTATTGCCAGTTTCAGAAGATCAAAAATGCTATAAATATAAGTGCAAAGTCCTCAAGTGTAATAAGGCCATCAGATAACTAATTATAACGGTCCAGAAACTACAGAAAAGATAATTGCGATTGTACCCAATTAGAAGTCCAACGGATACAAAGTAATCTAACTGATCAGACAAATAAACGTTAAAAGAAGATCGCGTATACGTGACAGCGATCAATACAGTATTAAGAGAAACAAAACCAGATGTGTCGTTCGGGAGGGTCCGATCAAACAATATTTGATTTATATGCCCGAAGATACGGGGGATTTGGCCAACTTTTGAAATGGTAGCGAATAACTTCTTCGTTATGACGTATTAAGATCCTCATAAGCCCCGTGTACCCTACGAGGAATCATAAGGTCCAGTGACAAGGAACGAAGAAATCTTTTAACGCGTTTCCTTCAACTTTCCGTCTAGGGCGGACACAAAACGCATAATAAAGTATCGAATGCTGCTCTCTATCCACACAAAACGTTTCCACTTTAACGTTCATTGCTTAAATATTGTTGTTGTTGCTCTTCATAATTAGACTGCGGATCTTTATGCATTTATAGCAAAATTGAGTAGATGGAATTAAAAGTTGTAGGAAAATTTTGAAAATTGAAGATGTCAATATATGATTTCTCATCTATTAAAATTATTAAGGTAAGAAATAACATTCTATTTAGTTTCTATTCCTTGCAATCGACACAGACAATTTTTATTTTACATAAAGATCCGCAGTCTACTCGTAATAAAGATTTAGTGATTATAAACTTGGCGCTTCCGTGCAAAAAAAAAAAAAGGATTTGCGAAGAAGTTAATTAAGCGAAAGTCAGTCAAAGTGAAAATAAATCGTGGCTTTGTTTCGACAAATTACAAACTCCGATAGAATAAAAACAAAATGTTGAAGTGCACCGTTCAGAAATAACAAGCAGTTTCGCATCCTTTTATCGTGTTTTCAGGCAGACGACCACTTTTGTCGGTCAGCTCTCTTCAATCGATGTTTCAAATGACATTTGAATGCGACCGGGAAAAATCAAAATCGCGGACATAAAAAAAAGTAAATCGAGGATAGAAGTCGACGACTTCGTATCAGAACGTACGGCCGCGATACAAATTTTGCAGCGCAATCGAGAACAATCCAATATTCTTCGGCGTATCGTATACACATGCGAACCCATAAGGGTTACACGGGCTGGTCCACGGGTCCCATTGGGCCTCGATCCAATCGCCGAAAGGAGAAGGAAAGATCTATTTACGATAAACGTGACTCGCGAGATCGGTCTCTCTTTACTTTACTGAATCATCGTTCCGTTCGATTACACGCTATCACCCCGATGTCACATTTTCATGCAATACCGCGAGAAACGACGATAACTCGGAATGTAATGATGTTTTTAATCCGTCGGCAAACAGTGCTCTAAACTTGATTTAATGCCCGCGGATTCGACTCCATTATTATTAGATTGCGGATCTTTAAATAACGTCGCTTTTTCGGAGAAACTCGCCGAAGCAGATGCTGCATGGAAAAACTCGTCTCCGACAACATTGAAAAATTATTTCAACGAAATTATATATTTTAGATCTGGGTGTACACGCCCACGTTATTTTTTCTTCAGATTTAACACCGTGCCATCTGCAAGACGAGCCTTCTTTCAAAAAATTACTTTTATATTAAGAATAAAATTCTGAAAGTGCTGTCTATGTTTGTTGACAGCTAACAGCATGCTCAACACTTTGCCCGACGTTCCAGCTCGCATAAAACATTCATACGGTTGGAACCCTCACGCGAATAAAACGGGAATAGTTTAAGCCAACATTTTACACGGACTTTTCTTTTATAGCCCGATTCTCCCGTGCCTTAAACGAATTCATTTCATTTAACATTTTACTATATGTATTTCATTTCAGATTCAGGTCAAAAGACGAGTCTCGTTTGTTGCTAACATGACGTTGACAAACAAAAATTGCCAATTTGAAATATTATCCTAGGATATTTTGTGATAACCAGATGTGTTTATGCGAAATAAAAATGTTCGGTCTCTATTTCATCAACCATAGGTGAAACACAAATTTATTTCCCATTTTAACAATTTTAATAGTTTCGAATTAATATATTTTAAAATTCAGAAAATGCGTTTCTGTATATTAGAAACAAGATAAAATCTATTATCACATAGAAGAAACTGTCGGTTCAATTCAGATTGTTTATAAAACCGTTGTTAATTTGTTCATGGGATCGTACCTCGGCTATCATGCCAGAATGATCCTCACTTGACAAGTTTCCTTTGAATCGCGAAGACGTGTTTTCGCTTGTGTCTTTTATCGCTTCATAATAAACTCTGTCAATACATAAAATGCAGTTTATTAAATAATTAATAATCTAATATATGTTTATCGTTTCATATTACACCTGCTTATGTTTGTTAGCGATGACCAAGCTCACAGTTTGTTTTTAATCCAAAATACCGGACACAAATATCCAGCGAAAATTGTAATAAATTTTTAAATAATCCGGACACTTGTGAACTTTGAAGCACGGAATGAACACGAAGTATCGCGGGAGCTTGTTGAAAGTTAGTGCAATATTTACGAACGGAGTTGTACCTCTGAACTTTCGGCAAAACGCTCCGTGTTTCACCAGAGGGCATATACAGAAAACCGCGTGTCATCGATTATTTATTTGGAAGAGCAAAAAAAAGCTAATCGGCGTGCATCGCGAGCGGAGAGAGTCCAATCTTATAATTGGCAATCTAGGATCGCGATATATTGCGCGGACAGGGACACGACGGTTGTCGTCGCCTTTCTCGAAATTAGAATCCGTTGTAAAAGCGAGCGCTTAATACGACGAGACTAACTTAGCTGAATTTATTATTCACGGTGCACCACAAGATTTCTTTCTTTCCAGCACGCAACGCGATATCACGCGAACAGACTCGCTGCGCGCGACGCGGCTGATCGTTAACCTCTCGCGTTAATTAGCAGGTATGTATAAAGCCTGCTGAAGTAAGATACTAAAACGGGAAATCAAATAATCCGGGGGCAAACGTCACGCGTGTAACGTAGCTTCCTCTGACGAAACGTAAAATTGCGGGAATGAGTCATTCTTGAATGGGAACCGAAAATAGCGGTAAATTACCGAAAGTGATTACCGATTCTCCGAGAAAACGCTTTCCATCGTGTCACGTTCCCTCGCTATTTATTTAACGGAAACCCTCGATAGAAGTGATGAATGAAGCTCACTGGCTTTATGTATCGCATAAATCCCTGGCTCTTTTTTTCTACAGTCGTAAAGTATCGAAAACGTCTACGGTCCCAATGGCGAAATCAATTATACGTTCCACTTTTTTCGCACATTTCGCGTGAATTTATTGTTGGTTGCTCAAAGGGCAAAGTTTTCCAGCTGAACGAATGTACAAATTTACATCTCTATAGTATTCGTATCAGTTGCTGTTTTGCAAATAAATTTTATTTTTTCGGTAAATAGATCGACAGATCTTTCTAGTATTTGTTGTAGACGGAGAAAGAGAATTCATGACGTTTACTGATTATTTTAAATTATATGTTTGCATAAATAAATAAATTTCTAAAATACTTTCGTCAAATAAATGAATTCGTAAAAGTAAAACCGAGATAGCAATATCTTACTTTCTGAAAGTGAAATTGAAATAGAAACGTCTTACCTATGCGGAATAATTTTTTCGAAAAGTAAAACTGAAATGGAAGCTCTTTAATTTAGCAGAAGTCTGTACCAGCACATTAAAACTTGTTATTTCGTTATATTCTATACTGTTGCGTCTACTTCAGCAACTCGCGAAGTCATTCAAAGTTGAACGGTTTTATTAGATTAGATAAGTTTAAACATCTCGTGTGGATGCGAACGAAACGTGACAGCATTGACGCAATTAATATGTAAGAAATGGCAACGCGAAGTAATAATTTCGTAAGATTCAATTCGCGTCTTCGAAGACGTCTTTTATTACCGTTCCTTTGCGGAATGAGAGCTCGAGGGCTTCAAGAAGTTCGTTTACAAGATTAATTTTATAATTGACGACAGAAATACAGATTAATGGGAAATTCCAAGATTCCAAATCCTTTGGGCGAATTGTCTCTGGTTGATTCAGGTGAGCTATCGATCGTGGCTTTGTGTGTATTCGGGAAAACGTTATTACAATCAACGTTAATCATATTCGGACTAAAAGTGATAATGTTTAATAATCGTAATCCAAGTGAACCTGAAAAATAGTTTTAGAATATTTCAATCTTTTTCTAATATTTTCGGTTTTCACTGCTTTTTAAATACTGTCAATAATCTAGGCAATAATGCTCTTAAGGTAACGTTTCTACAGCCGTTTTCTGCAATAATCTTGAGTTAGAGACGGAGTTAGGGGGTCGTAAAGTCAGGCTTTCGTGCACAGCGACCTAACATCGTAAACGCACTGAGTTCACAGTATACACTAATTACATACACTCAAATGCCACATGATTTTCGCGCCACTCCACTCGCAAACGACATACCCGCGGGTATGTAATCATTCGTAAATTCGTAATCATTTGTACATCTCGCTGACTTGAACCACCTTGGCCGGCCAAGGAAACCTGGAGGTAAATCATACGCCCGGCCCGTTCACCTAATCTCGTCGCTGCTATCCGCAACAGATGGTGAAACGTCTGCTCTCCCTCGCGTTATTCCAAAAACTGTAGAACTATAGGGATATTAAACAGAAATATCTTGTAATCAAATCATCCAAACACTTCGTATAATTAACCGTGTCACCATTTGTTTCCGATAAGTATAGCGACAGTTGATTTATGTCGTGTTTTATAGCTTAAATTTGAAATAAAACATCTTGCTTTACAATTTTCTACGATGTTCAACAACTTGTTATATTGTATTGTTCATGCATATTTGTATGTCTCGCACACAAATGTAAATCAATTTCTAGCAACTTTGCTATTTGTCGACGAGAGAACGACACTGTTTAGTAAATATGGAAAATAAGGATCGAAAAAAAATGGACAGATCAAAAAAATCCCCGTAAGGTTAACGACCCATTCACCGATCGCATGAAACTGTGCTCTATAAGCTGTATTGTTTACCGAAACATATGAATGTTCCTGTGCAGTGTTCACTTGTATTTATTGTTCTCCCATTTTTCTGGTTTAGTCAAACTTCAAAGACAAAGCGTATCTCTATATATAACAAGCTTACAATACCGATTTTCATTGTAAACAAAATACCCAATAAAAAGAATTCTTTGTTTCTGCGATTGACCCACTTATTACTCCTGCGATGTGTTTCAGTTCGACGAACGAAAAACATTACTCAGTTCCCGGTTAATTAGTAATTGAACCTTCTCTGTTAATCAACATGTACTTTCCGAGGTACGAAAAATTTTGTCGTGAAATAATGAATTTCGAAAAATGTTTATTCTAAACGATTAGCATCTTTCTAATACTTCAGTAAGGAATATATACTCAAAAACTTTCAAAGTAACTAAGCGTGTTGCTGTATAACGATTGATCAGTAATAAGTGAATTAAAAACTGGAGTACTTGAACTTTCAAAAAGTTCATTTATAATTTTTCTTTACACTTTTGACATTTCGGGTTAGGTAAGTATCAACATTAGGTATTTGCAAGATAAAAGGACATTTGTTACCGAAGGACACAGCGGTCGACCGACAGATTGCTCGGCTATGAAATCACTATTTCGCAGCGCAAATAAAACAAACGAACTCCGCGCTGTACAAAGTTTAACAACATTAGCACGCTTCAATCGATCAAACCGCTGCCAGCAAACATAAATCTGCTCACACGTGCGGAATCATCGAAAACGCGAGTTCCCGTTAAAATCCGTAATCCAGTAGTTGCTTAACGGTCGTCGAACAAATGTAAAATCAGCCATAAACCAAACAATAATAAATTGGGCCCGAGAAGATTGATACAACCCGAAAGCGATTGGTCCAACACAATTTATTACACGGTCTCTCCCCTGCGAGCCACGGGGACGTTGAAAAACGACAATAAACGTCGACGGATCACCTACCTTTTGAACAGGCAGGTTGTAGAGGTTGATAGCGTTGACGTCGTACAGTCTTCGTCACAGAAAAAATTCTTCGGCTCGGCGGGACAACTGAAATAAGGTACAGGGAACCCGCAGCGGTCCTGGTGAATCGAGGACGAACTTCCCCTTGTCGAGTCTCGGCCGTAACAATGCAACTTCCGGTTCGTTCCGAGGTGCGGATGGCTCGTCGGCTGTGTTGGATTAAAGGATTCGTCGATCACGATTTCTCGTTTGCGGATGATAACCGAGCAGTTTCGTCCTGGGATAACAGGTGGTACGCCGGGAGTTCCTCACCGTGCAGAGTACTAACGACGTGTGACGTCGACGGCTCGGTGCGAGAGGGCTTTTATAGCCGGCCGTGCCGACTCTCCTCGACGCCGCTCGACGCGGCTTACCGCCGAGGAGCTCGCAGAGCTCCACCAGCCGATTTCCCTCTTTAACCCTCGGCTCCTGAGCTCCCGTATCTTACATCTTCTCAACTAAATGGTAATTTAGCCTATTGATAGCAAACGAATATTATTTTAAGGATTTTTTAAGAGAAAACTGCTGAGGCGTTTCAAAGCTTTCCAGAGCCTCTGACACCATCTTCACTGATTGTCTGGCACATTTACGTCAAATCAGTTACAGTTTAGATTTATTTTTTTATATAAATAAATCAAGTTTATTTCGTTCTAGCTTTACAAGAAAATTATTGATATTAGATGTGAGGCGTTTCAACTGCCCCGAAAGTGGTGAACAATGGATAATTTGATGAATTTTTAATTTCTTTTTATTAATTTTGAACCCATAGTAAAATGTATCTGAAGTTTAATCCTCGACTTGTGAACTCGACTATCTTCGAACTTGTTCAATGAATAGTAATTTTACTGTATTGATTGCAAACAAAATTGATTTCAGTGCTTCGTTAAAAGAAAGTTGTTAACTTGTGCATCAAGGCTTATAGGACCTGCTGAGACTTGTTGAACAAATGATAATGCAGTGTCTCTTTAATCCTCGATTTGTGAGCAAGAGTATCTTTAAACTTATCAACAAAATTGATTTTACAGTTTATTATAAAGCATCTTGGATCCTCTGACACTTGTTAAACAAATTCGATTATTTGCAAATGAGGATTTAAAGTATTAGAAATATTTACTTTTTAGATAGGTTATATGTATTCATTACAAACATAATGATATTGGCGCCACTCATCCTAATGCAGTAGATATAGTATCGGTTTGTTTGCAGAGAAAACAAGTTTCGATTTGTGAGACGCGCTATACTGAGTTAGCTATATTCGTTGTAAACAAAATATTAGGAACCTCACTTGTTTTAATGTAGTTGATTATAGCTGCTTGTTTACTGAACAAAAATTCTGAACTCCAGAGGTACCCATAGCAAACGAATGAAAATGGCTATTTTATTACAAGGGTAGTTGACTACCCATAAAAATTCTCCATTAGCGAGGCAGAATGTTTGAGACCCCATAATAATTTTTAAATGGAAGGAAATTTTGGTTTTCAATTGCTTATGAATTGCCTTTCGGTGTAACGTATAAATTAATTAATAATGTATTCAACTATTTTCTACATACCAATTATTCTTTCGGGTTTTAACCATTTTAATTTGCAAAAATGTAAGAACTTAGGAGTAGATTAAAAATAAATTGCGAACTGTAGACATTGATAAATTATTTATATTTCTCACATTTTACGACTATAAATAATGAACCATAATTAGATCGCCACAATCCGATTTTTTTATCAATTTGGATTCACAACCACCACACACTTTGCACAATTAATTTTTCAAAGACTATAAGATAAAGACTAAATAAAGAATGTTCCTCGAGATAAATATGTAAATATAGCACATTACAGATAAAAAGCAATTGCTCATGAAATACTTTACGCATTTCACTTATTCGTTTCTATCAATGTGGCAAACAAATAAAAAAATAGACGATGTATGTTTTGTGGTAACTATCCGTTTTTATAAATTTCCTTCAGTTTTATGACACTCTAATATTGCTAATATTGATCGCACATAAAAGGAGAATGAAAAAGGTATGTTACAATTAGAAATTACTTAAATTTTGGATGTCAATGTCCAAATAGAATACGAACCATATTTTAATAAAACAGACTGCTTTGCACGTTTACCTCAAATATTTATACTTTTCATATTGATTGCCTTTTGAAATATACACAGTATCAGTTATCATGACCTACATAATATTTTTATATCATTTTCAGAAATGAGATCATCACAAATAAATGTATCTATACGAAATAACTGAAATTAAATGATGGACTCCATTACAATCTTCAAAAATATTTTAACAATTCTTTACATCTACAGTTCTACATTCAAATACATTTGAATATTTTCAATTGGTGCACCTTCTGTAAAGTAACTGTTTTGTAAAGTAACGTTTCTGCTGGGACGTTCGGTAAGTTGCACAAATTCAAAAATTCTACAGATAAAATTTCATTTCCATGATTTTATGCACGTCCGTCGAACTTCGGTGTTCGTTCTACAAACTTCATTCAATAACCATAACTAATCTCAATGAAATATGTTTACTGTTCCACATTTCCATTTGTACCGCTTCTATTTCCAATCACTATGGTTTCCGCATCGCGGTCATTTTGCCATTATGTTTCTTGGAATTATTCAACCAGGTATGGTTCGATTTGAGAACATCGATTCATCAACTTTTTCGGCTCTGTCATTTTCCTGCGTGAATTCCACTATGCTGATATATGCAAACGCGCGTTTGTAATATTATAATCTTCATAAATATAGCATGATTTTTTCCTAAAACATGACGATTCACGCTGCTTGTTTATGATAATTTGCTCGTCACTACAGATACTAATTTTTCTGACTACTATTTGTGTCTATAAATAGGTAAGATTTCAAAAGGTAAACATTCCTGTTATCATTGCAACACGCTATGAGTTTTAGTTAATTTTGATGATGTTCAAATCACGTGACTAAAATTTTTTGTTTGAATGCGATCATTCATTCATTTGATTAGATTTGATACAATTTTTAATATAATACTTTATTTTAGAAATTTAATTTTAGAAATTTATTTATAGATTCTATTTCAGAAATTTATGAAACTTTTGTGGACAGTAGTCTTATTAAACAATGTTTGATTGAAACTTTAAAATGACTTGTTGGTCTTGAAGCTACAGTAAAAGGGGTCTATTAAAAAATTCTTGATTGAAACATCAATATGACTGAAACAAAAGATCTGTTGACACCTTTCGTTGTGTTTCCAATTAACTAAAAAATGGAGTTTTCAAAGAACAACAATTTATAACATTGCAGGTAGTTCAATTTGCTGCACACTTCTGGACCGCTTGTGTCAAGTTCGCCAGGTTAGAATTTTTAAATGAAATCGGATACGTTCTTTTTCACTCAAATTTCAATTGAACTGATTCGAACGATACGTCTTTGGAAAATCGTCGTTCTTCGCGAATTCGCGTTTACAAATATTATATATATGTATATATGCGAAAAAGTCACGATTTATTCTTGGATTATTGGAATGCTCTTATTGCGACACGTTGTTGGCGTTTCGATAATAGTCCTACCTCTAATTTCAATAGTCCACAGTTTCTGGATCACGTTATGCATGATGAATCCATAATTTAACTATTTGCATTTTGCAGTATGGCAACCGTTTCATATGAGAATACAACCATATGCGCGGGAATGAATCTTTCGGTAATGAAGTTAATCGCGGTGATACGCAACGCCTGCTGTGGAACGCTGAAAACGGTGGTGTAATTATTAATTGGAAAACTTCAGGTCATTCGAAGTAGAGAGAAGTCGCCTGACAGTGCTTAACGTCGAATACCAGCAATTTATTAAATAACTGCAAGCATTCAATACAATCTATAAACATAAATATAATTCAATAAAAATGTTTAAGAAACGAAAAATGAGCCATTTTCAGATTTTTGTAGATTGATAAAAAATATCAATTTCGAATGTAGAAGTTACCGTTTTTCGAATTCTGGTTAAAAAGTAAATATTGGGGAAAGGGAAAGCAACAGGATGCGTTTTAGATTAGCTCCGAGTATTCTTGCACAGCCAAAATAATTGTTTCATTTATAATTCTCGTGAAATTGTGAATATATAAGGGAGCAAGATATAATGGAGCGCATAAATAAGATTCGCGACGAATTCCGGACATCGCGCTTTAAATATGCAGATTCTTCAACGACTACGCTTTATGTACAAGCTAAAAATACATTTACAGGACACATTTTTTACATTTCCTTTACTAATGGCATCTACTGCAATCATTTAGTCTTTTCAGCTAAATATTTAGCTCTTAATTCCGTTTACACCGACACTTTAATAGCTTCAGCCACCGGTATGCTAGTAAATGAAAAGTAATGCATTCAATTAGTGACTCATTTGTTGCAGATTTTTATCTAAACTGCACATTTTTCATGCTATTCTCAATTTATTAGAATAATTGAAGAAGGAAAGAAATTTCTATTTAGGTTTTGTTTTTTGCAATTGATGTCACTAATTTTTATTCGTATACAGGTTCGTAGACTAGTCATTAGTAGACTGCGGATGTTTATGCAATTTGCAATTTTTTTTAGACGTATTTTAAGAAAGTGGAGTCAAATATAATTTTATTTTCAGTGGTAGTAACCTTTGTGTCGAAAATTCTGTCGAATGTTATAATCTAGCATTTTTTGAAAATTTTCGGAAACCATAAATGTATAAAGATCTACAGTCTAGTCATTAGCAACGACGAGACTAGCAACGATGAGACAGCTGTGGAATTAATTTTAGTTGGTTTAGCTTAAATATTGTAAAATATAGCTTATTTTTAATATTTCTAATTTTTGTTGAACATACTGACGGATTTCTTGCGAGCAATAAATAATTACAATCTGCTTGTAGCTTATTGTTAACTGTGGTTAGCAGTACTGACGCGCCGCAAGCGATCACTTGTTGCTTGACATCTCTACTACGTGTATATCCACCGACAAACTGTAGTTATAGTTAGGGCCGTTTTCTGCACTAGGCACTTCAATATAGTGTCTCAGATTTATGAAAATATTGGGAGCTATAAAAATTGCCTAGGACATCCTACTGTTATTAAACCGAGACCCGTTCCCATGCGATTTCCACTTTTCTTCAAAATTAGTGGAATACCTTTTAAACCATCCGTTTGAGACCAATGAAGACCTAAAAAAGACTGAAGCGAAGTAGCTAAAAGTAGAATATGGTCAGCTCGTCTTCTTTTAAAGAAGTATTATTTTTACCGAGGCATAACGATTCTGCAGTGCTCAGCTCGAAGTCTTAAGCATCATTAAACAATTTTTATCATTTTTGCTACCCTTAACAATTTTAAATCTTTATACAAAAATTAATAACGATACTCTAGTATGAATCTCAAACTTACAATTTAAAAATTTTGAGTACTTCACAGAAAAATGATAATGAATATTTCAAAATCCTTCTTATCTTCATTGAATTTAGGTTTACTCATATAAAAAATTATTTTTAGGGTTCGTTTTAGTACAGCACAATTAATAAAAATTTGATTAACAGGAAAAGTGTGAAGCGTACATTAATAAAGGAATAGAAACGGCAATTGTATAGTCATATTTCAAGGAAACCTATAAACGAACGATACCTCGTGGAAGTGTTATTTGTCGGCGAGGTAGTTAAAATTACTGAGAAACGTAGAGTGCACTATCGAAGAATGCTTGTTTGCCATTAGTCTACTATTAAACAGATTGAGATCGGCGTTTAATTCGCTGAGCTACGAGGCTGTTGGTCGATCGGCACGCTAATTCGGCATTAATCCAGTGACGAGACGATAAAATCCATTTAATACCGCTGTATCGTACGGACCTTCATTCGCTAGTCCATCGAGAAATTCCATCCTAAAGCAATTAAAGCTCGTCATCGAAGTGTGACTTCGTGTTGTGGCGGCGCTATTCCGAGTGACGTTGCTAATAGCCGTCGTAACTAGCGATGGGACTAACGTCTATTTATACACTACACTTACACACATGTCGAACAATACTATCCTTACTTTTCGTTTCATTTATAACAGTACTTTCGTCCGTACCCGAAGAAACCTAACTAATTATCATTAAACCTACCATCAATGGTCATGTGATCGATTTTATAAGAGTCTTTCCAAAGGAATTGAGCGAATAATTTTTTATTGAAGAACATGTTTAAAAATTACAAAAACTCTAAAGAAATTCAATTTTATTATTTTCATGACAACACGTGCTAGTTGCTGTTAGTGCACGGTAGATTTAACGTTGTTTACCAATTTTTAATGTAACTTCTGCAGAACAAGCTACCCGTCCCGCAATCAAACATTTTCTATATTTATATTTTATAAGTTTTACGTTTTTTAAAAAATTTTTGCGGTCCATGCTTTAAACAGGATCAATCTATTAAAAAGTTCCGTAATATTTCCGATCCCTGATATATTTATATGAGTATAATGAGATCTGATAATTAATCGACTTTATCACGCGATACATTTATCATAGTAATAATGAAACCCCCAACGAGAGCGAGAAATTCAGTGGAACGGTTGGAGAAATTAAGGTGTTTTTAATATTAAAGGAAGAATTAAAAACTGTGGTCAGTAAGTGTTTAAAATTTTAAGTTTGGTCACGACTGTTTGCATAATTCGTTTGCTCGGGTATGCATAGCACGGTGAAACTGGAAAAATTATAAAATTTAGAAATTGTAGAATTTTTATTTTAGTTGTGCTCTAATGGAATTTTAAATGAGAAACATGAATGCCTGTCTAACTTTCGGTTCTGTAACTTCAACGAACACAAAATAAAAATAGTCTGTATTAATTGCAAGATGCAGGTGCTACACAGACATTTATTTATTTTCTTAATAATTTAATAGAGTTGAAAACAGTAATCAGCATTTTTAAATTCTTTCAATTTTTCTACTGTTTTGCATGGACAAACGCATAAAGGTCGCAGTCTAACTACAATTTTCAATATCAAACAAACATTAATACTGTGAACAAATCATATTCTTATGTAGGTATTTGTCAGGAATATACCGCAATCGACCGAAAAAAGCTCGCTAATAATTTTCAAAGAGGCCATTCCGTCGTACCATTTAATAGCGCTTTAAAAGTAACCACATTTTCAGGTGCTGTAACACCGGAATGAAATCGTTACTCCCCATTTTCTTAATTGCTGAACAGCCATTATCGTTGGCCTTTAACGCAACGTGTAGCCGAGTGGCTCGCGAGGGATCGGGATTTCTTTTACGGCTTCTCGAGGAAAATTCTTCTTTTGTCAGGATTCATTCAACGATATGATCGGACGATCCCATGTCCGCCCAGTCGAACAGTTACTCCACTGCGAATTAGTCGACGGATCTGGATCTGGACAGTCGCAGTGCTGGTAAATAGCGATGGCGCCGACAACATCGCGAATAATAACAATTAGACTGCGGATTTTTATGCAGAACAAAAATTGAAACGGTAAGCTAGACATTTTTCCAATGAACACCTGTTTTCAATTCACTTTTACAGTATCAATTATATATACGGAAGGTATAAACGATTACGATATTGAATATTGCAATACATTGCATTATTGTATGACTCGAATGGGTGGGGGAGTATACAATTTTCGTATTTATTTTTTAAATCAATCTAATAAAGATCCTTTTGATGAAATTACAGAAATGCTTTGTTACACGAGAATACTGCCTTTAACCCTTTTAGTACCGGCGAAAAAAAAAGACCTCTTGTGATGAGTACAATAAGGCCCCAACAAAGGCGCAACGATATATCGTCGTTGGTATTTTTGGCAAGTGCACCGAACGACGATATATCGTCGTTCGGTACTAAAAGGGTTAAATACCAATTTCTCAGTCAAGGTCAACTAAAGGTCATATAGGTATAATAGTTCATTGAATTCGTCTTGAAATCGCCTACAAGACTACGCAGTCTACATAACAGGTTAAAATGTTCAAGAGAAGAAATACATTTTAATTTATCTTCTGTTTCCTACAATTTACTTGGAAACTTTTTATTTTCCATGAAGCTATCTGTTTACCTCGATCTCACGGAAATATCCACAAAAAATATGTCTTACTTACGCACACGCTGACCAATACGAGGTCCATAGTACACCGTATCAGAAAAGCAAGCAGACAGGATAATGGCGCTCGTAACCAATCCCGAAGTGCCAAAAAAATAGAGGAACGCGTATCCTAGATGAACGACCGTTTTTATTTCAGCGGTTCCGTAGCGCGGTGAACGTGGAACTGAATTGATCGACAGTTGTTCGAGCGTGTTCAAGCACCCAGTAAACAGAAATTGCGATCTTGGCGCTTGCTTTCCTCGACGACTCCTTCTCTCAATCTTCGCCCCGGTTGATCAAGCGCGATCAACGCGTGGATTTGTTCGCTCAACTGCCCCGTGAATGATGCTCGTTGGTTTATCGGATGATTCCCTGTACGGCCGTCGACTTCGTCTCTTCATCTGGGCGACTGATTATTCATCATTAAACGTAATCATTCCGAGGGACTCATTATTTACGGCGCGCGAATCTTGTTCGTAAATTGTGTTAGATATATTATTAAAACCATTCGCTTTCACGGTGCGTCGAACTTGAATTAACAATGGCGGGAATTCGTGTGGGCTTCGCGGAGGCGGACGCTTTTCCCCGTACGATGCGTATTAACATACTTCAGAAAATTATACAGAAAGTTGTTGAGTGGGTTGTTCTATTGTGAAATTTGGGAAGTTGCGAATATCGTAGCACTTAAACGGTGACATCTTGTTACCTACCTGAAATTATGACTTTGAGGATTTTCCTCGCAAACATTTAATGCGCTTCTTTTTTTTTAAACGAATACTTCATTTAAAAGTATATACAGGGTGAGTCACCTAACATTTTCACCTCAAATATCTTTGTTGTTTTCAAAGATACGTTAAATGTCTTGAGGACAAAGTTGAATGGTAAAATGGGGCACACACGATACCAAAAATATTTTTGTTATTATGCAATTTTTTTTAGAGATATGAAGGTCACCTTCATTTTTTAAAATGGAACCACCCTTTTTTAAACTCCTATAATGATAGTCCCTTTCATTACGAATTCAGTGACTAGAATTACTCGAGGTCATTCAAGGTCACGCACAGGGAGAACGTATAAAACTAAAATATGGAAGCAGAATACATTTATCACCAGTGAGAATTATAGTAAACATGCTAAGGTCCTTCAATGCTATTGAATGTTTTCAAACATCAGCTAGCCGATTACGCTGCGATTTATTTACTAACAGTATGATTCCGCTATGTCTTACTCAATGATTGAAAAGTGTGACATCATAACGGTTTATTGTGAATGTAGACAGTATGCACTGCTGGCCCTATTGGTTTATGAAGAAAGGTACCCTGAGTGAAACACTCCTTCTAGGCTGACTTTTACTAATATCTACAAGTTATTTCGAAGTACTTTAAGTATAGATGAAAGAAAACGTAAACAAAAGAATCCCATATCTACCGAAGATAATGAAATTAATATTTTAGCACCTCTCTGTCCGTGACCTTGAATGACCTTGAGTAATTGAAACACCATCAACTGAGAACGGCTGAACGTAGAAAGCTGGGGTTTGAACCATTAAGCAGTGCGCATACCGAGTTTTTGCCTGTCAGACTTCTAATATAGTATTGGGCTTTTGTATCTTACGCGCATACCGAGCTTTCCGGCAAGTTCCCTTTAGCATACTTGGTTTTGGTAGGATCCGGAGTTTCAGCTCGAATTTCGACCTGGCTTTTCGAGAGAGGGTCGAGAGTCCCTGCTGTGCATGGCACAAAAAAAAAGGTTGCAGGAGGGAGCTCCACAGCTCCTTACGTAAACTATCGTTATCTCTCTTCTACAACATCATGGAGATAGGAAACGTTCCTGCCACTTGGTGAAACAGCATCACACATCCTTATATTTTATACATAAATTATACATATAAAATTCTTCTTAAATAATTTATCATTTCATACGCAAATGTAATTTCTTAATGAAAACATATTAGAAATATCTTTGTTCAGCAAATTTTACCACCGGTTGAAGTGTGAAAAAATAAAAAAAAAATGTGGTCGTATTCTACGATTTCTTCCTGTTTAAAATTCCGTTTTTTAATTCACGGAGCCTCAAAAATTTAAAAAAATTTCAGTTTGTCGGAATTGTAGAGAAAATACTAAAAGTTCCATTTTACAATTTTTTTTTATGTGGGCTTATACTGAAAATGTAGAAGACACTTTTCGTAGATCAGTATCAATTAAACATATTCTGAAAATTTCATCAAAATCGGTGAACGTTGCAATGAGGTAAAAATATGCAGCGTTCAGCAAGACCAATCAGCGCATTTCTTCTGCATGGAAATGGAAGTGTCCAGTCGAACTTCCAAAAAAGGGAAACGCGAACGGTTCAATCCGGGCCTTACAACATCGGAAGGGTTTTATCAATCGAACCCGCTTGTTTAGATAATTCAGTCGCATCGTAACAATAGCTATTTTAAATAAACAACGCCATTTGCCTGACAGAAAACTAGTGTTGAGGCTTACTTGCCAGGCACTTGTCCGGCTCTAGCAAAGGCATCTCGGATTTTGGGAACCCCTAGGGTTTGGGTAGCAGACGTCACGCTGTGCCTTTCTTCGTCGAGCATCTCGAACCCTCTTAATTGACGTTCCGGCTCCAAAAACTCGGTATGCACTAGAAAAACGGTGTCAGGTATCTCCGGCTTGCCGGAGACTCCGGTATGCGCAGTCCTTTAGACGCGGAGTTTCTTCGGGAAGGTTTTAGAGCAAATCGCATTTTGAGAGAGCGAGGAAGAGAGGAAGAGAGGAAGAGAGGGAGAGAGGGAGAGGGAGAGAACTGGCGTGCCGTAGTTGTAAAATAAAGCATATAAATGTCACATCTGTGACAGGTAAAAACATGCTTTTAAAAAATACTGACAATGAGCCACAGCAAGGCGTGTCGGGGGAAAGCTAGGTCGTAATAAAAGGGACTATCATTGTAGGCGTTTAAAAAAGGGTGGTTTCATTAAAAAATGGAGGTGACCTTGATATCTCTAAAAAAAATGACATAAACACAAACATTTTTTGGTATCGTATGAGCCCCATTTTACCATTCAACATTGTCCTCAAGATATTTAATGTATCTTTGAAAACAACAAAGATATTTGAGGTGAAAACGTTAGGTGACTCACCCTGTATATTGTGCTACTTTTGGTAATTTTTTGCTGCAAAATCTTAGAAAAAAAACGAATCAATATTGTCTAAATACTCTAAACCATTTTCATATTTTAAGTTTGATTAGTGGAAAGAGCATTTTCCACAAAATCGTAATATTTAAGTTTTCTCGAAAGCTCTGAAACTAAGTGGAACATATGCATAAATAAAAATCTCCCACATTAGGGCAACTGTCCTATGCTTCATTACGTTGTTTCAAGAACGAGAATCTTGACTCTTTCAGTTGACAAAATAGTAGATACTTGAGCTTTCGCATGATGTTATTGCAGAGAAACGAGAAAAGAAGAGTCGCAAACGAGAGTGGCCTGACGCTGTAGCGATGGTGTATTTTTGCTGCTGTTTTCGATCTTCATTTACGCAGCGTAATATCCTGCATAAATAATGTTAGAATATTTCCGTCCATTACAACCCTGTTAAGTGAAATTTAAAGCGAAATAGAATGTCTTGCAAAACAACGGAACTTCATCCAAGCATGTATCTTCGTAGACAAATATGCAAGATGAAGTCCTTTGGTAAATCTTAGCTTAAAATTAGGGGCGTGCGAGAACCCAAAATATCGGGAACCCGATGGTCGGGACGAGTCGGGCCGGGTCGGGTTCCCGAAAATGTCGAGATTCCCGAAATTTCTTCTGCCATTTTTCGTGAAGTTATTGGAAACAAGGATTCTAAGCATCGTGTGACCTGATGTAAACATGTTCTCGGAATTTTCAGAAATTCCGTTTCTTTTCAGAATCCCGATAAATTCGAGAATCTCGAAATGTTCGGGTATCTGTCCCGATCCCGAAAAAATTTCGTGTTCCCCGACCAGATACTTCGGTTTCTCGCACACCCCTACTTAAAATGCATACGTGTGAAATGAAATTATCTGAAATCTGTAAACGAATATTCTAATGCAATACACCTTTTTAGGACGCTGCGCGCTGTTACAAGAATTGTCTTCATCTTTTAGAGAAACATCGCCATTTTATAGTTGAGATTATTATGGAAAAATAATATTAGGCAATTTTATCGTTAAGTGATTTTTATTTTATATAGTAATTGGGCAATAAAACTGTGTTGCATAATATTAACAATATATCGTAACAATAGTATCTTTATATCGATCGTATTTATTGTTAATACCTAAATGTTTTCAGCGCAAGGTTCGATCAATTTGTTACTAAATTTACAACCGGCAGATAGTAAATATGCATTTCATTCTCTCACCGAAGTTATTAACTCTCTTCGCAAAGCTAGTGGGTATTTCTTCAATAAATTAAATTACCATTTCAAAGTTTGTTGTATTCCTAAATTTCAAAATTTTCACAGATGCAAACCTAGTAACCCCTGAAGATGATCTAAACAAAGATCGAAACGTCGGAATCACTTTGTTAATTTGCAAAATTGCTTTGTAAAAGTAACAAATTGATCGAACCTTGCGCTGAAAGCATTAACATTTAGGTATATATCGTAACATATAAAATCGGGCAGGAAAACTGCTTAGAGTTGAAACAATGATTCTCTGATTATCGAAACGCAAAGAAATAATAAAAATTAGTTGGACAGTGTTACGAGGACAAGAAGATCGATAGAGTAGGGTAGGAAAAATCAGAGTCTAATCCAGAGCACCTAACCAACTATAGGATCTCCGGAATTCGCGCGATGGCTTTAATCGAATCACTCGAAATTGTTCGAGCGGGAACAGGGAAATCGACGTGCATGACGTATGCATGCAACGACCGGATTGTTTTGATCCGGTGCGCGACTAAGTAAGATCGCGATCACGCGGACAAATAAAGCTGGATCGGAGACCGGGTTTCACGAAATTTCAACTGGAATTAATTAACTAGCCGTGCACAGCCGGAGTAGGACAGGAGCGCGAGCGCCGCGCCGCGCCGCGTCGGTGTTCGCCGGATGTTTTATTTGCACTCTTCCGTTCAACTTTATCGAGAGAGAACCCCGTAACAAAAGGGATCAATCATTTGCCTCGTTCGATTTCGAGGCGAAACGGGAAAATTTGTTCTTTGGCATTGCCGATGACAGAATGTGTCACGCGTTTCCGTTGATTTTTTTCAAATTGCAGCTCGCGTTACGGGAGTTTTCGTCGATTGATCGCTTGATCAATTATTTCACCCTGTAACGCAATTCGTTCGAGCCGATTCAGCGGATAACAACGGATCGAATTTTGTATAGACTTTATGCGATTATTACAAAAACGATTAGGCGAGATTAATAGGTGGACAAATTAATTCGTGGTCCTCGCAATCCATCGGTAATAACTAGCGGATTTTATGCACGTATGACAACAATGAGTAGGTGTAATTTAAAACGGTAAAAACATTAGTAGAATTTAATGATACTGTTATATTACTTTCAACCTATTAAACATATTAAAAATGAAAATTAATTTCTATTTCACTCAAGATTATTGCAATTCGGGTAGAAAATTTTTATTTTGCATAAAGATCCGCTGTCTAGTAATAACTATAGTGAGTGATCATATTATTATGCACAAATGGAAAAATTGCACAGATAGCTCCTGTCTTTATGATTATTGTATTACATTGTACTATTTATTTCCATCAACTTTCATCCGTATTTTATTATATTTCGTTTATTTTAATGATCGAAACAGTATATTGTGTTTATATCTCGGTTTTGTAAATTGTCGAATGGTGAACGCAATTATTTCGCGCAAAGAAAATCATTGTTAACGGGTAATTATGATATTCAATATTGTAGCGTGAAGCTTTGTATGTATACATGTTATTCACATAATGACTACATACATTCGGTATTTTGCAGCATTATTAACAGAATGGAGCTTAATGCGTTGATTAAAGTGAATCTAGAACCTGAATTATATTTAGATGTGGCTTAACCCAATTTACGTTAGATTGCGGATTCAACGCGTGACATATCAACTATTTTGAAACACCGATGCAATTATTCTTTACTGCGTAGGCTAATTTGCACATTGTTAAGCATTCAATGTGCACGTTGCAATTAAACTTCAACAGGTTTCCAATGAATTTTTATGTGTAATAATCATTACACTGTAGGAAATGAAATTCTAATTACAAAATGTTCCTTGCAAACAATAAAGATACGAATTTGAATGAACTACTAATTATTAAACAACTCGTGTGTGATATCGATATGAGAGTGGAAGAATAAGATAGACATAATTAAAAATCCTCCCGGCGATGGCTCCCGCTTTTATAACAGTTTGTAACTTGAAGAACCGGCCTAATGTCGCCAATATGGCGACACTCGTCTTCAAAGGGTTAATCGACTGTGTTCCGAACAGGTTTCGCTTCGAGCTAAAGCGAATTTGTTCGTCAGAGTTTGAAACGAGAAAGCTTCGAACGCTGGCATCGAGGTGTTAATGTGACCGGTATACATATGTATTTATGCTCGTATCTATTTGAAAGAACGTCACATTTCCGCGTTAAAACTCGACATTAGCATGCGAATGGCGCTGATAGGAGTATAAGCGGCCCACGCTTTGGGCACCTGTTACGCAGGGAAACGCGCGTTTCGTAGCCAGTTCTGTTCGAAGTTAGGCGAATATCTTGGGCGCCGACCCCACGCTGTGCATTAGGGTGGACCTTAGCTATACTTGGTGAACATTTTTTTGCGAGATTTTTTTCACGTCCCCCCCCCCCCCAAAAATTGTACTATTGGGTAAGAAAATAATTATTGGATAAGGGGACGGCTTGCCCCATTGACGTTGAAGTTGCGAAAAACATGAAATGTAGGAATGGGAATATGTGAAGGAAAGACTTTTTATTATGACTAAATGTTCTTCTTGTGTCAAAATATTAATTATAATAGTACCAAAATGTAATATTTTCAATATAACAATTAACTAATTATTATATTTTTATAAATATTTATGCTAAATTTTATGTATTTTATTGAAAGTACCAATTCTTTTACTTGTATTCTTATACTAATTTAAAAAGTAGAGAAATTAACGTTTGACATAAATATGTTCTATTTAATCAGAACATAATATTTTTAACCGGATGTGCTTCGCGAAAACGGACTTGTTAGCGGGAAGGTGGCGGACAGAAATTAGACAGGCTAATTAATGTGAAATAATCTTAATTCGTACAAAGTACACTTGTACTTGAGTGCACGTAAGGAATTATAATATTTTTGGAGGTTTAAAATATTTAACTTGAATTTTCAGTATACTCATCACATTGAGCGGGCAGTTACTTCTATTTGAAAACTTCGCGCTCGATTAGGCACGCCTTCCCGACGTCCGATTGATGTAAAATTTTGGATATATCATTTTTTCATGCCATTTATTCCACTAATCATCATCTTACTGAAATTATAAATAAATACTTCATCTATGCATCTAACAGCAATAAGTTAGACGCAGACTAGATAGTAGACCTCCTTGCGAAAGAAGCGACAAACGAAGAGCCCACGTTGGATATTAAGATCCCATTTACCGATCTTCTCAGTGACTTTAAAACTCAAACACTAATATCTACTAACAACTTCGTCAAAGAGCAAGGAGTATTCATGGGAAAAGAATACATCCGATATTTTCATAAGGATGATGGTCAGCCATGGTTTACTGAGCGTGGGCTTCCTAGAAATTTTGTAACATTTGTTAACAGGTGCCGCTCTAATCACTACAATTTAAACGCTTCGTTAGCCAGAGTTAATTTTATTTTAGACAGTGCTTGTGAGTGTGGTGATGAATCACAAGATCTAAATCATGTTATTTGGCAATGCCCAATCTATGAAGCTGAGCGTGACACGCTTCTATCAGCGCTTTTCCGATATAAGTATACTGTCTCCCAGTTTCTATCCATTCCTTTCTATGCGGCCCAGATATAAAAGGCCTGAAAATTATTTTTGATTTTATTAAGTTATGCTCGATTAAAATTTAATTTCAATGAGGTAGTTGAAACCTGACAAATTTACTGCAAACTAATTGTAAGTTAGACACTAAGGCATATCGTAATGTAAACGTGAGTTGTATGATTTATAATGTATGTGCTGTAATGTAATAATAAGTCTTATATGGTTTAAAGCAATAAATAAATAATAATAATAATATTCGAAAATTGAATTCTGTTGATTAACCCTCATCCGTCCGCCATGTCAATTCGACACATTCTTCACGTAACCATACACGGGTTAGGGCATTAATAAATAAATAAATAAATAAACATTGTTCACGTAAAGGATGATGTTATTCTGTCATTTGTAGAACAATTGATCTGGAACTATAGTATGTATTGCATATTGCGGGTTATTAGGAGAATATTCTGTTCTGGAACTCTGTAAGTGTTCTTATTAAGCCTTAGACAGCGGAATTCGGGTCAATTTTGACCTAGAGTATTAAAGTCGTAATTTATTTACTCGATTCCTAGCGATTAAATTGAATGAATAAAATGTTACATTGGGAATATCGGGAAGACTAATGGTTCTACAAGAAGTATCTTAAAAAATGTGTATAACGCTGATCCTACTTCATGATTGTGATAAAGGACCGCTGTTCGAGGGCTAAAAGACTTTCTATTTAATCATTTAATAAAAGAGAAGTATTCGAGGTGAAATCAATTTCCAATAAAGATCAGTAAGGGTTATTCCCACCACACCCTGTTATAGAGTTTGTTCTGACTTCCGTTTTCACGGTTCGTAGAACGCGTTCGAAGAAATTGTTCAAATATTCCGGACAAATTGTGCCGTTCTTTTTGTTGGTTCATTATCATACAAATGGCTTCCGTTAAAGAATGCAAACAACAAACGTTGTTCGAAACCTGCATATTATTCTGCGAATGAAAAGCGTACAAATTGTTAAAACACCTTTAAACTTTTCTCTGTTTCGTTAACGTCGGATAGTGTAATGAAACAGTTCCATTTTCGCAACGAAATGCAGTGCAGCTAGATGTCCGGGAATAATTCGATTAATTGTACCGCTCGAGGATGTTCTAAATTAGAAGGCAACAGAGATAATATTCCGGTTCGTTCCTTTCTTAGGCGATCGAGCAATTATTAAAAAGCGAGAGCATTAATTGAAGCATACCGGTTCATCAAACGTCGATAGAAGATTCCTTTCAGCGGCCAAGAGATTCTAATTAAAAGAAAAATACGTACAAGGGAGAGTTACAAATCACATCCCCTCGCTGGGATCGTAGAAATCTATTTAAAGTCAAACTCGGGACGTCAACTACCAATTTTTAATCAACCCGCTGTAATCCGATTTCTACGGTTCTGAAAGGGATGTAGGTACGGGTAAACAGTAGACGAAGCGTGTAATTAAAAATCTGAAGAATTCGTGTTGCGAATACGGTCTATGCAATTATTTTTTTCTTCACTTCAATATTACTTCAATGGGTCTACTTTTTATTCCTTAAAATTTGAAGTATATGATTATATCAGACAGGAATATTATACCTATCATCGAATCTTTGAAAATCTGTTTTATTACATTTTTACTATCCGTTTTTGTCATTATTTATTTTTATTTTCGATTTGTTGAATTATTTTGCTCACCTTCTGGAACATATTTTGTTTTAACCAATATTACTCATATACCATTTTTAGCATTGAATATTTTAAATACAAATATCGTGAAAATAATTATGTACGACCTTCCTGCTTCCATGTGCACCTACAAAAGGTAATAAATTCCGCCGGAAATGCATTCTAAAATTTACTCGAGAAGTGACTTCTTCTTTTTATTCGAAATACCCTGTTTATTGTTTTCTCTGACTAATGGATTAGAAACTACCGATTTTTCGACATAATTTTGAAATTTTCTTTGAATCTAAATGAGTTCCTCATATAATGCGATTTCCCAGTTTTCATTTAAGCCTTCAAAAGTTCAACAATTTCCACGGCAATATACTTTAAAATCGATTTGAAGTGATCCCGTCAAATCCAGTTACTTTGTCCCGAGCTATGGATTGGGATTTATCAATTTTCCGACATGATTTGGAATTTTTCTTCAAATCTACGTGAACCTGTCGTGAAGTGAAATCTTCCAGCTTTTATTCGTGCTCTCAAAGGTTCGAACATTTTCATGAGAATATACTTTAAAATCGATACGAAATGATTCTGTAAAATTCAGTTGTTGTACGTTATACTGTGCACCGTGCTATGGATCAAATTTTATCAATTTTCTAACATGATTTAAAATTTTTCATTTAACTTAAATGAATCTCTCATAAAATAGATTTTATCAGCTTCAATTTAAGCCCGCAAACATTAAAAAATTTCTACGGAAAATATAATATAAATATCTGTATCTATATTATACGATAAATCCTACTAAAAACCAAGCAATAAATAAATATAAGGCGAAATAACATTTAAGGTACCAAAAATTGAATGTATGACGAAATCCGAAACACGAAGATGAAAAAATGTAAATATCTCGACAATCAGTAGCTCGAAATTAACGTTTTGGATATGAAAACATTCGTACTGATTCTGCACATCGAACTCATAAAAAATTCTAATAGTTATGATTTATTTTGAATTTAAAAAAAATTAGCTTTTTACGCATAGAAACGAACATCTACACTCATCATCGGGAGAACATTTACCATCTAGCGGTGGTACCTGGAAGCTCGGCATTAGAAAAGGGAAACTTCAGACACCGACTGCATGCAATCACTAGTAAAAATCAAGTATATGGAATATTCAGTTCTTACTAATACGCCTAAATCCGCGAACTATCGGTAACATTGGGCGCGACACCGAAATGGTACAAGACAAAAACTAGCAAAAAAGTCCATAAGATGTAAAGTGTGTGCAATGTCTGTACCAGTCTGTACTTATCTTAAGTCTGTGTCACTGATTAGGTGATTGGTCCACTCCTATACCTCGTCTGCATTACAGAGCAGTCCATGTTTCTTTTGAAAATTATGGAAGAGGAGAGGACATTTTCACAGGAAGTTAGTGGCTGCGCCATCTATCGAAAGTTAAATACATTAAGATTGGATGAAAGCTTGGACATTTCGATACGGATGGCTCCACTAATTAAATTTGAATTCTTTAATACATCTTTTTTTAAATATTTTATTATTAATCAGTCCTGAACCGTTCTCGTTGCTCGAAATAAATATTAGAATGTTAGCTAGATTTTACACACGTTTTCAATGTTTCCATCTGCCTAGCATAGCTGTTCACTATTCATGACGAATAAATTATTTTGTAACAATTGCTAATGAATTTTCTTCATAGAATTTACAGAATGCAGAGCCGGAAGGCTGCAGACCGAGCCACGGTAATTAATAATTAAAAAGTAAGCCGAAACAATTAGAATTGCAAGTCTGCGTTCAAACCGTGTATTCGCAGGCATCATTTGCACATAATCCCTTCCGATACCGTTAGACGCTGAAAATAGAAGCTAATGAACCTGTTTGTATTCGCTGCATTCGAGGCGATAGCGTGTCAAAGTGCAGTAAAGCTCCCGGTCTGCCATAACTTGTGCGGGTCTTCACCGGGGTGGTTTAAAAGGGAATTAAGTAGAAACAGTCAGACATTCTCGCAATACATCGTAATCTAATAATAAATTATAAATACATGCTTGCATATTACAACTATAGATACAAAAGATGACATGCGGTATGGAAGTATCGTTCGTTTTATGCTCGTCCAATGAGGAAAACCACGGTGTCCCACGCGTTGAGCTCACCGCGTCGGACACCGTCTCGGCGTTTCGTTCGACGCACCCGATCGTCGCGAAACCATCTCGACGAGGGTTTCCCGACGATCAATCCCAATTTTCCAATCATGCGTCGTCCACCTCGCACGTGGAAAAGTGACTCGATGCTCAGCCGTTTCTCTTTTTATCACTTTCTCGTAACGGCACTGGCACAAGAACGTTCACGCTGCGAATTTCCATCTCCTCCGACCATAACCGATCCGCATGCTGTCAACCGGTATTCCGTCAATCTTGTTCACCGCCGATAATCATACTCATTTCCCCATCCCGAACAGATATAATGAACCACCGAGCGATTTCAGCATTGACGGACCGTTCTCGATCCAGCGTCCTCGAACAGGAAACTGCGCTTTCTAGAGGTGTTTAACGATCGAGAGACGGTACGGTTAGGATTGCCTCGTAAATCATAGATCCCCAATTCGAAAAGGAAGAAGCCCGCGAACGGTCGTTCGCGATAAGTGGCGCGGGACAGCATGAATGAACGGGAAAAACAGCGTAGTCGTCGTCGTCGACGCCGCCGCGCCGCGCCGCGTCGCTTTTGGCCCGCAAGGATCTCGTCTATGAAATCACCGAGCGAAGTAAATCGAGGTGAAGGGTCCCGCAAACCGACTAACGGTACATTATACTCATCGGAATTCATGGTACGGTCCATTCGTACTACGACTGCACGTCCATCCTGTTCGTCGCGTCGCTACGATTCCGACATCGAGTCCTGCCCGGAGTCCGGTTCCGAGAACCATAAACGGGCCAATCGTGTCACTCGATCGGCCAACAAACGAGAACGATCTTCTCGGGCTTGTATGCTCGTCCCTCGAATTCCAATCCGTCGACTCGCTCTTTTCCTTCCGATCTCCAACTTTTTTTTTAACCGGGGAGCTTTCAATTAACAATCTTATAGAGAAATTCTTTCTGCACGAGATTTTCGACTCTCTGATATTTTCTAAAACAACGTTAAAATTCTGTTAAAAAGTATACAGTGTCTAATAATTTGAGCACATGGAATTAATTTTTAAATCCTCGTCAACATGGTGTTCCGATGTCGTCCCCGGAGGGTAAAATTACACCAACACTTTCTTGTCACAAATGCATAAAATCTACAGTCTAGTTACAACATCGGAAATCGTCGGTTCTGAATGGTCAAAGATGTTTCCCATTTCCGCGACAGCAATCAGACATTCGAGAGACTCGCAGCATTCGCGAACAAGAAGACGAAGAAGAAGAAATTCGAATGGCGTTCGACAGAGTATGTAGAGTGGAATGAGCCGAAGCAATGGCCGAATAAAATACAAAACCGAGATAGAGATCGCGGTGTGTCGGGCGGTCCGAGAATCGGCGAACGCATTAACAGGGTTTCCGGCTCGTTACGGTCCAGTCGAGGGGGGAATTATATAACTTTATGACTCTCTCGTGGAAAGAATAACCCAGCCGATGCTTCCCGTGGAACGTTGTTACGAAGCGGTCTGTACCACCTGCTCGAAACCGGCTCGCGCGTGAGCCAGGTCTAGTGAACTCGATCGAATTCCGAGACCGGATTCCGCGAAACGACCGGCGTCGCGCGCTGCTCCGATTCGTTTTTTCACCGTGAAATAGCTTCTTCGAACTGTTTTCGGTGCCAGACCCTCGCTCAGGCTTGAACAGGCTGAACCGGGCTTGTTCCTCTTTCAAACAGTTTGCAGATCGGCGAATTTGGAGACGATTTACCGGACGACGCGTTGACAAAATCGTGGTCGTCCGGATGAGGAATCTTCCGTGTGGTAACTCGCTGGGAGCATGATCTCTGGACAATCGTGTCACCCTGGACCGAAAAAGGGAGGCGGTTCGATCCAAGGTAAAAGTGGCCCCTGCCTCCGTTCGAAGGAAAGCAACGAGGGGGAGCGAGAGAGGAAGGAATCTTCGATTTTCTCGATCTCTCCCGAGAAATCATTCTCTAGCAAGTTGAATACTGGTCTCTCTCTTGGCGGTCGAGCTGGCTCCAAAGAGGTTACTAGGTCCCTCGGCGAGGTTGTCGGAGCCTGGGGGTCACCTGCCACCGATTCGTATAGCCGTATTCGTTCGTTCCAATTCGTTGCCGCCACGGCGATCGAGCGATCGAGAGATCCTCCCGCTCCCGAGGATCTTCTCGAAACCGCGTCGGCCACCTTCGAGAGTTCGACGAACGTTTAAAAGCTTGGGACGGCCGGCGGCTCCGACGAGGCGCTAGCCGAATTCCTCGGCTTGCAGACGCAACCGCTCTCGACCAGAACGTAATCTTGACCGGTCAGGGTCACCGGTCCCAGGGGTATCACCAGGAACAGGTAGGGCACGTAGGTCTGCGTGCACTCCCCGTGCACCACGTCGCACTCCTTCGACCTGCAACACAACAATCGACCACCGTCAATCCCCTCGATTTCCATGAAAAACTACAGTTCCCGAAATTTCCATAAAGCCACCACGTCTTTTGGTAATATCTTATAATTATTCTGTACTTATGATAAAGTGTATCATTTCATTTTAGGCACATATTGAAAACATATATATATATCCATTCAAATAATAAAAATAATATTTATTTAAAAAAATAAATATATAATTTTGTATAAAATAAACTGCAAAATTTCTATAAAGCCATATAGTTTTTGAATAAGTAGGTTCAAAATTAACAATAAGTTCTTGTTCATTTCTATATTAATAATTAGTAGAATTGCCATTTCTTCGAATAACTTCGAAAAGACGATGGGGCATTGACGAAATCAAACTTTGAAGTGTGTTTTCTTGAATAGATGGCCATGCTTCGTTCACAGCTTTCCATAATTCACTAATGTTACTGTATTGTTTACAAATTCCGTAAACTTCCCTTGCGAGTATCCCCCAAAGATTTTCAATTGGGTTTAAATCTGGAGAGCAAGCTTGTCATGTGAAAACCGTGATATTTTTTTGACATAACCACTGCTTCGTGTAATTTGATACATGGATGGCAGCAATATCGTGTTGATAAATGAAGTTATCGTGTCCAATATCTTCAATAAATGGTATTAAAATTGTATCTAATAATTCTGTATAGTTTTCAGAATTCATTTTAGGAGTAATTCGACAGATTGGTGTCTTGGCGTCAGCTCTAAATGCAGCCCAGATCATTAATGTACCACCATCAAAGTTACGACTCATTTTTATGTTTTTTTCTTTCCTTAAATTGTGCCAATAATATTTAAAAACATAAGGTCCCTCTAAATTGAATTTCTTTTCATTAGAAAAAATAACAGATTCCCATTCTTTGGACCAGGGCATGTGTGTTTTTGCAAACTCAAAACGAGCCTGTTTGTGGTGTGCTTTGAGTGCTGGTTTCTGCACCATTTTTGTCCAGCGAAATCGTTTGGAACTTTTTAAAATTTGTTGTACGCGTTTCGTAGTTACTGGCAAATGCAATTCAACGCAAAGTTGTGCTGCACGTCTCAATTCTTTTGATGCAGGTCTCATTAACAATGAGTGCTGTCTCTTGGTCAGTTTTTGATTTCCCTCTTTGGGGTGGTTTTTGCCATAATCCTTTCCCTTTAGGTAATTATTTACAACGGTACGTGATCGATTAATTTTTTCTGCATTTATGCAATTAGAACATCTCATATCTGTATAAGCATCAATAGATGTCTATTCTTCACTGGTCAAAAATGATCCTCGTGGCATTTTACTAATAAGAAATTAAACACACTTCAAAGTTTGATTTTGTCAATGCCCCATCGCCTTTTCGAAGTTATCCGAAGAAATGGCAATTCTACTAATTATTAATATAGAAATGAACAAGAACTTATTGATAATTTTGAACCTACTTATACAAAAACTATATGGCTTTATAGAAACGCAGTTTATTTTATATAAAATTATATATTTACGTTTATTTTTAAAAATAAATATTATTTTTATTATTTCAATGGATATATATGTGTTTTCAATATGCCTAAAATGAAATCATACTCTTTATCATAAGTACAGAATAATTATAAGATATTACCAAAAAATGTGGAGGCTTTATGGACATTTCAAGCACCGTATTGTACCTTTTGCGTTCGTATTTCACACAGATATTTATTGGTATTTCATTTCGCGTTTTTTTCAAACAAAAATAATCAAACACAGCAGGAGTTATATATTTTATTATAGAGGATGTTTTGAAAAACATAGTTGCAATGATCTCAGTCTTTCTACCGAAACCAAAAAATGAAGTTATTTATTAATCAGTACGAATATGTAGTCACATGACCTGAACAAAAAGAATTTACAATTATTTACAAAATAGCGGCGTTTTGAAGTGAAACGATCGATTTTCTAATATTTCTTAGGCTCTCGGCACGGTAAAAAATTGATCGATTAAAAAAATTTGACCGGATGGTTGGTCTCGAAAGTGTTAACGACGATGCATTCTGCGCGACGATCATGCGAGCAAACGGGCCGAAAAACGAGGCAGAAGTAGGCCCGCTCCCGGTCACGAACGCGGTCTAGACCTGTTCGGCCCACTGTGCCACATCCGAATCGACCATACCGACGACTATAGAATCGCCGATAGAGACTCCACTGAATTTCAATTCGACGCGGGACGATTCGATCCACGGATCACGATTCGACGTGCCAAGAAAGTAACAGTGGATAATGAACGTTCACGGATTTCGCCGCGCGGATGCGACGATCGCGGGAAGGATTAACGGGTAATTACGCGGCTGTGAATTCGCTACTTACTCGCAAACCTCGAACACGACCTGCTGCAGCAGATCGGGGAACTTCTGGACGATCGTCACCGGCTGGCCGCTGGTTAAGCTGACCCCGTACATCGGAGCCGTGGTGTTGTACCTCGTTTTGCATAATCTGGCCGGAGAACCGCAGGATTCTTTCGGTGAAAACGCTCGTCCTGCGGGCAAACGTTTATTGTCCTCCATTAATGACACCGTGAACGGTTATGTTACCGTGAAGCTTTATTATTCTTGCCAGCTGAATTAGCCTGGATGTTTATCACCTTGGGTCTAAGTGGTCCTGCCATTAACGTTGAACATGTTCGAAGAACATTTTGATAATGTATTTTGATTATTCGTCCGAATACTTTCTATTTACATGGAAATAGAGTAGTGTGGTAAATGGAAGTAATTGAATTATATGTCTATGTTCCTCTGATTAATTTGGATAACCGACCCAGATAGCACACGACGTCTTAAAGACGTCCATTTTACGTCCATTTTACGTCCATTATAGGTCTGAACGTCTTACGTCCTAAAAAGACGTCTATCAGACGTCTTTGTGCTATCTGGAAAGGTTCCAAAATGTGTCACACCGATGAGTGTTGACACGTTAAACGCTATGTCAGTCCTTGGGGACCGACGGTATCGAATTTACATTATTAAAAAATATATTCACTGTTTCGATAGATTTGATTGGGACACTGGTGAAACAGAAATGAGCTGAGCAAGTCTTTCGCTTATTTTTGCATTTAATGAAGAGTAGAAGAAAATTAGCTCCGCGTTTAACGCGGTAAAATTCCAATGAAAATGGGGATCGGGTAGCTGTGTGTAAGAAAAATGGGTTTTCAGAGGCGCAACCGTGAACGCGTTGAAGAGAACGCGGTTCGTCTGGGTGATTGTTGCCCTTTCTTCGGAATCCGTCGGCTCGTGTGTTCGAAACGATGAGTGGGTCGCCGATGGGTCCCGTTATGAGCAGAACCAGCGATAACTGTATTGGACGGATAACACGGTGCCTTATTACCGTCCTCCTGCACCGGCCAGCCATTATCCAAGGGAGCGAGAGTCGCGGAACTATCGGAGAGAAACCGGAGGGAACAGCCAACAGTTTTCTCGAGAAAAATTCCTGGGCCTCCCACGCGATCCGCGAATTTCAAACGAATTCAGCGAGACCGGAGACCACAGGCTAGCCGGTAACCGGGTTTTCGTGTCATAAGGACAGCCGCGTAATTCAAGGCTGCGATGTTGTAGAGGCACACGCATCGCGTAACCGGTTGCTCCGATTTTTCTACAATTTCGAGCACGCGCGACCGTGCTCGAAAACGAAGCCGAACTGGCTTTCGCGTCTGAGGATCTTCACTGAATTCGGAATCGTTACGAAACCGTCGTTCTCGATATTAAATCTAGAGAGCACTTGAGATGCAAGCGAGAAGATCGAATTTATTTACATTTTCTTTTTATTGCAATCTGTGTATCGGTAATTCAGACATTTTTCATTGCAGAGAGATTTGTGGAAGATCGATCGTTAGGCTGTGGTAGATTAGGTACAACGTGGTCATTGAAAATTTCTACTGGTAATAGACTATAATCACAATGAAGAACCAAACGTAACATGTGTCGAAGAAACTTTATTTATGACTTTGTATATAGCACAGGTAAAAAGAGTTAAGTTCAATTGAGGAACGTTTTAATGACTCGCAACGTAGTGATCAGTTCTATGGCTTTCTCTATTAAACGGTTACTCAACAGGTCTAATTTAAACTCAATTTACAGCTCGGGTAGTGGCGGGGAGTGCAAGCATCAGGAAACCGTGGATTAAAGAAAATCCACTATAAATAACTGGGACAAATCCGGGGAAAACTCTGCAATAAGAAAACAGCATCTTCCTGTTTACCACAGGAAAGTATAAAATCGCAACGAATGCAAAACGCACGGTGCATTTATCGAATGCAACTGTTCGGACTGCAACGGTACCGCGAAGAGAACAGAATTCGCAGGCAAACGTGCAGAATGTTTGCGTACTACCAGGTACGGTACAATAACCTCGTAAAGATGCCCGGGAACGTGTTCGCCTCGATAATAGACCGCGAGAACGACCGCAATAATTATAAATTAGCCCTCGCCTAACAGCGCTGACAGTCGGCGAGCAACGCGCGGCCGCGGTTGAGCAACTGTTCGCAGTTATTCCACAAGATTCTATTTCGACGAAGGGGCAGGGGGACAGGGTAAATAAATAACGAACACACTCGGCGAGGATCTAGATGACAGCTGCCGGTGACTATTCGCGATTCAGCCAACCTGCTCGACAACTGTCGCGAACAACAGGGACGAGCTCGTCTTCCGCGTGCTTCCATCTCGACTCGATCCGTTAAAGTACAAGTACGTACTCTTCAACTAAATAGGAATCGTCCACGTTTCTGTAACGTCCGGCTTTCGAATCCGATCGGATCGAGTCGATCCTCGATGGATCACCAGTGGATCATCTAGGGTCTCGGAAACACGGACGCATCATTTCTTTTGTATAGAGATGTTTACAGATGTTCGAACTTGCTGTGTAGATCGCAAACAGAGTGTTAGAGAGATTTTGTACTTGTTTACTGGCAAAGTGAATGAAAATGTTGGGATCTCTCTTCGGATATTTAAACTTCTAGGACGATGTTTCTCTCATTAATCAATGTCCGAGGAAACATAATCAAAGATGTGTATGTTAAAATTGTTCAACGTTTAAGGCCATCGACGACCATTAGAGAACTTCGATGCGACATTTGGGTCATCGAAGACCCATTTTTCGAGATTGCTCAACGTTCGAGGCCATCGACAATAATTACAAAGAACGTGTTATCTGTTTATCTAAACTGGAAGCAATTTTAGGACTTCGACGAGCAACCGACAGACCAAAAATTGATTTCTTCATTTTTCAAGTTCCTCAAAGTTCAAGGCCACCTACGACAATGTCAAGGCACGCAGCACCTAATCATCGGAACTGGCAGCAATTGTAGAACTTCAAAAGGCTGTTGGTTCACCAAAGATTCTTGAAGGTGATCGAGGGTAGTTTATAGTTGGGATTAGTGCTTACCGTTTCGAGAGCTCTCCATCGCCATGGAGTAGTCGCCGTGCACGACCTTGTAGTTGTGGAGTAGCGCCTGTCTGGTCACTTCAGGATCGATCGTCCTCGGCTGATGGTACCTGGCCGTCCGTCCTCCTGCCCACGGGTTCTTCGCGCTCCTCGATATCACGGCGCTACGACAGTGTGGTGTTCGTTTCGATAACGGTATTCACGGAGCGACACGAATAATTGCCGTAAAAGGGATAACACTTACGACGGATACTGCAGGTTATTCGGACCTATGCAGTCCATCGGGTCCGTGAGCGCGTCCCCCCAAACGTACTTCAGGCCCAGCCCGTTCCCCTCGCACTTCTTCGCCCCGTACACCTGGCCCCAGCTCGTGATTACGAGGATCAGACCGAGGTACCTGGACATCTGAAAATCGGAAGCAGAATCGTCTGAATCGAATCGCAAACGCTCACGAGTAGTGATGGGCGTGATATAAGTCTTTCTCATGATCTTCAAACAATTCGATACTTAAGTACTTGTTTCGGTGTTTCGATATGTAGTGATGGGCGTGATATAAGTCTTTCTCATGATCTTCAAACAATTCGATACTTAAGTACTTGTTTGGGTGTTCCGATATGTAGTGATGGGCGTGATACAAGTCTCGGGACGGAGAAACTGACTTTACAAGAAACTGACGCCTCAATATTGCAATTACAAGTTCAGACCCGGTCGATTATGTTTCCTAAGAATCCTGGCCAGGGTCGTTCAGAGCCCAAATTTCATATTTTTACGTTGTTGAAGAGTAATTTGCAATAATCGGCAGCGCTGACTTGTGACAAAATGTATTCTTCCGATTATTGCAAATTACTCTTCAACAACGTAAAAATATGAAATTTGGGCTCTGAACGACCCTGGCCAGGATTCTTAGGAAACATAATCGACCGGGTCTGAACTTGTAATTGCAATATTGAGGCGTCAGTTTCTTTTGCCGTAAACCCTTGCATTTCGTATACGTATATGCGGATCTATCGATGTGTGAGTGGGAAGGGTGGTGGTGGTAGTTGGGTACGCACAGCCCCTTAAGTACTTGTCTCGGTGTTTCGATATGTATCAAAAGATAAGGAGCTTGTAATCGATCTGTGATACCAGTACGTGCCGAAATGATACCAAGTAGCACTGGTATCACGGCAACGTCGAATGTAGCGATACTTTCGAGCCGGTGTGAAACCTTCATGTACTCAAAAAATGGTATCGATACCTAAGTGATACCTTCTTAAGGGGCTGTGCGTACCCAACTACCACCACCACCATTCCCACTCACACATCCATGACGCCTTAATATTGCAATTACAAGTTCAGACCCGGTCGATTATGTTTCCTAAGAGTTCTGGCCAGGGTCGTTCAGAGTCCAAATTTCATATTTTTACGTTGTTGAAGAGTAATTTGCAATAATCGGCAGAATACTTTTTGTCACAAGTCAGCGCTGCCGATTATTGCAAATTACTCTTCAACAACGTAAAAATATGAAATTTGGGCTCTGAACGACCCTGGCCAGAACTCTTAGGAAACATAATCGACCGGGTCTGAACTTCTAATTGCAATATTGAGGCGTCAGTTTCTTTTGCCGTAAACCCTTGCATTTCGTATACGTATAGGCGGATCTATCGATGTGTGAGTGGGAAGGGTGGTGGTGGTAGTTGGGTGCGCACAGCCCCTTAAATGTCTCCGTCCTTTATAAATACATCTTGCATGAAATTGGTATCGATACAATCGCAATTCGCGTCTTCACCGTTTTGAACGTACCAGCATAATATTTTTATTCTATCTTCCTTTCTCACGCTTGATATTAGTAAGCATAATCTATAGGATGTACAGTACATATACAGAGTGTCCCACGTAACAGTTTTCACGATTTTTTAAGCACTTGCGATAATCTGACAAAAAATATTTTCAACAAAAGTTGATCAGTTTTCGATTGGCTATATATTGCAATAAAAAAAGTTCGAAAAACATTTTTTTTATAGTATTGTATTTAAATGGCACTTCATATTTTTGACTTAACAGTATTACAGCCCGTGTCAAGACGAATTCAACGATCTAGTATACCATGACCTTCGGATGACTTTGAACTGCCATTTAAAAAAATGAAGGTGTTGACAATAATAAAAAGGAAATTTTCGAACATTTTTTTTTTATTGAAATGTATAGCCAATCGAAAACTGATCAGCTTTTGTTTAAAATATTTTTCGTCAGATTATCGCAAGTACATACTTAAAAAATCATGAAAACTGTTACGTGGAACAACCTGTATACTCGATGTACAAGATGTACTTATAAAGGATCGAGGCTTCTGAGCAACTATCATCAGGGATCGATACATTTTGATACCCAGAAAATCATACATGCTTGTGATACCATGATTCTTTGTCACAAGGAATCGATACCGCTTGAACATGCTCAAGGCCCATCGCTACTCACGAGCCAGAATCGATAGAGTCCACGGGTTAAACAGTTATTTTCAGAACAGTTTCGTCTCCCGCGTGGCAGGCAGAACTGGTTTGATTATAATAACAATGGGATTTCGTGTACAGGGTGTTCTCCGAAACGGGAGCAGACTGTTGGAGCACACATTGTACATATTAACGCGGGAATGAACGGATTATCTCACGTATCGAGGGCCCCGGTTCGAGGATCCTATTAATGAGAAACTAATTACGCCGCTGAACAAGCGGTTCATGAATAAAACAATGACGCCGTTGGCAGCGATCTTGGATTACGGGGATCTGTACGGTAGAGAACGCGTTGTCACCGTGACAAGGTGCCACTGACAATTGTAAGCATGGTCTCGCGACTCGAGTTCGCACGAGGTCAAGAGCAAGAGTAAACGACTCCGGCTTGGCTCGGTGACTGGTCGCGAAAAAATTTGCGAAATCCTCCGGAAACGGAAGTGAACAAAACTGTAAAATTTATCGGAATTGAACAAAATTTAATTTTTAAATTGTTTTCTAGATTTGGTGACTTGAAAACAACAATATAGAAGTGAAATTTCTTTGCTGAGGGTAACGTATTTTATTATGTTACGGAAGTGACGTTACGGAAGTCGAGAGTGGCGCGAAAATTTAAAGGGTTCGTTTTAAATGTTAGAAGTATTTTATTTTCAAATTATTTTATACTTTTTAGTCCATTTTAAAAACGTGGTTTTTTAAATAATTATTTTTTTTTAATTATTATTTATGACAATTTCACATTTATCACAAGAAAGTTTAAAATTGCTGCAGCGATAGGATTTTACCGCCGCTCGGTAGTAGGATCAAACGAAAAGGTTAGAAATACATACATGGTTATGTTATGACAGCACGTGCAACTACGTTTACATTAATTAAAGTCAATATAATTAATTATATTGCAGAGAGAAGAACACTGGACCATAGCATACCGTGTGTGGAACAGAATAAATATCTAAGTAAAAGAAGAAGTATATATATATAAATTACAAAATTACATTTAAAAAACATACGCGTGGAAAACCACGCGCGGCAGAAGTGAAACTTCTTGCAGTCTAGTAATGTTTAGAAGTAAATTAAGATTGGAAATGGTAATCATAGAAAAAATAATGAACGATCAAAATTTGCGACGCAAAGAAGGAGAGCGTATGGGAAAGAAAGAGACATTTTTAACTTCATTAAATGTATTTACTGTTTTGCATTTGACCTACTCATCTTTGTCATGAATGCATAAAATCCTGCTACTCGTCACCATTCGTAAGACTCTCGTCACAACCTTATGAAGATGTGATAGAAGTTACAAACTTACAATTAGAGATTAATGAACCTGCAATTAACTACTGTACTTGAGAGATGGAATAGAGATTTAATTGGGTACTAATCGCAGTCTATGTTATCTTCCAACGATAGCATAATGATCCAGCACGAGTTTCGCGAGTCGTTCGAAACCGAACATCGACCTCAACCGATCGGTGTGCTTTCACTCCCGTTCGATCGACGACAAACGCGCGTGTAACGGAAGTTACACTGGACCCGGCAACCTAGAAACCCCGAACACCGTACAGGGATCGATGTCGATCATACACGAGCTAATTGTCATTCTTAATCCACCCGATTGTTATTCGTAATCCGACGGTGGTCACTCTCTCGTCGACGACGCCATCGTTCGAGAGGCTCGAAAGCGAAAAAAAAGCTTCGCCGAGGTGAATACCTCCGTGGCAGCAGCCCGTGAAACACGGAACATCTACCTCGACGAAGCCTCGATTAGGGGAAAAAGGAGTCGATGAGAGACGATTCTCACGAGTCGATGATCTCCGACGTCGCCGCAGAGAAGAAGCACAGACGACTAGATCCTTGCCCGTTTACGACACGAGCGAATTTCTCGGACACAGGAAACCGTTTACATTCTTCGCATTTTTATTTCATTGTTGCTTCGATCGTCGACCGAGTGCTACTTACGACATTATTTATTAGGTTGGGAAGCGTTAAGATATACTGCTATGGCTAGACTTGCGGATCTTTGTATGCAAAATAAAAGTTATTTGCCTCAATTACGAGAGACATTGTAAGTGCAAAAATTCCATTTCTATCGTAATACAATTAACAAATTTGTAATTCCCCGAGAGAATACGTTGATTAGAGCTTACTTTGGTTAAAAAGTTTTATTTAGAAAAAATCGGTATTTCATATGCAACAACGTAATAACTAGACTGCGGATCTTTATGCAAAATAAAAATCTTGTACATAGATTGCAACAAACAGGAGTTGAATAAATGTTGATTTCGACTTTAATTCTTTTAATAAGTTGACTATACATATTACTGTGATGTTTTTAAATTCTTCTGTTTTCACTGTTTTATGTTTCAATTACTAATTTTTGCTATAAATGCATAAAATCCGCAGTCTAGTAATAACTTCTGATGAAGCAGGTATTTCTTACATCGTCCGTACACGTTCTGCTGTTTCTCTACAGTTTTGTATTTCACCAAATGCAAAAAATCCACGGCCCAGTAGTAAATGCGATTTATATTTAGAAATGATGGTGCTTTGTTCACTTTCGCCGGTATTGCACCTTTCATCCAATGGATCCTCGTCGATGATCCTAGCCGATGAGAACGGAGGAAGTTGGCGCGGCGGAAACGATAGCTTCGAGTCTGGCGAAGTGATAAATCGCGCGTGGGAAAAGGAAAGGAAGGAAATCATTAATGGGCGGCACTCAAGGCTGGTCGTTGGCCGTGACCGGCGTCGCGTATCTGTTTCTTCAGGAAGCGTTCGACGTTCTCAGCCTGCTGAGTCTGGTTCCCGAACCTCTCCGCAAACATCCACGATCGACGAACCTCAAAACCTTCCAACTTTTTCGAAATATCATTTTTCCGTAGAAAGTTATCGCTAGGATCTTTATGCAAAATCAAATTTTTGTGCGACAATTACAACACACAGGAGCGAACTAAACATTTATTTGACCCGCTAATAATTTTCATATATTGAAAATAAAATGTCAGACATTCTTGAATTCTTTGAACCTGTTCACTGTTTTAAATTGTTTTTAACTGTATCAATTAATACAGAAAATCCGTAATTAGAACGTTCTTTGAAAAAATTCAAGACTAAATTCAGTAAGAAATGCATCGAGCATCGGACACAATTTCATAGTCGAAAAAGATCATGTTCCTCGACCAGACAGCACACTGGTAAGCCATAATGAGCGAATTGTTTGCGTTCAGTCTCATCGGATGAATAGATCGCAGCGTATTGACTCGTTACTGGATCATGGAAACTAGAATAAGCTTTTATACCCGCTAATGAAGACGGTTCTCATTGCGGCGCCGGCACTCAGCCTCCTTTCATCGGGAGTTTTTCGCACGCGAGGCGCTCAGGACGTGCATCTTCTTAGGACGAAGAAGATCGCGCGTGTAATTGCCAGTCTGATATCGATCTCGCAATAAAGCCGTTCGGATAAATATCTATCTAGGGGGTTTAATATCCGCGTGGCCGCGAGTCCTCGAGGTATTATATAACGGCTCGATCCCCCGAGAGCGAACCGGAGGAGAAGAAGAGGTGAGTCGCAACACGTGAGAATCACCTGAACTTGAGAGATCCGGCTGAACTTCCACCGGGTTCCCTTGTGTTTCAAGGTAATTTAGGATCGGCGCGGCGTAGGAACAATTATTCGTCGACAGCGGCAACTTCTCACGTCGTCGTCGTCGTCGGCTTTTTGTTCCACGGTTCCCCCGACCAAGTACTGTTAATATGCTAACGCGCCGCGGGAATAATTAACAGGCTATACCTGATCGCGATAACACGATCCCCTAACGGGTCCACGAGCTAAGGGCGAAAAAGCTACGATACCGATCTCGCGGCGAGCACTCGCCGAGAGGTGTTTAACTATGGAACAAGGAATCCAAGAAAGAACTGTACTTCCGGCCGTGTCGAGAGCAGATTCCTTGTGGACCATGAACGCGTCACGCAGCTGATTCTAACGGGAAAGATGAACCATCCAAAACCGTCCTCTCCTCTTCTTCTCGCCTCGGCTGCTCTTTATCGAGTGTACGCCGTGTTTATTCATCCTTGTCCACGATAACGGTACAACCATTTCGGCGCTTCGTTTCGTGAATACATTATTCTAACTGTCGGACGAAATTCCGGTCATTCCGCGCCGCGGAATTCCCATTGCTAAGCGAAGTCGCCTTTACTCATTCAGATACTTGTATTCTTTTATGGCATCGGCGAGTACAGATTTTATTGCGAAACTCTTGCGAATTGATTTGAACAACCTTCCACTTTTATTGCTTCTATTAGTGTGCTTCTTTCTAACGAAAATTGTACAAATGGTAATGGACATAATAATACATTTGATGTTCTTTCTGCTCGAATAGATGAACGGAAATAAATATTGTACAAATGGTAATGGACATAATAATACATTTGATGTTCTTTCTGCTCAAATAGATGAACGGAAATAAATATTGCGACAAGAAAGGTTAATCCAAATCTGCGAATAGGTGTACAAATAGTTCCCTAAGGGCAGAAAGAAGAAGAACGGCGAAGGTTCCAAGGAAATTACGCGGAGGGAAGAAGCCGGCGTACCTAAACGTCGAACATTCGCCCCGGATAATAAACGTTCCTCGGGTCTCGGCGCCCGTGGTACTCTAACTCGACGGTAATAATCATTTTCGAGATGCTCCGTTGCCCTCGTACCTGTCCGGAATGCTTCAAACAGAGATCTCCTACAGGCTAGCAAAGATTTACGCGCAGGCTGCGCCGAAGCACGTGGCGTTCGTTCATCGGAAGGGTCAAATTTAATGATAATTATTTTCTCGTTTCCTCCCGAACCAACTCGTTGAGCACTCTAATTAGAGGTCGCGGGTGCACAGAAGGCAATTTTCGTTTTAAACTGTCCGCGCGCGGGTTTCATTTGTCTAATTGGCGGCCTTGCTGGAGAACATCGTTTCTGCTTCGACGCGATTGACCCGGCGGACTTATTAACACTAAACCTTCCCGTAAGAGTCAACACAAGCCGCTTCGAATTTATGTGGTTATATTATAATAGATGTCTGCTGCGGTCCCAATTTCTGGGACTCGGGAATTTTTGCAAAACGTTTTAAATTTTTAGATTATATCTCGGAAGGGTTTGGCCCTTTAATCGATCTTAACCCACCTCGTTAACAAGGAGGAACACTTTCTGTAAATTTTAACTCCATCAATAAGGATACACCTTATCTGTAAGGGTAGTTATGAGGATAAGCAATATTCGCTTCATTAAATGGTGTCCAAAAATTCTGACACGTTCCAGAAACCAATTTACAAGTTCCAGAATAATTTCCGATGTTTTAGTTGGAAAAAATGAAAAGGATGAGAAAATGCAAATTTCTTATTAAAGTTTGAAAGCGACACCTTCTGTATTAATTCAGAGGTAAGGTATTGTTCTAAAATTTGTTCAGGTTCTTTGGATAGAGATCTGATTCAGGGACCGTCACTCACCGTGAGGAAGATCGATTCTGACACTGACGCAGGGAAAATCCTTTTCTTGATCGGCTACGCGGCTTACATCAATCGACCGAAGGGCTCGGGAATCGAAAACGGGGCCACACGGGTCTCTTAAACACTGTACATGTCACTACACCGGATACCGTGGGGTCGTACACCTCCTCCGTCTTCACAGGTGGATGTCCAGAGGTTGACTGTAGAATCGTAAGTAACCGCCTCTCTGTGCACTGGCACAGCCAGGTAGAAAGAGGGGATGGGACAAGGAATATCGGCCCCTGTTCTACCTCCGAACCGTTCATTTTTTCTCTTATTGGAGGAAAAGCCTCAAGAGGAAACGAAAGGTAACCCAGAACGCCCTCCTCGCTGCTTCGTCATTCATCTCCTTCGAAATTTTATGGGAACGTCTTTTTCTGATCCAAATCTCTCAACACCGAAATTTATCGAGTCTCCCTAGCCAGATAATATTTACGAATTTAAAAAAAAAAAATCTATTGAGTATTATAATTCCAAACTTGGGGGATTTAAAGACTACCATTCGAAGGATTTACAATAATTTTTTGGGACGATAATAATCATTTTCTTCGAAGTTACAGTAAAAGTTAAAAGAGCCCTCGAGAGAAGGATTGTAGGAAATCGTTCAACATAGGAAACGCCGTACATTTATTAATTTGTTAAAAGTTTCAATTCTTCGGTAAACTGTAAAGAATAAGATTTCTACAATTCGTCAAACTAGGGAGACCATAACGAGTTCGCCTCTCTCACACAATGGAATAGACAATATACAGGATAAGAAAACAAGGTATGATTACGTAGATTACACTCTCTGTATATATATATATTCATTTTCGGTGATAATATCGTACAAAGATGCGTATATTTAAATTAACAATGAAATAATAATCGATCGTGTACGTCCGAGTGTTGGTTAGTTTCTTTAGTTTGCCCACAATTCTGGAAAATTGATAGCGTGTCAGATAGATGGGCGTATAAAAATTGTCTATAGTCATTTATGATTTTTACATAAATATTAGTTTCGCAAACGCGTGATGATTTTCATGTCATCGTCTGCGGGTGATCGGGGATTGTCAACAAATATAAGGAAAACACAGTGAAAACTTCAAGTGACAAAGTAGATAAACCTCCGCCGACGGAATAAAAGCTTAAAAATGATAATCGCATAAACGATCGATTATAATTTGAACCTAGATGATAACTGACGATCTGCGTGGGAATTTCCTATCTATACTAGGAACACTACGTTCATGACATATGTTATATATTGCAATAAACAACGTTGAATATACTTATAATACAAAAGCTACCCCGACATCGAGATAGCTTGAATTTAATTATACCTCTCGTATTAAAATAAATTGGTGATTTCACGGGACTTTCGATCGATAAATGGAAATCTTGCAGTCTTACAGATACTAATTGTTGAAGAACGGCAACCGTGTCGTCCGATAAGAACGAAGAGCGATCTCACGTCACGTAACGTTGCAGCTTAAAAAACACCCTAAAAAGATCGCTTTACCAAACGAAAGATTAGGGATTTCCTTATGATACTTCGCTTAACTAAACGTACTGGCTAATCGCGTCCAAACATTTACACACACGCTTTACAATACGCCCGGCTCAATCCTCAAACTTAATGGAATTGACGCTCATATCTATTTGACCGCCGCGGTAGCTACCGCGTTTCTTCTTCGTCTTTTCGTGACGAAATGACTTCCCTCTTGTGAACTTCAGGTCTTGATTCGCTTTTTCTCCCCAAGAACCACGTGCACCTCTCTGTCGAACCACAAATTCTCCTTTTAGTTATCATTCCGACGCTTAACTTCGTAATTAACAAACTGCGGATCTCTATGCAATATAAACAATTCTCTGCAGCAATTTATTTAGAACATATACTCAAATAATGAAATTTGTCCTACCATTTCCCAAGAAAACGTCCATAATTGTATAATGAACATTTTTAAAACTAATCATTTGTTTGGAGGTAGGTCAAGTGTTAACTCTTTACACTCGAAAATCAAACATTTCTTCCGACCCAGAATGTTTCTATTCTATAATATTCTTTTTCATTTTATGCCGATGAAAGTGGTGCAATTTGCTATTACAATACTTAAATGTATGGTTTATTAAATGCGAACAAATTTAATAATTGAAAAAAATATGGAATATTTATACAACAATTTTTTCGAGTACTAAGGGTTAATAATTTCTATTTTAATTTTTGCTATAAACACATACAGGTCCGCAGTCTAGTGCTTAGTCTACGCCGCATCGACAGCCCCTCACCTTTGTACAAAATGTTTAGAATCAATCGTCAAACGTTATCTTTTTGTTTTGCCCAGTTGGACCCTCAAACGATTTCCTTTTATCGAAACCACCCCTATTCCCTCGGAACCCGCCGCGACCACCACCCCTGTCGCCGTCCCCATGACCCCATGATTTTCTGAATCCGTCGGATTTGCCCCCTTCGTTGTCCTGGCCGCCCCATGACCTCCTGTTATCGAAACCACCCCGTCCACGACCACCAAAACCTCCTCTTCCACCTCTGTCGCCACCACCTCTTCCTCCCCTGTCGCCACCTCGCCCTCTGAACCCTCCACGGCCTCCTCTGTCACCACCGCCACGACCGCCTCTATCACCTCCTCGACCCCTAAAACCTCCCCGACCAAAACCGCCTCCTCCTCTACCTCCTCCGAAACCACCCCTTCCGCCATGTTTCTTAAAACCACCCTCCTCTTGATTGTCGTCGCCCTCCTGTAACAAAAGAGAAACTCAGGTCAATCGCCGTTTTTGTTTTTTCATGTCGCAACAAAAATTTCAACAAGTCGCCACCCAAAACAAGCATTCTAAAAAACAGGTCTCGGTGAATGCACGGAAACATGGTCTCAAGCTATCATAAAACGGCGAGTGACCTGTGCCTCTCGGATCTGTTTCCGAGCATTTACCTTTGCCTCGAACGAATTGTTCGCCAATTTGGGGTCCATATTTACGTCGTCGTCCTTTACGCGACGGAACGGAGTATTTTGGGATCGCTAGATATAAAATCAAAGAAATTATATATTGTATTCTCTTTCAAACAGAAAATAATTGCAAATATGAAAACATTTATACCTTGTCCCCGTTGAAGCTGGTAGCTTTCACGAAGTTACTGTAGTTATTTTTCTGGCCTTTTGCGGCAGGTTTTTCCTCGATTTCTTCATCCCCTTCCTCTTTGCGTTTTCTCTTTTCCGTTTTGGGTGGCGCCTTCTGTTCTTCCTCTTCATCGGAGTCGCTATCCGATTCGGATTTCTGCTTAGCCGCTGCTGCTTTTGGAGTAGCTTTGCCGATAGGCGCAGCCGTTGGTTTCTCGTCCTCTGACGAGTCCGAGTCGGAATCCTCGCTTGACGATTTTGCTTTAGTACTTGGTTTCGCTACTTTTGCTTGCGCGGGTACTTTAGCGGGTGTCATCTCTTCGTCATCGTCGGAATCGTCCGAGCTGGACGATTCTTTCTTTTTCGCCGCTGGTTTTACTGCGGGCGTAGGTGTCTTAGGTGCTTCGTCCTCGTCAGAGTCGTCAGAATCATCGCTGGAAGACTCTGCTTTCTTAGCTGCGACTGCTTTAGCTGGTGTTGTTGGTTTCTTTGCAACAGACTTAGCTGGTGTTGCTACCTTAGTAGCAGATTTCTTAGCCGGTGGTTCTTCTTCGCTACTGTCGTCGCTAGAAGACTCCTCCTTTGCAGCAGCAACAGGTGCTTTCGGAGGAGCTACCTTTTTAGCTGGAGCTTCCTCTTCCTCGCTACTATCATCGCTGGACGATTCATCCTTCTTTGGTGCAAGAGGAATTTTAAGTTTCTTTGTAGGTGACTTTTCCTCTATGCTGCTTTCTTCGCTAGAAGATTCTTTCTTTGCGACTGATCGTTTCGCAATTTTACTCTGCTTCTCGGGTTTAGCTGGAACCTGCTTTTTCTTTTCTGGTACATTCTTGACAGCTGGAGTTTCTTCTTCTGAAGAATCGTCAGAATCATCGCTGGAGGGTTTAGCGGGTGGTTTCACAGGGGCTTTAGTTGCCTCCTTTTTCGGAGATTCGTCAGAATCGTCGGAATCGTCGCTGGACGATTCTTGCTTCTTTGGTGTAGATTTTACCGGAGCAGTTACTAAAGGCTTTTTCAGAAGTGGCTTAACCGGACTATCTTCTTCACTGCTCTCCTCACTAGAAGATTCTTCTTTCTTGCTAACGGGTTTCGCCGTAGACTTTGCAGCTCCTTTAACAGGTATACTTGCTTTCGATACCTCTGCATTGTCCGAGTCAGAGGAGTCACTGTCAGAAGATTCTTTTTTAGCCGGTGCAGTTACTTTAGGAGTAGATACTGCTTTTGGTTGAGCTTTAAGCTGTACCTCCTCCTCAGAGGAATCATCATCTGAACTTTCTTGTTTCTTTACCGGTGCCTTAGAAACAGGCTTAGCCTTAGCAGCTGCTTTAGGCGCAGGCTTCTCATCTTCGCTGGATGAGTCACCCGAAGAAGATTCTTGCTTTTTGTTATTTGCTACGTTAACTGGAGCCTTGCCATTTACTTGTGGAACTTTCTTTGTAGCTTCATCTTCACTTTCTGAACTCGAGTCTGAACTGCTGTCTTTAGCTTGCGCTTTTATGTGTAATTTTTTGGGCGAACTCTTTTGAAAATACTGGATTACCTCTTGTATCGTTGGTGCTCCTTTCGGAAGGACGGGCTGAAAAAATAAAGAAACGTGAGCGGCTTAAATCGCTAAGTGAACGTAGTGAATTAATTCACCGAGGTAAATAATATTCGCGCGGACGAGCATTAATATACGATCGAAAAAACAATAAGGACCGCGAGAATCAAGACCAATTTAAACAGAAAATTTCGGTATAAAGTGAAGACAATATTAGGTCCACGTGGTACGGCCAAATGGCGGCACATCTCACACCGCATGGGCACTGACGCTATAGCGATCGATCGTTACAAGTATATACGTAAAATATTTGCGTAACCTCACCGCCTTTGTTTTCTTCTGAAAAACCTTCGCCAATGACGCGTCCTTTTTTAATAAATAATCGTACACAAGGGCGGAGACACTCAGTTCTTCAGCGGATGCCATGATGGACGCGCGTGCAAAGAGCTGGGAAAATTAGCCGCAATTGAACGCTAGATATGCAAACCTTCCGTCTTAATTCGGTTGGCGCTGCGGTCGACCATGAACTAAATACAACATAGACTCGCGGCCCCACGTGGTCACATTTTAATTGTTTGCGAAACACATTATTGGTCCGGATCGCAGAGCCAACGTATATACAAAGTATAAGTCCAATATTTTTATTTAAAAATAAACGTTTTGTATGTTTTTTCTAGCAAACTATTTACTCTTTCTGATTATAAAAATGATTGCGTTCTTCTTCTTTCTTCATTTTTATCTTTTGTCAATTTTGCATTTCCCCATTCAATTGCAATTGTGAAGCCATTACTGTGTACAACAGTGAAATATATTTCCCTCACCTAATTGTATGAATATTCCTTCTGGTTATTCTAAATTTCTAATACAGTATCCCGTTACAATTAATGTAAATTTTGTTCGCGGAATTCTCATTCACCAGTGTTCCGAAATCTATGAAAATAGTCCTCTCGCGCTCCGATTGGTGGAATTTCCGCCACTCGGGCGCGCATTGGTCCTTTCAAAAGAAATAAACCGGCTACTACTGCAACCCGTCAGGTGTTCACGTTTTTGAACGAAAGATTGGCTTGTCGAGACCTGTTTAAAGATAATTCGTTTGCAAATAATGACGGAAACGCAACAGAAAGCAAAATGTATAACGTTGAAAGGCTCTGCGGAATTGGTTAAACAATATCTACGTAAGTTTATCTCAAACTAATTTACATTGTTAACGAATCCGTTGTTTTACGGATCCTTTGTTCTTGTCGCAGTTTACGGAGTCAACAGTATTTTGTACCAAAGAGGCATCTACCCCCCAGAAACATTCGAACCCGCCGAGCATTTTGGTTTGTTCGTTTTAATGTCCACGGATGATAAGATTAAGAGTTTCTTGGATACCGTTCTTGGTCAGATTCAAGAGTGGTTGATTCAGCGAAAAGTACAAAAGGTGACTCTGGTCATAACGAACGTGAATACCAAAGAAGTTTTAGAGAAATGGGACTTCAAGGTCGACTATGAAGCTCAAACCACCAACGGAGTAAAGGACAGCGTTACCAGCAGTCTCCCAGATGTTGGATCAAAGGATGCGAAGACGATACAGAAGGAGATTCGCGAAGTAATCCGTCAGATCACAGGTAATCATCTTTATTTAATCAATTCTTTCAGATGTACACAGAGAAGCAAGAAGATTATGATAAGAAAGAGACTCAACTTCATTTCCTCATGGTGATTTTATTATCAGGAACGGTGAGCTTCCTGCCATTGTTGGATTGTTTATGCTCCTTCGATATCTTGACTTATACTGTACCTGATTGTGGTATTCCAAAAGAGTGGGATGAAACTCAACCAGCTTTTATTGCCAATAGTCAAGAGGTTCAATTAAGATCGTTCTCCACTTCCATCCATAAGATGGATACTATAGTGAGCTATAAGAACGTCTAGGTATAAACATTTTGCAACTAATAGTTGTTGAAATCCACTTATGCTGGCTATCGTTGATTTCAATGATTGCAGCAATATTTAATGTTAAAGACTGCTATTTAAGTCCTGATTGGAATGCGAATGGTCAATTGGAGTGATCGTGTTACTTTTAAGAGTTTAAATATGCGTATCGATCCTACTATAGTATTGTCTAGTATTGTCTAAGAAGAGTTTTATATAAATATATATTTTTTAACAGAATTGGGCTATTACAGATTGCTTTATAGACTGCAGATCTTTATGCAACTTTCTAATAGACTATTTTTGAGTAATTTTTAGGATTATGAATGGTTTTTTGAGTTTTAGAAATTTGCTATAAATGTATAAATATCTGTAGTTCGTTTATAAAATATTGGTGCCTAGAATGGTCCCTCCTGTTGAATCCATTGTCTTCTATTCTCTTGTTTCTTCGATCTCCTTCCTTTGTTTAACTAAGTTGTTTTCATCCCTTCAACACAGATGATAGCCAGTGAAAAATGGGTGCATCTGTGAAAAGATTAGTTGGCGAAGAAGGAAACGAAAAAGGTGACAAGAATCTTGGCAGATTTATTAAAACATAATTGACTATTACACTTAACACAGGAATTATATTATTTTACTTGGCAAAGCATGAAAGATACGACTAGAATAAAATATTCCTCGTGTCTCACGTTCGTCACATACGAAATCGCAAGTAACGTCGTCGGCATTACATAAATGTTCCATCGCGTGTACGGTTGCTCCGCAAAACCTGTTGAACATTTCTCTCTCTCTCTCGCTCCTTCTCACTCCATTTTCGATGTACACACGACACGAATCACGAAACAAACGTTATAATCCGATCATGAAACGCAGGATCGAAACTAAATCCTCGGGAGTACGGTACACGTGGACTCTAGGCGTCTCTCGTTTCGTAGAGAAGTAAACTCGGCTGCGAGTTCTCGCGACTCGAAATGGAAATACAATAGAAATCTCTCGCGTGTGTGTCTCTCCCTCTTTCTCTTTCTCGCTTAAGTTAAACTATGGTTCTCGCCTTACTTTTTTTCCCCTCGAGGATCTGTCGAATAAATTGGTACTGGTCGTGAACCGTTTTTCCCGACGCCTACCATACGCCGGGTCCTCTCGCGAGTCTCGGACCACTTTTTCGTTCATTCTTTTATCGCTCGTATTTTTTTTACTGCTTTTCTTTTTTTCATTAGGAAACATCAACAGCGGCTTATGCTTTCGTTTAATACTTGCAGCGTTCGTTTTCCCTTACAACAATTTTCGCTATTAACTTCGTTAACGTACTTCGTGCTGCTAGAATTTTAGCCTTTACGATCCGTAGTGCACTTTCGTTTTCGCTATTAGACTATCGTTGGAACGCGATCGTTCGCTCATCACGCATCGTACAAAAACGAAACGGCTCTGCCGGCCCTCTTCCTCTCCTATCCGTTCCCTTCGTTCTACTTTCCGACAACCGTCGCGATTGTTCAAACAATTCTGTCGACGATTCGCTCGATTCTCGGGAGAAAATTCTCTCTCTCTCTCTCTCGGTCTCGCGATTCGAATCTCCGAGGGCGGACGGGCACGTCCGTGATTTAATCTTTTAACACTGTACGCAAGCTGAACGCTCTCGAATCTCTCCTAGACTATTTAGATTCGCGTCGGTTCTCTTCCTGGTTAGTTTACACACTGCAAAAGCTGCTGGAAATACGTTGAAGTTTATAAACATTACTAAACCGACTGGTCCGCCGTGAACTGTCTTCGTGACGCGCTTAGGGGGTTGCTAACCGTCGATTGGTAGGCCAGCGTTCACCAAATTTACTTTCACCCCTTTTCACAATTTAATAATCTTATCAATTTCAATGAGCATTGATGTAACTGTCTAGAGATCTATTCTATTATGTCAGTCTTTCTGATATCGTGGAGCAAAATTCATTTTCATTTGTCCATTCGATAAAAAACAGTACTAATAAAGGAGTTTTCTCTGAGTTCTTGCACGTTTTCGGTTAGCAGAGACCACGGGGATCAATTTCTCCCTTAAATAAATAATTAAACTTTTAAATTTATTTTGGAAACAATAAATTGATGTAATCAAGGTGTACACGTTGGTGTTTCGATCATAAAAATAAGATGTAATAATGAAAAATTCTGCTTGTAGGGGTTGTATAGTAGCTTTGGTGACCACTGGCTAGTAGATTGGTCTTTCTCGGAGCTCGCAGCTTCTGAGCGTCGTCTCCAATTCCTGTGGATCGACATGCAGGGTTCGTTGGCTCAGCTAGTTCGCGTTTGTTTAAAAAAACGTATAGGTTTCGTCACAACGACTAGGCACAGCACCGCGGACCAGACCGAGTGTCGTGTCGCTATAACATTACGCGATAATTCTCTTGAGTACCGTAAAAACGCGTCTCCTAGTAAAAACATTGAAAAATAAATAACGCGAAACAATATACAATATTTTACAGTAGCGCGTTAGTGGGTTTTTTTTTGTTTGTTTGTTTGTTCGTCCGTGTACAGGGCGATATTCTCGCGGGCCGATGGTCATCGATCTGGAAAGATTGGTCGCGTTCCCTCGGGCGATCCTCGCGCGCAGGATCGCGATCGACGACTGATCGATCGGTCGTGAATTTAACTAATTAATCAACATTCGGGGGTTAACCGGTCGTCGTTCGAAGGGCCCCGAGAGACATTCCGAGAAATCTCGGTTTTGTTTTTATCAACCCCTGTTGTGTGTGTTGTGGACCGTGCGACGCGACGCACCTCTTCGCGGTTTTGTCCTCGTTTTTTTTATACACCTCTATTTAAGTTTACCTTGGACTAATCGCTATATTTCGATCTTTACGTTTCGTTTTTTTTCTTTTATGCGTAAAATATCATAAAATACATTCTTCTTTTCTTCGCTATGACTGGGTCCCGCGATCCGCTCGGCGATTCCTCGATCAATTAAATCGATTCTTTCTCTTTCTCTCTCTAACTCTCTTTGTTACTTGTTTTTAGCAGGAACGTTATGCGGGAGCTTTCTCCATACTGCTCTCGTTCTTATGTTCGCAAGCGAATCCTCAACCCGTGAAAGACCAGAAGACGTTAGAAACTAATTGTAAGTTTGCTCCTTGGGAAGGATGCACCGGACGGAACGCGGGGCCGTCGATGACTTACGATGACTTTCATACAAATCGTTCGATGGGTACGAGCGACGTGAAATGAACTCGTAACGGAAAAGCACGGCGGCACTAGTAAGCTTGCACGGACATCATACGCTATTATGATATATTCATCTCGTTTCTGAAAAAGTCTTTGGTGTGTCGCTAGAGTGGCGAAAGTATCTCTCTCTCTCTCTCTCTTTCTCGCTCTCTCGCTTTCTCTCATTCTTTCTCTCGCTCACGCTTTCTCTTTCTCCACAGCTGAGAACGCTGTTTAGGCAACACTCTGCTCGCTCGTTCGTGCGGCAATCTATCTATACGGTATAATCGTTTCATACCTCTAGAAATGTAAAAAGTAGGGGCGCGTGCGCTCGCCGATCGACGTCGACGCGAATTCGTGAATTGTTCCACCGTTTTGCTAACTATATTTCCATGGAAAGGCTCGGTTTTGAGGAAAGAAGCAGACAGGGTGGGTTTTTCGTCCCCTGACCGGTTGGTCTCCAGTAAGTCCAATTGGTTGGTTTGAATATCATAAAGCTTTCCAAATTGAAGAGTATATTTTGCCTTCTATGAAAGATACTTTTACCACGAGGAATCGACGGACTTAAACTACCAATTTGGGACGAAGTCTGGAATTGAATTGAATCTCATAAATATTTTTTAATCTAAGTCTTCGATTTCTAGGTAAAAAGCTTCCATCACAAAGAATGCAATAACGCCAATTTTCTTGGAATTACCAGATTGGATAAACAAGTCAAAAGTTGTCTTGAGTGATACCTTTGCATAAACAACCAGTTGGGAACGAGGAAAAATCAGTTCGAATCATAAACTTTTTAAAATCCAAGAGTAGGCTACAAAAGAGCCTGTAATCATCAAGATTCAAGAGACTTCATAGGGACAAGTAAAAAGTTTCGAATTTTTCATAAAACTTACGAGGGTGTATCTGTTGCGATTTTCCTCCAACGCGATCAACGCGTGGTTATTTAAAAAATTTACTTTTAAATTAAGCTTGCCAGTGTCCATCGGAACAGGACTTCTGTCGGCTGTAAGGTGCAAAAAATGTCGCATTCGACATCTCGATCGATCGGCACTCGGTGCACACGCGCCGCTCCGGGGGATACAAGGAATACTTTGTACAATAGCGTCCTGGACGCGTCTGAACGCACGCTTCGACGAACTGTCGCTCGAAAACCGAGGAGCATCTTCCATCAGCGGATTCGTTCGCGATTTTGGACTCTTCTGCCGGGTCTTCGAGGCTGCCGATACTTACTGCATTTCTACTAAATCTTTATTCATACAAATTAGCAGTATCAAACCAATTCATACATCTCTACAAGAACAAGTATAAACAACAGCAAGGATCAATTATAAAACCGAATTGTCTTGAACGATGCACGAGGATTATCGAACATCGCTCGCTATCAATTGATACAATAGCAGCCGATGTTCGAAAGAATCTCTGTTCAAGTTTCTCCTCGAGCCACGGAATGAATACCGATTAGGTTCGTCTCGTGCCTTAAAGCGAGGACTAGGAGACAGTGGTTCCGAGGACGAACGAGATTGCAGTTACACGTTGGGCAATGAAAACCTTTCCCGAATCCACGTCGGTCCGCGCAATTACGTTTCTCCGCCTCGAAGACACCGGCCGCCACGTAGAGAGACATCTTTGATCCCGGAAATCCTATTACAAGATCCCGAGATCGTCGGGACGACGAGTCCTTCTTTCCGCGATCCCGTAAAACGGAATCGTCGCGTCCACGTGGCGCTGTAACGATCCGCACGTGCTCACAGAGAAGCTTTACGACGTGTCCACCCCCTTGCTACCTCTTCGCGTCGACTTTCTCTCTTCGCCACGGATTTGGAAACAAAAATGAAAGTCCGTTTGTCAACGGAGATCACGGCTGTCGCCTGGAAACCGGCGGGGACGTGAAGGATCATCGAGATTTGACGGTCGGTTTAATTTCACGCTGCTGCGAGCGATCTAGCTAGCCCTTCGAAGGGAAAATTGCTGGAAGGTAAAGTTACCGAAAGGGATAGCCTGGTAAAATTGTGCTGCTTTGATTGAGGAGGATCCCTTCCGTAGGTGGGTAATGCACGAGTCTTTAATCATGTACAATGACTCATGCGATTCAGGATCTTTTTTTATGATTGTGATTTACTTTGGTCACGATATTTTTCCTCACGACACATGTGTGGTTTTTCGCGTTTTCCGTAGCAGACGAGAGAAAATGAAGCGGAGCAAATAGGGTGGTTTTGTTCTTCCAGTTTTCGAACGTCGAATTCAACCGCGGCGACCCTTTCCCGTCTGCGAACACGATGTTTTCGTTCGATGGCTTGTCCCAGTCCAGATCTCTTCTTCGTTCTCGCTTGCAGCTCGCTTTAGAATGCCGTCGAATCGCTCGACGACGATGATTCTGCAATGGAAAGAAAGATTGAATCGATCGACTGAGGGTTAATATAGTATTCAACGATTAGGGAGAAAGGTAGCTACTGTTGGAAGCTTTGGTTCTCGAATAAGGACTCTCGGGTTGTTCTAGAGCACGGTTTCCCTAGCTTTTCTGGCTCGCTACCCTTTTTTCAATGATATTTTTGTTCCTCGCCCTCTTGATAAAGTATTCTGCGAATAACGCGATCCATGGACTGCGGATTTGATGTATTCACGCCAAAATGGGGAGGTTAAATTTGAAATAGAAAAATTAAAAGAATAACGTGAATATATTATTTTGAGCTTATTGATATTTTCAAAGGAAGAAGGACATTTATATTTGGCTCTTGCCTCTTGCAAATTAATACAGAAAATTTTTATTTTGCATAAAGATTTGCAATTTCGTTGTCAGTAATTTCTACACTCAGAATTTCCAAGATTGTTGGAGTCGTAAAGAACCAAGATGGGGATAAAGAAAATCAAGTAAATAGATAGGAAAATTTGTACGCCCCGTAAATCTCCTCAGAAACAATGTCCTGAGATTGATCCTCCGGACAATCAAAGGTTCGTAGATTGTTCTCGAGGGACTTACGAAGGTCTTACGGTAATTCTCGAAGGGACAACCCAATGACCTTAGCCTTCCCCTTAGGAATATCACCTAAGGGTTCAGGTTTGACACTAAGGGTGGTCTGGATGTCTTGGTCTTGAGCTCTGACCATCCTATTCGCAACGTAGAATTATTTTGCAAAGCTCCGACAAAATTGAAGAAGGAATTTGGTCAGTCAAAGTTTTAACCCCTTAAAAAAGAAATAAATGCAGCTTCTGTACCTTGCGATTAATGTAGACATTTTTTATTTTGCAGAAAGATCCGCAGTCTAATTATGAATAATACTGTGTGTCTGTATTTGCTGGATTAATAATGGAACTAACAGACTGCGCGTTGTGAATTGGCTTGAATTTATTAGATGCTAGCCAATAATAAGTGTGTAATTAGCAAGAGTGGTTACCTGTAGAGAACGATCCGAGCGATCTATGGTGCCGATCGCTATGTCCCAGGTTCCGGGGGGGCTGGTTGGTTGCGCTTCATTCGGGAATGTACGCTCCTCGGCGATAGTTCGTGCCCGCTAGTTGGCATAGTCGTTCGGTCGACGGCCCAGGATGCAGGACTCGCGTAAATGACGTTGGTCGGTGGATCGCTTCATCTCCTGGGGCTCTCCTGCGACAGGAAGAGTAGCCGCCGAAATTATTCGTGAACCGCGAAAGGGGTAACGGGTCGACGGGACACCGGGCGCCCCGGACTTTCCGGCCTAATTAGCCCGGATCCATTAAGTTTATCTGGGGGCATCGGGGTCGCCAAGTTCCCTTGGGGAACGCCGACGCCGTAGGAGGAAAGTTCGGTCAACGGGCGGCAGAGATAACTCTGGACTAAGTAGCGAATGATTAAGCCGGAACACCGTAGATCGTATGTTTCTACCGCAGCCATCCGAACTACGACCCTAAGTAACAATTAGCCCGTTTCACTGAATCTCCGCGCTTAAGAGCCCTGCGGTTACAACGAGGCCTTCGCCTCGGTTCTACGTGACGCGAATCGCGAAAACATTCGCAAAATCGCAGCCCCGCTGCAACCCTTTGCGGTCCGAACTACTCCCTTTTATTTCAGAAGTTTCCACAATCTCGTTCCATTCAATTATATTCGCATATGCAACTTTGCTAGTCGAACAGTTCAGAACTGCTGCAATTGTTTTTACGTATCCACGTAACTGTGGTATCATTGTCGAATGTAATGTAAATCAGGAAAATCAGTATTGGTGGAAATGTTAGAACTACAATAATGTTTAAATTGAATATATTTGTCTTTCAGCATCTGTGGTCCACCGAAAATGGTAGACGGCATTATTTGTTCAGAATGATCCGCAACGTATCGATAGCAAGTATCGAGGTCTGAAAGATTCACGCAGCGAAAAGCGCGCTTTTCTTCGCGCGTTGTTCGTTTCCAGTGCGGAAACGTTTCCCGGCGACTCGGCCGGAAGTAATTCGTAGATTAATAAACGCGGAACCCGATGTGTAATATCCAGCAGCTATCCCGGGAGTCCTTAGATAGCGGCGCATCGCAGAGGAGCGCGGAGGATTGGTCGTTTCGCGAGAGAGAACCCAGAGAAAGAGAGCGAGATGAAAAGAAAGGACGAGAGGGAGATGGAGAGAGAGCAAGGGGGGAAAAGAGCGGGCGAAACGTTGGGAAAAGAGTGCCCTGGGATATGAGGTTCGCGATATCCGCAGCTCTTTCCTAACTCGCTGCAACCTCTGCACCGTGGAAAAAACCTCGCTGGGAATAAAAAAGAGCCGGAGCCCGAAACGCGAGCTCGAACGCGAGCTCGAACGCCTCCCGAGAAAAAGGGCTCGCAACGATCGTCGAGGAAAAATCGTTGCCTGCGTTTTCCCTGCCGTTGAAAACAGGCTACGGGTAACTCGTACGTCCTCCCACGCACGGTATACATATAGTCGACCATTTGTTCCGTCGATCGCTGCGAATCAACGCTGCCAAATATTGTCGTGTTTCGGATCTTAAAATGCTCCCGCTTGAACGCGTGCTTTCGCGAATTTATTTAACGCGAACAGTAAGCACCCGGTTCGTGAGATGTTTACATGTATTGACGGGTTTCAAGCTATATTCAGAATTTTTGCCAGCTCGTCCGCTCGCTCACACAAAATACATAAGCGACGTCCACTCGATCTTAATAATCAGTATACCTGTCCGGACACCTAGTTTTGCGAATTTATTCAACAAAAACTACAAGCCTCCGAAAAATAGTATTTCGCGTACCCATTCTAGTATGCTTGATACCCAGAATTTTCGCGAGCATTCTCATTGAAAACGCGCAGAGTTGCACCCGACGCAAGCTTCACAGCTACTGCAACCTTAGGAGCATCTTCGCGATACATACTTCGCAGACGTATTTCGGCGATTCGAAGCCGTATAAATATTCAGTCTAATGGGAACTGGTCTTGAATCTGTGAGTAAGATGCTCGGAGCATCGAAGAAAGGGGATTCGACAGCGAGGCGTTTTCCGAGGGAGTCTGGGATGCCTATCGCGGTGGTCCGCGAAGATTTACAGGTGCGGGGCGGTTTGCAGCGTGTGCAAGATACGCGCCCTTAACGCCACTATAATGGACTTGCAAACTACTCAACGCGCGGTAACCCGGCTAACTTAGTACGGTTCCAAAGCCGATGCGCTCTATACCGAGCTATAGGACACTTGCGAGTTACGAATCCGGGGACACACCGGTCCAAGTGCTGACTATCGCGTATTAGGGAAACCGCGTTAGCGAAACTCGTTACCCGGTGCGCAGTCGGCCGTTTCTAGAAAATAAAATTCTGTGCCGTTATTATCGATCTTTAGCCATTTGAATAAACGAAGGCACGCGATAAATAAAAATTGTTTATTTCTTACAAGAAGTTATCAAAGACGAAGATAGTCTCGTCCATCGTAGCAGTGAAATCAATTATTATAGGAGAAGGGGTTAATATTGTATAATTAACCCTTAGTACTCGGATGGCGACTCTGAGGCACCATTGAAAATTGCTATGCCATTCTAAAAATATTGTTCACATTATTTGTTTTGTTCGTATTTAATAAACTACTAGACATTTACATATTACATATATCAGTTTCATATGCAAAAAATTAAAAAAAAGTTGTATACATTGGAAATATTCTAGAATGGAAAAATCTTTCGTTTTTCAGTTAAAATTGCTCCGAGTGCAAAGGGTTAAGGGAGGCATGCATTTCATCCAGTTTTTCGCGATTTTGGCCCACTGTGCTGTCTCAGGGCCGTTTTCGGCGGGTGTAAAGGGCTTGGTATATATTCGGAGAGGACGGAAAGTAAGCGGGGGAATTAACGACAATTAAAATCGCTCGATGTGAAAGGGCTCGGAGGGATAGGTAATCGGCAGCGACGCCGGACAAAGACCCGGTTACGAGCGAGCCCGCGCGTCTGTTCTTTGACAATCGAAATCAATTACTCGGACAAATTGTAACGACCGTGTCCCTCGAGGGCGGCGGGCCAGAGATAAAAATTAAATTTCCCGCTTTGTTTCGCGCCGGCCCGGCCGACCGGGAATTATTTTTTAATCGGCGAGAGAGAAAGAGACAGACAGAGAGAGAGAGAGAGAGAGAGAGAGAGAGAGAGAGAGAGAGAGAGAGAGAGAGAACCTAGCTGCGTCGTCGATGATCGTGCGCCGCTGATAATTGCGCGCGAATTCGACCAGCGGAATCGTCGCGCGTCGGAACGGGTCGCCAGCTGGGACAAGAACCACCCCGGTGACTTTAACGATCATAGATAAACCTAATGGCCCGTGCTAATTAGAAGTAAAGACCATTATCGGGCCCTCCGCGGCCGGCAAAAACGAATTTGCCCGCCGCATCTATTACCGATTCTGTTTGCTCGCACCGATCTCGAACCGAGCCGCGAAATACCACGCGTGGATACGAATCGCGTTAATTTGCATATTCGCCGACGTTTCTTTTCACTTTTTAACACCCTATTTAACGGCAATTTCCTAATAGTCTTTTTTCAATTGCAGATCAACGGTCGATGACCTCGGAAACTCGAAAGCGTACAAATAATCACTGTAATAATAACTTCGATACAAATAATCGATAAAAATCGCCTAGAATCAAGCGAATAACTGGAATATTGCATCTTACCTTTGGGAATCGATGGCGTGGCCGGACGATCGTCGCGAGCTCGGCACGAGGCGGCGACGACGATGAAGTAGAAGTAGAAGTAGAAATGGCTGATGGATGAAACGGGGTCGCGAGATGGGAAAAGTGGGGGGAACGAACGAGGTAAGGTCGCGGCGAACAATAAACCGCGAACCCTCGAGAAATTCCGGGTGTTCGAGGAGGAACGGGGGAATCGCGCAGGGAAATCGAGAGCCCGAGGAGAGCGGAGAAGATGAGGACGCGTACGTAGGAACCTGAACGGGTGTCGTTGGGAAGGGATGTGGGTGAGGCTACAACAAAACAAAACACGATGAATGTCCCGATGTGCAAGCTGCAAGCATAACAATGTCACGAAGATCGATGGTTAGTCTTTGTCGCGTTCGTTTCGCTGCGCCCCGCGAATTGCCTGGATAGATGGACTCGATAACGCCGCGATAAATCCGTGAGCGACGGTTCAATGTAATATCCCGATCGAGAGACTAGACTCTCTCCCTCTCTCCGCCTCTGGCTCGTTCCGAGGCATCTCTGTCCAGACAATCCATTTGCAGCTTGATCGGGAATTAGTCGTTTATATCTGCGGAATCAGTCCCCTAACTCTGCTACCTTCGATCGATAGTGAATTCTGCTCGAAGTAGATTTACAGTCGGTGAACAAATTATTCGAGCCACGGCATGAAAACTTTATTTTTTAAATTTCCTTGTATTCTACAAATATTCTTGTATTTTATAAATTTGTATGTTCTAGGAATGAAGATTTGCATTGATTTATGCAATTTCTTGGAATCCGTTGCTCTTTACCGAATTCTGTGCATTAATCAAAGATAAATAATTCAAGAAGTTTTAATGAATTCTACGGTAGCGACGGCAATTTCATTCTGAAAGAAAAGTTATCTCGAATAATTTACTTTGATAACCTCTTTCGAGATTGTTATTTAGAAGAAAATGATTAATCTTCTCTTGAATATAGTACGGTCATTAAAAAGCCTATTAATAGGCTTCCGGCAGCTAACGCGTTAAGCTGGGTACTTAAGCTAGTATTCTATAAATATTAGGTCATTCCATAAATCGTGTCGTTTTTCGACGCTTGAAACGAAGAGTTTTAATCCTTTCATCTAGCTTTAATCAGTGTTGTATTGTAATAACCATTTTTTAAATTTATTCGTAAGACTTCTTGTTTTTTTTTTGACGCTTTAAACGAAAAATTTTCTTTACTCATTTCTATAACTTTACCGAAATACAAAATACGACTCTTAATTGTGACACATTTTAGATTGACAAAAGAATTTTTAAAACCACAGAGTTTATATAGAAACAGAGCCTACAAAAAGCATGGAGTTCACACACTGTAACAACAAACGACACGACTTCAGCGACGATCTAATAAAAGTTAGGTGGCCTAGAGTTCGTGTGACTCATTCCGCAGAATGTATTAATAACCAAGCAGAAAATTAACACTTCGAGCGTCTCCCAGAAATGGAAACCGAAATTATTTATCAGATATACCTCTTTAAAATGCAAGATTGAAAGATTACTCGTCATCGTACATCTTACCTTTCAATTTTCCATTCGTCGAACAGATTATTTCAACTTTACGGAATTTCTGAGGTAGCTGACACGCAGTCAAAGTGTTAATTGCCGCAAAGAGGGCTCGTTAGCTTACAAAACAGGCGTTTAATGACAGAGATTACCTTGACAGTGCCGCTAGATGCGCTAGAAGCGGGCGAGCGTCACGTCTTCGGCGAACGAAGAGAACTTATCCATATCTTGCGTGAGCGTGAAGAAGAGAAGCCCATTAATTTCGAACGAACTTGAATCGTTTTAATTCCGTGACTTCGACCATTTTTTCTCCGCTTCGATTCGAATCCGCCTTGGTTTCCTGTGCTTCTACAATTTCTGGCAAAAAGTATTTGACCAAATTCTCACAAAATTTACATCTTTAGTATATTCTGCTCGAAATCTTCATCGCGAGTGTGACTCGAGTTATGCAAGGGGTTAATGGTCGAATAGTTTTTGCTAGGGGTTGTATACGACAAGAGTCCACGGTGTTTACGGAGAGTTCGACTCTGAATCGATCGGAGAAATCGCCGAAGCCGGGAAACGGAAAATTCTGCGGATGAGCTGGTTTCGTTTTCGCCTCTCTTTTTTTAGAAAGCGCTGGATTCGGCCTCGTACTACAGCGGCGGTCGTCTTACGGGCTCTTCAGGGCTCTCTTGGTCGGCCCTCGAGAGAGGAGCGAACTCGAGAGAGCTAGCACACGGGGTCGAGAAACGGTCATAGTTCTATTTCCGTCGCTCGTGAATCATTCCCGCTTCACCTATCTCTCCTAACGCCCGGCATATAACGCCGTTATACGGGCCCGCTGAAAGATGGCGCGTCCCTGATAAAGTTCCTACGAGGACGATTTCATAGGGTCGAACCAACACGCCGCGGCCCGAAACTTTCGCGACAGGAAAGAACGCTTCCTCCCTTCTCCTTCAACTCGTCCCCTCGAGCTCTTGGAGGAGTGTTCTTGCGACGGGTTCAAGAAATTGATTTTTCTTTCAGGCATAAATCAGAAGTGCAATATTCAAAGAACATGCTCCTAACATTTCGCGGTCGAATTTTAAAAAATGATCAGGTTACCATGCGACCCGACAGATACGCTTGATACATTTTAAACGGGTTTTTCATGAAATCACGTTTTATATTAGGTTTATGGAAAATGAGAAATTTTATGGATTAGAAAATCAGAAACCGGTAATTTGATTGCCAGTAGTATCATTCGGTACTAGTCTAGTGTAAAAGGGGATTGCAAATACAGGGCGGACAACTTCGCGAAGAAGCTTCTATCGGTTGAACCTTTGGTGATCCCTATGTAAAACCGATCGATATTTTGCGGTCGAAATGAAATTTCATTCGTAACCGGAGAAGCACCGTCGGAGTCGCCGACAACCGTCGACGTCGTAACGACGGAAACTTGGCCCGGGGAATCGCCACTAAACGGTCCGTTTCCGGACCTCCGACGCAATAAATTCCGGACCGGTGATGTTCCTACAGCCGCCGTTGGGAATCGCTTTAACGATGTACAGTCTTGTCGAAGTTCCCTGTGAAAATATCCGAGCCCTCTGGTGAACAGGATGTTGGAACTGCCGTGCGATTCCAACCGCGATTTTATCGTCTCCCTCTTGGACCGATCGTTAATAATATTCACGGCGAATTGCCGATCGTCGTGAATGTAAACGCGCGATCCCCTAAAATCTCAGCGTAATAATCTTTTTGTCGAATGGTTCACTCGTTAAAATATCCCTCGGTGAACAGGATGTTGGTACGTTCCGAGCGCGATTTTATCGCCTGAATCTCTCACCGGTCGTTTATAATATTCCCGTCGAATTGGCGATTGTTGAGAAAGTAAACGGCGGGATTCGCCGAAATCCTAGCACAACAATCTATTAGCCCCGTTTTCCCGCAAACCCGTTGATAGTTGAGCGGTTTCGCCGTGTGGTAACCGGATTAAGCCCGGCCCAATGCGCGGGATTAAGCGATTTCAATTAACCAAAAATTACGTTACGGTATACACATTCCTTATATATTCCCAGGGTGGTCCAGCGTGGGGCAATTCTTGCTGGAAGTGGTGCAGAGGCCCCCAAGATCGAGATCCCGGTTTTGCGGCTGGTGGATATCGCAAATCGGCAAAGATAGGCGATATGATGCCGAGAGCAGCTCGATCGGCCGGCAACGCAGTCGGTAGAGTGCAGAACTCGGTGGCACGATAGCCGTGGCCACGGTAATGCGTATCAGACTACATTTCACGGTTGATCGAGGCCCGGCACGCCGCCATAGACAATTTCCCAAAGGGTTCTAGAGCGATATAATGGGCCGGGTAGGGGGCGGGGCGAGAAGGTATATATTCCGTGGCGACCGTAACTCTATCGCATTACGGTTAACCCGACCAGTAAGAGGCTGCTAGATGCTGGCTAGATCTCCTGGGGTGAATTCATCAATGGCCCATCGATGCTCCTCGGCTTTCGGAGGTTATCCTCTGGCCAGCTCTGGTCGGCCACTCGACCGGCCAATTCGCAAAATTGTAGTTCGCGGCACGTACGTCGATCGTGCCTCGTCACTTCGCAATCTTGCCCTCTCCTTCGACCTAGCGTCGTGCCCCGACTGCGCCCGTAACTTCGACCAGCTTCGGGCTACGTTGTTCCGCGAGAGAACTTGTCTAGTTATTCCTCCTCTGGATATCACGAATCTCTCGTTAGATCACAGTGGGAGGTTGGTTACGCTGTTCAGGGTGTCTGAGGGGCCCCAGGAGGCGTGGTTTCTGAGCCCCCAATTTCAACGGAACATCTATAGCACCTCATAGAACAATCTATGCCCCTTCCCAACTCTACATCCTCAAAAAATCTAGCATCGAACACCTCCTGAACGCTTCCCGAGTGTTATACCTTGAGTGGGCGTGGTTTCTTGGCTCCTACTTCGAACAGAGCTAAAGCAGAGCCCCACAGTGTGATCTGTGCAGCGTCTAGACACCGTGTCCAGCTGTGGGCGACGATTTGAGCTGACTCTTGGTGGTCGCTTGGCTGGACACCGAAAGTCCTCGACGGTCGTTACAGTTTAATGCGTCGGGTGGCGTCGTAATGCGGATTCATTGTCGACGAAAGCGTCGGCCCCGGCTCACTCGGTCGTGTAAACATTGCGTACTCTCGGCGACGACAACGACGACGACATCGGCCAGCAAGAAATCGTACGACCCATCGCTCCCTCTCTCTCTGTCTCTCTAAATCCCGTATCCTCAGTCTCCCTATATACACGCGCCGTTTCCCTCCCCGGGGACATATGTCCTTATACTGGCTCCGTGAGCTTTAATGAAACCCATAAAGCGTTCTCTAGATCGTACTTGCGGCGCTGTAGCCGGCTATCACTGGTTACTCGATGGAACGTGGTTCGTAGCCAGTGGCTCGAACTTCCAGGTGCTTTTCACGAGAGAGCGAATCATCGTTTAAGGGGATGCTGTGCTCGAGACACCGATATTTTCTTTCCTAATTTTCTGAACGCAATCCCAAAGCACTGATCAAAGATGTGTTTACGCAATCAATCACAATATCATCAACTCTACAAAACTAGTAATACAAAAAAATGTGCGAAACAATGCCGTACTTTTTTTTTAATCTAATTGTAAGTAGTCCTATCATAAAGTCGCATCCTCTACCGTTAATTTAAGCCAGACCTCGGAATTATGTGCTCGCGACCGCTGGTTTTCGAAGCCCTTGACCCGGCCGAACATCTCACTCCCCGTGGCGGCCCTACTTTACGCATCAGCTCAGGCGCGTACCATAGGAGCTATTCGTGATGAATTAGGGCGACACCCATATCAATGGGTTTCCACATTACCGTTGAGGTACTGTTGTCAATTCGCTTTTTTTTTGTCAGTGGTATCCACTGTAGGCCTATTCCACTACGTCGCACGATAATTTCGAACAACAGCTGCAGAAAATAAATTTGGAAAATTTTACATGTGGGACAACTTGATTTTCGTGCACGTTTAGACGTGCTTGGCAAATTGGTAAGATCTATGGAAAGTTTGAACGTAGCTGTTCGCATCGCCGACACTTACATTGTAACACTCTATTGTACGCGCCTGAGCTGCCCTGAGAAGTAGGGCCGCCACGGGGAGCGCGACGCACGGCCGGGTCAAGGGTGCGTTGCCTTCGAAAATCGGCCGTCGCGAGCACACAATTCCGAGGCCTGATTGAAGCCCTCGAAAGTTAAAAAATTCCATCGGGAGCACACTCTAAATTTGATCCGAAGTAACGGACAGCTTCGAGGTGTCCCTAGACGAGGCTCGCCGCGATTTTGCGGCCGTCGTGGCACTCAGGGAATGAAACCCGTACCGATCACCGCGGAAATACCTTTCCGCGTAATCGAACTCGCATATGAATTTCGTTTTAATCGTTTCGGTGCCGGTAATACGCGGAACGTCCCGGTACGCGCCTCGTAATCACGGTCGAGGGTCCTCGTTGTGTTTCGGAGCACCCATCCTCGCCTCGATGCGATTCTCTCCTCATACATTTTAATTCAGTGACCTTCCATCGCGCGCGCGTTTTAATTCGTTCCTTTTGTTCCGGCGCCGGCCGGATCCATCATCGTTCCCCGGTTCTCTATATCTGAACCGAGCTCGTGCATTGTTGTAATTGCCCTTTGACGGTTTCGCTAAGTGAAGTGCACCGGCGACATTTTGTTCGAATTCACGGGCCGCACAATGGGACTTTCGCGGCTGCCGCGCGACCCTTCCTCTTTAATATCCGGCCTTTTTTTTAATTATTTTTATCGTGGACATTATCGTTGCTAAAATCGCCCTTTCGATGCGCCTATCTTGATCCTGGTAGATCGAATCAGACCCTGTCTGAAAGTTTAGAGACACGCGTTGTGGAAGTCAAGGGCCATGAAGCCACGCCCACTTTTCTGTCCGAAAGTCGGCGTTCATTCTTTTCCTGAGGAGGGCAGCGTTGCGCGAAAGAATTGCATCGCAGGGATTCGGTGTATTTGCTCACGTGTAATCAAACGGTCTGTTTCCAACTGTTTAATTACGCAGCATTTAACTTGACGGGATTGAGCAACACCGCGAGATCTATCCAGCTGAGGCGGGATAACTTTGTCCAAACACACTTCCCGGCGCGAATCGACGTGCCCCCGAGTTTCCGTTTACTTTAAGGGGGAAGTCGTAGACTGGCTGATATAAGGGGGGCATTTCGCGCGAAACAAGAGTCGAAACGCGCGGGCGACAGCTCGGCTCTCCCTTGGTGGACGTGCAGAGCCCGTGATACGGCTGTTTGGAAAATCGAAGCCGGAACGAGCCGGTCTCCCGTTTCGGTCAATCGTGTTATCTCGGGGTTGCGCGCCAGTGCTGCCGTGCCGAGCGAGATCGCGTTCCGAGCAGAAACGATCCTCTCCTATGTATAAAACGGAATCGATGTTACTGCCCGGCGATAAATATAAAATACGTACTTTAGCGATGTGCTGGGGCTTAAACCCGGCCCGGTTAGACCCCCGTCGAAAGGCCCGCGGAAAAATTTATAGAAACAATTCGACAAGCGACATTCCGTTCATGTTCCTCCGGCCGCGCGGCGGTCTCTCCCAGGTGACTATCCGCTTCGGTTCCGAGCAGTGGACGCGGCAGACCGTTTGAAAAATCGAATTGCTCCGCACGATGCGAAAATGCTTCGGGGATATCGCGGTCCGAGGATGCAACCGACGTTCGTGTACCCAGTGGAAACGACACCGCGTAAAATGCGAACTGATAGCGGTCGCGGTAAATATGAAATCCTTGTCGATCGTCACGTATCGCGGGAGTTATCGCTGTTGAACAGGCGAGCTTAGGAAGCGTATCGATCTAGCTCGCGTTGCTTCCCTTTATGGATAATCGTCGCTGAGTTCTCCGGAGGCGATGACTCCGGGCTATTTTTCCTCGGTAGGTGTCGGGGGCCAAGAAGCCACGCCCACTGAGAGCGTTTTACACAGGCCACGCCCACTCTCCACATAGATTCAAATTTTCCAACAGCTGCTTCCAAAACTTTGCATAGACCCAGTTATGACTATCATCTAGCAGACATTGACGTGTGACTATACTCATCTCCAGGATACAGAGTGTGTTCCCTAGCCGACTATAATCATGTTCGACAGAGGAAAAGTGAACACAAACCTTTTCGAAGCGACAGCAATCGTTCCCATCCATCGTCGAACAAGTTCAGACGACTATCTATCGTCTAAGATCGATCAAACCGAGCGCCGGACGACAATAGCTCCGCCGGTGGATCGAGGGGGCTAATTGAAAGCCGTCGCATGACAGGAGAACGTATCGTCGGAAGCCGATCGAGAGGGATTCGTGCTCGTAATGCATCGGTCGCATAAGCGACTAGCTGCAGCCGGATTTTCACGCGAGGACGTCGCTCGTAAAAGCCGGCGCCGGGCTCGCCGTAGCGAGTGCGACGCACTCTCGCATAATCCCGCTCCGCGCGCCCACGCTTTACGACCGTTTCACCTCCGCAACCGGAATGACATAATGCAAAGCGAACCAAGATTTACATCCCATTTGCCTTGCTTTCCGCGATTGTGTGTGCACACGCGCGCGCGCAGCGGGGCTAACGCCGCTTCCTATCCGTATTTCGGATTTTCTGCCACGGGGATATATGTATATATGTATACAGAGAGAGACAGAGAGAGAGAGAGAGAGAGAGAGAGAGAGAGAGAGAGAGAGAGAGAGAGAGAGAGAGAGAGAGAGAGAGAGAGAGAGAGAGAGAGAGAGAGAGAGTGAGAAAGAGAGAGGCCAGGGAGAAACGACACCGGCAACCCCCTTGTTCCGGGGCCACCCCCTTTGTTTTGCGTCCGAGAATTATTTCGTTTCGTCCCTCTCGCGTTTCAGTGCTCGCGGTCCGCGCAATTACCACCGACGCCCCCGCACACGCCTGTCCCCATCGGCGCCGTTTTTTCGCAACGACACGTCACTTCGCCTCGCGCGATATTTTTTTTCACCCCCGGCCCGGATACTTGTTGCTCCTTTTTTCGCCGCTCCAACCGCGTAATTGCGTTTTAACCCTTTCGCTACGGGACGGTTTACCGAGGACCCGCGTTTCTGCGTCGACGCCGCTTTTTCGCGAACGGTCGCGTCGTCAATCCTTATATCAACGTGCAAAATTTTCTAGGATGTTCATTTACATCGTAGCCTCATTCATTCTGTTGAGGTATACTCCTGGTCGATCATGCGGTCGTTCGAGTATCTCGTAATTTCCACGTAACGTGCCGACTAACTAAGTTTTCACTCGAACGACCACTTCCCTTTATGGGAACAACAAAAAGTACAAGATTTTGCAAACAATAGTTTATTACTAGTGGGCTACTGCGAGGATCTCGACTGTCGGTACAAACTAACTATAGCGCGATGTTGTCAATTCGACAGTCGGAAGGATTCTGGTTCTGGACCCGCAGGACTAAGCGTAGGAAAAGAGGGTCTCTTCCCTCTCTTTACATTTTTAAACGGGTGGGGGTGTCGCTGGAAAAAAGGGGAGAGTCAGGCGACAACCGTCCCCGAAGAGCTGGCCCATAAGTGGACCCCGGAAAATAAACAGGTGTCGGATTTCGGCGCTGGGTCGACGACGAGACGACCATCGATGGCATAGACCAGGCGCGTGACTAAACAATGGTTCCCTGTTCTCAAGTGAAAGCCTATATACAGGGTAAGGCGCTATAAACAGGTCACCAGAATAACTCGCTTGCTTTTGAAGATGGAAGGAAATGCATCAGACGTTAAGGAGATATGAAGGTCAACTCTGTTTTCTTAAATGGAACAGTATGGTTTCTTATTTACATTCTGATAGTGTGTTTCGAAACGAATGCAATGACCTATTATGAAGGTCATTCAAGATCACGTAAGGGCAACTGCAGTAGAAAATAAATTTTCTTAAATCACTCTTCGAACACTTCAACGGTTTACATGTAACATGTTATTTATGTACTCACTGCTAGTATAAGTGCTCAAAATGACAACCTTGAACATGGATACATAGTCTAAAACGTGGCAATACTGATGACACTATCTGATCAATTTCATTTGCATCTATTACTCTTTTTCAAGCATGTTTTTGCATGTCAACTCTTTGGTTATTGGTTTTCCGTGACACAAATAGAAATTTCGAAGTGTCAGAATATTATTAGAAAACCGTACTCTAATTGGTAGTCAAACTACTAATAACATTTCTGGTTTATGTTCTGTGACCCTTATCAATAATTACAAGAGTGGTATGCCAACAACCAGAGAAGATACAAAAGTATTTGAACAGTGCTTTCAGACAATTTATTTTCTATTGCAGTTGACCTTGCGTGACCTTGAATGTCCTTCATAACAGATCATTGTATTCGTCTTGAAACACACTATCAGAATGTAAATAGAAAACCATACCGTTCCGTTTAAAAAAACAGAGTTGACCTTCACATCTCCTTGACGTCTCCACCAAGAAAAAAAATTAGTAACATCAGATTACCAGCGCCTCGATACCAAGTAAGTTTGGTCCTGATGCATTTCATTCTATCTAAAATCAAGCGAGTTATTCAGGTGACCTTTTTTTAGCGCCCCACCCTGTATAATCTAAACACATTAATTTACATCAGCATAGGCGTATCTTCGTAGATCTGGTGTAAATCGATTTGTAATTATTAAAGAAAGTAGGCATTCATAGCAAGTTGATACTGTCGCGTCCAGGCGCGCACTCCGACCCCGCGTTCTTATCGATGATACGGCTGGCCGAACAATAGCGTGGCCCTCTTGTTGTCCTTCGCGGCACGTCATCGAGGCCCGGGATATCCCGACGTAACGCTCTCTTGCACAGGAGAGCAGCCGAAAGGAGAGGAGAGGGAGGACAGAGGAGGGAGGAGAGATCGACTGCGATTCCCCTGCAGCCGGATGACGACGAAATGCAAAACGGTCGAAGATTTGCATCCCAACTGACTCGCTTTACGCGGCGGTGGTCACCGCGCTCTCCGCGCCGAGGCGAGGGGACGACAGTCCTCCCGTTCGATTATGCGAACGTCCGCGTCGTCACGGCCGACGCGACGTGTGCACAGTGCCGGCATAATTTCACGGCTCGCACGTGATACCGGCACTCGCGCGAAAATAACATCTCTCTCTCTCTCTATACATCTATCTGTTTTTCTGTCTATTTGTCTAGCTTTAATTCCCTTTGTCCTTCTCTCTATTTTGCTCTGAATCTCTCCGTTTCTCAGGGTGCGACTATCCGTTTACCTCTGGCGCGCACCAGTTCGATTTTCAGGGGTGTTCTGATTTTTTCGCGTCGGCCGGGATAACGTATCGGAAGACGGATTTCCGGGTGATCGATTGATTCGTTACCGCCATCGAGAATAACGATACGCCCGCCATATATCGTAACGGCGATCGTTCAATCCTGGATTGAATGTTACACGAATATTAAAAGTTTCATCCGCTATTAAGAATTCAACCGATCGACCCGATCCCGCCGGCTCTCGGCTCCGGCACGGCCCGTGTGTACGCACTGCATTCAATTTTCATTCCGCTGACGTTACCGAATCGTTTCCCCGCCATTGCACGATCCCTTCGCTATTAATGGAGTCCTTCTCGTTTGCGAGACCATCGGAATTCGTTCATTCGTTCATCCGAGGTCTTTCTAACTTTAACCCCTTTGTTGTGCGAGTACCATTTGTCAAATAAAATTGGGACATCCGGTGGAAACGCGACCGATTCTTTGGTAAATACGAAGTCGCAGTAACTGGGACGTCTATACAATAAATGATCGATCCCTCGCTACATATAATATTACACAACGTTAATATTATATGCACGCTTCTATATCTCCATGATTGAACAATTTTTGGGATTAGGTTACTGTAGGTTAAGTAAAACAAGAAGTCCAAAGCATGTAATTGAAACAGTAGCGTTGATACTCGGATTGTGAATTGGACGGATACTTATACTCCGTAGGGCGCATACATATTTTCAATTTCTATGAATTAGCTCATGAAAATGTAGATCCGCTCGGTGCGCTTCAATCTACCGATAGTGCAGCATTGTGTTCATTTCTCTGCCGTCTAGAAATAGAAACGTCAAAGGTAGTACTATCTGACTGTTCTTTAATGTCCATTCTACTGTATATATCCATAAAAATCTGTACTTCCATGAAGATCCTCGCTCGATTAATAATATTGTGTCGTGTACGATACTCTTCCAGACAAAGATATCGTAATTCATATCCTTCTTTCTAGAAGTAGAAACGTCAAAGGTATACTGTTATCTATCTGTTCTTTAATGCACATTGTACTGTATACATCCATAGATATCTGTACCTCCATAAAGCTCTGCAGTCAACAATAATATTGAATTGTGCATGGTATTCTCTCTAACATAGATATCGTAATTCATATCTAACTTCCTTCCAGAAGTAGGAATGTGGAGAGCACAATATTGCTGTCTGTCAATCAACGTCCCCATCTATTAAATTAGCTCACAAAAATGTGTAGTATCAGTATAACTATTCGCAGTCGATTGAAGGATAAAGAATTTGTTTTCCTTCTTTCTGGAAGTAGAACAGTCAAAAGTATAATTTCCCTGTCTGTCTCTCAACGTCCCGTTCTACTGTATTACTCCACCACGATATACATAATATCAGTATAAACATTTGCTGTGGATGAACAATACACTTTTCTTCCTTCCAGAAGTAGGAATTTGGAGAGCACAATTTTGCTGTCTGACAATCAACGTCCCCATCTATTAAATTAGCCCACAAAAATGTGTAGTATCAGTGTAACTAGTCGATTGAAGGATGAAGAATTTGTCTTTCTTCTTTGTGAGAGTAGAACAGTCAAAAGTATAATTTCCCTGTCTGTCTTTCAACGTCCCGTTCTACTGTATTACTCCACCAAGTTATGCATAATATCTGTATAAACATTTGCCGTGTATGAATAATACACTTTTCTTCCTTCCAGAAGTAAAACGGACAGAAGTACAATTTTCTGGCTTGACTCTCAGCGTCCCATTATACAATCCTAATCCCCAAAATGCACAACGGTACAAACAACATTCGCAGTCGATTAACAATATAGCACACCCACGGCTTTTCGCTTCTAGAAGCTAGCATCAGCGGCAAAAGTCCCATTATCCGCCGGTTGCAGCACGTCCCATTCTACTGCGGTTACGTGGATGTTGCACTTTAGTCGACCGGGGCAAAGCGATCGCTTTCCTCTCGCGATTATTCCGAAACCAGACCGGTGTAGCAATCGAATCGAACGTCAAATTAGGGCAAACAGAAAAGTTTTCAGCAAACATTCTCGCTGAAAAAAAAAAAATATCATTCGGAAGTCCGTAGGCGAGCGGTGTAGTCGATCGAGCCGAATATTTTTCGCAGCCTTTCCTGGATTAACGGACTCGATGCGAAAACCATTTCGCCGTCGTATTTTTTCGCGGGAGCCCGTCGCGTTATTATCAATCGTGTTTCTACGGGTTCGATTTCGACGTATCGGCCGGTCGCCGATGAATTATTAGCAGGAAGCCGCGCCGCGCCGCGCCGGGCGGGTCGCGTCGACGATTCTACTCGTAATGCAACGCGTGCGTGCGCGAACAGGTGAGCTCCATCGAGTGCGAAATTTCTATCGATTGGCGAATTTTTCAAATCGTGCACCCTCGTGCCGCCATCCCCGCACCACCCCGTTCGTCTCCTCATCCTCCGCCCGCGTTTCTCGCCGCTCGATCGACCGTTTCAAACAAATAGTCGTCGGTTCGCGGGACCCCGTTTTTGTTCAACGGTTTCAACGCTCGACAGGAGTTTTCACGATTTTTTTTACATCCGTACGGTTCGGTCACGACCGAAAAGGAACACGAAACGTATAACCGCTCGGCCGACAAAATTCGCGAACATTGTTGCTCGTTTCTGCACGCGGCCAACGCAACGCAACGGCGCGGCGTGGACAACGATCTCGCGAACGAATTCGCGATCCCTTCCGAAATCCTTTCGACGATCCTTGTCAAAAGCGTCGGTACCGGCACTCTCTTCGATGCTCGGTTCCGACGACGAAAATGGAAAATCTGATCGTCCATTGTATGTACAGTGACTCCCATTAATATTCGGACGCTCTTATAAAAACGATAACTTTTTTGATATTGCACCGTACAATATGAACTTTTTTGAGAAGTTAGAGCAATTAATTTACTACAAGTTGTGTAAAGAAATTTTTTCAACAATTGCAATTGGTCGGAATTGTAGAGAAAATACTAAAAGTTGCATTTTACAACTTTTTTATGTGGGTCTACAGGGCGAGGCAGTAACTATTGCCATCTACAATAACTCCGAAAGTATGATAGTAGTAGAAAAGTTTTCGAAACAAAAGATGCATGGGACAACAGGGACTGTAATATCGCTACAGAGATGCGAAGGTCGCCTTTGTTTTTTTAAATAGAATGTTATGTTTTGGTACCCGTTTTCTGATAGCAGCCATTGAGAGGAATCCAACGAGGTGCAACATTTAGGTCTTTGAAGGTCAGCAAAGGTCATTTATGACAAAAAAGGCGAAATAAACTTGCATTTACAGAAGGTGTTCAAAGTGATTGCCACTGGTATCAATGCAATGCTGCAATCTTCTTATCACGGATTGAGTAGTATTTCTTATCTGTTCCATGCATCTTTTGTTTCGAAAACTTTTCTACTACTATGATAATTTCAGAGTTATTGTAGGTGGCAATAGTTACTGCCTAACCCTGTATATTGAAAATTTAAAAAATATGTTTTGTAGATCTGTGTCAATTATATGCATTGTGAAAGTTTCATCGAAATCGGTTGATGTGGGAAAAACGACAGGCATTGAAAGATATATAAACCCTCAGATTTATTGCAGTTAGAGGCCGCAAATCGTGAAAAATTGCAATTTTTACCGTCTTTAAACGTTTGTAGCTCATTGCAACGTTAACCGATTGTAATTAAATTTTCAGAATATGTTTAATTTTAACTGATACAGATCTACGAAACGTGTTTCCTAAATTTTCAATATGAGCCCACATAAAAAAGTTGTAAAACATAACTTTTAGTATTTTCTCTGTAATTCCGACCAATTGCAATTTTTCAAAAATTCTTTTCACGTTACGTGACAAAACCGATTGTTCTAATTTCTCAAAAAATCCAAGTTGTATGGTCGAGTATTAAAAAAGTTGGGGAGTGATTGTATGAAGGAAATTGGGAAAAATAGATTCATGTGCGTATGATCAACTTTAAGAATTTTTTCTGCTTCAACCGTACAAGCTAGGGCCTAGCTGCTAGGCAACAGTCTCCGAGCGCTATAATTGTTCGTTTAACGGATTGTTTGCAAAGCGAAACCGTTTTTGCACTTCGACATCGGTCGTTTCGGTGTCGTCGCGTTAACGCGAACACGAGCAGCGGATAACAGAGCGCAACATTACACAGTTCCGCGAACAAACTTCTCAGCTGCGTTAGTTTTGTAACGGCTCGGCACGGGCCGCGAAGTTGGCCTCTGACGCGGAATTAACTCTTAGTAATTGTCGTTGCGGATAGTAGCGGCTCGGGTAATCCAGTTTCGGCTGGTTGCTGGATTTCGGAATTATCGATGGCGGCGAAAGTTTTTCTTGTTGTTGCGTGTTAATCGCGTGAGCCTTTGATCCGACACCGTGGTTCGTGTCCACGGTTCAAGCGAGAAGGAAAGCAGAAAACACGAACACTTTCACAAGCTAGATAGAAACAGGCCAAAAGACAGGCCAATCATTTTTGTTAAATTTTAACCGTACTCGAAGAGGAACGTATATTTTTTCCATCGTCTCACATAAGGCCAAATACTTCAATTACGACGACAAAAATAGATATTACAAATTTCTGTGAACTAGTGACAAATACCATCATAACGTACTCCAAGAATTTTTATTGTTAACGCAACACAGTAGTTAGTGCGTCTGTGCAAAGTGAATTTATCTTTCGGACGGCCAATATCAGTTAGTTGCACCAGTATTGTTGACGACGTTCATTCTATTTTCTTCAATTTAAATTGTCCAAGTTTTCTACATGGATATTGAAGCGTCAGGTATGTACTTTCATCTGCAATTATTGTTGATATAATGGTAAGTTGTACATACTGTTAATATACTGTGTTCTGTGAAATACCATTTTTGTTTAAAAAATATTGATATGCTTACTTTAGCTAGAGTTATACAAAAAGTTCCGAATAGTACACCGATTTTTTAGTTCGAAAAAATGTCCTATAGCTAATATAAAAAATTAAAAAATGAGTCCCCTTCTTTCCCCCTTCGATCAATAGAGCGGATTGTTTACAGGTAGTCGCGTCGATCGCGCTGTAAAGAAAATTAAGATTACGAGAAAAGAACTATTTGATGTGTTAAGAAGTGAACAGTTTCTCAAGTTGTCGTCATTTAAGTGTAATGAACGATTGTTAAAGTGTATATTCGACAAGTTTGGTGTTAGTGAACATTCTGCACATTAAAGTGTTTGTAATTACATGTACGACCGTTTTAACAGCAAATACATGAAATGCCTTCATGAAGACTTGAATCTTCCACAAATACAGCCAACTTCTGAGCAAAAGAAGCGGGCCAGACCAAGAAAATCATTCGAAGAGTGTTCTTCACGCAATAAGCAGAGACAGATTAAACAAATTGTAGCAGATCTCAGTTCAGAAAAACTGTGCTTGGCTGTAGAATCAAGCTTAGTGAAATCAGGCAAGAGAATTGCAGCCCTAGTTGTAAAATTGGCCAACCAATCTAGTCCCAAAAGATTAAAAAAAATTAAACAGGTGCATGATACTCTCACTCTCTCACGCGCGCTCACAACTCCATATACTATTCATTCTCAACTCTCGCATGCAGTACAAACAATCATCACTCAATTATTAAGCAATCTTCTTATAAGCATTTCTAACCAGAATATCAAATAAAATCTGATTTTATATTTTTGTCTTCTTAAATTGTTAATTTGGCCTTATGTGTGTCTGTACTGCACGTTCCATTAACCCCGGATGAATGAATCTTGCGTGCGTTAGATGATGCAACGAATGTTTCAATTAGTAAATTGCATATTAAATAAAATTGTCTTATTTCGTGTATGCGGTTTTTTTTATAAGTTTGTTTATGAAGAACGATTAATTGGAATTTAATTATCTCCACCAGAAAAGCATTCTATCTCAAAGAAAAGCAAAATTGACTTTATTAGGAGATTGTGAGTGGAACAAGCGGGGAAACTGACAGCGTTTCCGACGATGGACTCTGGTGGCGTGAGGTATAGCTCGTTAGGGAGTACGACCGTCGAATTTTGAAGGTTCTGCGAGCGAGGCTTTGGACTTGGACCTAATTCGACAGGGAGCACGGCCAGAGAAGATCGCACAATGGAAACCGGCATGGCACGGGCGGCAGGCAAATAGGAGCCTCTGGGTTGCGGTTAATACGACAAGACTAATGAGAGGGACGCGTTGTCGGGATGCTCATTCGTGGTTCGTTTCGGATACAATCGTTCGAACTCGCCTCTAATTAAGGCGTTAATGAAGAGCCTCGGGGAGAGACCGATCACTTTCCTCTCCACGCCTCCTCCACCTCCTCTTTCTCCTGCTCCTCATCCGCCTCATCCTCTTTCTCCTGTTCCCCCGTCCACCTTCTCGTGACTTTTCTGCTCACGAGTTACCCTCCGGGACAAGCTTTCGAGAAGGGGTGGCCGATTGTCGGCAGAGAATTAATTCTACGCGCGATGAACGATGGCTGGGAAGCACGCCTATGCACGCGCATCCGCTATTGTGCGCCCGCCCGCCGGCTTGCCCGTTAATTAAATCATACCTAAATAGGGACCTTTGTTTTCCCTCTACGAAATTTCGAGGGATAAGCCGACCGCGACATAGTTTGACGCCACCAGCCGGAGCTGAACCGGCGTGGGCGTTTCCACTTAGTCCCCGCTTGTTCCTCGACCCGAATTTTCCTGGCCTCCGAAAATCAAAAATTTCACGCTTCATCGGCTACGGGGTGGCCGAGATATTCGCAATAATTCTCTCTGATCCGTATAAGGAATATTAATTATATAATTAATACGACAAGACTAATGAGAGGGACGCGTTGTCGGCATACTCATTCGTGGGTCGTTTCGGATAGAATCGTTCGAACTCGCCTCTAATTAAGGCGTTAATAATAAGCCGTCGGTCATTGCACGTTTCAGAAAATGTATCAACGTAGAAGGACACCATTTTGAACATCTCTGATGATAACTTAAGAGAACGTGAGTGTTGTTTTAACACATACACACATCTGTTGATCGATATTCTTAGTGTGATAAAAAATATTTGATTCGCATTCATAGGTTCAGGAGTCGTGGCCGAAGATATTCGACATCAGTTCTAGGTAAAACTTTAATTTTCGAAGATCAAGGTGATTTCAAGGTCATGTTATTATACACATCTGAATGTATTTTTCCATAAATTACACGATGCAATAAAAAAAAAATGTATGTAGTTATGTATCAAAAAACATCGATGACCTTGATAACTCCGTAAAGAATGACCTTCGGAAAAAAAATTAATGCCAGATATTTGGACCATTGACACCATGCACATTACGTAACAAATATTTTTTTCATCACAATAACCTGCAGAGATATTTACGTGGCCTTATTTAAACGGACCACCCTGTATTCAGCAGATTGCTCTCTCTATCTCAATTTTATGCTGTTGGCAATTTCTTCTTCGAGTTGATCATTCTTTCACAAATTTTCTAGAGTTGAAAATAATATACCGACATCCTCGAATTTTTTAAGCAGAATATTAATAATTTTGTAATTGTTTAAAGTGCTGTTATGCAAATAGGTAACTTAACAAGAAATTTCCATGAAAATCTAACCTCAATAAAACATCGACATCCACGTACCCACTAACTGCAATAAGAAGTAACGTAACTTATAGGACAATTTAATGGCTCGATCCATATAGTGTGTTCCGTAGGGGCGTTTTTCGTCGGTCTTAATCGCCGATTCGTCGATTCGTCGACCGACAGACACCGTTAAATTTCGATTATCGGGCAAGGACCCCTCGGTGGAAGGGGGAAGAGGAGGAGGTCTGGGTAAAAGCGACACAGAGCCAACAAGGAGAGCAATCAATTCCCTTTTACCGATTTACCACGACAATGCAGCCACCCCTTTGCAGTCGGCCCTGTCCCCGTGTTCTCCTCCACCATTTTCTGTATCCGTCCGATATACACGGACACGAGGAGGGACACATGGTTAGGGGCGACCTGGTTAGGGCCCCTGCTCGCGCATTGAAAATTCCCTGTGATTCGACGCAATTCATTAGCGCATCGGTGGGCTCGTCCGCGTGTATTTATGCGGGACCGGTCGTTACCGGTGTGTCGTGATTCCAACGAGAGAGCCCCGTTTCTGATCCCTGCTCGCGACCACCGGACAATGCGTCTGGAGCTCTCGAACGCACGGATTTTTTTCCCTATCAAAAGACCGTATCGTCGAGAAGTCCGTGTTGTCACGTCGACAAAAAACAACTGTTCGACCTCTCTTTCTCTACCTATATCTATCTATCTATCTATCTCTCTTTTTATTTCTCTGCAGCCACGTGCTCGAGTGGCGAGCCTTTTAATTAGAGTCGACGCGCGACGAGTTCTCGTTTACGCGATTGGAAATAATGACGAGGATTTCGGGCCTCGTCAGAGGCGGGGGAGAAATATCTCGGTAATATTTCGAATCCAATTTAAAGAGGAGCTACCGTTCTCTGTTATAAAGTCGAGCCTCTAGCGATTCCGACTCTCTGCCTCTCTGTCTCTGTCGATATAGTTCGCCATTGTATCGAGACCCGTGGAAAGTTCTGTCGTTTTGTTTATACTGTGGCTTTGCGATCGTGTGGTTTCCATCGGAAGTCCTAAATAATCATGAGTCCCGGCTATACTGGCTTCTACATTCTGTTGTTGTACAACAGGGACACCGTTGCAGCATCGGTGTGCTGGTGGTCGCGATGCAGACCGTTAAAATGCGAGTTTGAATTCGGAAAATGGTAACCGAGACGATCGGTCTCGGTTATCTGCGATCTGATACAAAAAGCATACAATTTTGAAAATCTCTGCCCACTCGGTTCTCAAAAATTGTTTAATTCAATTTAATTCTCGCACTCGACGACCATCAAAGAATACAAAAATATATAAAACTTCAACGAGTGCAATTTTGCCAGCGGGTAACCCACGGCTTAAATCGCGATTTTCGCGACAAATCGATTCCGTTGATCGACGGACCAAGTCGAGATTGCGTATCGACCGATTTTTATTCGAGGAGCTCCCGCAGATTGTTTGGGAAAGCCCTTATCGTGTGGCGAGAGTAAATTTGCGCCGCTGGATTTTCTCCCTTCTGTGATCCTCTTTCGCCGGTTCCCGTTCCAGAGGTTCCCCCGGATAATTTATACGTTCGCGTCTCGAGACGTCCACTCTGGACGTCGTTTGCGGACACCCAAGATCCCCAATTAGACCGGCCGGTGACTGGCGGCACGAATACGACCCCGTTCGCCGGTCATCGGGGCTTCGAAATCACGTACGTCGTGTTCGAGACGTCGCACGTCCGAGAGATGTCAGCGTGGACGTCCCACGGGATGACAGAACGTCGACGCATGGATTTCGACCGATGGAAACGTCGCTCTATACAACGAAACTATTTTCTTGTACGGTCGCCAAAAATTTCAATGTCGATATTTTGTGACTGCACTCAATCTTCATTAACGCTCTAGTGCAATTAGTGCTAGATTAATTATTACTACTAGTTCATTGAATCTTTCTTAATCCGTTACTGGAATTAATCCTGAATTAATTCGTACTGCTACTTCCCTGAATCTTTGTTAATACATTACTTAATGGAAGTAAAATTGTGTATGACTGTGTTGTTTAATTGTCTATCAGTCTGACTCCATAGCGCAACGAAATTCAATTTTCAGATTTTGCACGGTATCTTCACTGAATCTTAGTTGAGCGATTGCAGCATAAGATAGAGAATGAGTCTTTAGGGTCTCCTTGCCCAGTCCACCGTTTGTCTTTCAATGAAATGATTAGGATGGCGAGCGGAAAAGCGCGTCCGTCTCGTTACGGTATCACTGAGAGGTATAGCGTTCGGATAAGCGGCGATCTCGGGAGGATAATTAACGAGCATCTCTCCGTTTTCAACGATTGCGTCGTTTTGCCTTCTCCCGAGTTTACAGGTTCATTATTTTGATGGATCTCTTCTCGATAATTAACTCCGCGATTAATCACCGGCGCCGTGCCGGTTTTATCGAGCTCTCCTCCGCGGTCGGACCTTCTCGCGAATTGGATTCGCTGGGAATGAGACGTCGGAAACGTTCCTTTGGTCCGTTCTGTTGGTTTTGAGGAAGTTAGAACTGTTTTGATTGGCCTGTTCTTCAAGCTTCCCGTGGAAAGTACCGTTCGGGTGTGCAGTTTTCATTTATTGAATACCTGTTTATTTATACTCACAGTTCTGTCTGCAAGTATCTGGAACACTTGCATATTTTCCTTAAAGTGTACAATTTTTAAATATTCCGGCGAAATCTTTTAGTGAAAACACAGCACGTACAATTGTAATTTAACTCTTTGCACTCGGATTTTTCCATTCTATAACATTTCCATTCTATGTATACAATTTTTTGTTCACTTTTTGCATATGAAACTGATATAATGTCTCGTGTAATATGTAAATGTCTATTAGTTTATTAAATACGAACAAAAATAATAATGTGAACAATATTTTTAAGAATGGCATAGCAATTTACAGTGGTGCCTCGGAGTTGCCATCCGAGTGCTAAGGGTTAAAGAAAAGACCCTAACGAATGTTGAGTCAAAAGAAAGCCTGCTGATAGATAAAGCATAAATGATAACATATCTGAAATTAGTAATTTTTAAAGCAATTTTTTTGGCAGGTATGATAGATAACTAATGGTTAAATGGTGAATGTGGGAAACGTTTGAGAAACCGCTTCTAAAATGACAGTAAAACGCGGCTCTTCCAATAATTCTGATAAAAAACATGACTCCAGCAACGTCCAAATACTTACTACAGCTCAAGTTTGTGAACAGGCAACAAAATTCTGTCGGATGGGGTCGTTGGATCTCGAAGAACTCCAGAAAATTTCCGACAGATTGGGAAGAGTAAATTCGATAAAGTCAACCACGAGAGAGATTTTTCTTCAGCTTGCTCTCTGTCTTGAGTACATTGTCGGACATTTAGTATGACACGTCGTTTCCCTGGAAGTACAGCGTTTACTATAGGAAAATAATTTTCCCGAAGATTCAACTTCTCTTCAATTATTTTTTCGTGTATCGAAAAAAGCAATGCGAGTATCAAGAGTATATAATTTTACCGGGGTGACAATTTCGCGTTTCATTAGCCGAATATTTATAGTGCGCGAGATTCACGGGGGTCGCGTCGCAATTCGTATCGCGTATTCGCGTGACGGCGGCTTTATTCGCGGAAGAAAGTGTTCGCGAACGGGGGTGGAAATAACGTAGAGTCTGCAGGAGCGAATGAATTTCCTCCGTAGGGCAGCGGTCTCGTAAGGAGCAATTTCTCTTTCTGCGCATGCATGGGACAGGCTTAATACAGCCCCGTTGTACGCCGTCGGTGTTCGTACGTTTTATTCCGGCGCGCACGTTTCTCATGAAAATCGGCAACACGAATATCGTCCGTCCTTTGAGCCCGTCGTCGACGTCGACGTCATCGTTGTCGTCGTCGTCGAGGAAACGCGAGCGAAATAAGGTCTCCCCGAAATAAAGCGGACGATAAAAATCGCGCGCGCGAAAATAAAAGCTAACCGCGGCCGATTTACTACAGGGTTGATTCTCGCCGTGGAAAATTCCCGGGCAAGAGGAGAACCCAACCACCGCTGCCGCCGTTTCAGAATATATTTTTTTCGGCCGCGTAATTTCCCCGCGACGACGTTCCCATTGTTCGGGAACGAGCGGGAAAAATCGACGCGATCGCACCGCGCTGCGCTGAAAGCTTCTTTCGACCGGGTTCGCATTAAATTTAAACTCCGCCGCGATTATATTTCACGAGGGGTAACCCAGTAAATCGTTTCTATTTTCGAGTGGCTGCCAGACCGACGTTGTACATTAATTTATCGTTCGTTGGCCTGTGCCCGGCCGACTTATCCATGAATTATCGCACTTTTAAACGAATTTCCCGGCGAGTAACAGGTTGCACGATCGGCCACGTTACACCTCTGCCAGGGCAATCCGTTGACAATCTTTGATTCTGTACCGGAAACGGAAACTGGGTCAATTCTGCGACACTACGTTTCGAACAGGTTTAGAAATTAAGGTGAACCTTTCGATGTGCGACGCCGATTTTAATGATTTTTGGATATGTCATAGAAATCAACATTTTGAACAACTTTTTCCTGTGCATATTCGTGTCGGTCGGCTTTAGTTTCCGAGATATTAGCGAAAAACTGGCGAAAAACTGTCGGTACCATTGCATTGAATATTGTCTATACGTGCATGCTCGGGAGAATGTATGTGTCAATACAGTGCGTCCGCTAGACCTAACCAAGAACCTAACCCAGACGTTTTTATATTTTTTAATTTTTCTTTTCATTTTTGTTTTGTCTGAAGAGAATGCCTTCACGCACACCTGGGCAAGTTGAATAGATTCTGTGAATGAGCTTATTTTTACAAAATACCGTCGAGAAAAATATTCGCGTCTAACAAGTCGGTTATCAGCAACTGGCGTTGTTGGTCGCGATATTAATTATGTTAACATGATGCGAATTCAAAGCATCACTCGTTAAAAAAATAATTGCTGATCTCTGTGAATTCTTCAACGAAACAATAGACAACGCCGACAGTTCTTCGCTCATATCTCGGAAACTAAAGCCGACCGACATGAATATGCAAAAGAAAAAGTTGTTTAAAATGTTGATTTCTATAACATATCCAAAAATCATCAAAATCGGTGCGGGCGTCACACATCGAAAGGTTGACCGAAATTAATTTTTACTATAATGCATTGGAGAACATAAATTGTTATGAAGGCTGAAGGATGCCGAAAGATTCAAGAAATATTCACTGTGATCAATTTTACTTGTATCTTTCTAAATTACTTTGATTTTTTTGGGTTTTTTGGGGGTGACTTGTCGGTCAATTATCGTGTTAAAGGGGTCATCCCACGTGGCAGGCCCAAAAAATCGAAAAATTTTTTTTGTACAAATTGCTTGTATAACATTCCTAGAATATGCAGGTAAAACGATATTTCGATATTCGAAGTCGTTCGACTGTTATAAACGTAGAACGGAGCAGCTGTTTGCCTCATTACGATTAAAGCTGGATTACAATCAGCTATTACAATCAGCTGGACATTAATTTGTGCTGGAAGAAAGTGCATTCGAATCAACGTGCACTTCGGAGCATCGAGCCAAGACAATCACTCAACACATAGCAGACTAATGGTGAGTTTACATTTTCTTTGTGTAAATCGTACTTGAATCTTTAAACGCGTTTTTCTCAAAACTGTATTTTTCATATTGGCGACCATGATATCTCAAAAACTATTCAACGGATTTCGCTCAAATTTTTATGGTATAGTCAGCACATCTATAGTTCTCGCCCGTACAAAAATATTTCTGATATCTGCTATAGTTTTTTTTTAAAGCTGAAAAAGACGAAAAAAATGACGAAACTTGGAACTTAATGTTCAAAACCGTGCCAAAAATTCAATTTTCGATATTTTTATATTATTTTGGTACCGGCGATAGCCCCAGGTCTACAAATTAAAATGCCGTTTGTTTTTTTGATTTAACATGATTGAAACCTCCGGAATCATGGTCGCCGTCAGCAACTTTTTTTACACATGAGTGTCTTTCAAACGGTGTGAAGTCGATTCAACTCGTTATTTCGGTTTGAAAAAATTCTGACAGACTGTAAAAATGTCAATAACTGTGTGGTAAACATTTCAAGATTGTATGTTTTAAGGGTCCATACAAAAAAATTCCCAAAAAAGCAACAAAAAGTAGCTGTCACATGGGATCACCCCCTTAAGCAACATTCGGTAGATTAAAAATTAGGATACGGAAACGAAGAGCGTTGATAAATACAGCGGAAGAGTCAGGGCTCTTTCTGTCTCGCGGATACGACAGTAAGATAGTTTCTCCGCAAACCTAACGCAGGATTAAGCGGTTCCGGGGTGAAAATCTCGCGACAAGCTGAAAGACGGTGACGGCGACATAAACTGTGTGCCGGCTTGCAGGTGAAAACGGGTGGAAAAATGATCTGGCGGAGCGTGGAATCTTGTCGTGCCGGGTCGCGTCGCGACGAGAGAATCCTCAAAGAGAGTCAATAAGAAATTTTCATAGCCAGACTGGATGTTTCTCCGGCCCGTAGTGCTCGAGTCTTTTATTGCATTCCGGCGAGTCGTTTCGGGACGGATCGTTCTCTTTCTTTCTCCGAGTTGTTCTCTTTCTGTCTCTGTCTCTCTGTCTGCCGGTTGGCTCTCTAAAGGAAACGGGAATCAGACGATAGAGCGCCGGGCTTTCGAACCGAAATTGTCAAAGAAACGATACTGAGAGAGCCGGCAGGATCGATCGAGCCGGCCAAACGGCGCGAGAACGATAGCGGTATAATTCGCTGGAAAAGTGTCTTTTCGCGCCCAGAACAGCGTATTTCGCGAGCAGACCGCTCGTAAAAACCGGCGCAACTCCATAAAACCGGAAGCACGGCATCGATCCTCGTAACCGTGCCTCTTAATCGAAGTTCGTACCTCGAACGCACCTTCCGCGACGAATCGTTGCACCACGGTCGCTGACCCCGTTCCCCTGTCAGCGTGGCCTTGCAATTTTGCTGCATTTCTACCAAATATGAGGTTATTAGATCTCGTAATTGACCATCGAGAATCCGTCAAAAAATATTACGGTATTTAATCTTGTATCATGTTGCATACTGATTCCGAAAGTTATGCACGAGACCAGACTATTTTGCACGATATACAATATTATATTAATTTATTACTATAAATTAAATTGTACTACTGTAGTACTATGAATTCATTTGTACGTCTACTATATACGATTCGTTAGAAAATTTAATATGTTTGATATTTTCGCATTTTACAAAGTGAGCAATAATAAGTGAATTCCACACTTTATGGAATTTGGGAACGGCTGTGACATATGAAATTGTCAAAAGAATCAATTTAATAGATGTACAAATTGTTAAATGAAACTAGATGAATATTTACCGAGAATTTTTTAGTTTAAATCGTTGTTGGGGAACGTATTAAGGTTATTCACAGCTTTAATTGTCAATCAAGAAGACACCTCGAGCAAAACAGCCTAAGAGATTGCTATCGGATGGCCTTTTTCGAAAGAAACAGAAGAAGAAACAGAACCAAAAGAACAAAAATAATAAACACACCTACCTGTTCTCGCGAACAAAGTCCTCCAAACGACTCCAAAAGAAATTTAACTAAGAAAAGAAAAGAATGTACATACATGTCGGGATGAAGGGATAACGTAAAAGAAGGAAACGAAATAAACAGAAACAAAGTCGGTTGCCGAGATGGAGATGACGTTTAATCGTAAATCAATAAAATTAGTGAATTAAATAAATAAATTAAAAATGTTTATACACATACTTATATGATATAATATAATTTATATTATGTGGCTGGTATAATATAACTTATATTATATGATATAATAGAAAACATAAATAGGGTCTCGAGACTGCTGGAGCACAGCGCGCATCCCACATGCCCCATCCCTTCCGATTTTCGCGGTTTGTTCGCACACGACCGCGTCGAGAAACTCCGACAGAGATCGATCCGGTACCCTAGGTCGTCTCGTCCGAGCAGAAGCTATCTTCTTTCTTTCGTTATGTTCCACATTTCTGTCGGAAGGTGTGCTCGAGGCTTCTGGATAGGAAAACGAGACGACGGGACCGCGACGTCTGGCTTACCGATAAACGAGGAAAACTTGTGTTCAAATTCGATACACGAGTCGGCACAGCTTCAAAACAGTAGCGTTTTCACATTTTTCCATTTTTCGCCCTGCGGTACCCATTTTCAACTTGGTCATCATTTTAGCTATGCATCAGTAATTGAAATGGTAAAGCAGAAAGCTGGCATTGTATTATGGTTCTTTACTGTCCCAAAAAATTGTTTGCCTCCAAATTCTAGCACTAAAAGCGTTGCCTCGAAACCTATAAACATAGAATTTATTTCGACCTCCCCCAATTTTATTTGTAACAGACGATTGAATAAGGAAATTTATTGTTCCATTTTATACGAAGGCACGTTCAATAATTCTCAAATAAAAACCTGGTCGTTTGACGGTAGTAGTTTTAGTGTTAATCTAAGACAGAACGATCTCCTGGGACAAGCCTAACACAATCGTTGACCATTCGCCTATCAGCATCTCTAAACCCGTGTAATGCGAAAACGCTCTCCAATTTTGCCGGCAGAAACGGCGTCTAAAAGCGTCCGATCGTCTCGTTCGGAGCGTTCTCTCGCGACGTGCCATTTCCTAATCGTCGTGGTATTTTTGCACGGTCTCTTTCTCCCTCGCACACTCTCTCTCTCTCTCTTTCTCTCTGTAGCGCGCTCACTCGCTCACACTTTCCCATTAACTATCTTAAGTCTCTGCGTTCAGCTATCCTATTCGCCAGTTACATTAAATCGTATGATACATAAAATCGTGTTGCGTGTGTGTTTTTGCCTAGTGGTCTCTATCGATCCGGCGTTCCCAAGGCGAGCCGCTCGAGCCGATCGAGCGTGTGTCCGCGAAAGATCCCTCTCGCGTCGATCCTATAGCTATAGACAAAAGCTGTCGTCGTCGTCGTCTTTGTCGAGTAGACGAAAAAGATACGTATTTATTTCGGCGGGATCGAGCGCGCGCGTGTGCTGCGCGAGAAGACGTCCTCGAATTGTCTGCGCGTAAAAATACCGAGCAATTTTCGGAAGGCCGGACAGAGCTCTCGAGCCGAGTAACATCACCGCGGTTTGTAGACGTCGTCGTCGTCGTCGTCGTCGTCGCCGAGAGCATCTTTTCGCCCCGGTGTTTTCTCGGCTATAGAGTTCGCGCCTCTCGCAAACTTTACGCTCCAACTGGCCCACATTCCCCCGAGCGACGAGCGACAAAAGATTTCAGCCTCTGCCCGCGAATAACGAGAGCACGTTTCTCTCTCTCTCTCTCTCTCTACCCATAGTTCCTCTTCTGAAGAGGCGCGATGACGGCGGCGGCGGCGGCGGCGGCGGCGGCTATCGAGAGATTTTCTTACTCTCGAGAGATCTCTCTCGATCCTCATTGTCGAAATGCTCGCGAATATCTCTAACGGCCGCTTCGAGGGATCGTCTCGTTTTTCCTCGATCGGCCGGGAAACGAACGCGCGTGAAAACCGCTGAATTCGCGAGCGAGTTTTACGTAGCAGTTTTCCCGCAGCGCACCGGTTAGGTTTGCGACGCAGCCCATCGAGAGACCCTGGGCTCTTTGGTATTGTTCTCTCCTGCGGAGACTCCGAGAACCGGCGACCTTCGTATGATCGCCCTTCTGCCTCATGCTTCCTCTCTGAATTTTCGTCTTTCTTTCATATTTTTTTTTCTCTCTCTCTAACCACGGTGAGAACGCGATCTCTTTCGGGGTCAAGCACCACTTCCGAATCTCGCGAGCCGTCGCTCGAACGGCCCGCGGTATGAAACTGAAGTGGATCGGAAGTGGCGAGGATCCGTAACTCTTTTTCTTGCGCCACTTTCTTTCTCTCTCGAGCGACTCCCTTTCACTCCTTGGTCTTTCTCTCTCTCTCTCTCTCTCTCTCTCTCTCTCTCTTTCTCTCTCTCCCTTTACTCTCTTCGCATGGTCAGAGATCTTTCGGCGAAGAGAAAACCGACGGAGAATCTCAGAGAAATAGAAGAAGAAGAAATGAATAATCGAAGTCGTCGAGGACGAAGGTAGACGGAGGAAGGTACGAATGCCCGTTACCGAAACAGATTCGGAGGTCCTAGGACTCGTGTTAATGCCCGACGCGAACAACTGTGTCCCCCGAAATGTCTGCGCGACGATTCCGTTTCGTTTCGTTTTATTTTGTATTTCTCTCTTTCCCGTTCGAAAGAAGTGTTTCGTCGACGCGGTTTCCTGTGTTCGATCCCGATCGATAAGATCTCGCTCCTCCTACTGATCGTTCGTTCGTTTTCTGTTGGTCGCGCGCGTTGGCCCTATCTCTCTTTCTTTCATTCTCTCATTCTTACTCTCTCACGACTTTGATTCTCGTGGGATATTGTAAATCGAGAATTTTCCCTCTCTCTTTCTCTCTCTCTCTATCCTCTCGATCCTTATCGATTCTCTGATCGAGCGCACCCCGAGCGATCGCGGATCCGTTACGCTCGAGGTGGAAGGGCCCCGCGCGATTATCGCTAGCAGTAGTACGAGGTCGACAGTCCCAGCTTGCAGGAAAACGGCGCCCTACGCCTGTTGTACACACTTCCGGTGCTGATGACGTCCTTGGTCTCGCACCGCTGACCCGTGAAGCCCTCCGCGCATCTGCAACAAATCGATCATGCTACGTCAATTCATCGCTACCAAGCAAGGAATTTTGCGGTGCAAAATTTGCACGCTTCTTCTTCGTGAAGCTTCGTTTGGCAATATTCGAGATAGCATTCGCTACATGATATAGGGAAAATAAGTTTAATAGGCTGAAAATGATGTAAGAGTATTTTTGAATTTTTCTGTTTTTACTGTTTCAAATTGCAACTACTCATTTTTGCCATAAATGACGATGCGACGGTGCTGTAATGCTAGAACATTATCAGAAAATGTTTATGGCGAGGTCGGAGCGCAACTAGGTAGCGAATAGTTGCGTCACGAGCGATCGAGCTCCTTTTTACGACGTCGGATTAACGAGCTACTTTAATTTACTGTTTTTTTTTTACAGAGCGAGATATCGACGTATAAATATTCCAGCACGCACCTATGACGCACTCGTCACGAATCGCGATGGTGTAGCGACCGTATACATCCACGTAAACATACACAAACACAAACTTCGACGAGCACACAACGCTATCGGGAGCTTTACGCTCAACCGAGGAATCGCGTCCCCGTAAAACCTGTCAGCCAGCAAGATCAGATTTTAACGACAGTTGGGGTGCTGGCGTGGCCCTATCTCGTGGAACGCGTTTTTGTTTACATCGTGCCCGATACGTCATCGGCCGAAAATATTAATTAACAACACTGTTGACCCATCCCAGAATTATTTCGTCGGTTTACCCGTCGGACACCGCGACTCGTATCAAACGCACACTCTCTCTTTCCGTCTGCCTACAGTCTGCTAAAAAAGTTTCCAATCTCTCATACCTAAAAAATTCCATGAAATCAAAATACTAAAAAAGAAGTATTCAGTGAAATAAAAATTGAGAAGAAATTCCTGATAAAGCTGAAGCCATTTAGGCGACTTTTGAAGAAGTTGTATTTTAACCCCTTGCACTATAATACCGAGTCAGGCTCGTGACGAAGATTTCGAAGATAGTCTACTAAATATTCATGCTACTAATTTCCTTTAAACTTATATTTTCTTGTTGTTGAAACTTCTTTTTTTCTAAGAAATTAGAAACGACCAATAAGTTCTAATCACTGCAACCGTAAAATAAATCGTAGTGCAAGGGGTTAAAGGATGTAGTATTATGCGTCTCTTTCATTGGTCAGCAAAAATTTAGGATAAATTCGCCGGCGAATTATCGGGATAAGAGTACATACACAGTATAGTATAGAGGGTGGAACGTCCACATGGGGGTGGTTTCGGGACTGAAACCGGTGGCGTGGGGCGACAGAACTTTGAAAAATCAGCGCAGTCGGTGTTAGGCAGGATTTTTGCCGTGCAGCGATTTTTCAGACGGTGAATTTTCACCGTGCGTGGTTGTGCGCGTTTATTGCTTGCGCGCGGAGCGGAGTGTTCTCGTGCGGCCAACGCTCGCGTGTAAAAGAGTTCCTCCGGCTAGTAAACACGCATGATTACGATAAATCTCAATGGAAAGCCAATTACGCGGTCGCCGGGCAAAGTTACCGGGCGAGCGTTAATGGGTTCAAGTGAATGGTACAGTAAATTGTAGTATCTCCGGGTGCGGTTTCAGGTTTGTCCGACGGTAAATCGTACGCGCCGCTGGTATATTTAGTGCGTGGCTCCTCGTAAATCCGCGAGGGTGCCGCTTGGAAGGAAAAAAAGGAAAAGAAAGAAACTCTCTCTCTCTCTCTCTCTCTCTTTCTCTCTTGAAGAAGAAGGAGAAAGAAAGACAGAGAGAAGGAGAGACGGGGAGAGTGAACCGCGTTCGATGTCGCGAACCGTGGGGCCCTCGTAAAAATCGTTCTCTCGAGCACCGACGACGGAATTTGTTGCAAAACGCGCGATTCCCGCGGCCGTTCGCCCGCTCGCAGGATAAATAACACCGAGCGGGTACGCGCTTTTTCGCGCGAGTATTTATCGCGTTAACGAGCGCCCGAGCATATGTCCCCTGTCAGTTTTTTAATACGCTTTAAACGGGCCTGGACGCGCGACAAACTCTCGGCAGACAGGTCCCTCAAAGAACCTTCATCTCACTCTCTCTTTCTCTCTCTCTCTCTCTCTCTCTCTCTCTCTCTTTCTTTCTGTCTCGCTCTCTCATTCTCGAGAGAGGATGGGGATTCTCTTTTCTTCGTTCTCTTCAGTGCGCAGACTATATTCCCCGTCTCTCTGCTACTCTTTACACGAGCAAGACCATTCTGGAACGTTTCCCCGCGAGACCTTACCTACCCCAGCCGTCTGCGATTCAACGAAATAAAACGCGACGGGCGCCGACGAAAATATTCGCGATACACGCGAGAACTCTGACGGAACTGTTTTCGACTCTAATCGATTTTGCCGCGCGACGAAAATTCGAGAGACGACAGGTACACCCTCGACCATAAGTCACCGAGCATTTGAATGTTTGCTAAAAATTGCTAATATTGAAACTGTTACAACATCGTGAACAGACTATTTTGTTCCTTTACCGCTTTACAATCATGTATAAACTTCGTATTATAGTTCCAATAAATCTCTAACTGATATCAAAATGAAGAAAAAATTAAATTGTTGGTGCGCACAGTGTCGAGAAGAGAGGAGACGATTTTTGGGTAGCAAGAAACGAGAGAAGACGCAGAAAGAGAGGGGATATCCCCTGGCTCGAGACAGAGGCCGACGTGTCTACGACGTTTCTTTGGAAAAATAATGTTATGCCGACGTCGTTGTATTTATAGCACGGTTAACTAACCGCGACGAGACGTACAAATGCTGTTGGTAGACGTGTCGTTTGCGGCACTCGCGTGTTCGCAGCACAGAACCAGAGAAAGAGAGAGAGAGAGGGAAAGAGAGAGTAAGAGGGAAAGAGGCAGTCACCGTCCGCACAGAATCAGAAACGTCCGGGACGATACTAAACGATTTTACGCGGGTTCTTTCCGTAATTACGTTTTTCTCAGCTAATGAACACGTCGCTCGGATAATAGACATTCCTGGAGACACTCTCTTGCGAGCTTACCGACACGTACCAAGCGATTATGCGAGTCTCCGTTCACGATTCTGTGCTACGAGACTGCTAGTTTCTGCTGAGATTCTTGTTTCTGCTATTTGGGTACAAACAAGTAGAATTACACTAAAACTAGTGTTAATTGTCCGCGGTCGATCCGAAATGATCGCTCGGACTTTGACTGCATTTGCAGGGGTGTGCCGACTAAAATGATTTCTATCTCGAAGAACCACCTTCCATTTCGTAAAGAAATGAAAAAACAACATGTACTATGGAGACTATATTTCAACTATTTACAAGGTTGGAGTGTGGTATCTAATTGCAGTGTGACTGGACTCCCACCTATTCAGGGTTTCATCCATACTTCTTCAGGGTCTCATCCCTACTTCTGGAAATTTTGAGGTGGACGGAACTAACACCATACTTGACATCACGTAAGTAGGTACCTAGAGAAAGACGAATTCAAGACTTTACTGCGCATATGACACCAACGGAACTCGTTCATTGGCTAATACCCTTCTCTCACTTCTTCTTCACTCAAGGATTCGCCAAGGTCGCACCGCAAGGTCCAGCCATGTGGAAACCAGATGCGCTGTAGCATCAAGCACCCAGCCGCGCAAAAGACAACAATTTTAAGCGTTTTATGGAAAGGGATTGCATCGAAGGTACCCACGTACGGACTAGAGCTGTTACTTATGAGATACCTGGGTACCCGGGTTACCCGTGAGATACCTGGGTAAATAAAAATTACTCGAGTACCCGGGTATCTCATGAATAGACTGCGGGTCTTTATGCAAAATAAAAATTGTTTGCATCAGTTGCAAGAACCAGAAGACATTCGAATACTCAAATAAAGCAGACGGCGCGGCGCGGTGGCTCAGGTAATAATAGCTCTTGTAACTAGTGACAACTGTGAAACCTCATGAGATACTCGGGTACCCGAGGACGCGGCTGTCTTACGAGATACTCGGGTACCCGAATACCCGGGTGCTCGGCTATCTCGTGGATCCTCAGGTACCCGGGTATCTCATGGGTTCTCAGGTACCCGGATATCTCATGGGTCCTCGGGTACCCGGGTATCTCATGGGTTCTCGGGTACTCAGATATCTCATGGGTTCTCGGGTACCCGGGTATCTCATATACCCGGGTAAAGGTTCTAGCTCTAGTACGGACGGCAATGCTAATAAGCTAAGTGACGATGACAAGACCAACGCCACGGATGGAATTCTAGAAGGACTAGTTTCCCCCCCTCAAATTTATCCTCGGTAAGACAGGACCTTGTTGAAAATGACTGCTCTCGACTTGCTAACAGAAGAGATCAGGTAGTCATCACCCGACTACGTATTGGACATATCAACCTCACCCACTTATACAGGATAATGAAAGACCCCCCTCCCCTATGTGCTCGATGTTTTATCCCACTCTCGGTTGAACACATTATCCTACACTGTCCCCTCTTTTTACTCCAAAGACGTCGCTTGACTATACCTAACAATTTAAGAGAATGTCTCAATAATGATAAGAATGTAAATCAAGTTATCATATTCCTAAGAGAGGTCAACAAATATATACAGCACCCTGTAACTATAGCAGTAACTATACCTAGATATTTTTCGAATATGTAATTTCATGTATAAAATCTAGTGGGCGCTAATGACCTTGATGTTGATGCGACTGGTATAAATAAATAATTAAAATAAAAAAGAAAGAACCAACGCCGTAGCCAAACTACAAAAAGTCAGGTACCGGGCCCACTGCACAATAGCGATGTCCCTGCCATAAAGGTCGCCCAGCGCAAGCCTCTACAACTAGTATTAAGTATCGAGGAGTAGATACAAGCCTCTTAAAAACGAGTAATTTGATATCTAGGTGGGAACTGAATTGACAGCTTACAGTCACTTAGTGGCACTAATATCAATTAGGAAACAATGAGGCTGGCTTCAAAAAAATTGTAATAGGGTTCGGAGTTTGCCCTTTTAAACAAAATTGATCGTCAAAAATCGCTACAATGGAGCAGAATCGCGGCGATTGCAGGCATTCCCGATCGATCGCGTCTCAGTTTGCGCAGGCATTGTTCCCGCGGTTTGACAGCTTACCTACCGGAGGGAGGGTAGCTCTTGTTCTTTTCCCTACTTCGTGGCCGACATCGAAACCCTTTCCAAGGGTCGCGACCGTCGTCCGCGACTCGCCGAAAGTGTCAAACTTCCTAGGAATAAAAAGTTGGCCACGGTGCACGAAGCGCGGCGGGTAGGTATCAAAGCGGGCTCTTTGCGCGAGTCAATCGCTTTAAGGACGTCCTTTATTACGGGGAAAATTGCTCGCGAACTTCACCGAGGAAGTCGTTCGACTTTCGACTTCCCCTTTTTCGCCTGTTCTCCGTCCACAGTGGCCTTCCTTTTTTGTTTTCTACCGTGGCGTAAATTCCGACGGAACTTCCACCTCGGATAATTAGCGGGAACGGAAGAAGACGTTGCGATTCGAAAGAATTTCTGCTAAATGGGCACAGTTGCCTTCTATTCACTCTAAACAACTAGCAATGTGCTATAGTGCGTGGAAATGACGATGCCAAATAAAAACACGAATATAATTGAACTCGCTTTACACTGCGGCAGAAATGATTCGATCAATAAAATCAGAAACTAATTCCTATTTTAATCATTGTAATGTGATGGAAATGATACAGCAGCATTTTCAAATTCTTCAAATATTTTTCTACTACACATTTAATGCAGTCATTTTTATCATAAATACACAAAATTCGCAGTCTAGTAATTATAATACATATTTTCAATGTGGAAATTATTTCCAATAACGTCAAAGGCAGATGCACTGATAAAACTCGTCTCATAATAAAGGAAATATTAATATAAAAACGAATATGCGTGCTTGTTCGTAATGTTCAGAATGTGTTAATTAAACACTGATTTATCACAAAGGCTTCAATCATCATTACGCATTCAGAACATTTTTTATCCGTATTCGACGATTACACTATTTCCAACGAAACCATACGTTTCTCCCCAATGATTCGACCTACAAGTAAATGGTATAACAGAATCTCCCAATGCAAAAGATGGAATTAATACTGTACTAAGCCAGGTATTTTTCTAGGCTCGCAAAAATGCAGGAAGGGGCTTGCTTTTGACAGTCATCTCCAAAAGAAAGCAGGTCTGTGGAGAACGGTCTGCGGCGCATTCGCTCGCGAGTGTAGCCTGCATCGTTGCAGCGGAAGTCTTAAGCCACAGCCCGCGCCGGTCGCATGCAGTGGTCTTCGTATATTACGATCGCAAAATTAAAAGTGCCTCTTTATACCGGCTAGTCTACCGGGAGTGGTTAGAAAGTCGATGTCTGGTGCTGGTTGCGTTGTATGCGGAGCGGTAGTCGTCGGTGCGAAGGGATGAAAAGGGGGGTTGGCTGGATAGGGTAGTAGGGGGCTGAAGGGCGTAGGGCGCTCGGTGGTTTTCCTCGGGTATTAATTCCCATATATGCCCCGGGAGGTCTCGTCGGCTCGGCTCTGTAACTGCGCCAGTGCCGTAGCTAGCTGTGCGCCGCACCGGTCGTGTACGCGGTCGCCAGCACGAAAGAAACTTTTTTGCGGTTTACTTAATTTAATAACGCTCCCGCGGAACGCAATTTCAAAGATAACGCTTTAAGGGGCGCGGGGTGGCGTGGGAGAACCCCGGGAAAAGCAGCCCCATTCTCTCTCTCTCTCTCTCTCTCTCTCTCTCTCTCTCTCTATCTCTCTCTCTTTCTCTGCCGTGAATTTCCGGTATTTCTCTGTTTGGCAGCTTGCTTCCTCCTTCCATCGCCATTTTTATCACCTGCCGTTTCTCTCCTCTCTCTCCACCATCTCTGTGATTCTCGAGCCCGAGTCCGCCTCGTCCCTGTCTGTTTCTCTTTGAAATGATTCGAGCGAGCATCCCGCGGAACGCATGCGCCCCCAAACAAGAACGCCAGCTATAATGCACCGTACTTTATTCGGAAACACTCGCTCTAGCTGCCACGCGGGGCTACTGCCCCCACTGCACCCCTTGGGAGACTTTCAGCCCCCTGTGCGAAAGGATGGCGAGCGAAACTGGGTTACTTACTTGATGGCGGCGGGGGTGGTGTAACGACGCCGGGACAGAAGCACCTCTCAACCTTCGCCTTCTCTGGACACCCACGTTCCACCCCCTTCCGACCCCTTCCCAGGGGTATCTAAACTGCCGTACGTAGGGCAACAAACTGAAAACTGGCTTCCAACCTTTGCCTTGTGATTAGACTGCGGATTCTATGCGTTTATGATTGAAGTGCATGGATACGATTTATCCTTTGGCTCTGTGAGCATTGTTTTATGTTATCAGTGGACTGCGGTTTTTATGCATTTATAATAAATTGGGTACGTACGATTAACCCTTTTAGTGTCGAACGACGATATATCGTTGCGTATGCGATGGCGCCTAACTGTTCGCATTGCGAGAGAATTCTATCTCAAAATAAATTTATAAAACGTTATAAATGGTCTAATTTCGTTGGAAAACAATTGAAAAAATTGTTTGTAGATTTAACATTTTGTTATATTCTATGCTGGTTGGTGCCGAGACATCTTCTTTTGGAAATGGGAATTACGCGTAGACCTAAAATTTTTAGTTACTGGTCAACAAACCATAGACATATTCCATGGTTTAGGCAAATGTTTAGCCGTAATTGGTTTCAATTACTTTGCAAGTTTTTTCATGTTGTTGAAAACGACACGTTACCAGCACGGGATAGCAATGAATATGACCCAGCAGCAGAACCTGTTGTTGCCCATGCAAATAATAAATTCAAATTTCATTATTCACCTTATCAGCATTTGAGTATAGATGAATTATCAAGGACACAATATTTGTCAAATAAAAAGCATCATAGATGTTTTTTATGAGTCTTCTCCCAAGCTTTAGAAAATTCGTCAAATTGGTCCGGTATTCTTCGCATAGGTACGATACTTTCGGTCGACACTAAAAGGGTTACAAGCACTGGACACATTTAAATAATATAATAAGAATGTACATAAAATAATTCAAAAGAAGAAAGAAATTTTTATGTCTTGCAGACGATGCAAACATTTTGTATCGTGCATATCCGCTGTCTAATATTGTTCTATCAGAAATCTTCATCGTAAGTCTGATACGATATTACAGAGCGACGGGGTTAATAAAAGAGTATCGAGCGTTAGAATACGAACAAGAGTATAGTTCAGAGGCATAACATACGCTCGGCAGTCATCGTGTAAATGGATGCTGTCGGGTATATATCAACGGCAATTAGCGAAACCGTACCAGCACGCTCGGAGACCGAGTAAACAACCGTTTGGGTTTTATCAATAACCCGGGTGTAGGAGAAGATAACTTTCCTGGTGAAAATGTTGACCCAGCGATCAGTGGCGAGTCGTCCCTCTCTGGAGTTAGGGGATGAGAAAGAGAGGGATGGGATAGGGATGGGCGGGACACGGCTATACAGTGAGCCGAGCGAGTAGTGGTGGTTGGAAAAGTTAGTTTCGGTGACATATGCGGCCAACACACGTACAGGCGGAAGTTGAGTCGGGATCGGCTAGGGCCACCCCGTTGTGGGGCTGCGTGACATTTCCACCCCGTAACTACCTCGAACCGTCGCTTAAGGAAATAGAGCTGTCCGACGCAAGCACGCCGCTCCTCGCCGCACGCCGACAACCCCACAGCCCCCTCGAGCTCTGCCAATAAATGGTAATCGTGACAGAGAAAAAAATCACCGACGAACCACGCTCCACTCATGATGGAACCTGACGCAGAGTTTGCTCGATTCGTCGAACTTATTATTTCATTACCTCGCGTTACCTCGTCGGCCGCTTGCGGATTTTCTGCGTTTAAAAAATTGTTTCCCACCGATTCTGCTACTTTCACCCCCATATACGAAGATAGCCCGCACTTATTAATTTTTGCACGGGAAAATATTTGTTGGATCGACTTGAATCTTGCTTACTCCAATCAGAACGGTTTATTTTATCCTACGAATTTATTACAATCAAAAAATTGAAGTGGTTTCCGATATAAAAATATTCCAGTGAAACAGCAAACACATTTTTCAAACCGTACTGAATCGTTCTCACTATATTATCGTACAGACGAACTATAAATCGGTAAAATAAGTGGTTATCGGAGCAAAACTCAATGTCAAAGTCAATAAAACGAGAGACAGTTAATATGCTCGACCGCTTTTCGCAAATCCGCGATACGGTGCGCGCAAAGATCCGCAAGTTCACTTAATACGTCCTCGCGTTAATTCCTGGCTGGAAAATCGAGCAGAACGAGAGAGAGAGAGGGAGAGTGCAGCTCGTGTGCAAAAACTCCGGGAAGGTTCACGGTTCACGGTTCACCGTTCAAGCGACCGCAGGGGACGTGCGGTGCGCGATTATTTCGCGGCGTGTCCGTACGAACCGTTGAATATCGATACGGCAATGTTATGCTTGGGAACGCGGAAAGGTCAGAATTTAATGGAGATTTTAATATTGCCTCGCGCGGAGCGAAATTGACCGGAACGCGCTCCGGCTACAAGTCGGCCATTGATCGGTTCGAAACGAATAATAATGAGAGGGAGGATGGGCCAAGCTCGGTCTCGTCCGAGGGGTAATAAACGGAAACTTAATCAAACGACTCGACGCACAGAGACCAATCCGATTGAAGTGCTTTTCTATGTAGCCGACGGAGAATCACGCAAGCGGTCCCGACGTTCCGCGGTCGCCGATTTTTCAGCGGGGATTTCCGTTGGATTTCGATCAGTCACCGCCAACCATTCGGAGTAATTAATCGGTTTCCTGATGCGGCCCGGGCCCGGCCTACCTCTCGAATATAAATATTACGAAAGTTCGCAGAACCAACGCTAGCGCGCTCGACAACCAAGAGAGAGAGAGAGAGCGTGCAACCGCAAATTTGTACAGCGGAACGCATCGCGGGATATTCGCGACTCGCTGGTCCGCTCCGACGAGCCCAGTCCACGCTGAAATAATTACATATTAATAATTACGCCGGCGTTCGCGCGGAACGACTAACCGCCGCTCGATCGCCGATCGATTAGCCTCGACTAACGAGACTCTTTCCGGTCATTGTTCATCCGCTTCCGAACACACTATACTCTATTCTAATTGTTTCTTTCGTTGTTCGCACATTAACTTCCTTACCCTACATCCTTACAGCAGGATATCTCGGAAGAACCTGTAGTTATTAAAAAAAGTGTTCGTACAAAAGTTGTTTGGTAGGACGGGCTACATCATGTAGTAATAATTGAAGGTCAATTTAGTTTTCTTGAAGGGAATTTTTTTCAAAAAGTAACAGCAGACACCGAGATAAATCCAAAAATGTGCTATATGATATTATTCTGATTTTGATAAAGGTAATTGTTAGCTTATGTTTACATCCTGCATCGATCGACGGTCAACATGCAGCAGCCGTTGCTGAGCACCATCGCGTCGGCCGTCGGTCAATGCAGAACGTAAGCTAACAATTTATCAAAAGATCGCTAATGACTTTGATATTGATGCGATCGGTATAAATAAATAATTTAAAAAAAAAAATCAGAATAATATCATATAGCACATTTTTAAATTTTTCTCAGTGTCTGCTGTTACTTTTTGAAAAAAAATATAGCATTGGATTTAAGAAAAGTAGATTGACCTTCAGATTTCCTCCACTACTCCACCCACAAGAAAACAATTATTTCCACATGATGTAGCCTGTCCTACCAAACAACTATTGTACGAACACTTTTTTAATAACTACAGGACCTTCCGAGATATCCTGCTGTACTCACTTAAACGAAACACCCTGTATATGTTTTAAACGTAGCTTTAATAGCAGAGGTCATTAGCAATGCGGTACAATTTAAACTAATCGATAGTAATATCTGTATGTGAATTTCTTGTAGAAGTAGCACCTGTAACTTTTAATTAATATAGACAATTTTTATTTCGTATAGATTTCCATACAAATTTTCTAATCCAGAGAAAGACTTTCATTTCAGCACGCGAAGAAAACGTGTCGCCTTCTGGACGGGGATGGCTATGGATTGAAATTGCACTCGCGTGTTTCGCAGGTGTTTCGCGAACGCATAGTGGAGCTTCTCGAGACAGTGCAGGTTCCCCAACAAATGAATTCGAACTGAACAGTGGAATACATCGCGCGATCCTCGCTCGCGCAATTAGCTCCGTCGATTCTTGAAGGTTTACGCAAGGTTGCTCGTAGGAAACGCCCGTTTCGCTTAATTAAACGGCCCTCTAATTAATTCGAGAAAGATTGCTAGCGTCGGGCGTTCGACGGGCACGCTTCATTGGGAGGACACTCGCGGCGGATCGTAAGTCGGCGCTCGTAAAATTTTCACCCCCGTGCTTAATGCACCCCTTCTTTCTCTCTCTCGTTCTCTCTTTCTCCCGACGTCATACTTTCTTCCCCCAGGGTCGATTTTATTCGCGAACACGCCTGGAATTTTTCCGCCCGGTCGCTTCATTGCATCCGGCGAAATTCGATGAAACTTGTTCTGCGTAGACTGCTGCCAGATGAACGAACGAATGGTAGTTTCTATTGGAACATTCTGATCTCTCTCTTTCTTTCGTTTACTGTGTTTGCTCTCTCTTATTCGATGAATTCCAATTTTACGTTCAATCCTTTGCTTTAATTAATCGAGAAGCCGCGCCGGTCAATTAAGCAACGATCAACAAACCCGTTGAACGAGATCAGGTCTCTCGAGCCGGGCAAGAGGATGCTTCAACGTTTATCGAGAGTTTTAACGTCATATCCTCCTAGAGGATCGGGAGCTTAGATTGCTCTCTGGGGTCCGAGGGAAGAGATTCTTTTCGAAAATGAAGTGGAGCCTTGGGTAGACTGGCCATTCTGTAATGTTGACAATGAGATTCAATGGACGACGAGGGTTTGCTTGAACGACCCCTTGAAAGGAGGTTGGTAGAAAATGGTCATTTTTGACCCGGGCAAACGAGAAATTTTAGTGAAATATGAAAGAGTGTCTTCTGGAGAATATAAAATAAGGGGTTTTCCGAAATGCGATGGGACGGTTATGAAAAATTAGCTTGAACGCTAGAAAAGGCTCTGATATATTTCTCAAATAATTTTGGGAAGGATCTACAAGTGAGAGAATCTTAAAGTAAATCTAAAAAGTCAATCGTTAAAAAATAAAGAAAGCTTTCTGAAGTTGAATGTGAATGGTGAATAATCCGTGATGTTGGCAGCCCATAAAGTACCTCGACATCAAAGAATTTTAGACAACGGAAGTATCGCAGTATCTAAAGATGTGTTCTCATAGGAATGCAGCGAACAACACCAGAGGCGTCGGTAGTCTTGCAAAGGGCAACAATTCTGGCGAGTCACGTGATTGCTAGGTGGTTGTGTAGGAAGGGTTCTAAGGGCGAGTTTCCCGCGGCGAATCGAGTCTGGTGGTCGGCCAGAGCAGACCGTTCGGTCAGAGATTCGGTTGGATTCCATCGAGTTGGTGGCCTCGGTCGAGCAGCTCGCGCATCGTCGGTGAGAACCGAAGGGGCAGAGGATAGGTGAACTTCCGGCACCGAGGTTACACGGCAGAGATACTCTACCGAGCGTCCGGCCGTTTTCCCCGGGCAACGTGACACGACGATGGAAAATGATCGAGGGTTGAACGGCGCGCGGCGCTAGCCAACGTCCCAATTTCCCAGACAGTAACCTGTCGCGCCAGCTGGCACCCTTCGGGACATCAGGGTTTTCCCTCGTGACCCAGCAGAGCCTTCTCTTCCCGCCTCCTTCTCTCTCTCTCTCTCTCTCTCTCTCTCTCTCTCTCTCTCTCTCTCTCTCTCTCTCTCTCTCTCTCTCTCTCTCTCTCTCTCTCTCTCTCTCTCTCTCTCTCTCACTCACTCTCTCTCCCTCCCCCCTCTCTCTCTCTCTCGCTCTGTGTGTGTGCGTGTGTGTGTGTGTGTGTGTGTGTGTGTGTTCGTCTTCTCCATCGTTTGGTCTTTCCGGGCAGGATCTCCTCCCGGGGATCCCAACCCCCATATACCACGTCCGAGGGTTATGGTTCGGCATAAATCTACTTATAACGGCCGGCAACTATTCGTCGACGCCGGACTATTTCACGAGCTCCTCCGTGACATAAACGCGCGGCGTAAATCGTGCTTCTTCGACGGACAGGGGTTGGTTACCACCCGGGGTGGTAGAGCCCTATCTGGAAACGTATCTCTCCGTTACCCTCCTTCTCTCGTTCCCGGCCCCTCACGCCCCTTCGTTTTACCGTGCGAGGGATATCAACGTGGCCAGAGAGAACCGAAAGAGCCTTTTCGATTAGGAGGTTCATCGTGACGCGATATATAGAGTCCGAACGATCCGTGCGGAGGCCCGTTGATGCAGTTATAATACTGGATCACCGGTGTAGCGAATCTCTCCCGGCGAATATATTGGGTTTCGAAATTTCAAAGGCTCGCCGTGCACCACCAACGGACGACGCGACGGTGTGTCCAGCTGTCGACCGTAGGAAACTTCGCGCTAATTACTTCGACACCGATTAAACCGGTACCAGCTCTCGTAATATATCATTGCCGCGAGAGAGACCAACCCCCCTGGGCACCGATGAAAGACACCGGATTAAGGATAACGAATCGATCCGTCCTCGCCGCGTCGTTTATCAAATCGACGATCTGCCGTCGCCTTAGTACGTTTGTTTTTCCACCGAAATGGCTGCGATCGCTGTCAGTTCGATTTTCCTATTACTATCTAGATTGATTAAGAACATTCGGTGGAAGTTATCAACATTAGCTGTTTTTCTATGTATCTGCTTTGTTGAATGATATGATAGGAGTGGAGTTCTTTTCTAATCAAAAGACAGCCTAGTGAAATAAGTCCCTTTCAAACAACTTAAACTTTATTAAAAACAGCAATAGAAACTAAACCAGGTATGTCCTTCCCACGTCCTACCCACTCGCGTCTCATACCGATCGTCATTTTTCAATACATTGTATCAGCAGATACAACACAGCAACAATTGGAACCTGAGTTTTTTTCCCAAGAAATGTTTTACTTTAACATGCTTGGCTGTGAAGCGTGATTAGAAATTTCAACTGTTGAAGAATAATCAAGTTATTCCAAGGACCTTACAAATACACTTTGACATGAAAAGAAAATCGATTTTTGGTTGCAGCAGAATTGGTAGATTGTAGAATCAAAGGTCGAATAAAGACGGGTGAGAATGGTTTGCGCATTGGCTGGGCAAGGGTTAACGGAGCTTACTTCTAGGGGAGCGATCGGTGCCAGCCGTGATTCGATTAACCGTGTTCGATAAATCGACGGGAAAGTCTCCGGGACGATGGAAACCAATATTTATACCGGAATGACATCGGTCCGAGCTCGCAAGCTGCCCCCCGAAAGGGGTTCCATCGATCCGGTAGATACACATCGAGGCATTCTTCGCCCGGTCGGGATTAGCATTTAATATAACTAATCCGACCGTTGTTTTCCTTCGGCCGGTACCGATCGGCTTGAATCTCTTTCCAATCTGTTTTAGATTTGCCGCGTATGCATAATTCATAACCGCCGGGAGCTTGTTATTCAAAGGCAATCCGAATATGGAGTTGTCAGTTGAGAGACCGACAGAGATAGAGAGGACAAGAGAGAGAGAGAGAGAGAGACAGCGGAGAATTGCCGCGAACAATTTAATACTTTGGCAGCCGCCGGTGATAATTCAATCGCGAGGCGCGCAGTCTTAATGTTTACGCCGCTGCGTAACATCTGCGGAACGTATTAATCAGCGAGGCCATTAGTCAGCGTGCCAAGTGTAAAACGCGCGAACAATCCGGCAGCGATCCACCTTAATTAATTAAGTTGCCGGTCGAAAGACGATTTCCGGCCCGCTTTGCGTCTATCCGCCTTGTGCTTTTTCCTATCGCGCTTTTTTTGCCCATTTCGCAACCGCGCCCGCGAATAAATCCTCGAGACCACGCGGCTCTAACTGCACTATCATCGCGTCGAATATACAGGGTGATGCAGTAACTATTGTCACCTACAATACCTCCGAAAGTATGATAATAGAAGAAAAATTTTCGCAGCAAAAGATGCATGGGACAACAGGGGCTGTAATATGGCGTTAATCTTTTTTTCCTAGGTGGAGTCGCTACAGAGATGTGAAGGTCACCTTTGTCTTTTTAAATAGAATGCTATGTTTTGGTACCTGCTTTCTGATAGCGACTATTGAGACGAATCCAACGAGGTGCAACATTAAGGTCTTTGAAGGTTAAGATTGCTACATAAAAATATCTTCCGCAGACTTGCGCAATTTAAAGTTACAACAATAAATAGGCAACGTTCTGGTAAAATTCTCCCTTCCCTACTTTCCTGACTTTTTTTTCTTTGAAATTTTGAAATCAGATTCATAATCAGCAACCCCAAAAATATGGGAATACTAAATTTCAAGGAAAACCGACAATTTTTTGAGTAACACATCTGCCATATTGAATCCGCCATTTTGTTTTTTGAAATTTTGAAATCAGATTCTTAATCAGCAACCCCAAAAGTATGGGAATACTAAATTTCAAGAAATCCGACAATTTTTTGAGTAACACATCTGCCATATTGAATCCGCCATTTTGTTTTTTTAAATCAAATTCATAATCAGCAATCCGAAAACCCACGGAATATCAATTTTTAACTAAATTGGAGAATGTCTTCGATTTTTGGCCACGTTTTGGCGATTTCGAACCACTGTGCGACGGTACTAATTTTATGCCCTTGGCTTGGGCCCTTTCGTCCTTGGATAAAACCGCCACTTACGCCATATACCTAAGATAGACCCTTATACCTAAGACGATATGGTATCGTTGTATTCCAACAAAAAGATTCGTCTTTAGCGATCTCCGTTCAAAATCATCCAGCTAAGGGCTAATTAATTAAGTTGCAGTTTAAAACAAGATTTCCATTCCATTTTGCTTTCAACCCTCCATCGCCTAACATTCTATGAATTTATTTTTGCGTGTTTCGAAAGCGGAAACCGTGCGAATAAATCCTCGGACACCGGGCGATTCTAATTGCGCGATGATCGCGTCGTATATTTACGCGGGCGAAATTTGTTTTTTAATTTTCGGACACCGTGCGTATAAATCCTTATCCGTTCGACGCGACACGGCTGAAATATAAATACCAACGGCTCCTGTTCGATCCAGCGAATCTATTCGAGCCGCGTCTAGCCACCGGAGGCATCGAGGAGGACAGGCGAAACGCGGTTACGCGAATCTCTTTCGCGAGATTTATGACCCGGTGGCAGTTTCGAAATTCAGTATAGTATCTGCGTGGACGGAACGCCGCGCGACGCGCCGCCACAGAAACGCTGTGCCACCCTCTGTCGTCTCGCAAAATAAAGCGGAAACTGCGCTCGGTGTCTGTCGAATAGCTACTCGCAATTCTGGACCAGTCTGCGAAATGTTCAAGTTACAGTCCCGTGTAACTGCGGCTGCGAGAACGCTGCGACTAAAGCGTCTTTAACTAAAGATGCTGGATACACGTACTGCTTCCAGTGTGTCATTAAACATTTAAACTTAAACGCCACTTACAAAGACATGGTACAAAGAAGTCAGAAGAATTAAAAATATATTCATTGTAAGACACGTAAAGTATGACTTTTATAATGTCAGTTAAAAAAGACGTAGTACAAAAACGTCGGAAGAATTAAAACATATTATACAGTTCGTAAAGTATGACTTAAAATTTCACTTAAAAAGATGAAGCACTGAATCGTCCGAAGAATTAAAAAGACTTTTTCATTGTATAATACGTATACCTTTTAAAATTAGTAAAAGGGAAAATCCACTTTTATTTAAATCTAGCTTCGTTCTAACAGTGCTCGATATGAGTCAGGTCTGAATCGTTGTACCCCTAACAGCGGTTAGGGTGAAAAGCTGTCGCGAATGCGGGCCATCCGGTGAATAACGGGCTGCAATCTCTATTTCGACGAGACACTCGTAATTATCGAAATGCGAGTGTCGCTCGGAATCGATCATTTCCCTTTAAAACAAAAAAAGAGATAGATAGATAGCCTGGGAGAGTGGATGTTGACGAGAACGAACCCCCGGCGAGATCCATTATTCGCCGGTAATATTTACTCGCTAGCTTTTATCGAGTCTCGCGGTCTCTTCGCTCCGTGAACTTTTATTAATACCAGGGTGCCGAGTATCATGAGCGCGACATCGCTCGGCGCTGATGTTTACCGGTGAATTTTAATATAATCAAAGGTCCCGAAAGCCGGCGCGATACACGACAGAGGAGGCGTCGCACAGTGTTCCAAAACGCCGAAAAGCTGGCCAAGCATTAAAAATAAAGCCGCAGCGGACATTTTGGAAAAGGAAAATGGGTACTTTGGGATTGTCCCGTCGACCATTTCCGCCAAACACGAAATTGTAGTAGGGGTGTAGAGCAGACCCAAGACCTAACCCAGACCTAACCCAGCACCGAATGCATCATCGGTGCTCTGCGCTCCTATTGGCTCATCAAATGCCATCTGGTAGCTATAATAATAACCTAACCTCATTTGGTTCCCCTCTATACGCGAGTTAGTTTTCGTTAGGTCTGGGTTAGGTCTGGGTTAGGACTTACATTTTTTTGTTATTATTTTATTATTATTATTATTTCATACAATTAATGTGTTTAGAATGTTTATTTTGGAACTTGCTTTTCAAGGATTTGCTCATTTTCGCGAGCGTTGAGAGGTCGACGGGATAATCCCAAAGTACCAGAAAATGTTGCTTCAAATGACCTCAGGAATCATTCATTTCAGTGAGTCGAAGGAATTTTCGGACACTCTGTACTCGTGAGTTAGATCCGACCGCAAGCACACAATCGTATTGGTATTTTGCTGTCTTGCATAGAAAATTTAAACCATGAATATATTTTTTCGCGCAAATATGCGCAAAATTTTCTTTTGCAACATTGTTGTGAACATATTCGCAAATACTGTCCATGCCAAACGAGCATGTCGTTCGGTGTTGTTTGTTTTTTATTTAAGTTGAAAGTCGGACAACGTGTTTTTTCTTTATGAAACCATATATTTTAAACTCTATACCTGCTCATGCATGATCACGAAAGTATTCCTACTATTACAATTTCATTATTTAGTCGTCATGGAACAATTTTCAATCTCAAAATTATTCTTTAAAGTGTACAGATTTAACACTATATGAAGAAATAAGCAGGTTAAAATTAATTTTTTATGCTAATTTTTATAGTGCCTTGTAGTTTGAACAATTACCGAACGATATCGACACTCACATTATCAAAATTCTTTACTTCGAAAAATGGTCCTATGATCAACTTTTCGGCGTTTTGGAACACTGTGCGTCGCAACGCTACGCGATGCTGAACGCTATTGCCCGAGCCTTTGTGCGCGTGTTTTTCGCCTCCGCGTTTTCCATCGCGGGGAAATTTCTCTGTCGGGACTGGCGACCGTAGACGTCGCTCAATAATTACCCGACATCGTTATTTCGTCGATAGAGTACGCTTTTACCATAGAACTTAATGTTTACCTTTAATTATCGCCGCGCACCCGTGTCTCTCTTCGCATTCGTCCCGACGACGATGCTGTTTGCGAGAGGAAACCTCTACGAAAATATAGGATACCAGTTTGGCGGCGACCGATGTGTTAAAGAAGGAAAACAGCTGTTAAATTATTATTGTGTCTCGCAGTTGCAGGCAATTTTTATTTCGCATAAAGATCCGCAAAAACATGAACATTGCACGGTGTAATGTGTTTCTCGTAGTGAATGCGTTAATATTTCAGACTGGAGAGTGGCATAGGTGTCGAACAACACAAGAGTCGTGTCGAGTAGGTGTGAAAGGGCGTGCTCAGCGGCCGTATCGCGGAAAATAGAATCGTTTTCCCTGTTTTCTCTCGCGCCGGAGGCTCTCTCGTTCGGGCCAGGTGTATCTTTTTGGCGGTGCGACGGGATTTTTGGCTCGCGATCAAGACTCGAATGTTTTGGCTAGCCGTGTACCGCCACGGTACCGTCTTGTCTGCCGTGCTGCTGCTTGTCGCGAGAAAAAAGGCTTGATCCAAGCTTCCGCGCGCGTGGAACAGAGAGAAGAGAAGAGAAGAGAGGCCGAGTTTTATTTTGTCTTCGCGAACGCGGCCAGGGACGTAACGCGATCCCCAGACACCTCATGCCCGCCTCTCGGCAATATTTCTTATCCGCAGACTACACCGACTTTTCTACCATTGCTTCTCGATTGCCTCTTGCAACCAGAAATATCGGATCATTACGAAATTGCATCCGGAAAGTGGGGATGAGTGTAATTAGTTCTCAGATTTTATGTATTTCAGAGGGAATTAAGGGCTTCAAGTGCAAAATGGAAACTTCAATTTTTAAAAATAAAGTTATGCAGTTTGTTACTGTGCAGAAAAATCCGTAGTCTGATCGCAGTAAAAAAATACGAAGGTAAAATCGTATTACTGATGATTAGACTGCGCATTGTGGAAATTCCAATTTTTACGGACTAGTTTATAAAAATCAAGATCGAGAAGAAAATTCAATTTATCAACTAGAAAATTCCTTACGGTAATAAACTAGAGACATTACCGCATACACGTTTTCTTGCACTTTGAAACTGTATGAATACTACAAATGCATGGAGATCCGCAGTCCACTGACGATACATAGAAAATGGGTGGCCTGTGTCACGTCCTACTATATCTTCCTTTAAAAATATGCAACGAAAATCGCATTATTTATCGCTTGACCTAAAACCACCCGTAAAATTCACATGCCGCCGATCATCGACCGGCCCCCCGATTAAACATTCATCTCCAGCAAAGAAACCTATACATAATCGAAAACTGTGTCACCTGCACCGATTCGAAATAAATAGAACAGCTTGGGGAGATGCAATAAGGGTTCGTGGAGAAGCAGGACACTTTATTCGTGTATTTCCACGGCAGCAGCAAATCCTCGGGCGTAGTTTTGACACCGTGAACGGCACTGTCTCGTCTAACGTGCTCGCGCGTCCGGAAAAAGCACCGAGCGAGAGAAAGATTTCGCACGAAAGCAGAAACGCGACGGCGCGATGTGCCGTGGAGAGAAGAGGAGAGAGAAAGAGAGGAAAGAGAGCGAGGTCAGGAGAGGAGAGGAGAGACGGGGCTCTATTTTGTCTTCGCGCGGAGACACGTTCAGACAGGGGCGTAACTCCCCTTGTTGGGTGCCTCTGGTTCTCGTCGCGCGTCCCTCGGCCCCTCGACCGACGTATATTTTCGTCGTCGTTGGTTCCCCGCCGCCGATTTGCCGGAGTTTTATGTGTCAAAACGCGTTATCGTATTGGTTGCACGTTCGTTGACGCGCGACGGCTGGAGGAGCCGCGATTTTCCATCATCGCAAAGCCGATTCCGCTGCCACGCTCCTTCCGCTGCGCCGCGCCGCGCCGCGCCGCCGAGAAAAGAGTGTCGCCGACACGCGTCGGAATTTTCCACGATGTCGCCGGGAATTCTCGACGACCCGGCGAGGATCGACTAAGTGGATCCGGTTAGAAGAACATCGAGTGGCTTACCGAGACGCCACTCTTCCGTCACGTTCACGTTCCCAACAGAGAACACGACGGAGACGACGACGAGGACGCGCTTTCGGGTATCGTCCCGACCCGATCGAAACCCTTCCTCCGCTATTACGCGGTTAAATAACTATCCGGATCGATCTCGTGGGCTGGCCTGGCCCGAATGAGCATCCGCATAGAGGAATATTTGATCCCGCTTTCTCGATTTTTAATACTATAGTTCTTTTTTTTTTTATTGAGCCACTGAAACCTATTATAGGTTTATTTCGGCTTTAACAATTATACCTTAGGTTTAGTATATACTCATGTTTGAGTTTTAAAGTCACTGAGAAGATCGGTAGCCAGAGTTAAGTTTATTTTAGACAGTGCTTGTAAGTGTGGTACTGAATCACAAGATCTAAATCATGTTATTTGGCAATGCCCAATCTATGAAGCTGAGCGTGACACGCTTCTATCAGCGCTTTTCCGATACAAGTATACTGTCTCCCAGTTTCTATCCATTCCTTTCTATGCGGCCCAGATATAAAAGGCCTGAAAATTATTTTTGATTTTATTAAGTTATGCTGAATTAAAATTTAATTTCGGTGAGGTAGTTGAAACCTAACAAATTTACTGTAAACCAATTGTAAGTTAGACACTAAGGCATATTGTAATGTAATCGTGTGTTGTATGATTTATATTGTATGTGCTATATAAGCCTTACAATATAAACCATACAACACACGATGTGCTATATAAGCCTTACAATATAAATTATACAACACACGATGTGCTATATAAGCCTTATAGTCTTGATTACCGCTAGAGGTGAAGTTTGCAGTCGTTTAAAAACTCGAAAATATATGCACAAGCTTTCATATTCGGTTCTGTAAAGAACATGTCCGCTTTTAATGACAGAAAGAACTTGATTTTGCGCAGCTTATTGACTAACTTAATTCTTTGGGAATCATATAACTGGCACTGCCATAGGACATGGTCTAGATCCTCTGAGTCAAAGTTACACTTACATCTAGGGTCATTGACAATATTTACTCGATACAGAGAGGCAGCGAGAATATAATATTAGCCCTGATACGGTTTACTGTGGTTATGAAACCTCTTTTGGTATTAGCATCAATATTTTGAGCAAACCAGGGGGTTTGACTTGGGTTGTAGAACTTTTAATTTTTTGTAAAAGGAACTTGATAAATGTTAATACTATAGTCACGCAGCTCCAAAAAAACATTAATAAGCTGAACCAATTGTACCTATGTACATGAAGGTTTAGGGGGTCATTGTAAAGGGGAAGTTTCAATGTTATGAGCTTATTAACTTCTACCGCTATGCGAATGGTACAGAGACAGTCCCTTACCAACTATGAAAATCTTTATTCATTTGTCTTCATAATTCTCTGGGTAGAGAACAGTTACGTTGCTTTTGCAAGTTACGTGCGACATTGTGCAGCATACTGTAAACGCGTGTTAGCATAAGTTGTGTTCTGAATATCACTGAGAACAAGTGCACGAGGTCTGGTCTAGAACTATTATTCTTATTGTATGTTTCACAAATTCTATTACGTTCAATACATAGTAGAAAAATTGATAATAATTCAATCTGATGGACTTCTAGGTACCTTAGGGTTACATCAGTATAGGAAAATTTCATTTTTCTGCCTAAGGCAGCACAGGACCGATCCGTGGCACCTACTCCCATTTAATTGGGAGCGAACCTTCCGAGAATGAACTTTCCCTCGCCGAACTCGTACCCAGACCGTATTCTTCCCGCGGCTGTCGTAATTAGAAGTAGCAAGAGACAGGAAGAGGGAAAGAGAGGGAGTCGTGTCTCTGGTCGGTGGACGGGATCGGACAGCGACGCTTGACCGCGCAGAGACGCGTTTCTTTGTGCCCGTTTGAGGACGAACCTCGTTAAACGTGAATCGAGTCTCTCGTGAAAACTTAAACGGCCGGCGGTCGGGACTCCAGGGTACTCCGTGCAACCTAATAATTCATCCAGAGGGTTGCTCCTCGTACCTCCGGGCACCGAGCTGCGATGGTCCCACTGCGTCGGCACTATTTCTCTCTCTCTCTCTCTCTCTCTCTTACTCTCATTCTCTCCTTCCTTCTCCGTGCAATTTACTCCTGTAAAGATCAGACGCCGAAAATGTTGTCGCAGTCGCCAGCTAAAACGAATTTAAATCGACGGGAAACCTTGAAACGTCTTTAAAAGCACCGCCGATGACTCTGCGAAAGACACCGAAATTTCGCTAAATGATGCATCGAACGTACCCGTTGCATCATCTATGCATCAACCCGGTCATCAGGACTGCAATCCTTCATGGTGATTTCTTCACTAATACAGAGACGTGCTGGATCTGTGAGACGCAACGAAGAAGACAAACTTCGACTGAATGTGCGAGTAGACTGCGGATTTTATGCATTTGTGGCAAAGATGGGTCCATGTAATTTCAAACAATAATTACAAGAATTTAAGAGGAGAATCCTCTAAAACAGGCCCCGGAATTATGTGCTCGCGACGGCCGGTTTTCAAAGGCAACGCCCCCTCGTGACCCTGCCCCGCGTCTCGCTCCCCGTGGCGGCCCTAGTTCTCGAGGCAGGTCAGGCGCGTACCATAGAGTGTTACAGCTACGTTCAAACTTCCCGTAGATCTCACCAATTTGCATCACATATCTCATATAATTTGGACAATACAATTAAAAACTATTTTTAACATTTATTTTCCAAATTTATTTTCTGCAGCTGTTGTCCGAAATTATCGTGCGACATAGTGCAATAGGCCTACAGTGGATACCACTGACAAAAAAAAGCGTATTGACAATAGTATCTCAACGGTATTGTGGAAACCTATTGATACGGGTAATGCGCCACGAGTAGCTCCTATAGTACGCGCCTGAGGAGTTCCGAGCACTGTGGGCCGCCACGGGGAGCGAGACGCTCGGCCGGGTCAAGGAGGCGTAGCCTTCGAAAACCGGCCGTCGCAAGCACATAATTCCGAGGCCTGCTCTAAAAGAAAAAGCTGCTTATCTATATCGATCTCACGATCGTATAAAATCCGCGCGCAAATCCAGTTTAACGATTCCAGACCGAGCGAAGAGCGATCATTAGACAGCGGATCTTTATGCGAAATAAAATTGTCTACCTGAATTGCAATAACCTGGAGTGAAATAGAAATTAATTTTTTCTCTTAATATGTTCAATAGGTTGAAAATAATATAACAGTATATATAAATTCTTCTAATTTGGTTACAGTTCTAAATTACTCCTCATTTTTGTTATAAATACATAAAATCCGTTGTCTAGTGATCATAGGTACGCATTCTTTCCAATCCTCATATCGAGTAGGAGGCTTATGAATGGACAATTAATCCCGGAAAACCACGGTGCTCGAGGCTCGTCGCGAGCTCCGTTACGCCGTTAAGCCACCTAAAATCCAGCGGTCCACCCTCTCGCCGGGACTCTGTATTATTCAAAGAGCGGCCTGGTCTACTCTCTGATAATGATTTATTTAGACTGGGGGTTGGCTAGCGCAAATACGGGGACGAACATTAACGGCGACTAAGCTCGTCGCCCGGTATCTGTTTCAAAGGGTCCCCGGGTCTCGCGGATTATCACCGCGATTCTTAACGAGCTTACGCGACACCTTTACGTCGTCGAAACTCGGAGAAAACCAGACGGCCGTCCATACGCCTGGTCGGAATATTGGATTTCCCTGGTCCCGGGTCTCATCCCTTTGTGACGCGGCGCATCGCTCGCGAATGCAGCGTGCATTTCCACACACACACGCACACACACACGCACGTACAATGATAGGAGAGAGACAGCTCTGTCCAAAACCATCCCGCCGTTTCCCAACCCAAAATTCCCCGTTAATCGTCGACCGTTCAATGGGACGAAATTAATAAAAGCAGCAGCGACGAGACCGTCCAAATTGCGGAGGTACGTTTACCACCGGCGAATATCCGAACAACACGCGAACTCGTGACATATAATTAAACTATCATCTCCATATTCATGCCGAGCAAAGCAAACTTCCACACTCATCCATATACATTGCTAAACAGTTGTCGGTCACCTATTTGCATTTAGGTTACAGTCTTCATTAACCGAGACGCAACTACCCCCTGGCAACCCGTTCTCTCTCTCTCTCTCTCGTTCGGCTATTAAAACGCAGAAATTTTTATGATTCGGAGCAACGCACACCCCCGCATGCCTTCGGAAATATGCTTGCGAAGCACGCCAGCGTACTCTCCGAGGACCTCAGGTTTCCTACTGTTTAGCTTTTACGGTGGAAAAGTATAGTAATCCTTGGGTAATTGCGCATTCTTGCGTTTAACGCCTCTTGGAATTGAGGGTTGTTAAATCGTGTTAACAGTTTTCCCTTGAGCCGTTAACGGCCTCAGTTTCAATCGGTAGGCAACCGCAAGGGTTCCATAAAATCATACAGCAATTCTTTTAGTGTACAAAGCTTCTTTACGATATTGCAACTAGACTGCGTATTTTATGCAGGACAATTTTTTATTCTGCATAAAAATCCGCAGTCTAATTGTAACCGACGATTGTTCGAACATCGGAGATTTAGTACTCGAATATTTTCTGCAGCTTGTTGCAATTTCGAAAAATGATTCGTGCGAACGAACGTGTGTTCGGGAGCTCTCTGAACACGTTTGGATCGGTGTTTGGCGATCGTAGCGGAGTTCCATATTTGTCGAGGAACGCGGAGATTCGCGTTTCGAATATTTCGTCGATGTGCACCGGTGATACCGATGATACCGAGTTGCGGGGGTGGCTGGACAGGTACGTGCAGACCGTGCGCCACACCCGGGTGTCACATATTTCTCCCGTCACGAAGCTCTGTTGCGCCCGTTTATCTCTCAATTACGCGCCAACTGGCCGGACCGCGAAAGGAATGCGAGATTGCACGGCGAGGATCGCGCTATTGCCGAAGCATTCTTGTGCAACGAGTAGCTGGCTCGCTACAGAGACATGCAACCGGCGAACAACGAACGTACCGACTGGCCAGACACTCAACTATTATGGGTACTCGACTATCTCCGCTGTCAAAGCTGTCCCCGATGTATCAACACTTTGACTGCCGTGTAGGGTATGTGTGGGTGACACGAGTTTGCTGTCAAACTTCGAAATCGATTTTTATTGCATTCTGTTCGGTAATATTTGCTGGGATGTACAAGGTGCGCGTGACAAATGTTAGCGCTAGGATAAATCTTCTGCTTTCTATTCTTGTTTTGTGAAATGAGTTGTTCCAGTTTTTAATGATTTTTATGGGTATTGTCACGTGGAGTCAATTTTTTCGTTGGATTTAGTAAAATATTTTAACAGTGGAGATACACAATTCTTATTTTACATAAAAATTCGCTGTCTAGTTATTAAAAGCATAAGAAAGTTTTCAACAATTCTGCTGATTTCGAGAAACTACCAGCATGATACCGTCCACCGCATCAAATATGCAGACTACAGACTCCTAGAGTCTGGCAAGCAATGCTCGATCAGTGTCTCGCGGACGTAGTTGAAACTTCCGGGTATGCGACCACCTAACCCAGACCTATTCGTTGCATCGGGCCGAGTTCCTCCGGAGACGTAGCAGCGGGTGAGTTTTTCAGCGAGTAATTAAAGCGTCGCAGAAGGAGGACGACAATTACAGCGCCTCTGCTAGGTTGGTCTACTTCTTCCGAGGGTAACCGGGTGCATACCTGGTGCGCCGCGATCACCTAAACCAGCGAAAATACGAGGAGCGCGACAGCAATTTTCCCGGACTCTCTCGGAAACCGCTGGCTTATTGTCTATTCGGGCGGCGCTCAGTGCCGACTAAATTCAAGGTGTCGGCCGCAGACGGTTTACAGCCGAGGAAAACGATCGCGGGCCGCATTCCCGCCGCGTTACAAGATCCCTCGCTTCTGGCTAACCGCGGAACGCGCTGATCTAACTGCAGGACACGATCTTAACCCTTTGTCCTTTGACCGGCGGGAGCCTTCGCAAAGATCTGACGGAAAAGTACTTGGCGGCCGTAGTATTCGCATTTCTTCCGTTTTTCTTCCAAAATTATTATTCTACTTGTTGGAAATGTCTTTATACGTGGCTACGTTATTTTATAAACCACACTTTATGCCGTATATACATTATTACTAATATAAAGATGGATATTAAATATGCTGCTCAAGTCATAACGTATTCTGTGAACAGAATTTTTACATTCGATGAAGATATCAACAATTTGACGTACAGAGAAGAAACCTGCGATGCAGAGGAGGATGAGATAAGCGAAGTAGAAGAGCAGGAAGATGAACTTGAGAATTTGTTACTAATATAAAGATGCTAGTCTAAATAACGCCACAGTGTTTCCGCGTATCCTGTATTTAACTATGTGTAAATAATGAACTGTGCAACGTTACCTGTCCTGACTTTATGCCCTCGCCTGGGCCCTTCCGTCTCTGGGTAATACCGCCCTTACGCCTTGTACCTATGATACACCCTTATACCTAAGACATACCCTTATATCTAAGACGCTATGGTATCGTTGCATCTCAACAGTACTTGTTGGGTTGACGAGGTTAGGAGATTGAATACAACTTTATATTTAAGCGTTTATCTAAACTCCACCGCACAATGGAATAACTGTCGAAAGGTTGTGAATTAGTATTATTAGCACATAATACAATATCGTACTTTATTAAACTATTAACATGAAAGAAAAAGTGCGGGAGCTGTGACTAGCTCGGTAGGCTAACTCGGACTGACTGACTTGCCTCATTTCTTCTCAGGCCCTTTAGTATGGAAAAATGGCGACGCTCGAAGAGCAATAAATCGCAGGTCAAAAAGACCTTTCCTCCTCCGCGTGTTCTGTGTATGACGGTGTATACTGCAACAGTAATAGTGTATTTGGAGGATGGGAAATTCAGTGTTCGAATGAAGCCTTGCATTTCGTGAATAATCAATGATCAGTTCACAAGGTGTCCAGTCCAGGATTATTCTAAATCCTGCTGGAGCCACGAATAGCTGTCTTGTCTTGCCTGAATCAAGCTTTGAACAGGAATAGTGAATATTTGTACTCGTGGAGTACAACAAGTACAGTGTTCCACTCGACGCAAACACGGGACTGGTTCGCGGCCTAGTGATTGCCTACTCGCGATCCTAATCGAGCACTCCCGCGGCCGTCGTCGTCGTCTGCGGGACCATCGAGAGAACACCCCTTTCACCTCCCTATTTGCAATGCAACACCCACCCCCGTAATTTAGAGGAGAACGGAGGAGGTACGGCGAGAGAGCCGATAAACGCGCCACCGAATTGCCTCGCTTCCTGCTCGACGAACACAACGCTTACCTTCGTAGACGCGACCGGTTTACGAACCGGAGAGCCTCGTAATATTGTCACTGGGAATCGCAAAGCTGTCGCAAGCGCTCTCTCTCTCTCGTAGCTCAGGTTATACGAACGCTCGCAACAGCGCGCCGCGGACTCGATTAATCTGTGACGAGGCTGCGGCTGAAGAAACAGGTGAGAAAGGAGACGTTCCGTTGGTTTGTTAATGGAACTTACGTTTGCCTCTGGCGGATGTGTCTGACGATGTTCTGGTTGGTTGCTTTTGATTCGTCTTCTACTATCTTGACGATCAGCAGACTTTCCATGCAAAATTAACATTGTCCAAGTCCATTGTGAGAAACGTAAATCTTAGGTATCCACTTTTACCAAAAATGCATATGTTACGAGCCGAGGGTTAGGCAAGCTATGCGCGACCGAGGATTGTTCGATTTTTAATGTTGATTCGTAACTTGTAGAAATTAACTAGATACACCTCGAGCGGCAAAGGTGTATCGTCATAGAAGTACTAACTACTGGAACTTCGAAGAGGATGTGAATAATAAAGATAGACCCTAATGTATTAACATAAAATGATATATTTTGGATTAAACTCAGGGAAATACAATTGTATTATACTATCTAATACTCTCAGTTTCAACGCACCGAGAAATGCGGGGGCGATCACTGACGTTATAGGCACTGTCTGGTAAAACTGCTTAAAAGGGCTTCGATTACCCGATCATGCACGAACTGACTCGCGACGTGATACGATTTGTACTGCGTTAAGTTCACTTGAAACACCCCGATTAATAGAAGGATCCATGTCCCTTGTATAGGACAAAACTCGGCCTAAAACAGGCCTCGGAATTATGTGCTCGAAACGGCCGGTTTTCTAAGGCTACGCCCCATTAACCCGGTCACATGGCTCGCTCCCCGTGGCGGCCCACAGTGCTCGGAACTCCTCAGGCGCGTACCATAGGAGCTATTCGTGGTGCATTAGGACGACATCCGTATCAATAGGTTTCCACATTATCCACTGTAGGCCTATTCCACTGTGTCGCACAATAATTTCGGACAACAGCTGCAGAAAATAAATTTGGAAAATAAATTCAAATTGCAAATTGGTAAGATCTACGGGAAGTTTGGACGTAGCTGTTCGCATCGCCGACATTTGCATTGTAACACTCTATGGTACGCGCCTGAGCTGCCTCGAGAACTAGGGCCGCCACGGGGAGCGAGACGCGTGATCGGGTCGAGGTGGCCTTCGAAAACCGGCCGTCGGGAGCACATAATTTCGAGGCCTGGCCTAAACGATAGTGGAGGCCACGTACTACTTCCGATTAGATTTGGATTCTCAGAATTTATGCAACTCGCTGCATCGTTAAAAAGAGCCCTAGTTTTTTTGAATTTTGATTAAGCCCTTTGTTCTAATGAATAGGCCCTCTGTTCCGGCACATATCTCCGGAAGGGTCAAGAGTCACAAACGGAAACGTCTGCACACGTAACACATACAATCCACGATTTATTCCTAATAAAAAATCCAAATTGTCGAGACTGTAGAAGAAGATTTTCTTTTCGCATAAAAATTATCCATTTCTGTTAGAATTGCACGAAACCCACAGTCCAATTCTAATTAAAAGGGAGAAGCAACGACGGCAGAGCCCTCTGGAGGTAAAATCGGAAGACTTCGTGCAGCAACTGGCGTGCTGGCAGGCTCGCGCAGCAATCGAAGAATTTTTATTCGAAATCGTGGTGTTCTCCCGACAGCGCGAGACATTAATGGAATTCCGCGTAGCTCGTTAAATTTGAAATTACGATGACGCAACGAACAATGGGCGTGCGGGAGCGGCGTGCGCCGAGTAAATAGGCTCGACGAAATCCCTCGTCATCGGCGGGGCCAATTATCCTGGCGTTCATCGTTAAAATGATGTTTCTTCTCGTTATCGGTAACGCTGACGCTCTGTCTCCCTTTATCGGTGGGTAAACGAAAAATAATAACAACACGGACGTCGACGTGTCAACACAAACTCGTTGAGAGGGAGAGAGAGAGAGACTGAACGGGTACGCGTGCGATAATTATGAAAATTTTCTATTCGCAGCGAAAGCGCGTTCGAACATCGGCGCGCACGGTTTCCGCGCGGTTATCGCGGTCCGTATCGGCTCGTATAAATATTGTTCTCGTGACGGGGAGCCCGGGAAGTTCAGCGTTCACGAGAACCAACCCCCATGGAAACGCCAAGCAACTCCAAGCTTGTCCCCGGAATCAGGGTTTCGTGCCTCGACCGGCATAAATTTCTCTTACGTGCCAGATATAAAAAGTATTACAGCCGGCCGGGGTTTATCGTCTCGTGAAGTCGACGATAGATTCGCGAGGAAATTCTGATTTAGCCCCGCGGAAACGATTTCGCCTCTGCGAAACTCGCCTGAACCATCGACGCAACCTGGCTCGATTTTATACAGAAAATAGCCGAATTGTTAGAGCCACTTGTAGGTATTAACGATCGGGACGAACTTTTCATCCGAAAGACCAATTTCTTAAATGAAAATCACCTGAAGATACAAACGTCATAAAAAATCAGGAACTCCAACGAGTAACGGCATTTCACACGTTCCTGACTACAAGGAGAAAGAGACGGGGATGAGAAGCTGGAGAAGTAGAGAAAAGCGTAGGATTTCAGCTCGCCGATGTTGCAACGCTCGTTCCCCTGACCTCTCGAGTCCCAGCTTTTCTTCTGTTCCGTTTTTCCCCCAGTTCTCGCATAACCCTGGCCCATATACGCGTAACTCAGTCTCACTCTTGTCGCCCACGCACAAAAGCTCGCACATAAAGGGGCCGATATGCAGTTGCCGGAAGGCGCGAGATCCTCTCGACGGGCGACGGATGCCGTGCGGAGTCTTTCGCCTTTCAAACGCTCGTTATTTTAACAGGAAGCGCGAAGCTGAAGCTGAAAGGATGGAAATGTCGGGACGCGTACGCGAGTCGTGTCTTTGACATGGTTCGCAGCAGAATTAACCGCGAAAAGATTATTCGTACCGTGTGCAGAGAGTTGTTACGGGTTTCGATCACAGTGTGCACCAGGAATCGGAAACGGTAAAAATCCTCTTCGATGTGGGTTACCACGAACTTTGGTGGCGTGTATGATCTGGTAGGATGATTGTTTTCAACGTGTGTTTCTGACTTTAAGTAAATTGTGTGATAGACAGCGTATGTTTATAAAGAACTTGGCTCAGTGAAAAATAAACTAGAAAGAGATTCGAAAATTCTAAGAATATCGTTTTGGATGTAGAAAAATTATTAGAGATTCAAGTGACCTTTTGCGAAGGCCTGCTCCCTACAATGGACGCAAAACATTTTTATTCTGCATAAAGATTTTTCACTACCTTTAAGTAAATTGTGAGATTGTGATAGGCAGCGTATGTTTCTAAAGAAATTGACTGAGTGAAATATAAATTAGTAAGAAATTCGAAAATTCTAAGAATATCGTTTTGGATGTAGAAAAATTATTAGAGATTCAAGTGACCTTTTGCGAAGGCCTGCTTCCTACAATGGACGCGAAACATTTTTATTCTGCATAAAGATTTTTCACTACCTTTAAGTGAATTGCGAGATTGTGATAGACAGCGTACGTTTATAAAGAAATTGACTGAGTGAAATATAAATTAGTAAGAGATTCGAAAATTCTGAGAATGTCGTTTTGAATGTAGAAGAATTATTAGAGATTCAAGTGACCTTTTGCGAAGGCCTGCTTCCTACAATGGACGCGAAACATTTTTATTCTGCATAAAGATTTTTCACTACCTTTAAGTAAATTGCGAGATTGTGATAGACAGCGTATGTTTATTAAAGAAATTGGCTGAGTGAAATATAAAATAGCAAGAGATTCGAAAATTCTAAGAATATCGTTTTGAATGTAGAAAAATTATTAGGTATTCAAGTGACCTTTTGCGAAGGCCTGCTTCCTACAATCGACGCGAAACATTTTTATTCTGCATAAAGATCCGCAATCTGGTGGTAGCGAAGGTGTGAAGATTTCAAGTGAAATCAATTTATCTGAAAAACCATATTTCCAGCAAAGGATTAACTGGAACAAAGAAATTAACATTCCCCTGAGAGAAGTAGATTGAGAAAAAGCTAAAAGTAATTTGATACCTGAGGATCTGAATGGATTTAACCACAGCCAGCACGAAAGTCAAAAGCGTCGGTCGTTCAAGGGTTAAAGTCGTTTCCGTGTTCAGTAAAAAAATATAAGAGTCGGTACCGTAGCCGGTGTGGCGCGGACACCTTAATGGAACTCGAAATTCCGCTTAGCGTTCGCCGGTAAATACGAGCTATACATTTAAATTGAAGTTTTCGTTTGAATTTCATGCGGGCGTTAAATTAAAACCGATGGAAATTCCGCGGCTTCCGGCTTCAGCCGGTTCTCGTGTACCCGCTCCCTTTGCCGCACGAATTTTGCACTCGCAACTTCGCTCCGGTCTGCTCAGCTCGCACGAACACTGAAAAGGCTTGGTTAATAAAGACGATGAAAATTACGCGGCGACATTCTAAAAGGAAAATAACTAGCAGGGAAGATTGCGTTGACGCGGCAAAGAAGACGAGAGCCAGACAAACGCGGTGTCAAAATCCCCTTGAGCGGTCTTTAATTTTCCAAGCGTGCTACCGTTCGCGAGCGTTCACCACCACGTCAAAGAAATCATCTCGTGCGTTATTCGCGCGTACGATAGCGATTCTTTCGACGACCACCGGCCACCGCGCTTGTGGCAACCTCGATGAAAAATCGAACGGTGCGTGTAAACCCATTCGCTCTGCTCCGAATCCAATTACCTGGACACCGTAGTCATGCTCGCTCGCGCCCGTTTCGCTATGCAAAATCTATAATCTTTCAGATAATGAAAAAATTGGAAGCGATTCAACTCCCGCGGAAACGCGCCGACCGGAATCACCGGTGTTTGGCGTGTTTAGAAATGTCCTGTGCCATTCCGAGCAGTTCCAATGCATTCGAACAATAGAATGGAACGGACGCTACATGTACACGAGCCTCATGTCAGAGACACCTAGATTTGATCTAAATTACATACATTTGCTCTAAATCAAGGACTTAATGCCGGTCAAATTTTCATATCGGTATTACGCCTATGACTTAATACCGGTATAATCTTGATACCGGTATTGGGCCAGCAGAGTTATACTGGTAACCATTACTCATATCGGTATTATACCGGTAGTTTTCGGTTGTACCTTCATAAACTTTATAGAAACCGAAATACCGAAATACCGGCATGACGTCATACCGCTATACGAAAATACCGGTATATTTATTTATATTTACCGGCAATTTTTAATTATATAGCGGTATGACGTTAAATAAAGGTATAAAGGTACAACCGAAAAATACCGGTATGATACCGGTATTTCGTATACCGGTATGAGTCCCTGTTATACATTGGGAAAACCGAAAATGTTACCGGTCAATATAGGTAAATATACCGGTAATTTTATGTAGCGGTATGACGTCATATCGGTATTTCGGTTTCTATAAAGGCGTATAAAGGTACAACCGAATAATACCGGTATAATACCGGTATTTCGTATACCGGTATGAGTCCCTAGTCTAAATACACCTCGACGAAACGACGCACGAAAAGTACAATACACCGCGGTATCTAAATAAGAACATTTAATTTTCGCGAAACTCGCGTATAATAATATGAAATTCGTATCCGGAATATAATATTCCACAGGTATTTTTGTCCATTTACCAATACTCGTATGCAAGTTATGAAAATAGCTTTGAAAGTTGGGTTGAAAACCATATTTGACCGTTTATCTCTGAAACGAATAATTCTAGGGAAAAGTTCAAATACACGCGACTCGTATATTTTTCGCTGCCGTGCTCCGGTTCAAGTAAATACATTTTAAAAATATTCATTTATCGGGAACATACATTGACAAATTTATTGCTCCAACTTCGAGAGCGATTTTCACCCCCCTGAACATGGGGATTCTGACCACTTGAAAAAGATACGCGTCGAATATTTGCACGAGCCTTTCACAAAAACCAAAGACAATCAATTGCAAAATCTGTTCATTAAAATGAAAAATATTATTCTTTGAACAAGCTGCAAAAATTTATTCCTTGAACTAATCCGAGGCCATTCACTTTGGATATTCGTACAGTCAATTTCTGGAGTGTTTATTCAGTTCGAATTTATGCTGGTAATTGAGTAAAGTGTATTGATGCAATTGTACTATAAGTTAGTATTACTATACTATAGTAGTATAAAGCAAACATTCCCTTTACAAATACATCAATTGGGTTGTTGCATTATCGAATGAAAGCCTACCTGACGATGTATGTCCACCTATGAATATTGTAGGTAGTTACCAAACTAACAAATTTAGAATTTTACACGGTCGTTTTCGACCATCAATAAATATACATAATTTTATTTTTTGGAAAAGGGTTTCTAAAATCATGTATGCAACGTTACACTTTTATTAACATCCTGACTTCGCTAAAAATATATCAACATGCGTTTACGTATAATTATGGACGCCCTCACAGTTCCCTTTTCTTTAGATATTTATACTACAGAGTAAACAAGAGTAGTCTTTTCACGGGACACTGTCCAAAGTCTCGTGAGTATTGCAGACCGTCCGTTTAAAATCGTCCTTTTCTACTGCGAGATGGTCTCGTAGAAAGAAAGTTCCGGGCCGGTAATATCCGACTTTCCCGTGGCAAATAGTTCGGCTGAAGTCACAGGTTGCGCACAGGTGTAGTCGGGAATTGAATGGATCGACGAGGTCACGGGATGAAGTGTCTCTCGCGTCGAGATTTACGATCTAGCGGGTGCTCGGTGCGAAAGCTTTGCATTCACCGCGTATTTCGGGGTTGAAGCGCCGCAAGGCTGGATGCGAAAGGGTTCGTCGGTGATTGGAAGGGGCGAAGGGAAGCAAAGAGAAACTCGAAGAGAAGAGAAAGCGCGAGCACGCGCGCACATACACACACATACACCGCAATGGGACCCAGCTGCGATAAACTGGATGCTCGATTCGCGTCGCGACACCGATTCGTGTCGGATCTACGCGCCGGAATTTCGGTCTCTCGACCCTTTAAACTGGGTCATCGAACCTCTGCCTCGTTCCTTTTACCGGAGATCCACGATCGACACGATCCATACGATTCACGGGGAATCCTACTCGACGTTTTTTCGGCGAGGAACCCCTCTCTCTCTCTCTCTCTCTCTCTCTCTCTTTTTCTCTCTCTCTCCGAGTGCTACCAGCTCCTCGCCTTTTTCGATTCTTCTCGGATCGCGCGCGCCGAGGTTATAGCGAGTTTATCGGGATCACGATCGCGAGGGGAAATTTATTCCGCGTAAAGACGAGCCACTGGAAATCCATAAATCGAGGATTCCCGGAGATACGCTTCTTGATTTATTGGCAACAACGGGAGGAAATAGTTCACCGAGAGAAAGAACGACTCGGATGAGAGACGCGCACCAAACGACGGATCGTTTTGTTAGCGACTTTTTGGCTTAAACGAGCCCTTTGACGGATTGGGGAAGTCGATGATCTTTTTGCAACGTTTTCTTGATGTTTAGTGCCTCGATTTGCTGTTGGTCTCGGAGCTCGCGTTTCATGGGATATTGTACGCCGAATGTTAACCCGGCGTTAGTTAGGTGGGGTCTCACAGACCCCAGAGATTTTCGTTGAAAAATAAAGATGTTTCATTGTGTTCAGTATTTTTGAATAATGAAAATTTTATTTTGTGGATCTGCGTTTTTACTCTGTAAAATTACAAGCCTCTTAAGCAATACCTAATCTTATATTCATGAAACAGGTATTTATTTCTATAATACAATATATAATATTATTTCGGTGGGTTTGTGAGACCCCACCTTACCACTTTCGATACATTTTCCCATCTTACCAAAGCCGGGTTAAAAGCAAACGTGGTTCAAAAGGTTGCGTATTTTTGAGGCTTCACTGGACTGCTGAATCGATATGTTTGTGACGGGAGAGTGTGGGTGAAATACTAAAAAGTAATCACTAATCAGAGAGTGTCTTTCAAAAATCCATTCAGTCCTGTTTTCGTGCATTCAAGACATACATCCAAAGTGAAAAGTCTAGATTCTCGTTTAGTAGGTTCAGAACGATCGAGCACTGCCAAGACGCGGATGGATCGAATTGGATCGGATCGGACCGGATCGAATCGAATCGCATAGAGCGAGAGCTTTCATACAAAATTCCTCTGGCCGAATGGATTTTTTACGTTCGGCAGGCGCGTTTCCGTGCTCCCCACGGGGAATTCGCGGGACCAAAATTTCCCGGCTCCGCTCCGGCGAGCCGTGTCGGTTTTACAGCTCTTTTCGAAAATTAAATTTCTTCCGCGCCGCGCTGTGCTTTCAAACGACACGCTGCTACGTACGCGCCGTACGTACTCTCTCTCTCTATATATAATCGAGCGCCGTCATCGGTTTAATTGAAAAAGTTTTGATGATCGGTCCCCGTCGCCGGAAATTACCGATGAACCTCGATGGTGGGGATCGACACTTCCTTCGGGGGTGTGCGAGTTTTAGTATGGGGTGCGTCTCGATCCCCTGTCCCACCACCCCCGTTAAAAATCACGGAGGACCGCGGGAGAGAAAGTTCGCCAATATCAAAGCAAACACACTCGCCGGGGCAACCGGTTACTCGTCGAAACTCGCAAACACTCGACTCGTTAATTTCGACGGAACGAGAGAGCTGAGAGAGAAAGAGAGAGATAGAGAGATAGAGAGAGAGGTTCGTCGCAATGCTCTGCACCACTCCGCATCGCTCCGCACCGCTTCGCACCGCTCTGCACCGGTGCACGCGTGTGCACTCGGCATTATTTCATCGACAAGACGAACTTTTCGCCGTTTCCACTCGGTCGACCGGCAGAGCCGAGGAGAAAAAACCCGGACAAGGGGCGGAGAGCTTTGTCGGCGGGCTTTGACATTAATTAACCGGTCGTCGAATAAATTTGAAAGTTGCCCCCGAGGCTCGATCGACTGCTAAAAATGACCACGCTCTCTCCAGTTGAAACGGCGCTGCGCGGCGTAGAGAATCTGTGCGCGGGGGTTGCTGGTACGCCGGTGTGCGGCGGTTTGTGAACCGGCACGCCACCGGTTGACGAGGGTTTATTGGCTTTATCGAGGAATCAGGTCGTCCCCCGAGGAACAAGGGTTCACAGGGACAAGGCGAAAGGGGTGGGACAAGAATGGACATCGGACAAATGAGAGCGAGCCGTGCATCGTGGAGCCGATCGCGCCCGAGATACTTTTACAAATGGCTCGAACGACGGCGTTCCCATTCGGTACGAAGACACCGAGCTTGGAAAGGGTGGTTCGACGATTTAAAAGACTACGCGCGGAGCGTTTCAATGGTGAAACTCTTGCCGGGCCCGAAAACAAGGCGATGTTCCCTAATTAAAGAATTGCCTGTGTGTTAAAGTATGCATTTAGAATTTATGTACGTACGAAAGAAAAGTATCCTCTACCGCTGTCCCTTATACCTAGTTTCTCCCAACGCGTTTATGACCATCAGTAAGGACGGTGGTTTTCCGAGGACAGCCTTCGAACATATTTTTAGTTGAACTGAAGCGCTTGAGCGAGAAGCTCCTCTGGTTTTCACCCTTGAATAAACTCTATATTCTGTTTTCTTGATTTCCTGCACTACGGACTTTTGGCATTAGCTTATTTCATAATGTTAAAGTAAAACATTACTGTACTTTGTCGAAAACCCCACATCCTAGAAATATTGGGAAATATCTGACTCCCCTTCATTTTTATAGTATGCTCCCTTCAGGTATGAAGGTACGTACCGCCGCTCTCGCGTTTGGGCAGTTAGTTCTAATTGTGCGCCCGTCTTGTAGACACCTTCCGACAACGTCTTCTTATAGTTAAATATATTTTCTCCCACCGCCTTCATATAATTATTTTCCACATAACCTACTGGATTTCAACACTGTGTTCGCCTTGGATTGTTCTAAAATTTATCGGTCTACTCGCGCATATTTTAAGAATACAATCTTCCACAATATTGGGACAGTTTTAAAAAGACGATCACTTTTTAAATATTGGACCGTATGATATTTTTGTTGAGAAGTTAAGGGTGCGCTGGAGCCAATGAGGGGGCATTTGGTGCCTCTATCAGCATAGAGGTGAACTAAAAATAAACTAGGACAAGGATAGAGATATCTTTGTCTCTCCTACAGAGCTGTGACAGAGAGGGAGCCTGTCACTCGCAGGAGAGACAAAGACAGAGTAACCTGGAGTAACCGCACGGCTTGATTTTTCGATGAAGCCCAACCAATTTTTTGAAGCGAAGAAGCTATATTTTCGAATAATTTTTGTGTTGAAAAATTCTTTGTTCTATTTCGGGTAACCGTACAGAGCCCTTTTTTGGAAAAAGTGTACAGAAAAAAATTTCTTCTATAAAAACGTACACTTTTATTATTTATAAAGTTTCAAGAGCCAAATTGCAAAAAGGGCTCTGTACGGTTACCCGAAATAGAACAAAGAATATTTGAAAAAAAGAAACGTGAGAAAATATTGCTTCTTCGCTTAAAAAAATTGGTTGGGCTTCATCGAAAAATCAAGCCTCGCGGTTACTCTGTCTTTGTCTCTCCTGTGAGTGACATATCTCCCTCTCTGTCTCAGCTTTGTAGGAGAGACAAGGATGTCGCACAAAGTTATGAAGTATATAGAATGACAACCTCTACGCCGATAGAGTCACCAGACTGGCTCCAGCGCACCCTTAAAACAATTTTTATACTACATAAGAAGTAATTTTGTATATGTAGGTACATAAAATAGTTTACGAAACTATAAAGTCGTTTTTTAAGAGAACGGTTGGCCTACGACCCCATGTTTCCTCGCGATGACTAAATTTGACCATGAAAAAAGGATTAGACAATTTTCGGCCGAATTTTTCAACGGATCTCCATCGATCCACAGGTATCGAATCCCGCTATGGTAGTCGTGACACAATTTTTATACACCCTGTACGTGAAGAAGTGTAAACGCGAACATGCGGGGCGAGCAGTAAATAATTGAAGTCGCTGACGCGGCCGGCTGATCCAATTCCTGCCACGGACAAACAGTTTGATTAGCAGAGGAGGTAAGGGGTAGGAAGAGGGATAGACAGTTGGTTTCATCGCTGATCTCCAGGGAGGGAACAAACGGAGGGATAGTTCGTTAAATAAAGAGGATAAAGCGACGAGTCCGGGGGAGTAGCCACAGGGAATAGAATATAAGAGAAGCGTGTGCTCTCTAATAGATGGGGCGAGAGACGAGGGGTTGCAGAGAAACTGGAGGAGAACTGTCGGCAGAGGTCAGCGGATACGTCGTTTCTATACCAGCTCCACGAAATCGGCAGAGTCCCGCGAAACCTCTGCCAAACCTATTCCAATCTACACTGTGATAGCGTGCGGCGAGAAAAGAAAGTAACAAGAAGCGAAACCCAATTTCGGCCGGACCGTATCGCTCGCGAACGATGGGAGAGCTTGGGGGAACAGGTTCCCGGCCGTTTGTTTCAATATTTTCGACCCCTCCGTGTGGTTATATTCTCGGAGCCTAGGAAAATCATGAGAGGACACTTCTCGAGATTGGGCGGGTTCAATCGTCACTACGGAGGTCAAAAAATTATTTTAGCGACTTAGACTGCAATGGGATTGTTGATGTTCAACGATACCATAACGTGTTAGGTAAAAGGGTCTATCTTAGGTACAAGGCGTAAGGGGCGGTTTTCACCCAAGGACGGAAGGGCCCAGACGGGGCATAAAGTCAGGACCGTCGTCAGTCCGGCAGAAACAGCTAGCCAGAGCAGTTCGCAACCTTGTACTTACGGTTATCTGTATTTACATATAGATTAAATACAGGATACGCGGAAACACTGTGTCCTTACTTAGGCTAACATCTTTATAATACTGTAAGGAGGAGCCGTAACATAAAACGGATTTATTAATGAAATTGGACAGATAACCACAGTTGACAACCGACGTGTTTTTCGCGGGCGCTAGTTACGATCTGCCTTCTTTTTGTAATCTGTTTGGCGATCGCATTTTGCAACTCTTCTGCCATTTCCGATTTTTCAGTTTTATAAATCTAGCCATATACAGGCTAGAACTAGAACCTTTACCCGGGTATATGAGATACCCGGGTACCCGAGAATCCATGATATACCCGGGTAGAACAAAACTACCCGGGTATCTCATGAGATAGCCGACCATGCGGGTACCCGGGTACCCGAGTATCTCCCGTGTCCTCGGGTACCCGAATATCTCATGAGGTTTCACAACTGGTTACAAGAGCTATTATTACCTGAGCCACCGCGCCGCGCCGTATGCTTTATTTGAGTATTCGAATGTCTTCTACTTCTTGCAATTGATGCAAACAATTTCTATTTTGCATAAAGATCCGCCGTCTATTCATGAGATACCCGGGTATTCGGGTAATTTTTGTTTAACCGGGTATCTCACGGGTAACCCGGGTACCCGGGTATGTCATAAGTAACAGCTCTAATACAGGGTTGGCTGTTAATACAAACACATACATACATACAGATTTCGTACTTCAACTCTATGTGTAATACTAATAAAGTACATACGGTGGAAAGTGTGGTTTACCGAAATAACGTACCCATATAAAGACATTTCCAACAGGGATCAAAGAAGGAAGACTCCATTTTAGGTGAGTCCACGAAATTTTATGTACGATTTTTTGTCGTTGATATTTTATAGTAATGCACTTATCTACAAAGTTTGAGTTCAATGTGTTCGCTATATAGTTTTGCGTAAAAAAATTCTCAAAGGAGCTAATTATTTTTCGATCGAAAAACCACGAAGATCCTTCAAGGGTTTTCGATTCCGGAATACTTCACGAAGAAGAAGGTGGCTCGCAAACGCTGGTGCAACGCGGGTCGAAGTAAAATGTATAGCGCAACGCTCACCTGCATGCTGGTTCACCGACGGTCTCGAAAAACAGGCAGGTACCGCCGTTCATGCAGAAGTCACCGGCGATCGGGCACGGCTGCTCCTGCCTCGGCCAGGCTGCCGTCGCTGCAACACAAACCAGAGAAAAATAATGGTGAGCTCTGGCGAAACGTTCGAAAAACGTTATGCGCATAATTCCCGTCCACGCCCTTCGTGTGTCTCGTATCCTTTTCTTTTGTCCGCGCAGCCCTTTGCCTCGCTTTCCCGCTGCTCGCTGCTGTTCGCGTCGTTCGTTCTTTCCGCGCATAAATCGCGCACGCTGCGTTCGAGCTTTGTTCGTCGAGTGCAAGAAAATGATATTCGCGCGTGCGGATTCGAGCCCAAAGAGAGAGAGAGAGAGAGAGAGAGAAAGAGAGGCAGAGAACCCGGTGTGCATTTTCATTTCAATCGGCGCTCCCTTGGCCCTCGCGCGCGCGCGCGTGCAAGGATTAGTCTTTGGTATGCAAATCGCGGGAACGGCTGCTAAGAAGGAAACGCGCGGACACCGGCGGATTTATGGAGAGCTTAAACCGTAGCCGACAACCGTATCCGTCGCGGCGACGTTCGGTTTTTAACAAGCAGTGAATCAAATCGTCGAAACGGTGATTGGAAGGAGTCTATCGAACAGATAGAGCCTACTAAACACGAATATCACTCTCAACGGATGTTTCGTGAAAACTGTTACGTGGGACACCCTGTATATCCGATGGTCCCCATCGAAATCGGCAAATCACCAAAGGACGTCTTTGGTGGCTGCCGCTCCACGGTGACGGGATCGGTTGTCTTTTCGGACGAAACAATCGGATCCCTTGGTCGGCAACTATGTTGCGCGCAGAGGCGGTGCGACGTGTCACTGCCGTGCCGCACAGTGGAGTATTTGGCCGCAAAAGCTGGCCAAAAGACGATTAAAAAATTTTGTCTAAACTATAAAATTTTTGCTTTTTGAGATAGTTGAATATATAGAAAATGATATTCCAATACCTTTTCTTTTATTTTATTCACTCATGAAGTGTTGTGCTTTATTGAAGTTGAAGAGTTTTCGTAATACTGTTTCTCTCAACTAGTCTCTGAATTACTGTTCACGCGTTAATGATTTTTCTATATCGTAAAGAAATGATGCCAACTTTTTCCTTTACAGATGTTTTTTAGGTAAGTATGTAGTTTACTTTCTGTTAAATATTATAGTTTTTATTACTTGTGTTTTTGTGATTAGTGACGTTAAAAATAAGCAATAATCCAGTGAAGTACATTACAATTCAAACAATTCATATAGATGATTTCTTATCGATCGTAATTTGGAATAAATATGTAAATGCTTTCGGCGCAAGGTTCGATCATTTTGAAATGATCGAACCTTGCGCCGAAAGCATTTACATATTTAATTCATATAGAATTTTATTATGCTTCCGAGTGAGTTCCGATGCTTGTTTTGGTGTCATTCAAAACGCGCCAAGGTTTCTAGCTTATAATATAAAAAAACGTGGTAAAAAAGCTGCCGATTCGCGCCTATAAGAATTTCCAAACGGTTTTTCTGATGCCACGCTCGATACATTGTAGGCTGCAAGGCGATCGTCATTTCTACGTGAAATTCTGTATTCTGTTAGTTGTCCATTTCTACTATACAATTATAAATTTGCAAATTTTTTATTTCACGCATTTTTTTTAAATTGCAGAATATAATGGCTTTATATCATTCATAAGTACGTTTAGCCTAATAAAAACAAATAAAATAATATTATACAAAAAATGTTTCCAACAAAAGTTAAACAGTGTTCAGACATCTTCATAATCTTCCACAAATAATCAAGGTCACTTTGATTTTTTAATTGTTAAAATGTTTTTTTTTATTTCATATTGTTGAAGCTGATCTTAAGACGAATTCAAGGATATATAATATTCTGACCTTGAGACTATAAATAACGATGCTATAGTTTTGTCCAGCTTTTCGGGCCAAATACTCCACTGTGCGCCGTGGCTGTCGTGTACAGACACACAACACACGCACACGCACGTGTGCATCCGTACAGTTTCGATATAAGTTTCCCCGAAAAATGTAATGATTCCACTAACAGCGGTATTAGGACCGATCATCCGTCGAAACATTGCGGAGGCACAGCCGCTCGGAATTTTTACCACGCGTAAGCACCGGCGAGAATTTCCTGGCGTATTGTTCTGCGGCTATAATTCCTCACTGTCGTTTGCCGGTGTTCAAGTTGTAATGCATTACGAACCGGGTATACTATCTTGTCGGTCCTCTGTCGTAAACATCGATTAATCATGCGTAGATGAGCATTCGCCTGTAGAAACATTCTAACGTTGCGCAGCGCCGTCGAATTTTCTCGTCGGTCGGCCGCTGCCGGTTCGCGCGTTGGTTTGCGGGGGCGTTGCGCGTTGGTCGTCTGGCTGGGAAGCGCTAGCTAATTATACATCCGCGGAGACTGGCGGGAACGATTCTATGAAAGGTGCGAGACAGAGGGACAAAGAGAGAATGGTAGAGCAAGAGAGAAAGAGAGGGCTGGACGTTCTCTGGGGTGTTTCGAGTCCCGGTGGTGCGGTTTTTGATCCGTCGCGCGATGAATCCCGAAGCGGAATCGCGATGAATCCCTGACAAGCTCGTGCGCCGCGATGTATTAAAAATCGTATAATGAGTTTGAAAGCGACTCGGACGAGTGGGGCCCCGGCTGTCCAGCAGAGTAATAGCGAGCGCGATGAAGCGCGTTGCCGCTCGCGCGATGAGCTTGCGAGCGCGTACACCATTATTACAGTCGGATTAGTACTCGACCATTCCGGTCGGCCGGTATTACCGAGCGCAGTTCCAACTTCGAAAAGCTCTCGAGCTGCTCGTACTATCCGGCTTTATCCTCTTCCTCCCGCTTCCGTGCTTCCTGTTATCTTTCTCTTTCTCGCTTTCTCCGTGCGCAGTTCTCTAGCGGCCGCGTTTCTTCTCGTTAAGTTCCTAACGAGCTGAAGACATTTTCGCGGCGGGAGCTGTTCTTTTTTTCCCCATCCTCGTCCTATCGGAGAAACGAGAGAGAGAGAGAAAGAGAACGAGAAACCAACGTTAACAGTGGCGAAAGAGAACGGGATGGCGGTCGTCTCGAGCGGAAACGTATCGAAATTTTCATTTTTCCCGGACGGCCTCCGCTATCCACTTCCTATTTAGCTCTTCGGGCTGCGCAGCCACATCTTCCGCTTCCCCGGCAATTATTTCGCGCGATCGACCCGGAATATTAGCAGCTTTCTGTAATCGTGACTGTCTACACGGTCTACCTGCGATTCCAACTCGGAAATATTATTTTTTTGTTCTACCGCCCCGTGATTATACTCCACGATTTTTATCGGATAGATTGTACAGGGTGTATAAAAATTATATGTCACGAATACCATGGAAGGATTCTATACCTCTGGATCGGTGGAGATCTTTCAAAAAAATGGATCGCAAAATTGACCTTGACCGTTTATGTCATGGTCAAAAAATTTTTTATCGCATCGTATAGTATTCATCGCAAGGAACAAAAGTCTCATAGGAACAATGGTTCTCAAGTCAACCGTTATCCTAAGAAACGACTTCGAAGTATCGTAAACTAATTTCTTCCATACGTCTACAGGGTGTCCCAAAATGGTATAAGCGTGGAGGGAATGATTCTACATGAGATAATAAATTGAAAATATTGAATAAAGTTTTTTCATTTGACGCTTCGTTTTCGGAAAATTAGAATTTAAAAATTCAGCGAACATCCGTGCTCTCGAATGGGAATTGTCTGATGCGTCTGACCATGACCTACTAATTCTACTTCTGAAAATATTAGGCACGCGAACTTGACGGATTTTTAAAGCCAATTTTCTCAAAAACGAGGCGTCAAATGAAAAAAATGTGTTCTACACTTTCAATTTATTTTCTCATGTAGAATCATTCCCTCCACGCTTATACCATTCTGGGACACCCTGTAGACGTATGGAAGAAATTCGTTTACGAAACTTCAAAGTCGTTTTTTAAGAGAACGGTTGACTTGAGACCCATTGTTTCTTTGAGATTTTGGTTCGTTGCGATGACTACTATACGATGCGATAAAATGTTTTTTGACCTTGAAAGAAAGGGTCAAGCTCAATTTTGCGGTCCAATTTTTTAACAGATCTCCACGGATCCAGAGGTATACAATCCCTCCGTGGTATTCGTGACATATAATTTTTATACACCCTGTACGTTGAGTTACGGATGAGAATGAATCAGAAATTCCTGATAAAAATGGGAACAATTTCGAACAGACGACATATTAACAAGATTTAAGGACACCTTCGGTGTCGTTGGCCAAGAGTGGTTACCGATATTGTTCTCGAGGTATAAATAGGGTCATTTAGTCGTAAACGGTCTGCTGGTATTGAGATCAGCGGTACATAATAGAAAACTGACCATAATAGGTCTTATTTTGAAGAGGAAACTTCAGGGAATATAACAATATTTTTTTCATAATTTACATTACTGGCCAAAATTGAAAAACATAAAAAAAGAATTTGTTTACATTTTTCGACATTATAAAGTTAATTATAGAGGATGAAAAAATTATTTTATAATAGCCCAATCCTTTCCAAATAAAACAAAAAAGTATAGCTCAATCTGACAAAAAGTTCCTGATATAAAAATTAGTAAGTCAGGCCTATTTTCGCCAAAATGGACAAAAATCGCAAACTTTGAAGGTCCGACGTTTCTAAACAATTCGAAATTGGCAAAATGATGACTTAAACCCCCCCTAATTTCACATGGACTACAACATACTTAAATTAGAACAAAATCGAAGATGGTGACCGCATAAAGTTATCGATTCGGCATGGAATGACCCCTTTGTGTTAATTTCAGCCGAATAGGATGATTAAGAGAAGAAAGAAATTTGTACCTTTTCTGCCCAGAACTGCGTCTTGAACAAATTCGCATTGCGGAGTATCGAGCCCGTTGGAGAATACGCGAAGAAGGAGGGCGCGTACGAGCGCGCCACGCTGGAAATTGAACGGTGAATCCCGCCTTAATTGAAGACCGGCATTGTTGTTCCCGTTGTTTTTCGATGGCGAAACTTTGATCTCGTTCCGGGCCGGGGCTTCTTTTCGCAGAAAGGGAGAAGCAGCAACGCCGGCAATCTCGCGGAATACGAAAGTTCGCGGCGCTCGCGCGAAACAAGGGTTAACAACGCCGAAAGGAGAAAGGCGAGAGGCGAAGTTTAGATGAGGGCGAGAATCGAGTTTGAATCGCGGCCATATCGATTCATTCGGGCCGACGCGTCTCGATTCAATGAAGATTTTTTCGCCCGGAACTTCGTCTCGAAAGAAAAAAGCACGAACAATCTGGTCTCGCCTGACGCAAAAATCTGCAATGATCGGTGTGTAGCTTGCGGTGAGATTCGCGAAAGACGATTCAAAAAGGGAATTTCAAAAAATTATGAATTGTTAGAAGTATGCATGTTTTATACCGGAATGCGTGAGTCGACCTCTGGTGTTGCGGAAGTGGATTGGCGTGGCATCCATGTTGGATCTAGAGTGAGCATTGGACGCTGTATGGATCGAGAGAGCGAAGAATCGACACGTGTTTCAGTTGTAATATTAAAAAGGTATTATTGTAGTTGTTATACAGGGTGTTCGACTACAGGTGGGAGAAACTTTAAGGGGTGGCTCTCCATGACAATATAAGTCGAAAATGAAGAATAAAAAAATTGCGATTTCGACTTCGTTATTTAGTTATAGGTTGACGCATTTTAGGTAGATTTTTAATTGTTAACCCTTTGCACTCGGAGCTATTTTAATTCGAAAGTTAAACATTCCTTCCGACCTAGATATTCCCTCTGATTTTTTAAATTTGATGGATATGAAATTGATACAATACCTCATAGAATACTTAGATGTTTAGTAATTGATTAGATACCAACATATTTAATAATGTAAACAATATTTTGAATAATGGTACAGCAATTTTTAGTGGCGCCGCAGAGACGCCATATTGTCACGGAGAACCACCCCTTAAATTTTCTCCTACCCGTAGTCGAACACCCTGTATACAAATATAGTGTTTTTATATGTAAAGGCTTATTGTCCATTTATCCTAACATGTATCTTTGGAAATATCTAGTGCATACGTAGGTAGGTATGTATCTATTTTTCTTTCCCGTCCAAATTCACTTTAATACTCGGAAGAGCTCGAGATCTCGAAGATCGCATTAGCGATAATTGCGACGACAAACTGGCGACAGTATCGTGCAAAGATCCAGCCCCGGTGTTATCTGGGTCGAGTAACACGGCAGCGTCTAAATTTTTTCCCGTGTCCCTGTATCGCGGAAGCACTTGCTCCTAGTCGAGACCCACTCGTGGAGGCGTATGAACACAGAGGGATCGGCGTGTACGGGAACGGCGAGGACGACGAAGAGCCCCAAGACGAACAGAACCGTATTCCGAGGCTCTGGAAATGTACACGGATTTGTCGGGAAGGATTCTCCGGCAGCCGTCGACCGATCGCAAATAGACACACAGCGTCGATCCTCGAGATCGTGGTAGAATCGCGTGGAAACTCGCGACGCGTGCCACGGCATCGCGCGAGCAGATTTCTGTCTCGAAATATTCGATATTGCAGCCGGAAAGCCGACTGCTTCCCGCAAATCCCCATTTTCATATTCTATTAGGTTCGCAACTACGTTTGCGATCTCCACATTTTCTTGGACAGAATTATTCATTAACTGTGCGGTCCTATGGCGAGCATGACAGTTATAATAATGTCACAATTATTCGTTACGTCAGGCCTCGGAATTATGTGCTCGCAACGGCCGGTTTGCGAAGGCTACGCCCCCTCGACTCGGCCGAGCGTCTCGCTCCCCGTGGCGGCCCACATTGCTCGGAACTCCTCAGGCGCGTACCATAGGAACTATTCGTGGCGCATTAGGGCGACACATCTATCAATAGGTTTCCACATTACCGTCGAGGAACTATTGTGAATGCGCTTTTTTTTTATCAGTGGTATCCACTGTAGGCCTATTCCACTATGCCGCATGATAATTTCAAACAACAGCTGCAGAAAATAAATTTGGAAAATAAATTCAAATTGCAAATTGGTAAGATCTACAGGAAGTTTGGACGTAGCTGTTCGCATCGCCGAAACTTACATTGTAACACTCTTTGGTACGCGCTTGACCTGCCTCGAGAACTAGGGCCGCCACGGGGAGCGAGACGCGCGGGCGGTCGAGGGGGCGTTGCTTTCGAAAACCGGCCGTCGCGAGCACATTCCGAGGCCTACGTTACGTAATCACAGTGTTTATTAACTATTCTAAATAGTCGAATCGCATTCTGAAGAGTCTACTGCGATGTCAATAATTGCGAAATAAAACGATCTGATTCCGGTCATTTTGACGCGCAGTGATACGGTCGGCGTTAATAACGCGATAAGTGGCAGTACTCGGACAACAACCAATTAAACAGCCTAGCAAACGAGTCACCAGCACACAGTATATCTTCAGAAACACATACACGCGCATACATAGAGGCATTAGTAAGGCCGAAAAGGGGGCGTAGTTGAACGCTCTTGGAGGTCGTCCACGCGAATTTCCGGGGCTAACGAGATTGTCTCATTAGCGTGGACGCAGTCGGCCGGTAAAGCGTTCGCTACGATAAACAGTTTTAACGTCGGCCCGCTTTTGACGCGCGGGCTACATTGTTTGGACACCGTTATCTCTGTCGATGTAACATCAATCGGTGTCTCGCGGGTGCGTTTAGATAGCGGCCGTGGCTCGACCAGTTGTTCCGCGTCGCGCCCGATTTTCCCCGTTGATACGTCAGTTTTCGACGTGTTTACGGTTTTACGCGGACCTTTTTTCCGTTTTTGTTGCTCCCGTTTCTGTTTTTCCGCTTTTTTTCTCCTTTTGACATCGGTGCCAGATTTTTTCGAAAGCCCCGCGCTTTACAATACCCCCCCCCCCCCCTACCACCGTAAACCCTCGATGCTGTTGTTCGAGCGATGTTCTCGCGGATTTAATGCGACCAGTTTTGTATTTGGGTCATCTTTATTTCACCGAGGTAATCGTTTCATTGATGATCTCTTTGTTCACACGATTTCATTGACATTAAATTTTCCGGACAATATTTATTCAATGACACGATTGTTCTGATTTTTTGCGACTTTTACTGGCATTGGCAGTCTACGTGTTCATACAGTGGGTGTAGAAAGTATTCGTGCACAGATAAATTTCGAACAAAACTGTGAAATTGTTGTTGATTAACTATTTTTTCTGTAAACAATGAATATGTACATATTCTGAAAAGTCTATAGAATAGATACAATGCAAAAAAAAATTAATTTCTTGATAAACTTGCGAAAGTAATAATAAAAAACAAAAAACCGACTGAAATACGCCAGCAAAAAATACTCGTACAGTTTCTAACTTCTTACAAATTGAGAGAGAAAACGTAATGTAAATTAATGTGACATTAAAAAATGATTAATTAATATTTGGTTGGATAGCCTTTGGCCTTTATAACTGCTGCAATTCTTTTCGGCATTGAATTTACTAAAATTTGCATTTAGCATTTTTTAAGCTCTCGTTTGAAGAAATTTCATGTGTTCTGATCTGTCGTTCTAAATAAACCCACAAGTGTTCTATGACATTGATATCGGGAAATTGTGGCGGAGTTTTTAGATACCCTGGTGTGTTATGTAGTATCCACATTCTGGTTTTATACGCAGTATGTTTCGAATCATTATCGTGCACGAAAACGAAATCATCTTTAATATTCATTTTCTCTGCACTGGGATCAAGATTGCGTTTCAAAATGTCAATATAGACCCTGTGGTTCATTATTCCATCAATAAATTCTAATGAGCCAACACCAGCTGCACTCATGCAGCCCCAAACAAGTACTGAACCTCCACCCTGTTTGACTGTAGGTTTTATGTTTTGTGGTTTCAGTCCTGTATTTTTTTTTCTCCAAACGGTACAGTGTCCATCAGACCCAAAAATGTTGAACTTACTTTCATCTGTGAAGATCACTTTATTCCAGTACTCTACTGGTGTAGTTACATTATTATTTGCGAATTCCAATCTTTTCGTTCTATTCGTTTCACTTTTGACAAATTTTTTACGGGCCACCCGTCCGTGATATCCTGAATTTCGTATAAAACTGCACACAATACTAGCAGATGCATCAATGCTTAAATTATTTTGAACGTTTTCAACTATTTTTATTGCACCTATTTTTTTGGATTTTTCTTTACCATTCTAATAATAACTCTACCAGTGTATTGACTGATTTTTCGTGGACGTCCAGTTCTTGATTTATTTTGCAGTTCTTTTTCGTGTAGCCCATACCTGTCAATTAAACCTGTCTATTTGCAATACGCGAAATTTCTGCTGAACTTTTACACTGATTGTGCAAGTTAATAATTTTTCTTTCTTCTATCGTTATTTCCGTACGTCTCCGTCCCATTTTTTTTGCGATAACTTTGAATATTACGGAATTTTTAAATGCTATTGATGCCAACAACGTTTCCAAATATACTGAGGACATTAATCATACTTACACCGCAATTTGCTTATGTTTACATGGTATGTTTACGTTAAGAACTATTCCCTACGCAGTTCGAATTAAGGAGTGTCCGAATACTATTTGCTGGTGTATTTCAGTTGATATTTTGTTTTTCCTTATTACTTTCGCAAGTTAATCAAGAAATTAATTTTTTTTTGCATTGTATCTATTCTACAGACTTCTCAGAATATCTACATATTCATTGTTTACAGAAAAAATAGTTAATAAACAACAATTTCACAGTTTTGTTTGAAATTTATCTGTGTACAAATACTTACTACACCCACTGTAGTTTAAAATTTTTCAATCTTTCGGATGCTTGAAACAGTTATTCGTTTTTGGTGACAAATGCATGAAATTCCCAGAGTAAGAATGAACCGTGGATGAAATGATGGTCGATGATTCGAGTTCGCTGATTCCCGGAGCGGTTCAACGCGCCAATCAGATTAAAAATATATTACACGGTTATTCGGTGTGGGTGAACCCCCACGCGAGCACTAATTAAGGCTAACGCGGACTCTGGAGCCGAGGACGACAAGCTCGTGCTCGCGTTTCAGCTATGAAACACGAGTCGTTCGTTTTTTCGAGCGTGCCGGGAAAATTGCGGCGAAAACTCGAGCGACCTCGCGCGGAAGCCGTCCAAATGATGAAACTTTTAATCTGCTCTGCGAGCTGAAGCGGCTCGTCCATGGACGAAAATTCGGTGGGCCGAATTATGCGTTCGATATACGATTGCAGCTGGTATCGTTATTGTGTGCAATCTTCCCTGATGCAACCGGAAAAGACTCGCTCGAGTCGCTCCGTGCATCTATTCAGTTTGATCACATCTAAACTGTGTTCTTATTAAAAACTATCTCCTTAGTTTTCTTTTATTTTGGATTGCATAAAGCAAAGATTTGTAGATTAATTCTGATTTGCAATGAATACAGTTTGCTTGCAAGGATTATCACAAAAGTGTAGATACATATGGGGAAAATTTATACAAAAGGGGGATACATATATTATTATATACTGCATTTTATAGAGGATTTTATAGTGATCATAAAAATGTGGCCGTATGTCTGGAGAAGTCAGCCTTCAAGTTCAGGAAAACATGTTTTGTTCAATATTTCGGGAACTATTCTAACACATAAGCTGCTTAAACAAACGCTGTTTGCATAGTTAAATAATATATACGCGTGTGTAAAGCAACGAACGATGTCATAAATATTTTTCGTTCCGAATTTCGAGGGTAGTTTTTGCCCCCCAAGTTAGTATCGTGGAAAATTGCGAAATATGAAAAGAAATAATTGCGTAACGAGATAAAAATGCAGCAATATTAGAATCTCAACGCCACTCTCCGATCAACACGCGTGATATTTTCGCTTTCCGGAGAGACGAACGGCTAAATTCCGGAGCAGACAGGTCTTATAATGAGACAACGTTCTCGGCGGACGCTAATTCGCATCGACAGTGTTCGAAAATAGGCGCGAACCGGAGGCGCTGCGTAATTAGCTCGGATATAATTGCCCTAATATATCTGTTCGCGAGGGTCTGCGACTTAACTGGCCGCGCAAGTGTACGGTTCAACTCCCTCGATCCAATTTGTCTTCTCAAATATCGTGTTTCAATCGCGTGACTCGTATCCGAGATGCTACTACCATCAAGTATTCGTTCTTATCTCCTAATTTATACGAGCCACCATCTCGGAATAATCTTCTTTACATTACCTACATTTCCATCGTACTTCAAACAGGATACAAATCTTGTTAAACAAACATTTGCACACTCCAAATGAGTTCTCTCGAGTCTTACAAATTTAATAAAATCAAAAATTCTATAAATATACTAGATCTGTTGTCTCTGAATTTTTCAAAGCTGGATCAATTTTCCTTTAAAGCACTTCAAGCCAGATTTAAATTTTGTTGAACAATTTTATACATTTCTTCACGCTTTTAAAAAATTATCTAGAGTAAAAAATTCTGTAAATGCACAAGATCTACTGCTCCTGAATTACTCGGCAGCTATGTCGACATTTTCAACTCGCAAGCTATCTTTATTCAAATTATCATCAGAACAAATTTTCTGTACCTTCATTAACATTTCCGTCACATTTTCAAACGAGGTAAAAATCTTGTTCAGCACTGGGACATTTGCACACAGATTACAAATCCGGTAGAACCAAAAATTCTTTATATGCGCACGCTACACAGTAAATTGCTTCGTTAAACATGCCACATTTAAATTATTTACTCCAGAAAACCTGTTTCTTTATTTTACCTACATTTCAAGCACCAGAATATTTTCCGAGGTGTCACAAATTTAATGAAATCGAAAATTCGTTAAATACACTTCTCCGTTACGAAATACTTTCCCACAGGAAACCTGTCCCTTATCAACACGTTTAACCCATTTCCAAGCAAGACAAAACTTTCGCTAAGCTCTGAAGCATTTTCTCATTTCCTACAATTTCGATGAGGCCGAAGGCTTTCGAAATGCACAAGCCCCGCAGTTTTTGAAATTGCATGCTGCACCTCGTGTTGCAATCGAACCGCGGCAACGGTTTGCACGGAGTTGCAACGCGTCCCGAGGAAATCAAAACACACTGTTCTCTCTTTTGTCCGAGCCCTAAATGACTTTTTCTCTCTTTATATTCCGTCGGCGTTTGACTAATACGAGCCACGGGGTCGAGTAAGTGGATTTAGGTATCCTGACGTTTCGCGCGAGCAACATACACGCGACTGTTCGTTCGCGGGAGCGCAGGCGGGAGTAAAATGATTCGAGTTACGTGACCGCGTCGGTGTCCTTTGAGGAGCCGGCGAAAAAAAGTCCACAGGCTTCCAAAGAGGTCAGATAAAACTGCGGGCGAGAGCGGCGCGCGGAATCTTCGCGCTGGTCCACGTCCGGAGGAATGAAATTGTAAAGTTTCAAAGGACCCTCTGAGCTTTAAGCACCGTCGACGGTTCTCCACGTGTGCTCCACCGTGCGAGCTCTCCCTCCCCCTTTTACTCTCCCAGCTTTTCACCCCTGTTCTCTCTTCTCGCTCTCTCTCTGTCTCGCAGTTGCTCTCTCACCTTCTCTCAACCCGTACGTTCCTTCCCTTCGTTGCGCTAGATTCTTTCCTGTTGCTGGCGAAAAAAGAGGCAAATTGAATAGATCTCGACAACTCCGAGCTCGAACAAACGTGCTGAGTATCGACTAAAAACCAGCAAAAAAATTGCAGAATCCAAAAATTTACTATTTTTATTTTGCGTGAAAGAAAGTATTTCTTATTCGAGTCATTTATTTAAGAATGAAGAAAAGTATTCTACTCGATCGGGTTTCATTTATTGCGGATGTAGTTCACAGCGAGAAAAAATTTCTTATTCTAGTCATTATTTACAAATGACAAAAAGTATTCTACTCGGTCGGGTTTCATTTATTGCAGATGAGTTCGCAGCGAGAAAAAATTTTGTGTACGAAATAACAAATGCAACTGTGTCGCTTCAGACCTTGGCTACTGAACTTGGTTTTTAAACTCTAAACGCAGGGAAAGAGTGATTAGGGTGGGGATAGGTTCGTGATTGTATAATACCTGCCAATGGGGCCTCACTTAATTAAAGCGGGCCCACAGCAGTTCAGTTGTTCCGCGATCGTTGACCATGTCGGATACTTAGAGCGTACAATGAAATAGTTTTGATCGTTCTTAAACAATAATCGAGTCCTGTTTTTGATTGTCGATGGAGTGGAAGTATTTGATGCGAGCGTTCAACTACTGTATCGACACTGTTTTACTATTTTTCTGCATGCATCGAATACTCCAGGGATCACACGCACGTGTCTTCTAGTTTGACATTTTATTTTTATAGTTTCCCTCTGGCGACTTTCATGGGACGTCGTCGACGCGAAAACGACAGAAAGTTGTCTAGTTCTTCGATGGCGTGTCGGAGACAGTGGAAGAATCAATGGTTCTGCAGACGGGACAGGTGAGAAACGCTTTTGATCTTCTTTGAAACAACTTTTCATGCTCGTTTAAGAGTCAGATATTTTATTTCAAAAAATGATTCGATTGATTCTGTCCATTTCACTATTATTCAAGATTTTTATGTGGACACGTAACATCACTAAAGCATTCCGATTGGAAGTTCAGAGATTCTACACTGTTACTATCCCTCCATCGTTCATTTATTAAAATATTCTTTACGTTGTATTTTTCTAGACTTTTTGTTTTACTCAATATCCTTTTATCCACAATTTTTCCTCCGCAATTTTTTCAGATATACATTCATGGTTTAACAAGCGTAACATTCTTTACATCGTATTCTTCTCTAATTCCTACATTGTGTAATACTTTCCTGTTTTACAACTTTTATTTCCCGTATATCCTCCGACACATTCTTTCTCACGAGTGTTTGTAATAAACCATGCATACAAATTAACGTTCTTTACGTCGTACTTTACTTTAATTGTTCCATTCGGTTGAAAATTGTCTGGTTTATAATTTTTCTTTGCATGAAACGTTCATTGCCCCTTCCGAGAAAACTCTTTATTTAAATCATGCTTTAATGCTTTCTCCCACGTGTCATTCTACTATTCTGTCAAACAGTAACGTCCTCTAACACCAGAACATAGTTAAATAATATTTTATCATCTTAAATTAATAAAAACATCGGTAACATACGTTCCAGACTGTCCCCGCATGTAAGATTGATAGCGCTTCCCGTTCCCAGAAGCAAAAGTATGGCAAGTCAGGGGATATAAACCGAGGGTCCGTGGGACCGTGTCAGAGTCCTAAAGCGAGATCGTCGTTGCATCTCGAGCGTGGCGCAGTACGTTCGTCACCTTCGTTAAAGTTTCAGAGAGCGCGGGGCGTATCGCGAACTCGCGGGTCGAACTTGCGGATAAGACCATCCCTCGCCAGCAGAAACAGTCAAGAGAGGGAGAGAGATAGAGAGAGGGGGGGGAGGGGCGCGAGCCTTTTCAAGGCTCGGCACTCGCCCCTTTTTCCACGGCGGAACGAGTGCCCTCGCAAAGAGGATTTTCTCTACAAAGAGTAACGTCTAAGAGTTTCGACGGAAGAACTTTCCATCAACGGAAACGCATCGTTTTCCTTTGAATTTCCTGGCCGGCAGTTAACTCTCGCGTTTCTTGTCGCTCGACCCTCCTCCCGATCGTTCCGCTAATCGCTCGATATTTTCCTTGTTCCCCGTGACCACGTCCGATAACAATGGCTCCATGTGAAAATATTTTTCATCCCCCCTCGGGACGTTGTTTTCGCCGGATGGATATGATCTACTGTAATCATTGCTGTTTTGATCCATATTTCAGCTACACTGTAGATTTTTATCAAAATCAAAATTAGAATACAATCAGTTTGATAATGAACAAAATTTACCATTACTTTTTAAAAGAACGGTTGAGTTTTCACCCAATGATTCCTTCTGCACTTTTTATCCTTGCGAGGTGTTCCCACGCAGTTAAAGACCTTCTGACCCTTCAGCTTATTGTCACTTCAAACTGTAAGCCAGGTGGTTGGGGTCTTAAAACAACCTCATCTGCCTTGCACATTTTAAGAAAAAGTAGCATCAAAACAAGCATAGCAGCAATCTCTCAGAAAAGCCATCACTCCTCGTCTGAAATTAGTGTTTTATAGATCCTACGTCCGCATCAGGCGGCCAAATTCGAGCCATCGCATCGTCACGTTTTGTTCACCCATGCTTTGTTCGAGTCAGGCGCTTTTTGGACTTATTGCTTGCTATGCCTCCCACCCGGGCCACGCGAATTTCCCACGAGGGTCACCCGCAGGTACAATCTGTACCTGCGAGTGTACGTTAATGAGGGGTACCCTTTCCATTGCATGTTTTCTCTAACCAATTAGGTGAGACTGCCGCTTCCTTCGCCAATTTCGAAAAAATGCCCCCACCGATTCACGCCCTTTCCGAACCTAGATTTTTTTCTCATGCTCACCATCATAGTCACTTCCTCTCCAGACTCTCAATCGAAAACATTAGCTTTAAATATTCATTCACATAATTTCGTTTCATTTTCGTACAACTTCATTTCTTTTTCGTGTAACATAATTATTAAATAAATTTAGAGTTTATTTGTTAAATCGTGTTAACAATTCAAAAATAGCATACTTACCACCCAATTAGGTCGTAGGGAATCGGTTCTAATCGCATTGTCAGGACAGTTGATTTGAGGATTTACAACCTTCAGAGACATCACACAGTGGGCCATTTGGATGAATTTTGCGTCAAAATCAAAGAACTTTCGATAGAAATGAGTTTTAGTTTTAGTTTTAGAAACGTTTTTTAACCTTGAAAATATTTGTAGAATTTCAAGAAAATTGTGGTTTATCGAATACCATGGGCGGAGAGATTTTTTTTTTCATGCCATATATCATTTCCCGTAGATTTGGTTACGCTGATTCCAAATCTGTTCGAAAAATTTGTCTTACCACCTCAGGATTTTGAAAAAAATCGATCATTTCTATCGAAAGTTCTTTGATTTTGACACAAAATTCATCGAAATGGCTCACTGTGCGTCACTCCGGTCGATAACGTCTCAACGCGGTGCAAACGAACACGATGAATAGAATTCGACACAACAAAAAAATTGTTGACCTTTTGACCTTGAAATTCAAGTTGAACGCTAATTATTAGGGGTGTGCGAGAACCCGAAATATCGGGAACCCGATGGTCGGGACGAGTCGAGAAGAGGTCGAGTCGGGTCGGGTCGGGTTCCCGAAAATTTCGATATTCTCGAATTTATCGGGATTCCCGAAAGAATCGGGATTCTCGAATTTATCGGGATAATGAATAGTATTCATTAAAACGAATATAAATGATTACTAGGTTCTCGGAATTTTCGGGAATCCCGATAAATTCGAGAATCCCGATTCTTTCGGGAATCCCGATAAATTCGAGAATATTGAAATTTTCGGGTACCCGTCCCGATCCCGAAAAAATTTCGTGTTCCCGACCCGACCCGATATTTCGGGTTCTCGCACACCTCTACTAATTATACATCCTCGCTAATAAATTCATTCGAACAGTCAAATGAACACTCCGATATCGGATATAATGGTTCTAATGCAGCAAGCAAGAAGACGCTCAGTCGCGATATTGCACGGCCAAAGGGGTTGCCAGCTAAAAACTTTTATTTTCCCGGTAGATTCGCAGTCTACCAATAACACCGTACTAAATTCGCGAGTTAGACGTTCCGCGAGCTATTAACGTTTCGCCGCGTGTCGCTCACGGGGTTGGATATTGTTCGCTAGGAAATTTGCGAGGACACTTTGGTTTGCCGGGATCCTGTAAGAAGTCGAGGCGCCCCATAAAACCGGCGCACGCCTGCTCGATATGAAACTCGCGAACGACCAGGGGGCCGCGCAATACTCGCGGATCGCGCAACGTTCACGATAGCACCCTCTCCTCTCCTGAAACCTCTCTCCGGATCTCGAAACGGACGTTTCGATTCCGTTTCGATTATTTTCCAGACAAGCCTCGGCCTCCAGTGTATTCAATCGTTGGCGCGCGCGAGCGAGCGAGCGAGCGAGCAAGCAAGCGCTTCCGATTCAATAAGGCCGCGATATTGCTGACCCCGGGCAACCTTTTCCCCACGTCGATTCTCCGCGGATTTCGAATTCACCTCGCGCCCACTATCACGGCCCTATTTTCGCCGGGTTTCCTTCTTTTTTTTTCGCGTGCCCCGCGATTTACGCGCCCCGTCGAAGGTAGATTAAAGCTCGCTGAGCGCCGATTCCTCGAGCCGCGCTTCGCGGAATTGCTCTCCGGGTTACCCGTTTCTCTTCCGCGAAACCGTATTTCTTTCGGGGCCGAACTCGATCCGCCATGAATTTTTATTTAGCCAGAGGTATCGACAGGCTCCCGCGGGCTTCCACAGCCTCCACCGTGCACCTTTGTTTCCTTCCGAGAACCGATTCTCTCCTATCGCGTTTCCAATTTAACGGCCCCGCGGCCGACGCGAACAAAAGCTTCTCGTTCCGGTCGCGCACGCTGCTGCGTATCGTTACACGACGTTCAGGGATTGCTGTTCTGAAAGGTTAGACCTCGCCCGGAGATAATTATATTTTTATACGGTTCTCGAGCACACCGAGCCAATCTACAAGAATTGATACACAATGAATTCCGTCGACGCTAAAAGGGACCGCCAAAATGAACCACCGTATTCCTTTTTGTAATTTCAATGTCGGGTTTGGTCGAGCGATAACGCGACGGCGGGTGGACGGCGTCCTTTGTGTATGGGGGTGAAGCGTAAGGCAGGCGAGCCCTCGAATACTCCCGCGTAAATCCATGGGAAAGAGACGAAGCCGAAGCCGAGAGACAGGCGGGATGCGGGCGCGTCACGATAACGCGACTTTACCCAGATCGTCGACTGCGTCCGAATTAACAGCTCGACGGTGGACCGGCGACGTCCGGCCTGGCTGGTCGTCGAGGCTGCTGGATGTTCCTTTCGCTGACAGCCCGCAGGATCTCTCTCTTTCTCTCTCTCTCTCTCCCTCTCTCTCTTGCCGCGGTATGCTACGGTTCTCTCCCCATTCCGCTAGGGTTTTTCTTCGGGCGCAAACAAAGCGCGCCTCCGCCTGCACGGCCAGCTTACCCGGGACAGCTGTTTGTCTTTCATTAGGTTCGTAGCCGACCCTTTGCGCCAAGATAATGCGCTCGTGTTAATTTATCCTAACAGAGTTACGGGATGAAGGGACACGGCAACGTTTCACGGAATCGATCCTCGCTACGATTCCCGCTCGAAATGGATCCGCATGCGGGACCAGTCTACAGGCGCGTAGTCTCTCGTGAAATTTCTGCGGACTTTACTAATTAGAGTCGATCCGAATAAGTATAAAATCGAAGTAGCAAGTTTATTCAACTTTCGTGAACTAGCTCAATTCTAGGGGATAGGTTTGCTTTTATCTGCAATTTTTCTTTTCGGAGAGATATGCGAGTTAGTTTAACACTGAACGTACCGAGCATTAATAGTGTATGTATTGTTTAATAAACAAGACCGAATTTATATAAGCGAGAAAATTGTCCGGTTTTATCTCGGTATTTGTAAATCATTTTTATGAAATCCGGAATGGTAGTATTTGTAAAATCGCTTCCAAAATGAATATTCACAGCCTAATAATCAAACGCGCGATACGACAGCTATAGATGTTGCACCGTTTATAAACGTCGAAGTTTTTAGTTAAATTGCCACTCGAGCAGTAACCGTCCATATTATTGCAATATCGCTGCATCAAATTGTGTACAATTATTAAAATACAACGCTGTAACAATTTAGGGCTGGAACGTTCGCAGTGCGCGTAACAAGGTCAGTTACCGAATATGGCCATTCCAATTTTTATGAAACGTACATTTTTTTATGGAAGCTATCATTCAAAGCGAAAATAGTCATCAAAGGGTGGGGCTAAATACAATATACACTTTGTCGTACACCAAATGTGTGAATTATTAAAAAATTGATTTGCACGTGCGTATTTTCCATTAAAAAAAGACACGTAACCAACAGCTTTCGTTTAAGTTGCTACACAATTGTCAAATCGATTCATTCCACACTGTGAAAAGTATAATCCTGATCAAGAAAATTTATTTCAAATGGGAAACGTTAATTGGTATGATCTAAAAATGAAAGATTACAAGATAAAATATCAAACAGTATAATCAGAGTGCACACAGTCTCTATGCAAACCGGTCGCTTTTAGAGTGGAACAGTTGCAGCGTTAAGAAGTTGTGCAATTTCGTTGACCACCAGTGTACAGTGTACACGGTCGGGATTGAAGCGACAGTCGTACCTAGAGAAAAGTTGCAGGTCGGTAGCTAACTAATCCCGTAGAAGCCAACCGAACGGTAGAAGAGAGTGGGCGAAGATTGTGGGGCCAGGGGGCACAAGGGTATAGGGCATGGGACGAGTCCCTTTCTTCCTTAGTGCGAGAGGTCGATGAGGCGACGACGCAGAAGTAACGCGTTCCAGATTACCGTTTCTTTTGACGTCGACGGTGCACTGGTTCTCGACACACATATCCCCGCGCGTCGTTAACCCATTTGCATCGTACGGAACACTGAAAAATAATGCTCTTGACACCACACTATTACTTATTATATTTGAGCAGACAATTTTCAGACTACGCATTCGATGTATAAAGGGCGGACCTTTTCAATAAGGTCACCTAAAAATCTCTTCAAGCTGTGATGTGAACAGTAAATGTTATCAAGGGTCAATATGTGGCAAGTATATTCATTTCCAAGGTCATTTCTGTAAAAGATTTCAAGGTCATCAGTGTTTTTGTCTGCATACAACTACATATTACTCTCATTGCTTCGTATAGCTGACTAAAAAATGCATTCGAACATATATAATAACATGACCTTGAAATGACATCGAGTTTCAAAAATTAAATTCTGCAATCTATCTTGTTGACGCAACGCTTCTCTGATCTATTCTCTTTTCCTAAGTCGGTTCCAAAAGCGTCGAGGAATACACACGCAGCAGCCGCAACACGAGAAGAAGAAGAAGGAATGAGAGACAGTCATCCACAGTTAAAATCGGAGGATCTCAAAGGCGTGTTTTTGTTCGTCTCCATTTGTATCGCGTACCTAATTAGCTCCGGCGCGCAAAACAGCAGTTTAATTATCACGGGGACCGGTGTTTTTCGCGGCCGTTCCGGGGGAAAAACGTGGAAAAACGATGGTCTCTCTTTCTCTCTGGCGTTCGCTTATTTATCGCCGCGTGGAAATGGCCGGGCCCCGATGCTCGAATTTTTCACGTCGCGGAAGAGCCATGGTTTTACACGCGGGCAAAAAGCTCTTTTCGCGAGGTGCGCGCGAGCGCGCAGCTTTTGTTACACGAAGCTTCTAACGAGCTCGGTAAAAATTTCATTCGAAACCCGGTGAACCGCGCACGCAAACGCGTCTGTTGAGAGTCCGAATCGAATCGGATCGGATCGGATCGAGGCCGGATCGAGACCGGATCGGGAACGTTAATCGAAGCGATACTCGCGACCTTCGGAATCGTCCCCGGCGGGCGCAATTCCACGCGAAATCCGCTTCGCCGGTCGTCACACGCGCAGAAACACGCGACCGGCGCAATCCAATCGCGGGATCAAAAGGTTCAACCGGCGTCAAAGCCGCTCGGTTTCTCATTGCAGACGTCGACGAATCACCTGCGCCCTCTCTCTCTCGCTCTCCCACGCTGTCATCCGTGACACGCGAGTTCTGACGTCCGGATGACAGTGGTCTACTCGATCGACAATCTGACGGAACAAAAGTCCCCGGTGGTGTCGACGAGCAACTAGTTGCGGTAGAATGTTTATTCCTCACAGAGAAGTACGATGACGACACGATTGTAATGGTAGAGTTACAAGTGGCGATTCATTTTTAGCAAGTTTAATGCTGAGAGCAGAGAGAATCTCATTTTCATCAATTTCTCATAATATTATCAGAAGATTTTATTTTTATCTTCTTTTTTTTTTTATTAAAAACAAAGGATAAAACTGCTTCAATAATCCTGTCATTTACCAACTGCACAGTGATCAATAATTTTCTTTCATCGAGACATAATGATGCTTCTGAGGAAATTATTCAGTAGATTGGTTCATTCGTACACAGACCGAAATCAAAATAAATTGAAATTTCAATAAATGCGCTTCCGTGATTGATATAATAACAAAGAGAGATACAAGAATAAACAAAAACGGAGAGAGAGGAGATGGAAATGATAACAGTAAGGAATAATAAAATTATTGCGATAAAATGTATGGAAAATATAACAGCCAAAATTAATATTTGCATACTTCATGATCCATCGAAATTGAACAATGAACATATACAAGCAATTCTGAATTTTCAATTTCATATTGACACATTGTGTTCGGGCGGTTTTTTCATCATTCCACCCCGTAAAATGGGCAATTTTTACTGTACACGCGTTTTGCTATACAAGAGACGCGTTTAAGCGTCTCCTGTAATCGTGTTAAAACATTAAATATCAAATGAAAAATTCTTTATCAAACCAAGTACAAAAACAAAATGAATTACTTATCTGGTCTAGACGATGATAATATCAACCGAGGATTTTCTCAACGAGGTATAAATAAATTTCTCAATTACTTAACGACGCGTCAAGAACAGAAAGGGAATAGTAAAGTTCCAGCTAGAGAATTGAATATGTTTGTTGCTTTCAGCAGCAGTTCTCGCGCGACTGCGACATTTTATTAAACGCAACATACCTACACATGCTGCGCTCGAACCATTAAATAAAACAGAAAGAAATTCTATTAGTTTGCTGAATGTTACACCGTACCGAGAACGCTGTATACTTTAAGGACGGAAACCATAAAAGGAACAATGTTAAGGAAGCCATTCCTCTTCCGAAGCTCGCAACAAAATTACCAGTGTTTTCCGTTCTCGTGTAACCGACTTCGACGATATCTCCGCGAGACTTGAGGCAACAATACCACCGAGTTACAGTCGAATACACAGGTGGGAATACGATCTTGGAAACACGGGTCTGCTCGCGTCTGCCTTCATATAAAATTCTATATGCTCCACGGTGGTGGTCTGTCTAATATAATCTAGCGAGACAAGAGTCCGGAAACCCAGCCCCTGCGAAACGAGTGAATCCGTGTCAAGACACGTGGCTGTTGAGCCAGAAACGTAACAATGTACAATAATTAAACTCTGAATTAGAAACGACACATTAAAACGAATCAGTATTAACAGCGGAACTACTGGACATTAAACTGATGCGCTGTTGTGAGAAACGAGAGCTGCATTCGTTTCTTCTTTTAATAATTTGACAAATAAGGTAATCGTGTTTTTTAAATCGTCGTCATTGCATAAAATTGCGTTGATAAATATAATATTAATAGTGCATTCAAATATCTTTTGATGTGAAATAGTAGAGCATCAGAGATATTATTTAGATATTCTAAATAAAAGAAATTTTATGCATTAACTAATCTTTAAGTTTATTAGAAGAAATCCAGAAAAAAATCCGCAATTAATTACCGTCATTAATTTAAAGCAATGCAAAAGCAGGGAGAGATACCATCTAATAAATAAATATCGACAAAGACTCCACTAACGTGATTTCTCTAATTTTTCCCACGAGGAATCCGTCTACCGTCAAAATACAATTTCCCAGTGCAAAAATAGAAGTTTGTAGAAAAATCAGAAATCTGATTACTGTCACATTTAGAGTTGCGCAAAGGCGGAAAGAGGCGGCTCTCCAATGAATAAATAAATATTGACAGAGATTCGATTAAGAGAAGCAATCTAAATCACGGGAAACGATGGGATCTTTCGCGCGTCTGACCAACGACCGACTCGTTCCACTTGTTCCGGTTTGTTCCAGCAGAAGCGCAGTGCAACGGTGAGAGCGGAGGCAGTCCATTAACGGGCAAATAACGCGACAGAGATTTTGTTTCGTAGAAAAGTAATCAGCGCGGGCTAATTATATGACCGGTCCGGCACAATGACAGTCAATTTTTCACGATGAAATTCAGCGGTTATTACGGTTTTCCCGGTTCCATTCCGGGGCTGCGATGGCTCCATGAATGAAAAGCACACCAGTTAACTCTCCATTCGGTGGTTTGGAATAAAAATTCCCGGAGCCTTTCGACGAAGTCTCTGCCGGTCGACGAGCATTCACTGGCTAGGCGGCGGATTTCCCGAGGAAAACGCGGTGCCGTGAAAAAAACTCGAGCGTTTTCCGCAGGAGCCTTGTTAATTTACGCCCTGTGCGGCGCGGCGCGGCGTGGCGGTCGGCCGCGAAAAAAGAAAACAAATTTTTTCGCGGAACGTCGCGCGCGGACCGGAACCGAGGATATCGTTTTCAAAGAAAACCAATTATCCGTGTTTATGCGAGCGCGATCCCGATCGGCCAGCGGGTCGCGCATTAAATATTCCCTATTTGAAGCCGCTTGGCGAAATAATCGCGTAAAAATGCGCCCGGCAAATATCGGGGCCGAGCGTTTATTAGCGGCAATTTCTTTCGTTTAGCGTGTCGCTGCACGGTTCGATTGCCTATTGAAATTTTATTTCGTTGTTCGATGCAATTTTCGCCCCCCGCACTCGCTACTAAAATAATTGTTCGTACGTATCATTGATCAACATCCGATATTGCCGCGCGCGCCCGCGCTGGAATACCGGGAACGTGATTTGGTGCTTAATTTCCCAGCTGCGATTCAATCGTGCGGTGGTGGCCTCCCGACCTCTCGCCCGACGATTCCGACGTGGAAAGTCGATTACCAAATTAATTTTTTTATCCTTCGCCGACGCGACGCCAACACGCCCGCCCGCGGTTATCGATTCGAATAAGGCGTCGACGTCGACTGTACTCGATTATCTTGCTTTGAATTTTCCTCTACGAAAAGCTTCTCGGCCACCTGTTCTTGAGAAACAGTCACGAGATTCTTTATTTACATGCAGGTTGTTGTCTCCGATTTATCGCGGTAATTCTACATGAGAAAGTATGTCGAAAATATGGAATCAATCTTTTTTTCAATTGTCCGTAATACATTGCCCAGAATCCAGACTGAAAGTGTAGTCCTCCCGCAGTGCATTAACCGAAAAGCTCCAAACACGGTTATCATATCCGCGCAAAAGGTCATCTCTCAAAATAATTGTAAAATAATTTCCGCACAAAAGCTGTTCCCGGTGGACATTTTCGCGAAAAAATATTCAACAATTTTAAAAGCGACGGGGAACGGTCGAAAGCCTTAAAATATGCCAGCAGCACGCATCACTGTTTGCGCGCAAACAGCCGGTATCGCGACCGTGTTAATAATATTCCCTCTTCGTTTTTCTTCTCTTGGTTTACGGAACGGCGATATTGAGTATCGAAATATTCGCGTTTTATCGAGATTAATTCAGCGTAATGATCGCTTTCGGAACAATAAAATATGTACGAGAGAAAGAGAGAGAGAGAGAGAGAGAGAGAGAGAAAAGTTTTCCACTGAGCGGTAGAAGTTAATGTTTATCGAGCACGAAATTCCGTGGAGTGAAAGAGGACAGGGCACCGGTGAAAAAGAGGACAGTCCGATGTCCTTTTACTGTCGTGCTCGCCAAGGATAATGGTAACAAATGGCGAGAGTGCGGCTATCTCGGGGCGTTTGCTCGTCACGAGCGGGCATTTAAGATAAATTACGGTCATGCAATCGTAGGTGCGCGCGAGCGAACGCGTTCAGTCGACTCTCCGTTGGGCGCTCCCAATGAAAACATAATGTTTGATTAAACTGTCAAGGCTTATCTCGATCTCTCGATCGACAAGAAGCCAGCCCGTCGCGTCGCCGACGTGCACCGACGTGCACCGACGTTGCAGCGCTCGTTGCAGCCCACCAGTCGAAGACTAATGACCGGCGAGCCGCACGACACTTCGTTCGTTCATTATCGGCGTTCACGTGCCGAACAAAAAACGCATTACTAAACAACGGGACCGGTAATCGACGCGCACTGTGCAAGCCTCTGCACACGGTGCACACCGAGTGCACCCAGCGGGCCATTTCCCGAAAATAGCCGGAATTAATCCAACGATTTTTATCTCGAGAGCAAAATTAAAATCTGATCTTTCTGTAAGCTTATAATCTGTGGTTCGTTAGATATTTCTGTTAAAGTATGCATTTAGAATTTCTGTAAGAACATAAGAAAAGTCTCCTCCGCCGCTGTCCCTTATACCTAGGTTCTCCCAACGCGTTTATGACCATCAGTAAGGACGGTAGTTTGTCTGTGAATCGATACTGATTATTTATGAATTTTTTCCAACATATTTTTCGTGGTACTTCTTGTAGACACATTTGTTTTGTTCCGTGTGTAATTGATGGTAGATAATTAATGGAGATACCAATTCAGTCCAGCTTTTTGCGATTTCGGTGCACCATGCGACGATCGATATCAGAGAACGGGTCGAATCGCCTGCCCCGAAATTAGGCGAAAGTAGCTTACACTCGGTAGCTTCGGCTGCTGTTTCGGGACTAAAACGCTCGAGTAAACTTGGCTGGGCGAAGGCTACGCTGGATTCGCATTACGCTCGGAGAACCTACTTAGACAAGGAATATATCAAACTTGCCAAGAACTTAAGCGGGTATTCTAGTCGAGAACGCGATGGTTTCTACGAAGTTTCCGATTTTTTTACCCCTAGCTACCCGTAGGGAAGCTACAAAACTACCTTTCGCTAACGGACTTTCGCGATTTTTATTTATGCTTCGGGAGAGCTCTGGAATTTTCAGACGCGGAGAAAATCAGCTTTCTAAGTAGACTGCGAATTTATGCACTGATATTTTAATACATTCTATTAGTAATTAATATATATTAATATTGCTATCTTTATTCTATGATTATACCGACCCAAAATCCCAAAATACTTAAAATGTCACTTCCCAGCCATTAAAGATAAACTTCCTTTGAAAAAGAATTCTAACGTTGTATATTCTATACCATGCAATGGATGTAATCTGGTTTATATTGGACAAACTGGTAGACATTTGGAAACCAGAATTAGATAGCATAAGAACAACATATTTCTACCAATAACCCAACATACTGCTTTGACTGGACATTCAGTTGAATGCGACCATAGCTTTGATTATGAGAATGCTAAATTTGTTGACGAGGAAGTTAAGTTACATCATAGAATTTTACTAGAGACTTTACATATGATTAAACACCAAAGCGTAAATCTTAGGTACGAAACCCCTAAATAAATTAATATTACGCGGCATTACTTAACAAGTCATGTTTGTTATGTGATCTATCGTCTCTAAGATTTTTCCTTCTAAATTTACATTTTTACCTGTCACAATTTGTTCAAAATAACATCACTTCTTTTCTTAATCTCTTCAGGTTTTATTATTATTTTTTATATTGAATGTCAATGATTAAAATTACCACCGATAATCCGTTGGTATACAGCAGTTTTTTGAGGCTTTTTCAAATTATTGTGTTTCGCTCTTCTGAAAAGTTTTAAATGTCGCCACCAAATACCATGTTTGTCACTTTATATACCGCACACTTTTTTCAACGTCCCTGTGCCTTGTCGTGTTTACCGTTTACTTCAGACTACCGGCAACCGTCGTACTGTGCACACGCAGTTTATATACATCATAGATATACAATTCTAACGACATAACCAGTTAGTATAACTTCTTGATTCATTTTAACCCTTAGCGATCGGAGCTATTTTAAATCAAAAACGAAAGATTTTTTCATTCCAGAATATTTTCTTTCTATACAATTTTTTTTTCATTTTTTGCATATGAAACTGATTTAATATCTCATTTAATATGTAATTGTCTAGTAATTTATTAAATACGAACAAAAATAATAATGTGAACAATATGTTTAAAAATGGCATAGCAATTTTCAGTGGCGCCTCAGAGTCGCCATCCGAGTGCTAAGGGTTAAACCATTATTCAATATCAAATTCTTTTGACATTTTCACTTATAAACCTGTTTTCCACAGACGCAATCACTCGATTCTGAGGATGATCTCAATGTAGATCAAAACGTAAATCGATAAATTTTTACAAATAGGCTTCTCAGTGTATTTTCTGATCCCACCCAGTGCCGAAATCATTTTCGTTAAAGTATTATACTAACCTTTCGTCATATTCGACTAACTTTATAATTGTACGTGCGAAGATGGAAAACTCGGTACACTGACTTTTCTCACATCTGTAATTCCTGGCTTGGTTACTTAAAACCGTGCTAGGTATTTAATAAAGAGTGAGGTGTTTTGACGAAACGTCGAAATGATTGTATAACGTGTTAATAACGATAACTTATATTTTACCTAAGACGACTGTACAAAGTTGTAACTTATGTAAGAGCTGGCTAAAGACTAGAACGCAAAGATACTTATAAAGGGATATAAAATTTGTGGTGGAGGTGGTAAAGCAAACTGAGAAAAAATTGGGGATGAGCTCTAGAAAATGGTCCAGACGCTTTCTTAAATTGCATATGTTATGGCGTCGGAAAGTCGCACAAAAAATCGGACGAGTCCCGTCGCTTCAAGCTCAAGAGCCTTCGACTCTTCGACTAATTTATTTCTTCTAATCGGGTGGTCGAAGTCTTGGGATTTGGTGTCAAATTCATTCTAAAGACACTTTCGTGGGTCTCGCATTACGTTGCGTCCCAACATTAATTTTGTTGCCATGAAACTAGAAGGGCTTTCGCTATAGGACTTTCACACCTACATTGGGGTTTCAAGGAGGACTACAAATTTTTCAAAGCTCGAGAAAGAAGAATTGAACTGACTGCACTTATGTTACAAATTCAACGTATAGACCCTAATTCAGCACTACATTTTCGAAACAGTTTTCCCTAGGACTCTAAATTCTACATTCTCCAAGCTTCTAGAATACCGAAGGCCCTACGAACTGTGCAAGTCTACGTTGCAAGGGCTAATAAAATTAAACTATAGCGAGCCAGTCAGGCTCTCACCATGTATTTAACCCCGATTGATCTTAACCGTACGCGTACCGGCATGAAATCCAGTGTTCGTCGAATCTGCCGTCTGCGCGTATTAGTACGCAAACGACCCGCGGTTATCTAAAGAAGAAATCTACCTCTGGCCACCTAGCTCGCTCCAAATACTCGTCGCTCACAAAGCAGCTCAGAATTCTAAGGGGTTATTCCTTGAGACGAGGAGGCTGTTAGGGAAAGGCACTCGCGAATCTTTGATCGCGAACGGTCGCCGCGCGCAAAGAGAGAGAGGGAGAAAGAGAGACACGCACACGGTTGAGCGCCCGGTTAGACGCACAAGAGTGCATGCGAGTGCAGTCGCCTGCAGTGACCCCGGTGGTGTGATCTTCTCGCAACTCTGTTGCGTCTGAATCCGCGCGAAAAGATGCAAACGACGAGTTCTTGCGCAACACTCTGTACTGATCTCGATCCGATACGCGATCGTTGCGTCACACCGATTGGAATTACCCCGGGGAGATGCAGAGTGCAACGAAAACAGATACAGCCGATTCGATGCGCTTTCGATAGAATAAGCCGACCGGTGGAGCGCGAGAATCATTAGCGGCTTCGTTCCCGTTTAAAATCTGATTAAACGCGCGGGGAGCGTTGAGACGCGAGGAATTAGTTTGTGTCGGCAAAACCGGCCTTGCGTTAATCGTTTGTTGTTTATCTGGCCGCCGCGCCGCTTGTTTGCCGTTTGCTGGCTTAATGCGATCGAATGACCCGGATGAAATTTATTTAGAATTTATAATCACCAGTCGTTGAAGTGAGCGGATACCACGACATAGATTATTCTATTTCTGAGATTTGTTAAGGATCTTTATGCTAAATGAAAAATTGTAAGGACCAGATGTTCAATTAAGCAACAATTCCATTCTTCTATTGTCTTCACAGTTTTCCATATGACCAATCTCTTCTCCAATTTTGTCATTAATGCACAAAGCAGTCTAGTCATAACATTTTATATAAAATATTCGTAACGGCTTGAACTGACCGAATGAAATTCAGAGAATTAACCCTAAATCTGCCACGGTCTAATGACCGGTTTTCTATTTCATGGTTATTGATATTAGATTATCAATTATTTAATAAACTGCTCTTTATGTTTTAACGGAGTTTATTATGAAGCGATAAAGGCCACAAGCGAAAACACGTTTTCACGATTCAAAGGAAGCTTGTCAAGTGAGGATCATTCTGGCAAGATAGCTGAGGAACGATCCTATGAACAAATTAACAACGGTTTTATAAACAATCTGAATTTAACCGACAGTTTCTTCTATTTGATAATAGATCTTTATTTTGTTTCCAATATACAGAAACACATTTCAACAATTGAAATTATAAAGACGCTTTCATAGGAAATGAGTGAATTGACTTCTTCATTTAAGCACATATTATAATGAAACCCGTACGACGTTTAAGTAAATTCAATCTTCTCACTGCTATAAGGTATTTCACTTTTATATGTTTCTTGCTTGGTAGGTTTAGTGTTAACACTTTATCTTACAGGAAGCCTATTAGCAGGTGTTTTAATCCGCTATATGTAAAAGAAGCGGAATAATTTTCTTCGAAATAATAATTTCAGAAAAGACTGCTACATTATCTTGTAGATTGAATTATATAAAATGAAACCAGTATTTGGCATAATAATCTTCTGACCTGGGACCTCGGTTCTTTAAAGATGTGTTCCACTCACAGAAAAATCGGGAAATACAGAAAGAAAGGGAGAAGGAGGGAGAAAGTGTCGCAGTCGATCGTCGCGAGATACGGTCGCGGTCTGGGAATTTCGCGGGTCGCGAAACGTATGAAACGCGAATCAGGGGAGCGTGACACGTCCATTATTAATCGCGGAAGCGAAAGTCATTAGCCAGGTGGACGCGGACCGATGACGATGAAAGGTTTTCTGCCGGTGAAACGATGAGCCGCGAGCCGTGCGGAACGCGATTAAAGCCGTTTCGCGCCGTAGGTGCCGTTCACGGATTCATTGCCGGATCAATTTTAATCACTTCCGGCCGACATCTATACCGCGGGCCAGTTACACAATCTAATGCGTTCCCTATTAATTTCGGAGTAGCCATTAGCAGTGTCCCCCACCTCTTCCTATATCTCCCTTCTTCTCCTACTCTCTCTCTCTCTCTCTCTCTCCATCTCTCTGTCTCTCTATTTCTCTGTTCAGCCGTTTGGGCCGGTAGGCCGTGGCCGATTCAACGATCCATCACTATATCCCGGCGCAATATTGTCAGAATTCAATAAAGCAAACGAGCTGTTGATTCAATGCTCGCGGTCCGCTGTACACGGGAACGCGATTGGATCCACTCGATCAGGATGATCAGACTTCCGAAACGTCGGACGCGGCTCCGATGCACCCGACAAGTCGGGATGATTAATTGAAAAACAAAGGCCGGCTAATTGGCAGTCGGCGCGGACCGGTCTACCGAAAAATATTCCCCAGAATTGAAAGCGCCGAGAAAACGGAAAGTTCGTCGCGGTCATGCCACCGGGAATCAGAGTGATAACCCTTTAAGGTCCAAACTGCTACCTCCATATTTTATCGGATATTTTATCTCACTATCACCCGTCAGAGATATGTGTCGTATGTGTCATAATTAGACGGCTTCTGAAGGGGTTACCCTCACCGGCAATTATTTCAACGACAATCGTTTCACCCACACCACTTCATCGACATCTAACTTCGTTGACAATATTAACTCACCGACAATCATTTTCCCTACAGTCATTTTTCCTACAGTCATTTTCCCTACAGTCATTTTCCCTACAGTCATTTCATCGACAATATCGATTCTCGGTATCTGTTATGTCGCGAAGGCAGATTTTGCCTAATTGTATAGGAAGGATGTTTATGGCACGAGCGACTGAGTTCCGCTATTCTTGAGGAGGTGTTCTCGTCCTCGGTAAGTCTCGCAGTAATGCCCGGCAAGCTTTTATTAGGGTATGTTTGTGGAAAAACGTGGTTTTGCAGGGTTCTGGCTCTTCGCTTAACGGCGATTGACGGTCATAAACATCCACGTGCGAATCAGCTGTTGGTGACTCCGAACGCGAGGGGACTTTTGGGCCCAGTATTTTTTTATGATATGATCTTTGTGATCTTCGGGTCATCGCCGACCCAACCAGAGGTATCTGGTCGGGAAAGCAACTGCCCACTCATTTCCCATGTCTTTAGCCATTGGTCAATAATGTTTACGCCCACGAAGGGTCCTCGGATATAAATAGGCAAAGGACATTACGATCGCTGCTGTTTAAAATAGAACATAGTAAGAATCACATCACGGAGACAATCCTTGTCATTACCGTGTATTAAAGTTTGTAAACCTAAGATTCCGTTTCTCCTCACTTTTTGTTGTTTCTTAAATTTATTGAAGTTGCAAGTGTTTTTTTTATCCTATTTGGCTGTCAATTATTTATCCCTTGTTAGGGCGCGTACACTCAACTGATCCGCTACTGCTGTTGGGCATTGAGACGACGCAACAGTATCAATGAAAACAGTTGTCGGTGAAACGACTGTACGGAAAATGATTGTCGGCGAAATGACTGTCAGTGATCTCAAAATGTCGATGAGTTAACATTGTCAACGAAGTTAGATGTCGATGAAGAGATGTCGGTGAAACGATTGTCGTCGAAATAATTGTCTGTGAGTTAAGAGTAACCCTTCTGAAGAGCCTTTAACATCGATAACAAGAATTTAAAAATATCGCGATTTTCGCCATCTTGGAGCGTCTATGGCTTGCAGCGGAGCAAACCGATCTCATAGCGACTCGTAGTGTACGCTAATGATGCAAACGGGTTAACACGGTCGAGGTTGCGACGGGCCGGAACTGCAGGCCGCAAGCGGGCTGTCGACGCGGAAACGAGCGTACGCATGCGGAGAGGATCGCGCGGGTGAAAGGAGAACGTAGAGTTTGTGGGGCGCGGGTGGACCGATAGACCGAAAACCGAGTGGATAAACTGGGACGCGTGGGAAGAGCGAAGGGGAAGAATGGTGGGCGGCTCGTTTCCGGAAAAACTGGCAGACGAAACAGGGACGACGGAGTCCGTGCTGTCCTTAAGCGTACAATCGCGTGCCATCCCTCTCCCTGTTCGCTTCCGCGCCGGAGAGTGCTCTCTCTCTCTCTCTCCCTGTCTCGCTTATTCATCGGCGAAATGTCGTTTCTCATCGCGCCCGTTACATCGTTGAATGAATTCGCGAAAGAATTCGTGCGGCACGGCAGCCGGCCCTATTGTTCCCCGTCCTCTTTGAAACCCGGTCCGCGGCACGCTTTTCCTTCCGTTTCTTATTCTATCCGCTATCGTTCTCGCTCTCCTCCCTTTGTCTTTGACCGTGTTTCCTACGGAGCGAACGCTGCGTCTCTCTTCTTCCCCTACTTTCTTTCTTTCTTTCATTTGCTTTTTCTCTTTCCGATACTTGTTCTCTGTCTCGTTCTATAGCGATACAGCACCGCCGATCGATTTGTTTTACTCGAGCCTCGGGCCAATCTTTGAATAATTCCGCCGCGGAACCGTGGCCTAATATTAATTACCATTGTGCGTTGTTGCGGTTCAATGATGCTGCTCCGAGCATCGATACCCCGATTGCACTCTCGCTCAAACGCGCGGAAATGAACAGAAAGTACGGCCTTCGGGTGCCTATGTTGCATGCAAATGAAGTCTGCGAATGGTGTCGAGTGGAGGGGTGGAGGTATGTTATCTTTGACTTGTACTACTGCTCCTGGTGGTTTCACAGTAATTGGCGGTGCGTTTCCGTGCGTTTCGATGTTGGTATTGTTTAAATATTATATATGCTCGTGAAATGGGATTGCTGGACGTTTGTGTGCCGGGACGTGGAATTTGTAAATGGAGAGGCGATCTTTGATTTGTATTACTAGTGGTCTGATACTGATCGAAGTCGTTTTGGTCCTTACATTTTATTTAATAGCAAAAGCACACTTTTCCCCTACGTGACGAGTACACTTGCTATCAATGTCATTAATAACTCTGCGACGGATGTGCATTTCTCGGCGGTCTCGTTGAAGAACGTATTTCTATTTTTGTATTGTTAATTCTTCGCTTCGCTGGACCGAAGAGCATCGAGCGTTCCCGCGAGTCGACGGAGCTTCCGCGCGCGCGATAAACAGTGTAGGCATTCATCGTCTGGCAACAGGCACTAGAACAGAGCAAGTTGGCCAGGACGCACGAAATTTCGCACCACGTCCCCCGAAACAGACGCAGTCACGGTGCACGCTCGCGTTCCTGGGAATGGGGTTGAATCGCGCGCGCGGTTTCCGCGCCTGCATCACATTACGCTGCGAATTGGCCGACGAGCGCGATTGAAATTCGACGGAGTACCACTTCACGGAACGAGCTCGCGATTAAGTAACAATTCCAGTCTGTTGCTCGGATCTGTGTGCTCTCTCTCTCTCTCCCGCTCTCTCTCTAGTTCTCTCTCTATTTAGAGTTCTATTCCGTTCTCTCTTTCTCTCGGTTGCACTCTCTAGTTGCGACTCTGCATCGCAGCAAGCGTGTTACCGCTACTCGCATAGAGAGAGGATAAAAGAGTGGGTACTGGATGACTCTTTCATCGCGTTATGCGTTTAACTGGCCCGCATTGTAACCGTGTAACGTTTGCGGCGAGAGTAGCGTTTTTAACCTGTTTGTAAGTGGATCAAACACTTATTGTTAATTAGAGCTATATCTGGCGACTGGCTGCCACCGCTGACCGGAGAACCTTTTAGCCTGCAGTTCTGTCTGTTTCGTCTGTCCTTTGTTAGTAGACAGGAAAATAATTCAGAGAATTTAATCGAGAATCGTTGGAAACTAAGCTGATTTGCTTTTTTTGCGCGAATTTACAAGAAATATTAATACTGTTTTTCTAAAAGGGATTACATTTTTCCTGTTATTGTGTTACGTTAATTACTATGCGATACAGTCTGTTTTAAGGTAAATCGTGCTGAGAGAAGGTTCACTATTTTGTTTTTTCTTTCTCTCTCCCTCAAAAGTTCATTATTACGCTGCTGTTGGGCAAGTAATTTCAGATTTCTTATTTTACAATTATCGATGTTACTGGAATACTTCCGTAGGAAATTATTGAATAAATTTCTTTATTTATACAGTATTGTTATAATAAAAATTGTATGTTATCATTGTTAACTACTAATATAACGTGTGAAGTGTGGAAAGTATTAAGGGGTTACACCACCCTGGCGCTCGGAAAAATAGGTATAAAAATAAACGATCTTTATTTTACACATATATATAGTAGTTTTATGAACAATTTGCAATATTAACGATTAAAAAAAAATAAAAAATGCCGGAGATATAAGCCGATAAGTAGGTCCCTCTTTTGAAAATCCTTGCTGATGGTGTACATGATTTCTCTGTTAGGCATCGTCTAAAAAATAATAAATAAATTTTTTCTTATTTATAAGGGTAATAGCTACAATGTGACGCAGGGAAAATTTTTTTTAAATTTTTTTCTAGAAATGACAGCTGTTTGAAATAAAAAACTCGAATTTTCATCGAAATTTTGCGTTTAGAAAATTTATAACTTTCGAACAAGGCATCCAACCACAAAAATCCTGCTTCACATTGTAGCTATTACCCTAATAAATAAGAAAAAATTTATTTATTATTTTTTAGACGATCCCTAACAGAGAAATCATGTACACCATCAGCAAGGATTTTCAAAAGAGGGTCCTACTTATCGGCTTATATCTCCGGCATTTTTTATTTTTTTTTAATCGTTAATATTGCAAATTGTTCATAAAACTACTATATATATATATATATATATATATATATATATATATATATATGTAAAATAAAGATCATTTTATATACTTAATGGCACCGTAAAAAAAAAGTTTATTTTTATACCTATTTTTCCGAGCGCCAGGGTGGTGTAACCCCTTAAATCGAGATCGCGTTTAATCAAGTGTCGCGGTCTGTATATTATTTTTGTTATAATAAAAATTCATTAGGAAATGTTCTTCTTCTCTACTTAAAATTAATTTCCATTAGAATTAACTTCCATAGGAAATTATTGAATAAATTTCTTTATGCATGCAGATATTATAATTAAAATTGATTGACGTTTAGATAAATTCTCGTCAAGCTTGAATACTCTAGAAGCAAGATTTATATTGATTGATAAAAAGAGAAAACGCGTATCTATCAGTCGATTTTAGTGCTTGATAACATCAGTGTTAAAATCCTGATTTAAAGAGGACAAGTAGAATAGGCATTTCGTGGACAGACACAGAAATTTATTCATGGAATGCTGCCGCATTTATTTCCCCAATTTGGGTGCAAAATTTCCAATTCTAAAATTGAAAAAGTTCATAATGGAAATTAGATTAAAGAACATGTCGAAATGGAAATGTCGTATTAATTTTCCAATTGGTTCATCGTAACCATCTTTCTGCCAGATGATGAATTCCACCTATTTTAATTAAAAGAACTCGCAAACAGCCTGAAAGATGATTAGGTGAAAACAAATTTCTCATAATCCTTCATATTACAGACTGATTTAATCATTTCTAATGGACTGAATTAATAAACACATTTAATTCAGATGAAATTTTATTAATTATTCCTTCGAAAATGTCCAAAGAAACATTTCGTGTCACTGTATATTCATTATGTATATTCTCGTATTATGTATATTCATCTATCGTCAATATGTATATACAATATATATTTAAAAATCGGAAAACTTTCGAACACACACACTGTTCGAAATTCAGAAGACACAGATACGAAGTAGGAACCGTGTTACGAGCGAACGAACATGTGTACTCTCGAGCGACAACGTTCCCGAGAATTGCATATGAAACGTTACACCGAGGAAGCTAGAAAAGAATGAAAAATTGTCTGACTGCTGAGAGAATGGCACGAGTAAAAGCTGAACGAGGTGGCCGAAAGTCGCAGGTCACTGTGTAAAGTACGGAGATAGAGTTCGCGTGGTACACTGAATTTTCCTCAACTGTGTTGAGTACACCAAGTTCTCCGCGGTAGTTACCGTAACAGTTTTAAAAATTACCTCTTCATTCCCGCCGATGTGTTAATGGAAACAGACTCGGCTCGCTGTTTAATCCAGACGCTTGCGAAATTAATAATTGGACTCCCCGGGATCTATACGCCGCGCCGGTAAAATTGGAGGCTCGATGAAATTTAGTGCCAAATTTATCTCCACTCGAAACTGGCCCGTAAAAATAGAAATTCACACAGACACAAAGACATTTGCACAATTCCACTATTAATATAACTTCTAACAATTAATACCACGAATACCGAATAGGGATTTTAAAATACCTCATTAAATTAATTTCGTCGATGATACTAAAACTGAGAAACAGAATTTTATCACTGTGACTGCACCACTCGATGAATAATTTCAGAAAAGTTCTATTCTGATAGTTTACTGTTAAGTGGGTATTCTAATTTCGCAAAATCCAAGTCTCGCGACAAACGCAGCGAGTGTCGTCGACGACGTAAGCGGCGGTCCGTCGATTATTATACACGGGACTCGCGGTTGTTCAAGTTTGACGGAAGTTTGTATCGCCAGGCTGCGCGAGAGAAGGTTGTCGGTGGGCGTAGGGTCGCGAAGGGCTCGTGGAAACGAAGGGTCGCGTTGGGATGCGTGGTTCTCTCTGGTGGTGCGAGACGTACGGAGTTTCTGTGGCACGTTACCGTGAACGTCCTCAGGACGTGGGAGAGAGAAGAGACAAGCTCGCCTAACCTCGGCGGCTGCACGTTGTCGTCACAGAGCACACTCTCTCGTTGTACCTGGTCGCATAACATTATTCCTCTGTTTCGGAGAGAGGTTGGTGGTCCGAGGCGAGGGTCGACCGCTAACCAACCCTGTGTTTAATTTATCTAAGTATGCGAAGTTCGGCCGCGGTATCGAGAATATTTCGGAGCTGCTAGAGAGAGAGAGAGAGAGAGAGAGAGAGAACCAGGGGACCAAACAGGAACAAACGGTGGCAAACCTGGTGAGCGAAGTTTATGGAGGGCCATTCGCGGCGACGACTGCCGGGAACACGAGGAGAACATCGAGAGAGAGAGAGAGAGAGAGGGAGAGAGAGAGAGAGAGAGATTCGTCGTTCCGCGAGACCGTTTACGGATACGGAACTCCAATTTCCGGTAACATGCTTTTCCACGTCGCGTACCATTGATTTATCGTCCGCCGGTTGTCCCCCATCCGTTTTCCATAATCCTCTCTTCGCAGAGGACCCGCACGGACGATATCGTCGACTGGCCAACAGCGATCCGGCATCCGTTCCGTTTCGTTTCATTGCCGTGGCTACAGGGCTGTCTGAGATCTTACTTAACCGTTCGAACACTCCACGGCTATATAATCTGAAAATTCATGGCACCGTGCGAGCGAGAGAGACAGAGGGAGACAGAGAGAAAGAGAGGGAGAGACCGCTGATTGAATCGCTAGTTTACCGGTGTTAACTGTTGCAGAGCCGAGCGCACGGCAACTCTGCTCACGCGAGTTTCGACGCGGAGAAGACGGCTCAGACAACGGGCTAATTATTGCGCGGCTCGAGTTCCACGCTTTGATCGAGCGGACGGGAATATCCCACATAATTGAGAACGGTTTTGCGTTTGTTTCTTGTCGTTGAAAGACTACTTTGAATTTTATAAATTGTCACGAGCAAATTCTGAGACTGCACATTACATTAATTCATGTATGCCTCGAATAATAGGATGGTCCCAGAAAAGCTCGTGTAAAAGATTCATAAGAAATTATAATTATAATGGACGTGTCTTTCTGAATATACATAGCTGAACACGAAAATAGAGATTGCGAAAATAAGCAAGAATTGAACCCCGCTAAGTCAAAATATACCACTCGGAGGTGGAAGAGCTCGCTTTTTATTTTTTTAATCGTACTATTTCGGACTCGAGCAGAAGGACAGACAAATGTATTTTTATTTTAATCTTGTGTTCACTGATTTGTGGATTAGGGTCGCTCTTATTTACTCTTGTCAACAATTTTTGTCAACAATTTCTTTTACGGCAACCCCTAGAGTTGTTCCAAGTAATTAAAAAAAAATCTGTGCAAATTGTGAGCTCGATCGGATAATGGGGAAACGTAAGACGCTTAAACGTTAAAATAATTAATTTAATGCTCATAAAATCGTTTTCCTCGAATATCTTCTAAACTAGTTACCGTGTCGAAAAATATATTACACAAAACCTTTAGATCTGCACATTCTACGTCTTTTATGACGTATTACTTTTTTCGAAAAACAAACGGTTTTCGAAAAAATTGAGAAAAACGTCGGACCAAAATCCAAAAATTTTTTCTGAAATTTGTAAATTAATGTGTGGTTTCATTATCTTTTGTCAATTAACATTAGAGAAAAATTTGTTTTTCTTTTTTTGGAACTTGCGGGACGTAATTTTTTTTTAATTACAGATTATTTTGCAGGAAATTTCATATATTTTTTTATTTTTTAAAGTCGCGTTTCCCAAACGCGATTTGACCTTGAAACTTGAAACGAAGACCTTGACCATTGAGAAAGATGAACCAATAAATTTTTAAGACTTAAAAAGAAAAAATATATGGAATTTCCTGCAAAATAATTTGCAATTAAAAAAAATAAGTTCCGCAAGTTTCAAAACAAGAAAAACACATTTTTCTCTAATCTTTATTGATAAAAGATAATGAAATCACATTTCAATTTTCAAATTTCAGGAAAGTTTTTTGGATTTTGCTCCGACGTTTTTCTCAATTTCTTCGAATACCGTTTATTTGACAATAAAAGTAATCCTACATAAAAGACGCAGTCTGTCCAGATATATAGGTTTTGTCTAACATATTTTTCGACACCTTAGATAGTTTAGTAGATATTCGAGGAAAACGATTTTGTGAGCATTAAATTAATTATTTTAATGTTTAAGCGCCTTGGGGTACGTATTCCCGTTATCTGTTGGCCCTCAAACTGAGGGGAGCCATAAAAGAAATTCAAAATTCGAAAATAAAAGCCATACTAACGTGGATCTTTCAGTGGTTTAATAATTCGACGACAGGGATTAAAAATATCACTGATCAGACAGTCTCAGTCCATATTCGGGTGACAGAATTGTATACAATTCATTCTATTCAGAATTGTTCTGCCATCCTGCAGTGTCTCTATTTTACTTCAACATTTATTCCTGCAAATAATACCATCAATTTATTAAAAAGAAAAATATAGATACTTTGCAGTCAACCTGTACAGCGAAATAAAAAATTTCTCCAAAAAGTATAATAAACACCTACTCAGACTTTCAAAACAATTACTTACATTTTTCCTATTTAAAAAAAAATGTCAAATAGACACGTCGTTTCTCACCGAAAGGAAAGAATTTCGTTCCTCCGAGACAGTGGTGAAGGAACATTGGGATCTCTTTCCAAACAAACCGGCCCGATCGTCGTGCGCCGTGTGCATCGTATGCAACGAGTCTGGCAAGTAGTATAGTCGACGTATACTCAGACAGAGTGCGCCGTTCCACTCCACCGAGGCCGGTGGTTGTTTATCCAGGTTGTCGTCGTGAGACGTCGTCGCGGAATCGCGAGACAGTCACGGAGTTTCCACCGGGGTGCGTCTTCTTCTCCCCGAGACAATGCGAGCGCAACCACCCCCTCAGAGAGTTTATTCGTTACCGGGGCTCGCAGAATGTTTTACGCGAACGCTCGTCGGTTATCGCGGTGTCCCGGACCCGTCCGCGAATATTCTTCTCCCACGCGCGATTTCTTCCCATGACGCTGCGCGAGAACTTCCGGCCGTGAATCGTCTTGCCCCACGGTGCACCCTCATTTCCCTCATCTTTGTCAAACTTGGAAAAATGCTCGCTTTGCCACCGTATCGAACGCTTTTGGAAATGGACTCGAGCAAGCATACACACGATTTTATACATTCGTAACTAAAATTGGCGAAATTAATTGTTGAAGCACCGTTGTCTTGAACAAATACAAATAATTCCATATAAAAATAAAGATAGAAATAAATGTCTTCAACTTGTGCATCTTGCAACTGCTGCAAAAGACCCTTCATTCCGCACAAAGATCCGCAGTGTAACAACAATACACAGTCTCCCTACAACCACGATAGACCAGACACGATTCCTCGCAATCAGACAGCAGAAGTTATGCAAATTTACTGTTCCGAAGCAACAGGAATTAAATAAAACTCTATTTTCCTCGCGAACAGTTCCAGCAACTCCCCCACAAAACGAAGAAAATAACTTAGCGCCGTTCGTTTGCAATAAATGCATAAACTTCCACAGTCTACTTACAATATCTCCCATTACATCAAAGGACTGAAACCGGCGCCGAGTTATCTCGGAAAAGTACACCGGGGTCTGCTCGTAACATTGTTCAAGACGCGGACTGGTAATTACCATTCACCCCTCGTTTTTACCGCGCAATAATCGAACTGTAACAATATTGCGTAAGCATGAGGGCAGGATAGTTTGAACTGTACTGCGTGAGGGTGCATAGTATGCACTCGGAGTTAAGCTCTTTCGTTTATCAGGGCCCTTTAAGCAATCGTATTCCGGAAAGTTCGCGAGGCGGACGTCGTAAACCGGGTCGTAAGAAAATCGTAGCGGATCCGGGAACAATGTTGCTCTTTCTGAAAACCTTCAAAAAGACTCGCGGGGCTATAAAGAAGAGAGGAAAAGGGAGAGGAAGAAAGTCGAAGGAACGAGGTAAGAAGAAGGAGAAGACGAAAAAACTGTTGGAAGGATCGTAAGTCAGGGGGCGGGAAGTTCGCGATGGAACGATCTCCGGTTCCCCGTAATCCGACGCGAACCGTACAGACTCGACCGGCTCGCTTTTAATTAATTCCGTAAGAATGGCGGGAGAGCAGCACTGTATCCACGATACCATCCACCCCCGTTCCACCCCCGTTGCAGCCTCCGTCAAGAAACAATGCTACGAAAGACAACACGGTGAGAGGGAGAGAGAGGGTATCGCTCTCGGGCGTTAGCATCCGCGAGACTCAACGACGCAGCGAAGTAGGGCTTACCTTCCGCTCGTAATAGCTGCTATTTCGTCATTCCGTCGACCTCGCCTGCCCCTCCCCCCTCCCCGCCTCTCCTAATTGTCCCTGTTTCGCGTCTCTTCACCTTCGAGAGCATTAAACGGGAGAGTCGAGTGTTCCTTTGCTTTTCCTCTTCGCCTTACTTCCTTCCTTCCTTCCTCCCTCCACCTCCTTCTATCACATTGAAGAGGTGAGTCTCGTCGTTATCCGGGCCGATCGGTGCTTAACCGGCGACGTCGGCTGCGTCGCTGATTATCACGACGACGCCCGTTGGCTCCGACGCAAGCTCGAGCGCGGACGCGGAAAAACTTCGCGAGGCGACGCGACGCGACGCGTCGCACAGTGTTCCAAAACGCCGAAAAGCTGGCCAAGCATTAAAAACAGTAGAGGAGCACTAAAAAGCTTTCTAAAAATACTGTGTACTAAGGTTTTTGGGGTCGCTGATCACGAATTTAATGTTAGATTTACATTTTAATTAACCGTTCGTTAAGAAAAAATTAAATTTTTATATTTATATACGAATGTACACGTTTTTCTATCTATGAACATTTGTTTAAACATTAAAATGAAACATCAATGTTTTAAACAAATGTTCATACATAAGAAACACTTTATATTCTTATAATAGTAAGGTGTACAAAACAAAGAGGTGTACAACAATAGTAACACAAATGCTTAATACTTTTCTAAATCTGTTTATTTGTATTATGAATATAATAAATACTTATAAATAAGCATAATAAACATTTGATGCGTTTCAAACGACTGAACGTTGAGTAACAAAGATTCATTTGAAACTCGTGATCAGCGACTGTAAAAATCTCCATATAGGATGCACTGAATAATATAGCGGTTGTATTAAAAACATTAAATTTTACTGGATTTATAGAATCCTCAATTTAAAAATATTCATATAGCGACACCGATTTTTAAATTTTTATTAAAAAATTAATTCACTAAATTATTATTATTATACAATACACCAAATATTCATACAATATACCAAAATTCATTCAACTCCCTGAAATTGGCGGTTCTTTAGGTCATTCGAAGTGATATTTCCTTTTCCAAAATGTCCACCGCGGCTTTGTCAATCAGAGCGCGAATGGCAAAGATGGTCCGGCGTGCCAGCAGAGCCGAAATACGACGTAAGTCGTCCCGACCCATCGTATTGTACATGTGAATTTGAAGAAGACTGTTCCCTGTATACCTGTGTTAGGACGACTGAAAGTCGTCCCCGACCCATCGTGTTAAACATCTGGCGAGTGACGTCACGACCTCCATATCAACACGGACCGACCTCGCGTATTTGACCGCTCATCCCAAATACAACGAAAACCGTCCCGACCCATCGCAGTATGTCGAAAATTACTGTACGATATAGACCACTGTTTTTATGCCTACTATGTCACGATGTGTGGATCAACATGAACGGTTTGCGCCGGACCATCTTTGCCAACACGAGTCTAGGTCGCGCTCTGATTGGTCCGTGTTTTTCGTTAATAACTGGTAAACAAAGTCGCAACGGACATTTTGGAAAAGGAAAATGTCGCTTCAAATTACACCAGGAACCGTCCATTTCAGGGAGTTGAAGGAATTTTTGGGACACCATGACTCGTGAGTCAGATTCGACCGCAAGCACACAGTCGTATTGGTATTCTGCTGTCTTGCATAGAAAATTTAAACCATGAATATCTTTTTTTGGCGCAAATATATTTATGCGCAAGATTTTCTTTTGCAATATTGTTGTGGACATATTCGCAAATACTGTCCATGCCAAACGAACGTGTTGTTCGGTATTGTTTGTTTTTTGTTTAAGTTGAAAGTCGAACAATATGATTTTTCTTTATGAAACCGTATATTTTATTGAACTCTATACCTGCTCATCCATGATCACGAAAATATTCCTACTATTACAATTTCATTTATTAAGTCATCAGGGAACAATTTTCAATGACAATATTATTCTCTCAAGTGTACAGATTTAACACAATATGAAGAAATAAGCTGGACAGTTCACAGTATTTGAATGAAGGAAAACTGAATCAAAGATATAATTTAGCAATGTTAAAATTAATTTGTGAAGCTAATTTTTATAGTTCCTCGTAGTTTGAACTATTACCTAACGATATCACCACTCACATAATCAAAATACATTACTTCGAGAAATGGTCCAATCACCAGCTTTTCGGCGTTTTGGAACATGTGCGTCGTTCCTCAAAGCAGAATATTTTCCATCACACTTGACCTTCAACGATCTTGAATGACCTTGAGTCGTAGGTCACTACACGAGCTAAAGCTTGTACATAATAAATTACTAAAAATTTCACTATTATTTGAGGTATTATATAAGTTTTTCATAAATGAAAAAATTTCGGTAGAAATGTGTGCCTATTGAGCTAAAATATCTCCGAGTACAAAGAGTTAATTTCGTTACAAACGAAGCATAATTTTTCGTTTAAATTATTTCTGAAGAGTGTACGAGGGTTTTTTGATTGAAATTTCAAGAGCGTGATTCGCTATTAGAGGTTGGCCGCAATTTTCAAGGCGGAAAAGAAGAAGAAGCGGAGTCGAGGAGCAGAAGGAAACGGAACCGAGGGCCGATTTATGGGTCTGTAATCGCGGACGATAAACCAGGGATTAAGCAGCTGATGCGATAATGCCGGCATAGTTCGGCGGTTCCGGCACGGGCTGGAAAGCTTGCGGTTCGCCGCCACCGTCGGGCCACGGGCTCGTGTGACGGACAAAGGGCGACAATTACAACCCTGCCAGCCACGTCAGGGTTTCATATAGCCCCGAACTGCTGATGGTGGGTCAGCTATCCGTTTTGGTACACACGCGTGTACTCGAGCGGCTCGTAAATCCCGGAACGATGGACCGATCTCTCCGAAACCAACCAACGTTCTTCACTTTCTACGATCTGACCGACGATCGATCGCCGAAATCCACGATGGTCGACCGCAAACAACTTGTCCAGCCTGTTAAGAGATCACCTGTTGTTCTTTGATAGTTTACGGTATAATTTATAACTATTTGTATTTTATGGTCTACGATTTATGATTTAAACAAAAATATCAAATACTAACGATTGCTGAAGAGATTGAATAGCTTGCCTATGGACGTTTTTATGTTTCTGGCTGGCCCCAATGTCGTAGCCAACCTTCATGTATTGTCATTTTAAAAAAAAAACTTGTAATCTGCGCGTTTAAGAAAAAGCAAGTAGGGAAAAAGAAGTGATATACCCTTATTTTTGTTTGTATAGCTTTCTTGTTCTGTATATTTTGTTTTGTTCCTAAAGTTATAATAAATCTCTTATGAGATTGCCTCAATAAAGAAAAAAAGAAAAAAAAAGATTAAATAGCTGCAGAAATGGGATGCGTTATGGGATTCGAGTCGGACCGGACGTGTCTGGGAATTTCGTGAACAGACTCGTCTGCCAGCATAGTTTCCAGCATCATCATGCTTTTATTGCCTCAAGAGCGAGTCCTTGGATGCGACCATGACTTTGGCCGCTGGCATGGTTAGCGCTCGATCGTGGTAACAGATTGTGGTAACGTTTATAAGCCTAGAGTTCCTCGAAAGAGCTCACCGCTTTCTCTCTCTCTCTCTCTCTCTCTCTCTCTCTCTCTCTCTCTCTCTTTCTCTCTTACTCTCACTCTTTCTCTGTCTCTCTCGCCGGCTAGACTACAATAACATTTACCACAAACTTTTACTACGGCTCGAATGCAGCTCGTGCCCCACTACCAGCCAGTCTACCCACCGCCACTATGTTCTAACAATTGCCGTAGCACTCGCAACGGCACGCGCTTTACTGCCGCAGAGGTGTAACTTGATACAATAACGCGCGTTCCGCGTCGTTTAACCCGCGAACGAGCTGACTTACTGTGTTCTCCCACCGACGACCGAGATCAATGAAATTATGGTAGCTCGCTCCGGAGAAGTACCGTGTAATGAACCAAAGGAACCGTTGCACAGACTGGTATTTGTGCTAAAGACCTGGCCAAAAATCGAAATTGTAAATATTTACATATAGAGCTGTCGTTGCGTCCCAAAATAGATAGATAAACATGGCGTCACACGTGGTGGACTCCCTATCTGTGGTAACCCAACCAGTCACAGGTGCCTGCACTTACAACCTAGCACTTGTTCGATACGAAAGTCTTTTTTCGCAGCATTCCGTTCGAAAGCATATTTTTGTTGTGATAATTTTTATGTTGCAAGTGATTTTTGTGGCGAAACTTATGATGGATATTGTTGCACAAGGTATGTACATAATATTAATCATATTTTTACCAATGTTAAAATCTTTTGATACGTGCTTTTACCGATCTACAAGCCTGACTAAAAGCTCTTGGATTTTCATTACTTTTCTTACATATATTAGTGTTTTTAAACATATACAAGTTATAAAAGTTACGTGTTGTTAAACTTCAGGATATTACTAGAATTACTATAGCGCAAAAAAGTTTTTCCAAGTGTTCACATTAAAGAAAAATAAACTCCTAATATATCGCCTCTTTTGTTATTTGGTTAATTTTTTTTTCGTTTGGTCCAGTTTCTGTGGATTCCGTCAAGTCTATGACTCGAAAGCAACTGCACGAGCCAGTAAGAGAAAGCACAAAACGACTGTTTGATGAAAAACTGAATGATTTACAAGAAAAGTTAGTGCCTTAGTTTTACATATGAATACTCATAAATAAAACTTACTATCACTAGTATGTAGTCAGAAATGACTTTTTTATTCATAAACTAACTGTATAACTTAGGAAAAACAAGAAAATATTTTTGGTCAGGTTTTTAGCACAAATACCAGTCTGTGCGTTGCTTAAAGTACCTCACGAGAATCCAACCAATCAACCATCTATAATGTTGTAGTTTGAGATTGATCGCAATATTTGAATGATTTGGACGTATTCATAATCTTCTGTGTGCGATACAGAATTTTATGCATTTATGACGGAAATTAATGGGACACTAACATTATTGAAGAGTTTGCTACTGAAACTATCGTTCCTATTCTCTCTTTCCATTTCGCGGTTCCATTCCTCTGATGTCACCGGTCGTGACGAGGTTTCGTGCTTAAGTTCCGCAGAAGAAATCCTCGAGCGGTCAAACACCTGTGCCAGCTCGGAGGGCGTGGGTTCGTTTGAGCCGTCACAGCGTGGGAATACTCATAGCACGCGTAACCAGAAGGCACGTGGAAATTGCGAAAACCGACTACCGTCGAACAGCCGACTTGACGAATCACCGGAGGGAGAGTCCGCTTTCAAAATCAGCTTGATTCATGAAAAAACTTTACCGTAATTTGTTAAGAGAACGATAGAGTTTTGACCGATCGAAGGTCAAACAATTGTTGACCTTTTGACCTTGAAATGCACCCTGTACAATTTTTTCAAAATTCGCTGTCTACGGATAGTCAGTTTGTAAGGCCGCCCCAGACTTTTCGCAAGCTAAACTGAAAAAGTATAAATCGGAGTGAGACAATCGAGGATGCAGGGCTTGAGTGGAAGAACGAAAGCTGAGGTTTGCACAGTGTTTGGAAGGAACCGAGAGGGTTATGGTCTCCGGTGACGGAAAAGAAGGTAAAGGAAATAATGCTCGAAGCTGACAATTTCTTTGCTCGCGGCTTTGTCTGGGTACGGACGCGTCGCGACGCGGCTCGACGCGGCCGCTTTCGAGTATTCCGCCGTTTAAGGGGTTCTTTGTGGCCTCGGCCTCGAGTGTCGGCGCCGCTGAAGAGGCGGTTTCCTGCTGCGCTCGGTATTTTCGAGCGAATCGAGAGGAATTTCCTCTCGCTCGGCCAACGCCGGCAATTCCTTCGAACCCCGGCTATCTCGTATCGCGGTCGAAATTGCACAGGGCGGTGAGTTACGTGTTCGTAACAGGTTACGAAGAACGAGTTTCACCGAACGGGAAAACTCACTCTCTCGCTCTCTCTTCCTTCTCCTTTTCCCATACCCTTTTTCCACGTTTAACTGTTTCCCTTCGGTGCACTTCTCGACCGGCATAAATACGGCCGCGTGCGCGCGCGAAAAGCGTCTACCAAATGTTGCGCGTATTATGAAAACCCATAAACCAGACTTCAACCCTTGGACGGGTTTCTTCCGGGGGTCTGAACATATAGTGGACGGATCGATAAACTGGTACAAGGTACACGATTGTGAACTGTGACTATGTAGAGACTGTCTTTGCTTTGAGACGTTCTACGTTGCGATAGTTCGCGTTTCTGACCCTTTGACGACGTGGGGTCTTCAGGTGTCTACCGTGCTCTCGCGTTTCTGAGACGTTATGTCAAAGGGCTATGGCGAGATCTTGGATATTGGAGGTGCTCGTGTAGAGTAGATGGTAGGATTTTGCGACAACAGAGAGGTTTTGTTATGTTCTATGTGCGACATTGGCTAATTTTTGTTTGATAATGATGTCGCATTGAGCAATTAACAAAGACACTCGATGGGCGAAGGGTTTAATAATTGACAACCCTTATCGCTATCTCTGTTTCCATTGCAAATAAAATGAGCATTCTAAATACACAAGGAATCGTCGTATGGAGGGTTAAACCGTTAACAATTCTTATTAACAAAATTACCGTCCAATGAAAATAAAATAAGCGGAACCAAATAAAGTCGAGCTGCAAAGGGGGTCTAATAATTGACAACCCTTATCGCCATCTCTGTTTCCGTTGCCAATAAAATGAGCATTCTAAATACAAAAGGAATCGTCGTACGGGGAGTTAAACTGTTAACAATTCTCATTAACAAAATTATCGTCCAATGAAAATAAAATAAGCAGAACCAAAGAAAGTCGAGCAGCAAATGGGGTTGAATAATTCGCAGCCCCAATTCGTCAACACGGACCTCCTTCGCAAATCAAATAAATATGAACCGGCGAGAGGGGGGCCTCGGTCTATGGATATCGCGTGGAAAAACGGGAAAACGGGGGAAACAAAAAAAGAATCATTCTCCTGGAGAACAACCGGCGGTGTGGCCAAGTTATCGCAGGTGGCTGCATGGAAGCTGGAAAGTAGCGTTCCGGCGAGGTGTGAAGTTATTTTTTTCACGCACCGGGAACGGCAATTTCGCGACGGCTTCACGCACGATCGACGTTATGACAACACCAGGCAGCCGGGTAACTCGAACGCGTATATCGACCTCGGGGCCGTTTCTATCCGCAGGTGTTCGCCGGCAGACCCGGTCGATCGATCGATTGCCGGAAATCCAGTCGGGCCGGCCCGAACAAAACGCGTCCGACGCTCTTTTTGTTTCGAAACCAACCCCCTCCCTTCCGTCGGCCATCGTACCGCCCACACTGTGTGTGTCGTCGATCGACGGCCACTGGTAACGAAGCTGCCGGCGACCTGCCCGAATCCTAGAATTCCGGCGACCTCTTTGAAACCGAAATACCGATACGCCCCGACAGCAGAACTATTTTTCGAACGATTTCGAGCTACTCTGTACGGCCCAGATTACTCGAAGTACAGATTACGGGGCCAGCTGCTGGTACCAAGAGTCCACGAAAAATATATGGAATCGTAACAGCTTTCCGATTTTAAATAATTTGCTATTTGATCTTTTAAATCGTGGATTGAAAATTGTTTTTTTTTAGTTACTTCCGTAATCCAGACCCTGTACAGTTAAAATTGCTTACAACTTAAGTGGGTTATCCCATGTAAGAGTTACTTTGTCTTGTCTTATTTTGGGAATTTTTTTTCAAGGGCCCTTAAAATATACAATCTTGAAATTTTTACCACACATTCATTGACATTCTAGCAGTCTCTCAGAATATTTTCAACCCAAAATAACGAGAAGACACTCATGTGTAAAAAAAAGTAGGTTAATAGCGACCATGATTCCGAAGGTTTCGATCATCTGATATTAACAAATCAAACGGCATTTTAATTTGTAGACCTGCGGCTATCGCCTGTACCAAAATAGTATAAAAATATCGAAAATTGAATTTTTCGCAGGGTTTTAAACGTTGAGTTCCAATTTTTCGATTTGTTGGATCTGCCACATGGGATGACCCCTTTAAAACTTAGGGGACACCGTACAGAATCATTTGCAGAATGATACCGACCAGAGTCGGAGCGAATGAATGCGCCTTGAAATGATTGAAAAGACTTACTGGTTTCCGGAATTCTCGTATCGTGAGCGACTAGAAGCTGGGCCGCGAGCGAGGCCCTGTGTCCGGAAGTACTCTCGGCCACGCACTCGTATGTACCACTGTCCTCTGGCTTCGCGGAGGTTATCACCACTTTCGATCTCCGTCTGCAAACAAAATGACGCACACGGTACCATTAAAATCACAGTTCACCGAGCAGATTGGCAACGATTCAACGGAAGTGCTCGCGGCGATCATTTCCGCGGGTAGCGTACGGTTCTCGGAACGGGTGTGTCCTACAGCCGGATTAGCTCGTTCATTATCTTTTGCAAGGAGTACACGGATATCCCGGGGACCGTGTTCCCGTCGTCTACTCTCCCCCGGAGATGATTCCGCAAAGTTCGGGGCAAACAGGAAGTTTTCACTGAGAAGCAACGAGAGAGAGAGAGAGAGAGAGAGAGAGGGAGAGATATTCGAACACACCCATACCATCATCGCAAGAGCAGCGGGTTTAGAGCAGCCTGAAATTTCTGGACTTCTATCCGAGGGAAACTCGTTTTTCCGTATGAAGAAGCCGAAACTTCTCTTCCTGCCAGCAGACACGGCGAACTTGGCTACGAGACGCGCGCTCTCTCGCAAATTTAATAACTTTTCGAACGTCGCGGATTACTCGCGGCCGGAATTCGGCTCTAGCACAAATATCGATGCCGATCGGCGACCCGACATCCACACGCTCCCTGCCACGCCGCACCCTCGTGCAGTTTCAGCCCTGTACCCTGTTTGCAGAGTACCTACGATTCACGATTTCCTTGAATTCTACCAAAATTCCTGCTACGAGGTACGAGCTCAATAATATGACATAGCACAGTGAATCGATTACAATGACAGTTCAATTTATTGTGCAATAGTAGAACTAGCATTAGAAACCTTTATTATATTCAATTCTAAAGATGTAAGCGAATGCCTATATACAGTGACTTCCACTAATATTCGGACACTCTTAAAAAGACGATAACTTTTTTAATAATCGATCATACATTTTGATTTTTTTTGTTAAAGTTAGAACACTCGGTTTTGTTACGTAACGTGAAAAGAATTTTTGAAAAAATTGTAATTGATCGGAATTGCAGAGAAAATACTAAAAGTTATATTTTACAACTTTTTTATGTGGACTCATATTGAAAATGTAGAAAACACGTTTCGTAGGTATCGATTAAACATATTCTGAAAATTTCATTAAAACTTTTACAATGCATATAATTGACACAGATCTACAAAATATATTTTTTAAATTTTCAATATAGACCCACATAAAAAAGTTGTAAAATGCAACTTTTAATATTTTCCCTACAATTCCGATCAATTGAAATTTTTGAAAAAATTTCTTTTCACGTCATGTGGTAAACTAATTGCTCGCACTTCTCAAAAAAAAGTTCAAACCGTATGGTGCAATATCAAAAAAGTTATCGTTTTTTTAAGAGCGTCCGAATATTAATGGGAGTCACTGTATTCTTTTCTATCTTAATGTAACCCATACATCAAACGCTATCACATGCAGTGAATGCATTTCGCATCAAAAACATCATGGCGTCTCGATGACGTTTAAAGATCCAGATCAAGCCCCCCACAAGCACAAAAAATAACCATTTACACTTTACTTTTAATCACAGATCAGGAATCCATCACCCTTTGCACGTTCCATAAATCAACCGTCAAACCCGCGACTGATTTACGCGTACACAACTAGGCCAACTCGTTAGCAATAAATAAATAAATAACCGAAATCGATCGCCACGAAGAGGGAAGCAAGCGTCTCGGCTGTTGTCTGCTTCCTAGACCCGAATAGAACTGCGTCATCTGCCTCGTTAATTTCACCAGCTTCCACTGAATATTATATTCTCGTGGAAAGCAGAAAATGGTAAAGACCCGGCAAGTTTCTGGCAAGGATCAACGGCGGAGGGGTTAAGCAGGCGGAAGCGAGTGAATGATGGCCGCGAAAATGGGGGGGAATTCGCATCGAATTTCCCGAGAAACTTTATCGTAACGGGAGAAGCCAGTTACCTGTCCAACAGTTTAAAAGCAGAAGTCGTGCTTTCAGATTCCTCGACATCGACGACCAGTTCGAGCATTTTCCCCGTCGAGATAGAAAGAGAGAACAGAAAGAAGAGAGAGAGAGAGAGAGAAAGAGAGGAAGGGTTTTAAGGCAGCAGCGAGGAAAGGTAGTGGAGTGTTACGATTGAAAGCCAGTCAGCGTTTATTGTGCTTGAACGTCGTACGGTAAAAGAAAAGCAGCGAGAGTCCAGGATCGTCTGGATCAAGGATCGGGTGCGTCTTCGCCGCGAATAATAGAATGCTGTCAGCCTCGTTATCGAGACTAGCGGCTCGAAAGTGGCGGGTAAACACCGTCGTCAAAGACCTACCCCCCCCCCGTAAAATCACGCTTTGAACACGCTCTTCAAAGTTTAGCGTCCTGTCGTGCTCGCCAGGTGCCTTTCGATTAAAAACCAAACGCCAAACGGAGTCAAAGCACTTGTTATAAAACGGCTCGGAACCGCCTGGGAAAATTTATGTTTCGCAGCCCACGGAAACTGCGAAGATGCTTCCGTGGGAAACTGTTAAACGAATTCATTTCTTTCCGCAGTTACAGAACGGAGTTTCGCGGTGCGTGAGTTGGGAAAGTTGATTACCGGATATAATGAGGGATGAAGCAAGTTCTGTAAGACGCAATAATGCGAAAGAGGGTTACGCCTCTTTCCTGTAAGCCACTTAGTGCTGTACCTTGCGATTAGATTGCGGATCTTTATGCAAAGCGAAAATTCTCTGCCTCGATTTACGACCGAGCCACGTGAAAGAGAAATTTATTTCTCGTCGAGGTTTTATAAGTGTGAAAGTAACGTAACAGTATTTTGAAATTTATTTTTATGAATTTACTGTTGTTTGTTTCCTCTAGTTATTTTTGTCGCGAATGCATATAAAATGAATGAAACATTTCACGGTAGAAAGATTAAAAGAATTTACGAAACTCCACTGGTTATTTTCAAGTTACTGAAATTATCAAAAAATTAGCAGCAATGGACGCGTTTGAATAAACAGAAACTCCGCTGTACTCTAATTGAAAGCACAATATAATCGCATAAAACTTAAGCAAACAGGATCTAGTAATTTTGACGAAACGTACAGTCGCTTTTAGTGTCCGGCATTCCCATTGTTTTTTTAGCGGTTTATCGCAGACTATGACGGACCTCTATCTAGTTTCTCGGTGGTTCTAGGTCCTCGATGGCTTCCGGTTCTCGATGGTTCAGTATTATTACTCGATTCAGCGAATCCGCGTGTCGAGAGGAAGTTCGAGTAGACTCGGAGAAGCCCGATATCGCGGATGGATTTTCGACTTCGGGTTGGCTGGACGTCTCTTGATATTTCCCCGGACGTCGACACGTTGGCCTACATCGTAGCGTCTCGTTTTAACTGTTCGAGGGTTAACTTGTACACACAGACGATCCGAACGAAACTAACGTAAAGACTACAATTTGGGGAAGTCAAAAATTATTCCATTCGGAATAAATTAAAAAATCTATTAAATTGATTAAATGGATGGAAGAGGATTATAATTGTTTCTAGCTATGCTATTTTCTAATGTAGGGCAATTGGATAAAAATTACGTGAAAATTCATTATGGAATCCTCTTTTGTGATTTTATTGTTCGGACCGATATTAAGGCAATTCGGTATAATTAAAAATAGAGAATATTAATTGGATTCGCGTCGCTCGCGGGCGTGGGTGCGAATCGATAACGTTGTTTATCGCGGTTCGGGTTGCACTGTATTCTTTCGTTCACCATCGCGGCAAATGAAGCTTGCACAGGTATCCGTACCGGTGGGGTACTCGTCGCTTGTTTGTGCATCTACTGAAGGAGAAACACGCGCGCTGGAAAATATTGCGGCGTTATTGGTTCTGGGACCCTGTTTTCCTCGGATATGTAACGGGGAGCGCGGCCGCACGCACCCACCGAAAATTAGATCCGCCACACGGAATCGCGTTATTTTCTCTCTCGCGAAAAATAGGAACGCTCGCGGAAACCCAGACGCGACGCGACGGCGCTAACGATATTAGGAACCGCCGGTCAAGTCTAACGTGACGGTTTGTTATTTAACAATTTTTCGCCGGGCGACCCGTGATTGCGACGTATTTAGTACGCGGATGTTTTTCCATTTCGTTCGCGAAACGTAACGTGATGCACATACGAATTTTTCGATTCTTCTTGCTTCTGGCTTCGAGTGAATCGATAGAACATTATAAATTGTTCACTGGTGCTCTCTGGATGCGTTGCAATAGATGTTTTAGATGTTAGATGTGTTAGATGTGTTCACTTTGAATGCCAACCTACCCCAGATGGCACAAAGACGTCTTACAGACGTATTAAAGACATCTGCTGTCGGATATTCAAGGCGTCCCACCAACGTCTTCCGAACGGCCTGCGAACGTCTTCTGAACGGCTTATGTTACAAAACGGTACATCTTAAAGACCATCTTTAATTGTTTGTAACTCGTCGATGCTGATTTCGATGAAATTTTATAAATAAGCTCAGATGACAAAGTTAAAAAAAGGGGGGGTTTTTAATTTTTTTATCATACCAAGTAATAGCAAAACTTAGAAAAAGTAGTTTAGTCATTGTACAGTAAAGTAGTCCCTTTCATAACATCTCCAAAAAATTCAAGTCATTTATTAGCTTCAAAATAGACGTATTTATGACGTCTCATTTCAGACGTTAAAACGACTTCCCTAAAAAGACGTCTTTTTAGGACATACATAAGACTTTCAGTCCTAAAATGGACGTCTTTATGACGTCGTGTGCTATCTGGGTAACAGCCTAAAAAATATCATAAAATTGTAATGTGAGAATTTGTGAGCTGAGAGTAAGTTCTATTCTAAACCTTTTTGCATTTAGCAGACCCTAAAAACCCTGTTGCAAGGCAAGGGGTTAATAATATAGATAATAAATTCTTCGCCACGAGTCCGCCTCGATGTTGCCGCGCAAGGGGTTAAAACAACATTACTTCGTTCGGGGTTTTCTCGCCCGACCATAAATAATAGAGACACGCAGCCATCCCCATTGTTCGGTGCTGTTTGACAGTCCACTCAAAGAGAGCGCCGAAGTAGAGAAAGCTTTCGAAATTCAGTGGAAAACCGTGGCGATAACGTAGCAGCTAAAATCGGCGCGACATCGTGGTGCTACAGGCTCCAATCGCAATCGTCGATCGAATCCCGTCGAATCGTCGCCGGGAGATCCGTCGGCGTCTGGCGGGATGGTCGATTCGTGTCGTTGTGTGTCTCGGCTGTGCAAAAAGACGTGAAACGGGACGACGGGTCGACTTATCGGGACAAAGGTCTCGGCTTGAAGTCCGAGGGGTGTCGTTTGGAGTTGCCGCGCAGAAAAGACGCCGAAGAGAATCTGGTATAGTTCTTAGCGAGGATGAAGTGGCCACCGGCACACCGGTGAAGTCCTCTGGAGAGCTTTCAGCCGCTCGAACCTCCGCCCCTCCCCTCCTCGCCACCACCTAATCTCGCCTAACCATCCAGTCGGTTCCAGAGACTCTTCGCGGGAGTCTCGTCGTTGACGGCGGGCCGTCTACCGGCCTCTATATATCGTGGTTACGCCCTGATTCGTCAAGAGCCTGGACCGTCTCTTTGCCCCATTCTTCTTCTTCTTTCCGCTTTTCTTTGTCCCCCACTCCACTTCCGGTTCCCGTTACTTCCGCACTCGCGGTCCGCGACCACTTCCGCGTTATTCTTTATGGGGAAATTTTTTACTTTAATACACAATATTTGTTGCTTAAGCAACTTATTTCCTGGCGCACAGAAATTAACTTGACTGGGACTCGAATGACTCTCGGCTAACAACTGACCTGGAGTTCTCGTCGTCCCGTCGTCTTATTCTAGGTTCTCTGTCCTTGTCTTTCTAATGGAAGGGAGAAAAATCCCTTCCAAATACCGCTGGCTCCCTCCAGACCTTACGCACGCGGGGCTCTTCCGGTCGCGGACGACCGCTGCCCTCTCGTCGATGGTCCTTCGGCACACCACGATTTAAGGTACCCGTATGCCGCTATTGAGACTGTGACTAACGAAAACTAAAATCATACTAGGCTCTGAAACTAAACAGCTCTCTCAGAAATAGCTTTGTCTAGTCACATATACCATAAATCGTGTTCAGCTGTTTCGCACACTTAGGACTTCGACTTTCCTCGACTGGTCCCTACATTCTTCGTACTCGAAGTTGAGCATCGAGGACAACAATTCCGAATTGTTCATTCACCGACAGGATTAACATTTCCAGGTTCTCCGCTTTTCACTGCCAAAATATTTCATTGTTGCACTTGACTTTGTAACTCCCTGCACCAGGATTGATTCTAACTAAAGGTGTGCGGAATCCCGAAATTTGGGCGCATCGTTGGATCGATATCGAGCAGCGATTTTTGACAACGGGAGCCTGTGCCGTACGCGGTTCTTTGGGCGTCAGAGGTGTATCGTTACAAAGCGGTTTTTGGAGCCGGTTCCAGCATCAAAGTTACTGGCACACCCTCGAGTCCTAGCGTCCCCTAGCACGACAAAGGGCTCGAGGTGGCCGTCGCGACCACCCTCGATGGATGGATCGGTCTCGCAAGGTTTCCAACTCGAATGGAGTGGCCTCTCGACCTTCTTTTGCTGCTTCGCAACGTCAATAATTTTCGAGTCTCGTCTCTCGTCTGGCCTGGTCGTCGGACGATCGATTAACCAACGTTTTCTTGCGCTTCTTCCGCGTATCCCCGAGACAGCCATGAAAATTTCTCGGTTTACAGGAATACAGTTCTTTTGTGGAGAAAGAGCTTCTGCGAGAGATCCTCGGGGTTCGGCAGGATATTTCTGGACGGAGGATAATACGACCGATTTAAATCTTAGCAGGCTTCTCTTGGCAAGCTAGACGTACAATGTTCACTTTTAATTTCTTTCTCTCTTTGTATAGAGATGGTTTTGTTGCTCGACACAGTGACTCATCAATGAGGACGGAAACGGTGCACTTTGTTACGAATCGAAATAAATGCGAGGAAGGACTGCGACGGCATCGGTTAGCAATGCGTGAGTAAGAACCTTAGGCCGTGGTAACATTTATATCCTACAGGCTTTTGCCTCCGTCCCACTGTCACACCGCCCACTTTTTCCTGATCGAGCCTTTGGAGCTAAACAATTCATCCTTATTTTACTAAGCGTATTTTTCTTTTATTATATTCTCTTCGGTCACAAGCAGACCGAACGTGGGATTTAGGCCAGAGTTGGGCAAACGCTAGTCACAATTATGATTATTGACTAATACCTTCATAAGCTTTACAAAAGTGACTAATGATTAATGACTAAGTAAATACTTGAGCATGACTATGAGTAATGACTACATAACTATTTGAGCGTGATGACTAATGACTAATGACTAAATTTTTATTAAGGATAACTATTGACTACTGACTATATTGGCATAACTAATGATTAAATACGCAATCGGAATTTCACTATGACTAATGACTAAAAATGGTTATAAGTTGAAATAAGACATAATATTAACAAAAAATATCCTATTAGTTTATAAACATATAAAGTACAGATTATGATAAGTTATGCTGACTAGAAAGGAAAAGGCACTTGAATAGGAAAAGTTTTCCAGATTTTCTTATTTTATTTTTGTGAAGACAATCATCGCACAATAGTGACTAATGACTAAAGATTGATGACTGATCATTTAAACTAATTAATGACTAATCATAAGTAACAAGCAATAACTAACGATTACTTAGAGTTGTGACTAACTAGTGCCATGTAGTTATGACTAACTAATCAAAAAAATTTAACTGATTTTTTTAAGTTTTGACTAACAATCAATCAGATTATTAGTCATTTTCAATTATTAGGTGATTTTTGCCCAACTCTGATTTAGGCACGGTCGGCTGCGATAGGTCGAGATACTCGACGCGACGCGACGGTCCCAGAATTGTTTGGGTGTTCTCATCGGACATCATTTCGAGACCTACGTCAGCGAACCCATTGAGAGGGCGATTTAAACAGCACGTTTCCCATATCCTTTGCATTTAATTTATATTAACAAAAATACAGATTACTATTGCACACTCCTACTCCGACGACCTAAACGAACCATGCATCCACCAATTAGAAATCATTTAGTCACCCCCATACAGTTTACATCCAACCAGTAGGAAAAGATCCGAGCCGCCATAATACGCGACACGATACAGAAATTCAGATTCCAACTAACTCTCGAACAGATCTCAATATATTCTCGAACCGGACTAGAACGGTAAACATCGAACGCAAACGTTGTATTGTATACAGTGACTCCCACTAATATTTGGACACCCTTAACCCGGCGTCAGATAGGTGGGGTCTCACAGACCCCAGAGATTTTAGATTTTCGTTGAAAAATAAAGATATTTCATTGTGTTCAGTATTTTTTAATAATAAAAATTTAATTTTGTGGATCTGCGTTTTTACTCTGTAAAATGACAAGCCTCTTAAGCAATAACTAATCTTAGATTCATGAAAAAAGTATTTATTTCTATAATACAATATATTATTTCGGTGGGTCTGTGGGACCCACTTTCGATACATTTTCCCACCTTACCAATACCAGTTAAAAAGACGACAACTTTTTTAATATTCGACCATACAACTTGCATTTTTTTGAGAAGTTAGAACAATCGGTATTGTGACATAGCGTGAAAAGAATTTTTGAAAAAATTACAATTGGTCGAAATTGCAGAGAAAATACTAAAACTTATATTTTACAACTTTTTTATGTGGCCTCATATTGAAAATGTATAAAACACGTTTCGTAGGTCTGTATCAACTAAATATATTCTGAAAATTTCATTAACATCGGTCAACGTTGCAATGAGCTACAAACGTTTAAAGATGGTAAAAATTTCCATTTTTAACCATTTTGGGCCTCTAAATGCAATAAATCCTAGGATTTGTACATCTTTCAATGCCTGTCGATTTTTTCCACATCAACCGATTTCAATGAAAATTTTACAATGCATATAATTGACACAGCTCTACAAAACATATTTTTTAAATTTTCAATATTAACCCACATAAAAAAATTGTAAAATGCGAATTTTAGTATTTTCTCTACTATTCCGACCAATTGCAATTTTTGAATAAATTTCTTTTCACGTCATATAGTAAACTAATTGCTTTCACTTCTAAAAAAAATTCAAATAGTATGGTCCAATATCAAAAAGTTATCGTTTTTTTTAAGAGCGTCCGAATATTAATGGGAGTCACTGTATATTGTTGACTTTTAAAATATATTAAAATGTTAAACTCCAAGAATATCGAGTCTCGTTTTCAAATAGGCGTTGTTATTCTGTAACCTCGTCAAAGCACCTACCTGACTATAGTCGCGAGCAACCGAGCGGAATTTACAACTCCGCGAAGTTTGGTATACGGACTTGCGAAATTCAGGACGCTTCATATTCCTATATCGTATCGGCAAGGTATTAGATATATAAGGAACACTTCGATTAAAATGTTCAACCTGTTAAGATCGGATAGAGGTTTGAGGATGAGGTGATGAGGAAATTAACGTCGTAACAAGCGGAATAATATAACAGTTTATTTTCCGGTCGAGCAGGGTACGAAAGGGACAAAACGAAAGACGCAATATCGCCGCGGCCCTTTGACCTTCGTTTCCAGAGGGCTGACGAGGTAGAAGCTGGAAGGTACATGAGAAGAAGGAGGATGACAGAACGGAACGGAACGAGCAGATAAAACGTCGACCCGAGCACCGTTTATTTCGACGATCAAACGACGGGGGCGCGTTATTGCCGCGGAAGACGAGCGATTGCGTCGAAGAAACAGAATCGTGGATTAAAGCGGCGCGACGGTGGACTAATGTAACAGAGAAGGAGAAAGAGAGAGAGAGAGAGAGAGAGAGAGAGCTTGGTAGACGTTTTATTAAAAAGCCAAACAAATATTGAGTGACAAAGGCGAAGCGGGTGGAAATAAAACGTCGGACGAGCCGCGCGACGCTTTATTTCACCGTTAGCTCTCGCCTCCCCGCAGATAAATCGGCGAGCCGGACGCGTAGACTAAACTGTTTCGCATAAACGACACGCTCTATCCGTCTCGCGTCGGGAATTCATCGCGACGATATTATTTTCGGTGTCAAGGCTGTCGCAGGGGACGTCGAATGACACAATTTTTCAATAAGAACGCCCTCACCGCTACGATAGGGAAGAATGACAACGGGAAGGGTCGCTGGACCGGCGATCGAGTGTTGCCTTTTCCGTCGTCGACGCATTAAGACTCTACCTGCCCTCCCCCCTCTTACTCCCTCTCTCTCTCTCTCTCTCTCTCTCTCTCTGAGTATTAACAAACTGAAGATGAACGCAGAGAAAACGAAATACATGATAGTTAGAAGTAGAAGAAGAGTTAAAAGGTAGCGTGGCTGTGAAATGTTTGGATAAAACTGAAATAGAACGGGTGGAAATGATAAAGTATCTAGGCGTAATTATTGATGATAGACTACGATTTAGCGATCATTGTGAATATATGCTAAAGAAAATAGGGAAGAAAATAAGTTTTATGAATAGAGCGGGAAATTATATTACAGCATATGTTAGATGTACTATAAATATATAAGTCGATCACAGTACCTCATTTTGAGTACTGTGCAGAGGTGGGCATTATTTGGAGAAATAGATATTTTAATACTATTTAATATTTTAGATTTTATTTTGCTTAAAGAAAATAGTATTTTATTTGAACAATCTGAACCTCAAAATAAAATATTTCTATTTCAACAATTTGATTCAGAAAATAAAATATTTATATTTCAACAATTTTATCCAGAAAATAAAATATTTCTTCTTTAACAATCTGAAACACTTTTGGATCGTTATAAAACTCTGAGAAACCGCATAAACATACACTGTATCTTATCGTTAAGAAACGATTTACAATCGTAAATGTATTGAATTCGAACCATTATTTTCAGCAATAATATTTATAATTGAAATTGAAAATAAAGAGAGAGACAAAATACAAATATTATCAATATTATTCAAATAAAATACTATTTTCAAAAATTACTGCATCAATAAAATATTTTATTTTTAAAATTGTGCACATACTCTCAAATAAACAGGATTATTTAATATTTACTATTTCAAATATTATTTTCCCCAGCTCTGGTACTGTGCGATATTATTAATTAATATGGGGGAAACACAGATAAGTAGGCTACAAAAAGCACAGAACCGGGCCATGAGAGTCATATTGCAATGTGACAGACGAACCAAAGTGGAAAATATGCTGCAAGCGTTGCAGTTTATGGCTATACGACAGAGGCTCTACCATAATATGTGTATATTTGTTTTTAAGATTGTAAATAATATGTTGCCGGAGTATTCAAGAAATAGGCTAAGAATAGTAGCCGATGAAAGTGAAATACAAACAAGACAAGCTGGGAATATTGCAGTAGAATTTCGTAAAACGAGAAGTGCCCAAAAGAGTCTATTTTATGAAGGTGTATTAATGTATAATGCACCACCGGACGATGTAAAACGAGAATGAGAGGAAGAATGCTAAAGGAATTTTGTGTAAGAAATGTAACGTAGTAATTCTAATGTAATCGAAAATAGCTGAGAAAGCTAATAAAGAATCAATCTCTCTCTCTCTCTCTCTCCCTCTCTCTCTTTCTCTCTCTCGATGACACTACGCTTTTACTCGTCTCTCGCGGCTCTGAATGGTCGCGGCAGAGCCATTGATGGGTCACGGTATTTATAACCGGGCGGGCGTGCGAGCTTCTGACTACCTGTACACTTCAGAAGAAGCTCCTCTCTCTCTCTCACTCTCTCTGTTTCTCATTCTCCCGATATTTCGACGAGCCCGCGATACAGAGAGCAGCAGCGCGGCAAAACGACGGATGCCATAAATCGAAGCTGTTCTTGCCACGTTCCCCGAACCGAAAAAACTCGCTCCGTTAAGGAAACATACCGTCGAGAACGAAAGAGTCTACCCGTGAAATTGCCACGCAGTATATATGTACGTATGTAGACGACACTAAAACCGACTGAAATGTGCGGAATATCTCTGTGACGACGCCGCACGGAGAGTTTACGTGAAAAAAATACGTGGAAAATGTGTGTATAATTTGTTTGTAGAGCGACCCTCTCGCTAGATAATCGACTGCAACGTTTTGGTTGATGCGAGTTGTCTGACCATTGATTACCCTTTCTACTGGTAGATTCAGGTAGAATAATATTAGTTCATACGAGGCTGTTCATTCTGGGTAATCGATTTCTGAAGCGGTTTACACTGTCTATTTTACTTATTCACTTGTCTGACCATGGCTGACCTTTTCCACTACGTAAAATTTTTATGAAATCTTGGAAATTCATTATGTCGCCAATGAAGCTCCATTTCAACAAAAATTTTATTCTACGTTTCTGATTCAGTTGTTCACGTAGAAAGCAAAAATGAATTTAGTTACGTGTGAAAATCACACACAGATGTCAGCGGACCCATGGGCCTGTTAGTGTTCCGAATACCTAACTACTTGGGTATAAGACAGAACACAGGCCTGGTCCTTTATTTAAAGTGGACAACGGACTTTTCCACGTTGCCCTTTTCGTTTTCTCTTCACTTCTTGTATAGCCTTCAACGCGATACGACGTCCTTACAAGCTCAGTCAAATAAACTAGAGTTTATAACATTTTGTAAAATAGATCTTTAATCATTCCTGTGTACAATAGTTTAATATATATATAAGTAGCGTGTTTCGTTATAACAGTATATAGGATGTTTACACTATTAGTATCCATGCGGAAGTGGGCCCGCGGCCACACGCGAGCCAGGGAACGTACACCATAGGGGGGGGGGGGGGGAGGGATCGATCGGACATCGATCGCGACACCTTCAAGAGAGCGCGACATTCGAGACTCAACATAACAGAATACGCTGTTTGCAGTTTATTCAACCACCCATTTCCAATAATTCTCGTTGTCCCTGCCTCACTGTGCGTCGCGTCGAGTGTCTCGAACTATCACAGCCGACCGTGCCTAAAGAACCCCGCACTAATCATATGGAAAATCTATCCCGGTAAAATCAGTTGGATTTTTCATATGTTGTAGCTTATGATCTACCGAACAAAAGATGTAATGGGCACAAAGCTCTGCTGTGACACGCAAAGATTTTCGTGAAAGATTCCTGTTCACAGACCTTTTCAAGTTCATTCGAAATTCAAAAATAATGACACCACCTAACAGATTTTGTGAAACCCTACTATTTTCGTTTCAAACATTTTTCCAAAAAATAAATTCTTTCCGAGATTTGAGTATTCGGCAGCTCGAATTTGTCATGTTTGACCGATTATAACTGGCTAACTGTCCATTATTGAGCTTTGTGCCCATTACATCTTTTGTTCGGTAGATCATAAGCTACAACATATGAAAAATCCAACTGATTATACCGTGATAAATTTTCCATACGATTAGTGCGGGGTTCTTTCACGTTCGGTCTGTTTGTGACCCGACAGAGTTAATAATACGTCTTTGGTCTGCGCGTGTAGCAGGACTCTCGAAGAGGCCGATTACGCGATTCTGCGAAGATAGGAATTGCAAAATCTCGTCGAGCGCGAAAAGAAAGATAGATCGAGGACGAACGTCGGCTTCCGAAGAATAAATTGTAAATCAAGCGAGAATCCCGCTGAATCCGGCGATCTGATGAATCGTAGGCGACGAGGAGTAGGAGGAGGAGGAGAGGTAGGGGAGATCGGTCTGACTTATCGCCGACGCGGATCCCGTTCGGTGTTGCGAGCAATTTCGGTCGGCAGCGCCGGTATCGAATTACGTCGGTGTCGTCTGGAAGTCACCGGCGGCTCGTCGCTGATTTAACGAATCAGTTACGTTGGCGAGATACGAATAACGATGGCCAGACAACGCGACGCTTCTCGGTAGTCCCCGAGACGAGACCACGAGACAGAGTGAGCGAGCGTGTGTTCTCTAATTTTAGCCGGGACAGCTCAGTGCCGTAGCAGTTTCCCATTCGGTTCGAGCGAGTTCTCGCGGTTCGGTCATCCCAGCAGGTTTCTTCCTGACACCGTTCTCGCGCGCCTTCGGAAATCTCTCGTTTCGCGCGAAATTCCGACACCGAGTAAAGCGAGACTGGCGGACGAGAAACTTGTCCTCGATTCTCTTTCTCTCTCTCTCTCTCTCTCTCTCTCTCTCTCTCTCTCTCTCTGTCTCTCGCACGGCTCGTATCGCCGGTTGTAATCTTAATCCAGATGGGAGTATTAACGTGAAACGAGCAGTCGCGTTAACTCCGGACGGTAATCCCGGCGAGTTTCGCTGATCAGCGAACATCCACGAGGTCCACAGGACCGACCTCGCTCCCCGAACGAAACGAGGAACTCCGACGTTTCGCCGCCCCGGAGACTCGCTCCTGAGAAATCGTCCGGATCCTGTCCGGCGGGACTTGAACTCTTGTCGCGATAGCTCGTTAAGCCCTCGCTGATTCGCCAGGTATTACCCGGCACTCTGCTTTCGACGAGTTCTGATCTTTGCCCACGGACCGCGTCTTCCGATCGTTGTATGTCTCGTCTTTCTGTCTTGAAAGTACTGTTAACGGGCAGGCACACTGTGCGACACTACGGTCCCAGAAGTGTTTTGGGTGTTCCTCGAACTTATAGTTTACTTATAGTTTCCCATATCCTTCGCACTTAAGGGGGGAGCCCTATGTAAATGGCCTGTTTTTCAAGAATTTTTTTTTTTAAATATAATGCGTAGATTGATTTAACATTTCAGGTATTATTTATCGATGTTATAGTGTAACAAAAAAAATTTTTTTTAAAGTTTAATTGTTAATAATAATGGTTGAATGACGGCTTGAAAATGGCATCCTGTAAATGCGCCGTGCAGCGTACAGTGCAGAAAAATGATCTGATACAAAAAATCCAAATGGAATCGTGAGTTTATGCAAAAACGTCAGGGTGACGTTTTTCTTTTTTTTAAATTTGCAAAATTGCAAAAATGGCGACGTTTTGAAAAAAAAACGGATTTTCTGATATAAATAATTGGTAATAACAATATTTTAAATAAAAAATTAAAAATCGGAGCTCGTCATGCTGAGGCCAATTGTTTATAGAATATATATATCAAGTTTCATAAAGATCGAGTAATTAGTTTACGAGCTACGTTGCACGGCGTGCGAAATTTTGCATTTCGAGAAAAATGCGTTTAAAGTTTGTGCAACAGAAGCATTTTTTTGCTACTCTGCGATTCCGGGGCTATAGAACAGATCTTCTTCTTTTTCAAAATATTGCATTTGAGCCGTTATTTCTTCTTTTCGAGAAGCACGAGCCTCTTTAGTGCAATCAAGACTGCGTCGCTCCTGCTCAATAAAACTCTTCACTTTATTTTGAAAATAACGTATAAGAACATCTCTGATAGCTGTCTAACTTTTTTTATCGTATTCCTGAGGAAATTTTCTATCGATTTAAGCAAAAAAATGCTAAAAAATTTCATTTTACATAGGGCTCCCCCCTTAATTTCTCTTAACAAAAATACAGATTACATTTGCATACTCCTACTCCGACGACCTAAACGAACCATCCATCCACCAATTAGAAACCATTTAGTCATCCCCATACAGTTTACAGCCAACCAATAGAAAAAGATCCGAGCCGACGTAATACGCGACACGATACTCTCGAACAGATTCCAACGAACTCTCGAACAGATACCAACTAAATCTCGAAGATCTCAACATATTGTCGAATCGAACGCAAAACGTTGTATATACATTGTTAAGTTTTTAAAAATATATGTAAAGAAAGTGCCTAAGTGCATTTCTTTAAATTAAATTTGCCTCCCACTTATGAAAGCGGCAAATGATAAGGAAGTATACCAGCTGACATCTACAACACGCGACCAAGCGTATGAGAGAAAATAAAGGAGCCAACAAGATTGAGAAAATTGTTTAAGTAAATTCGTTTAGTGTAACTTGGGTAATTGTACAAGGGAATTGACATAGAGTATAGAATAGACTTTAATGTCGTTTCTCTTCGTTAGAGGTAGGAATAGAATAAAGTAATGTACATAGTTAGGACACATAAGTTACGAATGAATTAACCTCTTCGTTACTGAAACTCAGTATCGTTTATTTGACTGTGTCATCCCTACGATAGAACTATTGTCATTATACAGTGTGTCCCAAAACTACTGCGTTAAATTGAAATGGGAGGTTCCTTGGGTCATTTGAAGCGACATTTTCCTTAACAAAAATGGCGCCCGCGGCTTTGTTTAGGAAAATGTCGCTTGAAATGACCCAAGGAACCTCCCATTTAAATTTAACGCTGTAGTTTTGGGACACCCTGTATATATTTAAGGTGTTGATTTCCAAGAATCGAGTCTCGTTTTTCAAATAGGCGTTGTTAAGTCACTAAACCTACCACTGCCGGTCAAACGACCGGTTTTATATTTTTCATTTTACAATTGTTGCAATTATAAAGTTACTTACATGGAAATTGATTTGATAAATATTTTTATTCAAGCACATATTGAAATAAAAATTGCACAAAATCTAAATAAATAAAGCCTTGTCATTGTTATAAGTTAAAACATTTGAATCGCTTTTAGTGCTCGGTAGGTTTAGTGTTAACCTCGTCAAAGCGCCTGACTATCATCGCGAGCAAGCGAGCGGAATTAACGACTCCGCGAAGTTCGGTATTCGGACTTGCGAAATTCGGGATGCATCAAACTCTTTGTAAATCCGAGAATCGAAATTTTTTGGATCTCCGGAGCCTCGTTAGCCACCGCGTTAATCCTTCGCGTTCGATGCCACCCTGGGCACGTACACCAAAGACTGAACGCGCTGCAATAAAGAGACGTGGCTCGTCGATACAATAATCGCTCCCGGAAGAGTTCGCTCGGACGTCGGTGGCGATAACGGCAAGAACAGCCCTCGAAGGAAGACAGAAGGAGAGGCTCCATTCGAGCGGCAGAAGCATCAACGCGGCGAGACAGCCGGCCAAAAGAAAACCATTAACTACTTCCTCAGGATGGAAGAAAAACAGAAACGCTCTATTCCTCCCCGCGCGTGATGGGCCAGCAATCCTCTCTTTCGGAACCGCGTATCTCTTTTTCAACCCACGACACGCCGTTTCCATTACAAGACCGATAGCGCTCGCTCGCCCGACGCCCGCCATTACCGATCCATTCTACTCTGATCGGATCAACGTGTTTCTGTAACGCGGCAGGACGCGGTTGTCGTCCGCGTGCAGCTGCGAGAAACCACCGTGCGACGATAGAAGCGGATTTCGTGCCACTGCAGAGACAATTTGCCGCTCCGAGCGACGTCCGATCGAGTTCATGCGATCCTGCTACGCGATTCCCTTGAATAGGCTAGCAACACTTTGCGAAACTGCTCTACAGATGCTGTGCTAGATCATGGTACAACGCGGAGACTCGAACAGCCGCTTTTATTTATTCTTTTACTGATTTTGTTAGGTGCTGATTTCTTTTTGGAAGCAGCTCCCGTTTATCAACATAAAAATTGCTGTCGTTTACTGGATTGCTGTAGATTTAAATCGCACACCTATAATATGGCTGATGAAGTTATTCGATCCATTTGCATAATTCGAGTTTACCTTGATGCAATGAATATTTTAATTAAAATTTATAAAGAATTTTTATGATTTTGACAAATGTGTCTTTTTGTGACCAATGAGACAATATTCTTGGTATCTTAAAAAATCCTCATCCCCATTAATGGAATATGGGTACAATAAACCAGACTCTATATAAAATAGAATTTATTCTATTTAATATATCTGAAGACACAAGCGAGGACACAAGTGAGGATCCTAAAAAGTGAATATCCTACTAAATAGCAGTAAATTATTTTTGTCAATTTGTTTCTTAAATAAATTCCAACACGCAAAGACTTCAATAATTTGATCGCTTATTATACGATGTCTGCTATCGCACTCGCGAAGCTGCTACCAAAACCATATTCCCTAAGTCATCTATATGGCGAGCTAAAGCTACGAACCTCGTCAGCGAGTAAAATACCAGATTGTTCGAACCGCACAGAGCAGAAAGAGATTCGCTCGAACCTCTAAATTGCAAAGTTTCGGAACGCGCAAATCGGAAGAAGATCGCCCGAGCCTGATCTACCGTGTTATTGAAATATTAACAGGAACTTAGCCAAGAGTTCTTCGGTACTTATCCAGCGAGAAAGTCGACGGGTTGCATTCACTTAGGATCATCGTAAAATCCACCTTTAACGGCAAAGCCAACTAAGCTTCAGAGTTACCGCCTAATCTTGCCGGCAGTGGCACCGCTCCGCAGAATATCGTAGTACCCATAATCGGAAGCCTTTCGTCGCTTCTCCGAGCCGAGAACAAGCCCCCTTAATTTCCGTGCTGCGCTGATATTAACCTCTTGAGGGACGAGTTTTTCAAAAACGAGTTAGATGATTTTCATCTCGCTAGAACTGGCTTCATGGAATTTAGCATCATAGAAGCATATATATAATCTGCAGTCTAATCATCGTAGTACGGATGTTCGACGAAAAACCACGTACCACGTGTTGAAGCATCCTGTGTACGTCCGTTTTGTATCCAATTTACGTCCATACGTCCTGTGTCCTTTGCGGATGTCCCTGGGACGTCCGTGGGATCTACATTTCGGACGTCCCAGGAACATCCGTTTTTTACGTCCTAAGGACATCCGTAGGACTTACATTTCGGACGTCCCAGGAAGTCCGTTTTTTAGGTCCTAAAGACATCGGTGGGATTTCGATTTCGGACGTCTGCGGGACGTTCATACTATCAATCCGAATGTACCAGGTGTCTCGATATCTACGAACAATGTGGTGCATATCATAAAAAACACCAATTTTCCCAACTACCCGGGCCCTCTGCAGGAGCTTGCGAATTCTCGAAGTAGAAGCGCTTCCTCGTCGAGGAGATTCGCATAAGTAGCCAGAAACGAAGTTCGCAACCCGGTTAAAAGCCTCAGCCGTCCTCCTAGCATCGTTACCCGAAGAGTCGGTGGTATTTGCGGGGAATTTTCAGCTCGTAGACCCGACTAGCACGGTCCGGAGCCAACCGCAGTAGGCGAAAAGGCGTTTCGACGCGTAAACGCGGCTCTCGCGGAGAACCCCGTTGCACCGCGTGTTTTTGGGGCACGAGGAAAGGAGTGGGGTGCAGAGAGAGATGTTCGAGGCCTGGACCAGGCTTTCTCCTCGCGGAAAGTTCGCGATGGTTCGCCGCGGACGGCCTTGGGAACGGGTTCTAGACAGCGCAGCGGCGCGGCGCGGCGCGGCGGCTGGCGATCTGCCTGATGCCCGGTGTGTGCTGCCGGTCGTTAGAAAATCCTGCACGGATCGATTCCCTTTGGCCCGCGTCAAAGGGCTAAAGGGAGAGGAGGGATATGCTGGCGTGGTCCGGGCAGGGTAACCGGCCGCAAAAACCTAACGAGATGAAAGGAGAGCGCGAAAGACGGGCCGAGGCATGAACGAGGTGGAATACATAAATAGAAATCTCGGTTTATCTCTCTCCATCGGCCCGTGCTTCCAGCTCCTGCTCTTCCCTCTCCTCTCTCTCTCTCCCTCCCTGTTAGCTTCTCCCTGTCGCTCCTTGGTCTCTCCATCGCGCTGGCATATATACCGGCGCGTACTAAGCGGAGAGCCGGCGGTAGTCTAGACGGAGTGTCGATTTTTGCTGCGGCACCAAATTAGAAACCCTTCCCTGCCGGATTCATCGTGCGGCTCTGCCCCCCTTCTCTCTCCCTCTCTCGCTCTCTCTCTCTCTCTATCTCTCTGTCTTTCGCTGGCACTCTTTTTTCCCGCTCCCGTATCCGTCGTTCCAGGCTCCGTGAACGCGTTTCTGGCTCTCCCGTTCGCGCCGGCCGTATCTCGCGAGCGCGTGCATGCGAAATCGCTTAAAGGGGATGAACAGACGAGCCTGGTCTGCGATCCCCAACCCCCGCGCTCCTCATCCCGTTCCCGCGCAAACATTTTCGCTCGGCCTGCTCCCTTTCCTTTTCCCTCGAGGCGGCGCGGCGCGGCGCGTACCAGTTTCCTCGCTCGCAACTTCCCCGCGACGCGACGCTTCTCCCGTGCTTCTTCCTCCTCCTCTTCTTCTTCTCCGGTGTCTGTACTTCGCGACGCGTTCAGCGAAGTACAAACTTTATAGAAATTGTGACGACGGTGCTGGGTCTTCGTTTAAAGCGCTTCGAAAGAAGTCGGGGAGACGCGGATGGTCGTACAACTGACTACGAAGAAAGTTCAGATGAAAAACGAAGATCGCTTTTCCGAGAGAGCGTGGGGCTCTCGCCATTATGAGATTAGAATAGCCTCGTTGGTGAATGTAGCACATTCTGTGCAGACTGGTTTCGATGATTCGACTGCATCGGTCCGAATCTAAGTGCGATTTCGTTGGCACCGCAGACTGTAGTCGTTGGAAGAACCCAGATAGCACCGGATGTCCATAGGACGACATTTTTATGTCTAGTTTACGTCCGTACGTCCATACGTCCGATGTCTGTTGCGGATATTCGTGGGACGTATCTGGGACGTATCTGTGACATATCTCGGACAGACGGACATTATTTGGACGTCCCTGGGACGTACAGAAGGTCCGATACGGACGTCCGGGTGCTATCTGGGAAGGAGGCTGATTGTTCGAACGCGAGCCAGCCCCAAGATTTTCTTCTCCCAGCAGTCTATTAAATCCGGAGAACAAATTCCCAGGCAACTCGAAACCTCCGCTGCAGCAGCAGCAGCAGCAGGTTCAAACGCGAGTAAAATCGACGATCTGGTATTCATGCTGGCCGGATCGGCGCGGCGGTGTCCATACATTTATGTAAACACGCGTGCGTCGGAGGAAGCGCCGGCTACTCCGTGGCCGCATAAAAAGCACATAAAAGTGGCCTGTAAAGGAAAAAACTTGGACTTAATCCGGGGGCCGCGCAAATTGTGTTCCATCCTCTCCTCTTGGCTTTCATTACCTTTAACTTCTCGGCCAGCTTTAGCTTCTACCTGAAAAGGTACTTACTCCCCTCCCCCCTCGACCACCCCCGCCATTACGGGGTTACGATCTCTCAATTCCCTCTTACTCTCTTCCTCTTACCCTCTTTCCCTGGTTTCGATTCCGAGGCGAGGGAGCCAGCGAATTAAAAGTTGCAGCGTTCAAATCCGAAAAATCCACGCGGAGAGACCGTTTCTTTTCGAAGCGTACTTGGAGCTCTCGAGGCTGACCACGTGGCGAAATTAATAACTGGACGGCCCCCAGGGAAAACATCGATTTTAGTCCGATTAAGGGATTATTCTGGGCATTCGCGCAGTACCGCCGAACACGGAAATTGCGTTCGCGTGTTGCGTTAATCATCGCGCCGACGCGACGTGCCTAGAATTATCCGAAAGAGACGGCGGACGGTTTTACCCCGCTGTACCAATTTTTGATCGTACGGACGTCTCGCTCGTTTCGATCCTTTTCTGACCACTTAGATTGAAATAATGTCCCTCACACCCGATGACCAATTCGGGCCAAAAGGGAATTGCATCTCCTACTGTTGACGATTCAAAAACTTCTTAGCCATGGACCATAGCGTTTCAAAAATTATGGAATAATCTTCGGCGCATAATTTGATGCTCTCGTGTTTGTTGATTAATTTCCAATTTAAATCGCATCCCGTACCCCATCTTCCTCCGTTTTGGAATCACGCGTTTCGGAAACGAGATTGACGTTTAACCGTCTCCTGTTCTAATGAGCGCGCAATGGGAGCCGGCCCTCTCCCAACGCAATTAGCCCGGACTTGTCAAATAACGCTCGTTAATATAACAGAAAGAAGAACGCGCGGCGCCCGTGAAATTTCATCGTCGATAATTGGAAGCCGACAACCAATCAAAGGGAACGCTCTGCTCTGTGTCGAGCAAACTTTATTTTCACGCAAGTTCCGTGGCACTTCGACAAGGACGATATTTCGTCACGCAGCGTCGCTTCCTTGCATTCCTTTCATCTGGGCCGGGTCTTAACGACATCGAATAAAAATTTCCTGCGTTTCGAACGATAATATAAAAATTATATTCGCAATCCAATTAGAAGAAAAATGAATTTTTAGAGGAAGAATTGCGTTACGACGGTATGACTGACGTGGCACTGAACGACGTTAAATTTGCGTCCAAACCAAAGCACGTGGATTCTGAATACTGGACGGACGCGAACGTCTTGGCAGCGGACTTATTACAGATAATTGATCCCGTCGCAGAACGTGATGGAAAACTAGGATCAGGGGCATGCACCACTGCGGATCGACCGTGGAAAATCGCCAGTTGATTTGCTCCCGTCTGCCTCGGCTTTTACCCTCGTCGCGTTCGCAGTCCAACCTCGTTTTCCACGTGGAGGATTCTCGGTAGGGTAAACTGGCCGATATGCCACTGTCATTGGACGACATCCAAGCGGTGGCGTTGCAATTGCAACAACGAGAGGCGGTGCACCAGGAGAGAGAGAGAGGAAGAGAGAGATACAACATCGGTCGAGGAGAACAAGCTCACGGAGAGAGGAGAACACCTCGAGCGGATCTCTCAGGTATCGGCCTCTTTCCAGCGTCTCGAGCCGTTCCTTTTTTTCCCGGTGGCCGGGGCCACGAAGGAGCAGAGGCACCGACTTAATCGTGTTTGGCCCGGGTCCAGGACACGACCGAAGTTACCAGAAGCTAGCTTCCCGGCCGGTCGCAGTTATCCCTCGAAACTACGTTTGTTTCATCCGGCGCCGGGGCACATGCACGCGTCCCTGCTACCGTCGTTAACTCTTTTCTCTCTCTCTCTCTCTCTCTCTCTCTCTCCACCCACTGTTTCATTCTTTTTCTGTTCTAGCCCCCGTCGGTCCCGCTTTTGGTGGCCGAGCGATATTTCCTTTTTCTCGCTGCGACCCCGATTCTCTCCTCGGCCTGCCGCGCACGATTGTTCCGCGCTTTTCCAGCCGCAGTAATCCCCTGGCAGTGACCGGACGGGCGCTCGCCAAAAGGGCCGCCCCTTAAAGTGCCTCGCGGCACAAGAATTTTTTTAATGAATACAAAGCCGAAACCGCGAACCACTCATCCCCACCATCCGCTCTGGAATTTCATGCCGCATGGAGGAAGTTTGCCGGCCGTTTTCCTTAAATCAATGTTCCACCGGTCCACTCGCTTCCACCTTTCGTTTTACTTTGTTTAGATGACCCCGGCCCCCGTTTTATCCGACTTCAAAGCGCCCAAACTCCACACCGAAACACCGCACAGGATATTGTTCCACTGCGGCCGCGGAATTTCGCGATTGATCGACCACCAGTGCTCCCTTCCTGCTTTAAGATAGCGTACGCTAGGCTTTGTGCGCAAGAGATGCGTTCGTGACCACTACGGCTGTTGTGGCGAGAGCCTTTTTGTTCTGTAAACGATTTTCGAATAGCGAAGCCACTTTGCATTGTTAACTTTGATTATGTTTGACTAAATTCATTTATACCGCTGTGGAATATATTGCTAACAGCTGTAATAAAAAAGTCTTCAGCTTGTCTTCTTCTTCTTCTTTTTCTTCAGCAGCGAACGTAAGTTTCGATTCAACTCAAGAATGGGTTTAAAGTTTCATAGACATTATCTTCATTTTCTTCTTCCTTGTCTTTTAATAGCAGCGAAAGTGTCGATCCGTCTCAAGAATGAGTTTAACACTTTATAAAAAGCATCTTGCCGATGCTGTTCTTCTGAAAGCAGCAAGGTTTCATTTCATCTCAAGAATGAATTTAACACATTATAAAAAGCATCTAGCTGTTCGCGTTCTCCTGAAAGCAGCGAGGTTTCATTTCATCTCAAGAACGAACGTTTCTACGATCTTTCCTCTTGACAGAGTACAACAATATTCCCAAAGAATGTAAGGGAACAATGACCATCTCCAAGCACACTTCCATCCATGCTTGTATTTAGCAGGAAAGTTGCAATCTTCGTATCCCTGCATCACGTGCATGTCTTATCGTTTCTGCAGTAATACGAAGATTGCAACTTTGCATTGACGCAAACGGTCACCAATTCGAGCATCTCCTGTAAGGTAATAAAGTTTACTTTACTACCATATTTGACCTTGTATAACCTTCAACGATAACTCGCTGAATTCGTCTCAACACTGGCTATCACATCGTGATAAAAAAACATAGCATTCCATTTAAAAAAATAGAGATGACCTTGAAACCTCCTCTATGCCTCCACCCACGCAGAAAATGTTTGTGTCACAATATGTCCCCCTCTATACCGTGTAAGTTTTCTATAGAACATTTTTTCATATTATTACAAATAACGGCAATATTCAAACTGGACACAGCTAGTGCCCCACCCTGTATGTGTGTATATGTATCCCAGGGAAATTGCGGTTGTCAGGGAAAAACCGGGTCTCGTCGAAGGAACTTCGAATTTATCCGTGCGAGTAATCCGAGCTACTACCTTGCCGGCGCTCGGCCGCCGCGTGAATACTTAACGATCGAGGATACATAATCTCCGGCTTCTCCGCGAGCACTCCGAGCTCATTATGAATTTCTTCCCCACTCCCCCGTCTCTTCCCTGCGCCTTTGATGTGTTAAATTAGTAATCAGCTCCACCGCTCTGATAGGATTCCACAGATTCTCGCCAACCGTTCTCTCTCTCCGCCGTGTCGGGCCGCGAGATAATGCGTCTGCTTCTGCTTTTCTTCGCGACGATGACGACCGTCGAGAGAGAGAGAGAGAGAGAGAGAGAGAGAGAGAGAGAGAGAGAGAGCCTTCGTTGTTTCCCGTTGGTTCGTTATCTCGAACCGCGGAACGGTGTTGCAGGTCGGTGAACAACCGCCAGAGCTAACTTTTCGAACTGCGATGCCACGCGGTTTTCATAACCCCTGCTCCTCTGTTGGCCGCGAGCAAACGTAAGTTAAGTGTTCAGTCTGTTAATCTGGTCGTTCGGTGTCACTTTTGTTGGGATTATTGTTCCGAGAGAGCACCGGTTTTCGCGAGGAACGATTATGTTCGTCGCACCGTAGGATCTTCGAAAAATGACTTGTCTGATCATTCCCTGCCTTTTCTACTTCTTTATTATTGAAGGATATGATAGGAGTGAAGTTCTAATCAAAAGACAGCCTACTGAAGTAAGTCCCTTCTATAACTTAAACTTTATTATAAAACAGCGAATAGAAACTAAACCAGGTATGTCCTTCCTATACCGACTCTTCCGTCAAACTGAACATCGGGGCGACGTCACACTGGTCCACGCGCTCGATCTAGCTGATCATTTGGTAAAAAAGCATCTTGCCCAAATCGATGTTTCTTGAATGTATGTCGCTTCTTAAATGTCCATGACATTAAAAAACGATGAAATTAATGAGATTTATTGAAAATCGTGATTAGAACAAGCATTAAAAATCAACATTTTATGAATCCTATTTGTCACCAAAAAAATTGCCTAGTTTCTTATCGATATCCTGGAGAATCTATTTAATATTATGTGTCCATTTTTGTTTCAAATGAATAGTATTTGTCTATATTTAGAGTATATCTTGTGTACTAAGATTTAATATTTATAATTTATTGAAATAACAATGCTCAATAAACTAAAGAGAATCTTCAAAGTTTTCTATCTTTGGTAAAGGATATCTTTTGAGTTCCACATCGTTCCCCATTGTATCAAAGTGCATTCGACCCCGGTACAAAAGTTATTATTGTTTAAAGCGTATGTGTCGCCTGAACTGCGGCCGAACCTCTGGCACGGCGATTCTATTCAATTCTTTTAAATTTAAGAAACGAACGCATTTTTATGATGAAGTTGGACAATTAATGTTGAAAGATGTTGACAATAATAATTTGTCAATGTGATGTAATGTCAATTGTTATTTTTGTTTTTTATATTTAATATATGTTTTTTTGCACAGTTTTAAATAAAATATTTTTAATTATGTTTATAAAATCCATTACTTAAAAAATGATTGATTATTGTGTTTATTTAAAACCTGAACCTGATTTATCAGACACTTCCGATAATCTGAGAAAAAAATGTTTCAAACAAAACTTAATCAACATTCAGCAGTCTACAAATTTCAATCCAAAAAATTAAAAAAGAAATTTTTAATGCATAAATAATTAGTCACCTTGATTTTTTAAAAGTCCATATGTATTTTTGACTTCATAATATTGTAGCTGATATCAAAACGAATCCAAGGACCTAAATTATTATACCTTTAAACTTTCAAATAGTGCTAAACCCAGTGTGCGACGTAAAATCCACGTCCTACCCACTCGCGTCTCATGCCGATCGTCATTTTTCGATACATTGTATCAGCAGATACAACATCGCAACAATTCTTGGAGTTTTTTCCCAGAAATGTTTTACTTTAACATTTATGTAGTACAAATGTTTAGCGAAAAAGATAATCGAAATAATACATAGGAGAAAGTGACACACCAAAGATGCCATACTTAAAAATATATTTATTACTGTATCGTCACTGTGTGTGTGTGTCCTGTGAATGATTGTATTGTAACACTTATTTCCTTTAGGAATCACTTCGTCTGACCGTGGCTATCCTTTTCTACTTACAATACGAAAAAATTACCACATACGAAAAAAATTCATCCCACATTATCAACTCACTATTTCTCACAGGATAATCCCTACACTTTTCCTTTTTTCATCTCAGGAATGCAAACAATCGTCGCCAAAGCACTCCATCAACAAAGTCGAACATCGTATTCCGACGCGATTACGATATAAGATTCAACGTCACAAAATTCCGTAAAGACTACAGAGGTGCACACCGTCTCTTGTGCGATTCACAGGCTCGGTTATGAGCTACACCGTTCCCTCGCAATCCCTCGGAACAATCGCATAACATTCCCCGGCGGCGCGGCGGCGGTGGGATCTTTGAAAGGCAGTCTCTCTGTTCATCAAAGTTTTAATCGCGGCTCGCGAGAAATTGGTCTGGCCGCGATGAAAAAAACCGGCGTTCCCGCGTCCACCTCCGTCCGCGGGAATGCAAAGAGGATTTTGCTCTTTCTCTCTCTCTCTCTCTCGCTCTCTCTTTCGTATTCTCGAGGCCGAGAGAGCACACACAGGGAGCCGAGAGTATCGCGGAATAATAGGCGGCGCGAGGCTGCCGTTTGTTCGCCGAGCCCATACACCTTTCCCGGCGGCGGAGTATTTTTACAGCACTCGTATCCCAGGCTCGTTTCAAAGTTACCTGTCACTCGTGCTTTCTCGCAAGCCCGAGAAAAAGCTCGCCCGTGAAAGACAGCTGCGAGTGCTGAAGGAACAGGGCTGCGTTTCCCGAGCGCATCCACGCGAAATTGCCACAATACGCACTTTATTTCCTTTGTGCCGACTGAGGCGAGATCCCCGACAACTTTAAACGAAGCCAGTTGATGACGAGCTTCCCTTAAACTGGATAAAACACCAGTGAATCGCCCGTCCGCCCGCGCACGCCCGCGCCCGCCACTAACATAACGAGCTGCTCCGTCAAACGCCCTTGCTACGAGAGGGAGCTTTCGCGGATTCGTCGGGCTGATTTTTTAAGCAGATCGACGACGCTTTCTCGGTCGTACTCTAGTTCTTTGATGTCTGCCGCGTGCCGGACAGTTTCACGCTTTGTTTGGCCCTTGGAGAAGGAGCCTTTGACGTGCTTGGATTGGGATCGTTCGACGCGCGACACTCCGCTTAAACGGCTTGGTCGACTGAGACGCGTCTGAGGTGTTAAAGTAGTTGTTGAGCTCCGTGCCAAGTCGAAATCATTGTATTCTGGAAGTTATTATTATTATATTTATTATTTACGGACCGAAGTGCTTTTATACAAATGTTTACAATAGAAAATAAAGAAATAAAAAAGACAAAAAGAAAAAGAAAGTCTTAGCGTAACATTACCCAGGAATTGACATGCAGAAAGTTTCAGGAATACATTATATTACATATAATCATACAATCGCACGCAACTTTTTCTTAAATGATTGTAACGAACCATTAAAAAAAGTGAATGTTACGATATAAATTGTTAGAGTTAGCAGTAATGCGATTTAAAGGATTTACTAATCCATATGTGGATTTGGATTTAAATGTTTGAAATCCTGCCCTAGTTCTCAAAACGCGTTCGGGTACATAGAAATTGATTTGCCTCAGGAGAGAGGGACAATCAATATTGTTATTAATCAAATTAAAGATAAAGCTCTGGTCGGATACTGTTCTTCGAGCTGTCAATGTTTCTAAGTGGACTGTGTTTGATATTGTAGAGTAATCATGATCAAATATTGACTAAGAAAATATTTGAATGAGACAAATATTGATGAGAATCTGAGAAATTTATGTTGTACTCTCGAAGTTGACAGGTGTATAGTTTCAGGTTTAATGTGGCAGTAGTTTCTCAACGCATTGTCAACTGGTGATTATTCCATAATTTTTGGAAGTCTATGCCACATGGTTGAGAATTTTTTGAAGCCGTAAGAAAATGTACCAGAAGAGTGGTTTACGAAATCAGGAAGCGAATTAACTCATCGCTTAGGGTATCAATTGTGTCAGAGCACTGAAAGGTGTTTTACGCTTGGAACGAGGTGATAGAGCAGAGCGTGGAAGATAATAGCCCGGGAGTTCCTGTTATCATTATCGTCACGGTTGATATTAATAACCGTAACCATGAATATTAATAAAGGGGGGTGACGATAATGATTGCGGGGACCACGGAAACAATGGAGACCGAGCGAAAGACCGGCTTCCTCCGAGACTCGCGTCTCTAACTCGTGCTTTGAGGGAGGTCGAATGCGATCAACGTATGCTTGCGATGAGTATCGTGTGCTCGCTTCTAAAGGCATGCTGTGATCGTGGCTCCTTTGAGGATGGAACTACCGGATGAATCAACATTAATCTTGGATCTTGCATTTTACAGTTGCCAGATAAGGAAGATCATAAAATACTTCGACAGTAAAGTGTTTATTCGGTCGTTCAGCTCACAAGAATATTATGGTACTAGTTCGTCAAATAAATACCGAAAATAATTTATTTACTGAAAAGTGACGAGATGCACTTAAATGTAATAGTTAAATTTTCATTGACACCAATCTTTGATTAGGTTTAGATTTTTAATTTCACGTATTCAGATAAACTGAATTTTATTCGGACTTTTGGGATGCAAAAAGGTTAAAGTAGCATCAACTGTGATAAATATTAAAATTCTAGTTTCAGTTTCATTAATTAAAGTATCGTGGTTTTATAGAAATTATTGGTTAAAAATTTGTAATTTGTAGTAATTGTAGCTAGTCTTTGTGGTAGACAGTAGAAAACCAATTTTGAACTTCCAGTTTGTAAATATTGGACGCTATTCATAGAAAAGCTTTCTCTTTTCATTGAATGTTACCTTTGAACCCACTCTAATTAAATCCACTTTAGTATTTTCAGGTCGTACATATTGGACTCCATTCATGGAAAAACTTTTTCTTTTAATTGAATGTTAACTTTTGATCGATTCCATTCATATAGGAGCTTTCTTTTTTAATTAAATGTTAACTTTGGACCGATTCCATTCATAGAGGGGCTTTCGAATGATAACTTTGGATCGATTCTATTCACAGATAAGCCGTCATGTGTGGAATATCTGAAGATTTCTACAAAGTCACGCTGCAATTCAATAAATATGCGATGAGCCTAAACAGATTCTCATAAATGTTACAAGAGACTGAGGAGGAGTCGTAGTAACTGTTCGACGCTTCTCGTTTTAATGGGGGACAGGTAGCGAGGTGTTGAAAAGTAATCGATGCACGGTTCAGCGAGTCGGATCGCTCGTTCGACCGCACCGATTCTTCCCTCTCGATTAAAATCGAGTTAGCGCGACACGGGTAAACATTCGGTTGATTGTACTTCAACCCTTTCGAATCGATTTTCGGAAGATTATCCTAAAACAATTCCATTTCATCCTGTGTCCCTACACGATCCAACTTTTGCCATAAATACAGAAAATCCGCAGTAGTGTGGACCTTAGCTATACCTGGTGACATTTTTTTTTTTTAAAGGGGTCACTATGCCATTCTGAGGGCTCCTTATTTATAAAATCTAGGGAAATTGAAAATCTTTGACAAAAATTCAAGTTTTTTTTTAGAAATAAAGGCTGCAATATTGCTACCAACGTACTCATTTATATTATTTGAATCAACTACTAAGCTTTTTACATCATCATCATTAACGGTATCTAAAGCTACAACCACTTGCTTTTTTTTATATTACGCAGAATATTGGGGTGAGAAAAGGCTAGCGCTACAGATTCGGATGTTAAATACCACAAATGATTACAAAATTTTCATAGTGCTACGCGAATTACTTGGTCATTGATAGCACTATACGAGTATAGACTTTTTAAAAACTGATGGTCTTGTCTTGAAGCCTCTGCAGCAATTGGAGCTTGGATCCATGTTTATAAATACAATTTACTGATAATGCAAATCTGACGTATTCCATGTTCTTCATCCGTTGATAATGTCAATTGATCTCTAAATAATAATATTTTTAAAGAATATATAGCCTAGGTCGTCCATTTGATTTGGGATGGGTGAATTAGAGGTATTACTCCAATTGAAACGTGTCGTTCTCACCGGTGCGGTGTTACGCTTCGCGAAAACGGACTTGTTAGCGGGAAGGTGGCGGACAGAAATTAGACGGGCTAATTAATGTGACATAATCTTAATTCGTACAAAGTACACTTGTACTTGAATGCATGTAAGGAATTATGATATTTTTGGAGGTATAAAATATTTAACTTAAATTTTCAGTATACTCTTCACATTTAGCACGCAGTTTCTATTTCAAAACATCGCGCTCGATGCCGCACGTCTTCCCGACGTCCGACTGATCTAAAAACTTTGGATATATCATTTTTTCATGAAATTGAACAATATTGAGGGGGAGCGTGCTCAAAATTTTATGGTCGAAAAATAAGGTCCACCCTAATATTTATACGAGATTCCGTTCATGTCCGTCCGCGAAATCATCCGCTGAAAATAATGGATAAGTGTTCGTCTATGCTGGTTTCCACACACGAATTCTAGAATTTAGGTATTTTTTTCAACAATCATTAGTGGTGGCTAGAAAAATCGACTAAAACGAAATCGTAGGAGTTTTGTCTTGCGAAACGATTCCACCCTAATCCGCAGTCTATACACGACACATATAGCGCAGACGATTTTTTACAAATTTTCGATCGCATTCCTGATGCTGACAAAATTGATGTTAAAACATTATCTGTAGCGCAGAGTGCGGTCATTCGAAAAAAATATTTGTTAATATCAGCTTTGTGACCGTGCGTGGCAGCGATGAGACAAGCGGGCGACGTGTCGGTGGGTGGATAAAAATCGTACGGATAAAACGGGATTTGGTAGGGAGCAGCAAGGGATCGAGGGAATAGAGGGTTCTCGATTATGCGAGGCCGGGCAAAAAAGCCGGCGTGTCCGTCACCCGTGAGAACGGTGAACGTTTCGAAAAGCTGTTCCACGAAGCGGCGTCGCAGTATTTCAATGAAAATCCCGTGGCAGTCCGTGGATCCGAAGAATAAGCGTCGCCCAGGCTGGACTGGGCTCCTCTCCTGTCCTCTCCGCTCCTCTCTGGCTCGGCTTCGTTCCTCTCGGGTCCGCTCTGCACCGCTCTGCACCGCTCTGCACCGCTCTGGCCCGCTCCACGGCCGAATAACTCTGTCCATCCCTGGCGGAGCGTGTTCGTAGCCGGGGAACGGGTCCGGCAACGGGTAAATTATATACGGCTCCGTATTCGCATGCTTTCGTTCGCGGGGCCGTGCACCGTGAAGCTCTGAGATATACCCGGTGAAAGGCCAGCTCGGAAGGCCGAGCCTTTTGTGCCCGGTGGACCGACATGCATCGGGCTCCGGGGCGCGATTCTCTCGCGTACGCTCGAAATAAAAGTGAATGGAGGCGACGCGACCATAGAGAGGGAGAGAGACAGCTATCCAAACCAACCGGCCAGACGAAATCCCGTGAAGTCTTGCGATGGAAAATTGGAGTGTGTTCACCTCGAGCATCCGATTCCACGCCGATCCTGCCGCAAGACCGTTCGAGACCAGCGCGATCGATGTTCTTCGGGTTTGCTACCCTTAGTCGCGATAACGGTGCATCATCTTGCTTCAACAAATTCTACCGAACCTTAACCCATTGCGGGCCGAAAAGATTTCTCTCTTTTGCCTCAGAAATTGCTTCAACATCGTGTAATTCATTGTTATACATATTTTTGTACCCCACTGTAAATACAGGGTGGCCCACATAACTCTTAACAGCTCAATATCTCGAAAACTATGCCATCGATTTTAAATTCCTTGGTCTTAACCCGACGTTAGTTAGGTGGTGTGTCACAGACCCCAGAGATTTTAGATTTTCGTTGAATAATAAAGATGTTTCATTCTGTTCAGTATTTTTGAATAATAAAAATTTAATTTTGTGGATCTGCGTTTTTATTCTGTAAAAGTACAAGCCTCTTAAGCAGTACCTAATCTTATATTCATGAAAAAGGTATTTATTTCTATAATACAATATTGTATTATTTCGGTGGGTCTGTGAGACCCCACCTTACCACTTTCGATACATTTTCCGAACTTACCAACGCCGGGTTAAATTGTATGGTTCTGAAGGGCCTCTCTAACTCCATAAACGTGAAGTGGCCCCCTTCCTCTTCAATGGGGGGGGGGGGGGTGGAGGGGCGGTGGTACCTTTATAGTTTTAAATGGAACCTCCTATAAAACGTTACATATTTAGATTCTACAGGAAAAAACATGTAAATTTTGTCTGAAACATTTTTTTGTGAGATATTTCCATGATGGGATATAACAGTTTGAAGTTTCGACTTGTAGGTGCTTATTTGAAGTGCTCGGAAATAGCGTTATTTGTATACGCACTTGAGTCCTTTGCTTACTCGTGAAGAAATAAAATGTTCTTTAAATTAAATGTTCGATATGTCCACCACGGACTAGTAAACATTTATTTACTCGAAACATCAAAGTTTTTCTAACCTGTCACGTATCTTTTGTTTCATATTCTCCTTTGTCGTCGGCGCGGCGGCGGTTCAAACATAAGTTTGTCGTTTACATATTCCCATAACAAAAAATCTAATGGTGTTCGATCGGGAGATCGAGGAGGCCATTGATGAGGTCCCCCACGACCTATCCATTTGTCCCCAAATTTTTCATTAAAAAATTGTCTGGTGATGATTGCTGTAATGTACTGTTCCTATGTGTGAGTGAGAGAGAGAATAAGAACAGTAATGTACTGTTCGTATGTGTGAGTGAGAGAGAGAATAGGACCTGTAGCGCTACGCAATATGTATGTACGTACACGGCAACTACGGCAGTTGCGTACTAGATACTACTCTATACACATTGGCACTCCGGCACCGGTCGTAATTGTTTTGTTACCTACGTAATTAATAAACTATCGTATTACTATTTAGTGATCACGTAAAGTGAGATTGGGTTTAAGTTGTCCCAATACCATCATGGAAATATCTGACAAAAAAATGTTTCAGAAAAAATTTACTGGTTTTTTCCTGTAGACTCGTTTTATAGGGGGTCCATTTAAAATGATAAAGGTACCCCCCCCCCCCTAAAGGGGAAGGGGGCCACTTCACGTTCATGTAGTTAGAGAGGCCCTTCATATCCATGCAATTTAAGACCAAGAACTTTAAAATCGATGGCATAGTTATCGAGATATTGAGCTGTTAAGAGTTATGCGGGCCACCCTGTATAAATAGAAGACAATTTTACTCACGATGAAGTACATAAAAATTGTCAATTAATTCTTCACACAGAATTTCGACGTTTATTAATTTCATAATTGTTTTATTTTTTTTTCACGTCCTATAATTCTTTTCGGAAATGACGGACAACTTCAAAACGCCAGAACATTTTCCTTAAAATAAGGTAACGTGAAAACAGCAAATTAATAGTTGGCTTATATCAGAAGGTGGACGTCCACAAACTCGGCGTCGCGCAGTTTTTCCCGAGACACTTTACCGGGTGATTAATTTTCTCGCGGGGGTGTCTAGCGCGAAGATTAGGCGACCGAATTTTCCACAGACCTGTCTCTCCCTCCCTCCCTCTCTCTCTCTCTGTCTCTCTTTCTCTCTCTCTCTCTCTCTCTCTCTCTCTCTCTCTCTCTCTCTCTCTCTCTGTCTGTCTCTCTGTCTCTCTTTCTGTCTGTCTCGGGTAGGACGGTAAACAAGGCTAGGAAAGTCAACAGGATTTTTAACGGGCAATTTAGAGTTCGCTCGGGGGACCATTATTCGCGGGGGCCGGGATCTTTATGCGCGTCGCGCTTCGTTGCAAACACTTTTCACACCAGCCGTGGCGGATCCCGGGGAAAAGCGCGGTAATCATAAAGTTTATCCCTGGCATCGAGTTCCTTGGCGATTTTAGCCGAATCGAGGCGAGTCGAGCCACCCAGAGAGCCTCGCGCTCTCGTACCGAAAGCTCCGATAAAAAGAGCAGAGGCTCGCGGGCCCCCATTTGCATACGCTCGCGAGAGCTATCTCGCATTTTTCCCGATAAATATACTTTCCGGCCGCCGCGCCGGAGTTTAGCTGGGATCAGCAGGCCGACGGCTCCAATGCAGATTTACGCAAAATAGGATTCCCCCCACCGTTGTTACACCCCCTTCCACACCCCTCGAAATTCCAACCCGTTGTAGATAGTAAAATAGTAAAATGCCATAGTAAGTTCCAGTGGTAGAATGAAATAGAACTCCCGCAATTCAAGTAGCAAGCACGAGAATTCACTTTTGCGCATAATTATAATTTTAACATTATAGTCGTTATCTTTCAACGAGAACGGCATTTAAATAAAAGAGAAATATTTATGCCCGCGAGTGAATAAAACGACATGAATGGGATTCAGCGCGTTTTAATGCCGATGTTTTTAAACATATCTCCGGAAATTTATGATAATGCATGGGAACGCGGTCCTCGATGGCTCGCAAAAGCATTCGGAAGTCAATCTTTCCCGTGAATTTCAAACATAGTTAACGGTAACAATAATAATAATTGTAGAAACGATACTAATAATATTTCATAGTATAATTATTCTAGTACGAGCTTATTATAGTCCGTTTATTGTAAATTAAACCAGATTGAAATTCTCTACGTTTGAAACCGTATATAACAATATATATTATGTTATAGTACTGTAATAATAATTTGATTTAACGGTGGTCCTTTGACGCGTGAGAGGAATAATTAACAAAGTAGAAACCACGGTGAGCTGTGTACAACCGGAAATATAGAAAATAAAATAGAAGAACGGAAGAAAAATGAGGGAAATATAAGATGATAAGGTATGCAGAAAACGGGAAAGAATAATCCCAAGATAAACACAATAAATAAAGAGCAACGAGTAACGAAAATAAATTGGATCCGCAAGCAAATTGTAACGAATTGTGTTCTCTCCTACAATTTCCAACGAGCGGAACAAAAAATGGACAGTTAGCAGATCGCATTATGCCCGTAAAAAAACACTCCCAATAGATCCACAATTTTTTTCCTTCATCTTCCTCCTTGGTTTTGTCTAATTACTCTGATCGGGTTGTAAATTATTTCCATTTGCGTAACACCGAATTGTAATGGCGATCGTGTTGATGAATATTATTAGATTGCGCATTTTATGCATTTATAGGAACCATTGGTGTACGATGTGTAAGGCAGAAAAAAGATTCTGATATAAGCCAACTTAAAATTTTATAAAACTTATTTTATGGAAAATGATCCGTCATTTTGAAGTTGTCCGTCATTTTTGAAAAGAATTGTGGTACGTGACATTCTGATGCATGTTGAAAACTAATTTGCAATTTTGATGTACTTTAGTGTAAGGACAATGGTTAGTTATTGAAGTGTGGTTGTGGCGCAGTGAGGTGCAATATTTTTACATATACAGGTAACACACTTTACCATTATTTGACGTGAAGTTAACGAACCTCGAAATTCCGTGAGCTAAGAATTAATTTGCAATTTTTAGGCACACTATAGTAACGAAAATAGTTAGCAACTTTAACGTTATAATCGGATGCAATATTAACTCCCAGCACCGGCGAAATGACCCGGCCGAAACATTTTATTACATAATTCTTGATATTACAAGCATGCTTCCATTGAAAATGATTGAACGCATTTTTTCGTACCGAGTAGATAATGCTCGGTAGGTTTAGCGTTTAGATCAGAAAGTTTTCAGAGCAGAATTTTCAATGGCCTGAAAAGAAAATTCGAAACGATGCACGCGATCACGCGGCAAAATGTGTTTAAAAAACCCGAGAATATGTTTTCACCAAAGGCGGAGGATGTCGGTAAAAAAGCGATCGAGCTCTCGTTTCATAAATGGAACAATGGCGGACGGGAGGTTAAGCGAAAACAGCGTTTGTAGCTGTTGTGCCTGAAAATCGAGACGCGTTTAGTTTATCGCGGGGAATCGATAGCTCGCTCGGCGCGAGATCGACGCCGACGAGTGGAGTAGGTTCGCGTCTGATCAGACGCGATCCGAATCTACTGCAGTGCCGAGTCTGCCGTCATTTCCTACGTTGCGTCTCACAGGGAGCGTAAACAGAGCTCGGCAGTATCTAGTTCCCTGCACGGCAAATAAAACCGGGGCATCGTTTTAAATATTTCCTTCGCAGTTCACCGGCCGCTGCCTCACGGTCGTATTATACGAGGCGGGGGCGTAGAGAGAGAGCGAGCGAGCGAGCGAGCGAGAGAGAGAGAGAGAGAGAGAGAGAGAGAGAGAGAGAGAGAGAGAGATAGGGGAGGAGAAATAGCGGAGATAGAGCGATCTGCTGAGCCGCGAGCAAATTTCCATTTTCTTGTTTATCGGATCGAGAGCGTTTGTGCACCGATGTCCTCTGTGTTTGCGCATAAATATTGATGGCCCGGAGCCGCGCGAGGGAAACGCGGGGGCGTGTTTGTTTCGACCGCGGATACGGTCGAAGTCGCGGCCCCGAAAGGAGCTCGCGAAAACGGGGAACGAAAGAGTATTTTATATCGAAAATACGAATCTCGACGGTTCGCGACGGAATCGCGTTCCACGATCAAAAAGAGGACCCGTACACAGGGCTCTCTACACGGTTTGTACGCGCGAACACAAAATATAACTCCGGTTAAAACTATGGCCACCGAACGTTTCGAAATGATTCACAGCTTTGGTTGAACTTTATGTTAATTCCGCGCGGTTCTTCTCTTTCGCGATTGTTTTACAGTCTTTGTCATTTATATTAGGCGATTAAGAGTCAAATGTGAAATACACAGTCGCTATTGATACTGTCGCATCTCGCGTCGCACCTCGTTATGTTAATTCTATACTCTTCTTCCAATTCGTGATTGTTTGAAATTCTTTGTCATTTATATTAGGTGATAAAGAATCGAATGTGTTCGACTGTATTTATGTGAGTTAAAGTAAAACATTTCTGGGAAAAACTCAGGATCCAAGAATTGTTGCAAGTGAGTTGATAACGTGGGATGAAGTTTTTTCGTATGTGGGTTCGTTTCTGAGATAATAAATTTTGAAGATAGGATATGTACAGATTGGAAGTTGTAAGTAGAAAAGGATAGCCACGGTCAGACGAAGTGATTCCTAAAGGGAATAAGTGTTACAAATTTTTTCGACGTGGACTATTCGAAATGAGATACAATCATTCACAGGACATACACACACAGTGACGGTACAGTAATAAATATATTTTTAAGTATGGCATCTTCGGTGTGTCACATTCTCCTATGTATTCTTTCGATTATCTTTTTCGCAAAACATTTGTACTACATAGATGTTAAAGTAAAACATTTCTGGGGAAAAAACTCAGGATCCAATAATTGTTACGGTGTTGTATCTGCTGATACAATGTATCGAAAAATGACGATTGGCATTAGACGCGAATGGGTAGGACCTGCATTGTACGCCGCCCCGAAGTTCAGTTCGACGGAAGAGTCGGTATAGGAAGGACATATCTGGTTTAGATTCTATAGCTGTTTTTAATAAAGTTTAAGTTTTAGAAGGGACTTATTTCACTAGACTGTCTTTTTATTAGAAAAGGAACTCCACTCCCATCATATCCTTCAACAATGTATACAGGGTGTAAAAAAAGGTCATGTCACGGATATCAAATGTGGATTCTACACGTTCAGATCGACAGAGATCTGTTAGACAAATGGACCGCAAAATTGACCTTGACCCTTTTTCTCAAGGTCAAAATTTTTTACTGCCTCGTATAGTACTCATCGTGAGGACCAAAAGTGTCAGAGGAACAATGGGCCTCGAGTCGACCGTTCTCTTAAAACATGACTTCACACTTTCAGTCATACTTTTCATAATCTTGTTTCACTTCGAAGGGTTAAGGGTTCAGAATCTTTGCGACGGCTCGATATTTCAAGGCGAAGGGTTAATGACGATATAAGGATATTGAGTAGGCAGTTTAGAAGGGTGAGCACAGCATGCACCCAGTAACTTGCACCTCGGTCGGATGCATCTGTAGCCTAATAGTGGCTGGCGGTCGAATTTGTAGGAAGGGAAGAATGGGTGCAAGGTACGAAAAGCTTTTAGCAGCGGGGGCCAACAAAGGAATAATCGATAGGGCGCGAAATAAATTAGTACTAGGCCGCAGAGTGTCGCCTCGCGTAGCGTCCTCGGGCCCGGCCGCCCATTATTCATTCGGATGTAAATGAATCCGACCGAATTGGAACATAAAACAATTCTCGGCTGTACAGGCTTCGCAAAGCTTTGTGCAGCGGGGCGCGAGCGCAAAGTGTTCGTTGTTTGAGCACTTTGTTACCCGGATAAATATGAGCGGGGAAAACATTCCCCTGGAAAAACTAGGGACCGGAATCGACTCGGCACCGCTTTGCTCCGCTCGGCTCTACTTTGGTCCGCTTGGATCGGTTCGTTGCTGCTATAGTATTATCGGCAACGCTTTGATCCTCGTTGTCCGCTAACGAGCCTCTTCAAACAACATCAGGAATCGCACGGCTAGCGTGAAGATCGCATGACTATCGACTGACATAATAGAGAGCTGTCGTGCATCGATTTGGACTTACGTGGGTGTTCAGGGTTAATTTTACTTTTTAATGGCGAATTTAGTGGTCTTATTTTTATATTATAATTTTAATATTCGAGCACAAAAAACTGTAGCACAAACCTAGCACAACTGTTAAAATTATTTAATTCAACAAGTGGGGGGCTAACATCGAGGAGGCGGCGAAATTAAAGCGATAGTAATTCATATTCAATATCGTTTCGCTGTTATTGGTTCCTCGAAATTAGAAATCTCTCGGCCATGAGGAGGAACTTGGTGGACAATAAATAATAATTTTTCTTGATTTCAAAAATTCATATCATGCCCATTCACACGCTTCCCCTCGTTCATAAATTCGAGGCAACCGAGCGTCGCAATTTTCAATCGAAAACCATCATCTAACAAAACGGAAGCGCAGTGTTCGACGGTGAAAGCTCGCGCCGCTTTTCGGCGGGCTTGCCTCTAATTTCGGATTCAATCATCGCGAGGAAAAAGGGCCGCGCGCGTGTCTGGGGGATCGGCGGGTTCTCGGTGGTGCGCTGATTTATTAATTTTCATTAAGCCGCGAGAGCGCTCTTCGTCGAGCTAGCGTGTCGCGTGGGCGTTCGATAGAGACAGAGAGATAAAGGGAGAGAATGGGCGAGTTCCCTCCCCGGGCAATAACGCGTTCTGTTTGCCGAGTCCCCGACGAGGATCCGGTTCCCTCTCGTTAACCTATTAACATTTTATTGCCGGCAATCTTTCCGCGGCGCGTACGCGACGCGACGGTCCGCGAGCGGATAACGAGCAGCGAACACCGCGCCACGTCAACTTAACATCTTCCGGGATGGTTCCGTTTTGGAAGCAAGCCTCGAGCTGAATGGCCGACCCATGAGATTTGCGAGATTTGTGACCGGAGGAACGCGAACCAAACGATTTACTCGCGAGCAGGATCTACGGCCCGCGTCCGGCCCCGCCGAGGAAATTATGGTGAAATTCACCCTCGACGCAGAATCCCACCGACGATTCTACCCTGAAACAGCCTACACGCGGAGGTACACAATGTCTTGAACAAATTGAATGATTCGGCGAGGCTCACACGACGCCATAAAAAAATATATACAGGGTGTTAGAAAAGTCTGGCAACGGTCGAATATCTCAAAAAAAAGCATTTTAGAGAAAAATAGTTGAGACATGTATTTATGGTTTCGCAAGAGCTATTAGGTGGTGCCATTGGTTTGACTTTGAAGAGTCATTTGAAGGTCACCTGAAGGTCACCTCAATTTTTTTAAATGGCACCCCCTATTTTTTATTACATATTCTTGTAGCTGATCTAAAGAGCTTTCCAAAACACTATAATAAAATGTTTTTTCATTAATTATTTTTCGAGTTATAAGGCTTCAAAGGTACAATACCGCCGGCATTAGCGTTAACCGAGATGTACCACGTGGAGGTTGCACGGTCGGATTTACATCTTGTGTTGGGATTTACATGTTGTGATATGCAAGTGTTGTAACCAATCTCTTCGTCGTAATCACATCCCTAATCTTGCAAAATTCAATGGATTCAAATATCCGGAAATGCCACCAAATCTACCACCATCGAATTTAGTGTCAGAAAGACTAATTTCTCCACGCATTCCTTTTATGCAGATAAGAAGATTGAGGCATGCACATGGCCAGTACGGCACTCTAGGACAGATTATAAATGTTCCAATTTGTGTAAATACGATGGTTCAACAATTACCCAGACACATTAAACATGATCATTGCGTTAATGTTCATATTAAGAAAAAAACATACGCGTGGAAAAACCACGCGCGGCAGAAGTGAAACTTCTTGCAGTCTAGTAATGTTTAGAAGTAAATTAAGATTGGAAATGGTAAATAATCCTAATGAAGCGACAACAAGATCAGGAACAACTAATACAAAAAAAAAATCATAGAAAAAGTTTCATGTCAAAAATAATGAACGATCAAAATTTGCGACGCAAAGAAGGAGAGCGTATGGGAAAGAAAGAGACATAGTTCATAGCATTTCCCATACGCTCTCCTTCTTTGCGTCGCAAATTTTGATCGTTCATTATTTTTGAAATGAAACATTTTCTATGATTTTTTTTTTGTATTAGTTGTTCCTGATCTTGTTGTCGCTTTATTAGGATTATTTACCATTTCCAATCTTAATTTACTTCTAAACATTACTAGACTGCAAGAAGTTTCACTTCTGCCACGCGTATGTTTTTTTAGAAATCTCAAGGTCACCTTTATTTCTTAAAACGGGACCACCCCTTTTTAACCGTTTGCACTCGAAGCTATTGTCACTCCAGACCCCAGGCATTTCATTCGATCCAGAACACTTTCGATACATCTGAGTTTTTTCATTTCGTGTAAAATCGAAGGTATCTACTTTCACTGCAAATGGGGTTTTAGCAATTTATTAAAAAGGCATTTAATAACGTAGGAATTGTTTTGGCTTATATTTTTAATGGTGCCTCAGAGTGGACAGTCGAATGCAAAGGGTTAAACAGCTACGATGATAGTCCCTTCCACTATCAACAACGCAGAATCCCACCGACGATTCTACCCTGGAGCAGCCTACACGCAGAGGTACACAAATGTCTTAACGACAAGGTGAATGGTTCGGTGAGGCTCACACGATGCCATCGAAATATACATATACACATGTTTTGAAAAATCTGAAGGTCACCTTTATTTTTTCAAACAGGATCACCCCTTTTTAAACAGCTACGATGCTGATCCCTTCCATTATCAATTCAGTTACTATAATTACTCAAGGTCATTCAAGGTCACAGACAGAGGAAATGGTATTTGATTATGTGTAAGCTATGCGAGCGATGTTAGGCAGGTTTGTGGGAATTCGTGCGTCTTCGAAAATCGAGGAGCATTTGTTCGGGGCTCTCGTTATACGCGCGAGACGGCGCCAGTTGGTTTACAAGCGCGTAAAGTCAGCCTCGGGCTGTGACGTCGCGTCGGTAAATAATGGAATCGAATCGAGGCCTATAAATGCGTTTATAGACCAGCCGACACGATCTCCGCGACAGTTTCGACGGGGACGCTTCGATAATTCGAGGCGAGTCGTAAAACCGACGCGACCATCCTCGCGGTCTAATCTCGTTCCGGCCGCGTCTTTATGGCGGGCGTATCAAGAACAAGCCGGAGACTGTTTCTATCATCGTTTCAGACTGTCTGACAACGTAATCAAACCTCTTGGATCCCGGCGATTCCCTTTCGCTGGCTAATATATTCACTAACTAGCGAAATTCATTTAAGTTAGGATACTCGATTTTTATATGTACCTGAAGATATACTACTCATCAAGACGATAAATCCCAGAATTGAATAGGTACTCCAATTTTTGTATGATATTTTTGGTTGTAAATGATTGCAATAGCATTCACTTTAATCCAAGTTTCGCCAGCGCAAGTACTACAGTCGGGCAGCTCGTGCAGATTACTCGTTTATTTATTTTCCAGCTTTTAGCTTAATCGCAAAATGGAACTTTCGGCCGGATCCGCTCTAAAAGGAAATAGGGAAGCAGATAACCAATGATTCCGTTAGCATCCCGATCGGTGGACGATTTCCCCTGGAGCGCGGCCTTTTGCTTCCAGTGAGTACTTGAAAATTCGTTTAATCGGCTTAAAAGGTTAATTTTGTTTCATTAAAACAGCCAGAACTCATCGCCTGAAAAATGGATTTAAAGTTGTAGAAACGAACGGGCCGAGAGCGCGCGCGGTTCGACCGGGCAACGCTCGCCCTGTTCTCTTTTAAAACGTAAACCTTGAGCTTCGCCGGGAATTTATCGCCCCGACACTAACAATTTCCCACGTACGTGTTTTCCGGGGCTTTTCCCCGGCGAAAAACGTTCGATGTTTTCTTGATATTTGCTTTTATCTCACCGGCATCGAGGGGGCAGGCGATGCGATGCGATGCGCTGGTCGCGGGAGGAGATTACAAGGGGAAACTTTTGGATTAATTTTTTCGTATCGTGGAGGCGCAACGACGCGCGAGAGTCCGATTTGCGCGGTTCGAGGGAGCCCGCAATCGTGTAATAGCACTCTCTGATTCACCGGTACACAGCTGGGAAAATCGATGGAAATTCGATAGGGACTTGCCACTTTTCACGAGAATGGCCAAAAAGAAATGTTACGATTCAGGTACGACGCACAGTGGGCAGTTCGATGAATTTTGTGTCAAATCAAAGAACTTTCGACAGAAATGAGATAGAGCTATGATTGGTTTTTTTAATTAAAGCTGAAACATTCCAGAATGCGGGATAAATATAGAGATTATGGTTCGAACGTTTTTTAACCTTGAAAATATTTGTTAAACTTGCAGAAATATGGTTGAAAAATTTGTCCACCACCTCCGGATTTTTAAAGAAATCGATTTTTGTGAAAAACTAATGAAATCATAATTTTTTCGTTGAAATGATTTTATAACCCACTGATTTGAAGGTATATTGTATTCTCGTATATGGAACACAATAAAATTAAAAATAATGAAGGATCATTCCATGCCAAATCGATCACTTTTTGACGTCACCATCGTCAATTTTGTTCTAAATGAAATGTTGTAGTCCATGTGAAATTAGGACAGAGTATAATTCATCATTTTGCCGGTTTCGAATTTTTTCAGAAATGACAGGCCTTCGAAATTGGCAATTTTTGCCCCTTTTGGCGAAAACGGGTGTCACTTACGAATTTTTATCTCAGGAACTGTTTATCCGATTGAGCTACATTTGTTTTTATTTTATTCAGGAAGGATTGGGCTATTATAAAATAATTTTTTCAACCTCGATAATTAACTTTATAATGTCGAAAAATGTAAACAAATTCTTTTTTTATGTTTTTTTCGATGAGAGGTCAGGGTGATTTAAATTTTGAAAAAAATATGGTTATATTCCCTGAAGTTTCTCCTTCAAAATGAGACCTTGAAGAGAATGGCGAATTGAAAATTGGCGTCACAATGAGCTGGAAAAGGTCGCGGTGTACCCCCGTTTCAGGTAGAGTTTCACTATCCCGCTGGTCTGAAAACAATACCAGCAGACCGTATACGACTAAATTACCCTATTCATACCTCGAGAACAATATTAGTAACCACTCTTCAAATTTCATTAGTTTTTTCACAAAAATCGATTTTTTTCAAAATCCTGAGGTGGTAGACAAATTTTTCGACCAGATTTGGAATCAGCGTGATAAACTCTATGGGAATATAGCATGTCAAAAAAAAATCTGTCCGCACGTGGTATTCGATAAACCATAATTTTCTTGAAATTCTATAAGTTTAACAAGTATTTTCAAGGTTAAAAAACGTCCGAGTCATAATCTCTCTATTTATCCCACATTCTGGAATGTTTCAGCTTTAATTTAAAAAAAAACAATCATCGCTCTAATCTCATTTCTATCGAAAGTTCTTTGATTTTGACACAAAATCCATCGAATGGGCCCATTGTGCGACGTTCTCGCGAGCGAAGCTCTTAAGGGGCTGTGCGCACCCAACTACCACCACCACCCTTACCACTCACACATCGAAAGATCCGCATATACGTATACAAAATGCAAGGGTTTACGGCAAAAGAAACTGACGCCTCAATATTGCAATTACAAGTTCAGACCCGGTCGATTATGTTTCCTAAGAGTCCTGGCCAGGGTGGTTCAGAGCCCAAATTTCATATTTTTGCGTTGTTGAAGAGTAATTTGCAATAATCGGCAGCGCTGACTTGTGACAAAAAGTATTCTGCCTATTATTACAAATTACTCTTCAACAACGTAAAAATATGAAATTTGGGCTCTGAACCACCCTGGCCAGGACTCTTAGGAAACATAATCGACCGGATCTGAACTTCTAATTGCAATATTGAGGCGTCAGTTTCTTTTGCCGTAAACCCTTGCATTTCGTATACGTATATGCGGATCTATCGATGTGTGAGTGGTAAGGGTGGTGGTGGTAGTTGGGTGCGCACAGCCCCTTAATCCATTCGCAAGGAACTTCAACGCGAGTCGATTAACCCGTTCGCCAACGACAGCGGTCGCGTGCCGCACGAGATTCGCACAAAACGGACAGTAGATCATGTACAAACACGTGGCCGTGTTAGGTTCGCACGTGGATCGATCCCTGGCCTAACGAGCAGTGCGTTGGTTAACGATAAAACGTAACATCGGAAAACAAATCACCAGGATCGTTTATTGTGCAATCATGGAAATATCATAATGGCACCCTGTAACATTGTTTCTCTTAAAAAAATCTTTTTAAGTAAAACAATTTTTATTTTGCATTATCTGCTCGTGGCGTGCCTACGGAACGATCTTGCAACCAGGACCTCCGAGCGGGTCACACATGTCAACCTGCTAAAATTATGATTTTTACAGTTTATCCGAATTTTGACCATAACGAACAAAAAACAAAAAAAGAATTACGCCTTTCCTTCGTTCGAATCGTGAGTTATGGTCTTGAGTTCATATAAAAATCCCATTAAGAAGAGCACTTTCATTTTTTCCCGAATTTTCCATTTTTCCGGACAACGTATCCAATTTTTTCCATCCTAAAAACGTTATTTGGACTATTAGGAACATTTTTTTTTTAAATTAGCCAAATCGGTCCAGCCGTTCTCAAGTGATGCGCTTACTAACGAATAGCATTTAATTTTTATTTACATAGAAGAAGATAGATAGATAAATATAGATAAAGATCCACGATTCGTGACTGATCGAGAATTTCTACCGTAATCTCGAATTTACACGCGACAGAGAATTTGCGAAAAAGCAGTGCAAGGATGGCAAGTGGCGTCCGCCGTATTTCCGTCGAATGTGCCGAAAGATCGCGACTCGATTAGAGTCTCTGGCAGCGTTATCGTTGCTGAATCCCTCGAAGGAGGTATTTTAAGGACTTGAAGGGATCGCGATCGCGAGCGAACGTGGGCAGGTGTAGCCGAGGGCATTCACAGGTTTCCTTTGACCATTGGGGCACCGCTTTGATGTCGACTGTAATGGAATCTTTCTCTTCGTGTCACCGCGACGACGACGACGACGACGACGACGACTACGACTACGACGACAGGAGCAAGGGGAACGAAGGCAAGAAATTTCGCTGGGGACGCTGATAGGAAACTGTTGCGCAAGCGGATGGCAAGAAGCACGGAGGTAGAAGGTGGGGCACCCGAGTGAGCAAGCGAGCGACACCCGTGAAAGGAGACCCCCTGAGCGGCTCTGCCTCGCGACATTAATTTTCCCCAGGAGTCCAATCGACTTGAAAGCTCGCCCCGTGACTCGAAATTCCGCGTCAATCAAATTAAGTAACAAACAAGTTTGCAGCGGTCCGACGCGACGCGACTCGACGCGACGCAGAGAAAGAAGAGGAGAGGAGCGGAATCGAAGGGAGCGTCGTCGTCGCGTCGTCGTCGCGTCGTCGAGACTTTGAGAGGCCAAGGAAAAGTCCTAGCTACGAGTACCAACCGGACCACCGCTCGACCGGTAACTGGAACGATTTTTCATTTGCCTCGACGAGAGAGAGACGAACTTTTAAGTGCTCTTCGATCGTGCTCGAGAGACTTTGATTCTCCTCGATCTACCTCCCTCCCTCACTTTTTCTTGCTCTGCCTTCTCGGGAGAGTAGAGAACCTTCGATAAATCATAATACGAACGAGAAGACTTACGGCGATTCGGGAACTGAAAATACAGTAGGACCTCGATTATACGAAACTCCGATGTCTCAAGTCTTTTGTGTCCCAACATGCTCAAAATCTAAATAGCTCAATCTAAAACGATCCACATGCAACATCAGGGTGGGGCAATAACTTTATTCACCTTAAATATTTCCGTTACTCCTAATAATATGAAAAAATGATATTAATATATCTATACAGGGTGTCCCAAAAGTACTTCAACTCCGGGAAATGGAAGGTTCCTGAGGTCATTTCAAGCGCCATTTTCCTTTTGCAAAATGTTGTCCGTGGCTTTGTTTAGGAGTTATTAACGAAAAACACGGACCAATCAGAGCGCGAGCTCGACGCTCGCTGGCACGTTCAGCGCGGCGAGCCGGCAGGCGGTTGGCTGAACATGCCAACGAGCGTCGAGCTCGCGCTCTGATTGGTCCGTGTTTTTCGTTAATAACTCCTAAACAAAGCCGCGGACAACATTTTGCAAAAGGAAAATGGCGCTTGACATGACCTCAGGAACCTCCCATTTCCCGGAGTTGAAGTACTTTTGGGACACCCTGTATATCTGTATAAATAAAAATTAAATGCTGTTCGTTGGTAAGCGCATCACTTAAGAACGGCTGGACCGATTTGGTTAATTTAAAAAAAATACGTTCGTAATAGTCCGAATAAAGTTTTTACGGAAAGAAAAATTGGGAAAGTTGCCCGGAAAAATGGAAAATGCGGGAAAAAAGTGAAAGTGCTTTTTTCAATGGGATTTTTGTATGAACTCAAGACCATAACTCACGATTCGAACGATGGATATGCGTAATTCTTTTTTTGTTTTGTTCGTTATGGTCCTGGAAAAGTTTTCAGGAAAAAAAATTCGAGACAATCACAAAGGAAAGTCGGAAAATTCGGACAAACTTCAAAAATCATAATTTTAGCAGGATTCGAAAAAGTCAATTCGTTCAAAAGTTGTGACGTCATTAGTGACCAAAGACGACTTTTTCGCCCGCCAGGGCAACCCGCCCGGAGGGTTAGTAAGATATAAAAATCATATTGTGAATATGATTATGTAAACATTGTGTTCTACTGTTTTATGGATGCATAAAATCCGTAGTCTCATTGATTACACTGGCCAACAAATTTTCACTATTTTTGATATTTTCCACGTCCGAGCTGCTGACTAGATTTACTACTTGATTTACTAACTAGATTTACAAGTTAGATTTACCGAGTAGATTTACACTCGGATTTACTGACTAGATTTACAATTCAGATTTACTGACTAGATTTAACTAGATTTACTCGATTTTGTGTGCACAGTGCACACGGTCTAATGCTGCACACAATCATGTAAAAATCTTCAATAACTAATTTCACTGGAAATTTTTAACACTATTCTTACCAGAGGTGTCAAAAGACGACTTTCAACATCGCAACTAGTTCACTGTCGCAATGGAGGCCGACAGAAATTTGGAGATGACTTAATACAATGGTAAGGAGGTAACAGAGAGGCTTTTCGAGCGTCGTAACAGATCGCGGCAGGTAAATTAAAATTCATTGGGCGCGGACGCGTTTTCTGAGCGGGCGTGCAGAGCACCTCGCAATTATAACATTTACCCGTTAATTTACGGGCGAGGAAGCGCAAAGAACGTCGCGGAAGCGCTCTCGATAAGGGCTCTTACGCGACGGTGCACTTTTGTCAGCCGGCGCTCACCCCTCCGGCACTTACGGATGACAAATTAGCGAGATAACTACTGCCGCCGGATAATAAACGCCCGGGAACACGGTTGTACGTAACGGCGAAGCACGAACGTGATAATTTCGGAATAATTCCCAACCGCGAACGCCGACATTGATCAAACTTCGCAACGGGGACCGGCGATTCGTCTTCGCAACGGGGACAACGCGTACACACAGTTCGCTCGATTAATTGTTAATATTAATTTACGCGACGCGACATCGGCTCCCGTTTCGCATCGGTCTCGATCGTCTCGCGAATGCGACGATTCATTTTCACCCGTGTCGTCGCGACGATTTAATCGACTGCGTGTCGATTCCCTTTCTCGACTAAACTTCCCGGATTTATACGAACGTATACAGGGTGTCTCACTTAAGTGTGACTCGCAGCATATCTTCTACAATTTTTGACAAAGTAAACAATTTTTTATTCCGCAGGGGTTGTTTTTTTAACTGTTGATTTTTTCATTCCAATAGCAAAGGTCATTTTTTTTTTATAATAACTATACATATTGAACATTATTTAGCAGTTTGCCCTCTCCACCCATTTTGATGACCTTGAAATATGTTGTCAAGGTCAACATTCTGAACAACTTTTCGCTATACATGTTACCGCCGCTCGGTTTTAGTTTTCGAGATATTCGTAAAAAACTTCGGTAATTATTTAGAAGTTTGCCCTCTCCACCGGTTATGATGACCTTGAAATATGTTGTCAAGGTCATCATTCTGAACAACTTTTCCCTATACATGTTACCGCTGCTCGGTTTTAGTTTTCGAGATATTCGTAAAAAACTTTAGTTATACTTATGTTACCAGTACACTGTATTCTGGGAAAAATGATCACTGAATAGTGATTGAATGAGTAATTGGAGTGGGTTGAGGTTATTTTTTTTGGCGGGAAGGAGGTTGGGTTAGGTCTGGTTTCACATCACCATCTTACAGCATCTCAAATAGAATCTCGTCTATTATATTGGGGGAAGGGATGTCGCCTAACCACAACCTAACCACAACCCGCTCCAATCACTATTTCTTTCCCTTTTTATATATTGTATACTGTTATATTTTTGCAAATATCACAATAACTAAGGTCGAGCGGCGGTAATATCTATAGGAAAAAGTTGATCAAAATGATAACCTTGACAATATATTTCAAGGTCATCAAAATCGGTGAGGAGGGCAAACTTCTAAATAATTATCCACATATTTTCGTGTTGCATCGTGCATCTCGTAAAAAAGCACAGTCCAATATGTACTGTGACATGACCTTCAAATGATCTTGAACTTCGAAGATGAAGGTCAAACTTGGCGCATCGAACGAAGTAAATTTTTACAGAATCTACGAATTGCAATAAAAAATACAATCGACAAACCTAGCTTTGTCGTGTGTTGTTTCGCGTACGTTTCCGTTTGTTTTCTGCTGGGATTATAGGACATCGACCGCGGAATAACAGCTCGGAAATACGCGCAGCGAACGTTGTGTGACCCTCGGCCCGGTTCATGGTCGTTTGAGCGTGTTCGTGAGGGACGGTTGAGAACACCATTTGCCCGGGCGATTGCGCAAGAAAAGGACGGGTTTTTAGTCTCGCGAGAAATCGAAGAGTGGAACACAGGACGGTGAGCGTCGCGACGCGAAGCGAAGCGGCGACACGTCTGGTTTTACGAGGGGCGGTCGCGTTACCGTCCCGCGGACAGTAATTGAAAATTACGAGGGAACACGCGACGCTCGTGAAACGTCGTCCCTGGGATTCTTCTTCCGCCGTTTTACAGCCGTTCGAGACTCTCCACGAGGTTGTCGTCGATAGGAAACTTCCTGATCGAACGACGCTATTAATTTCCATCCTGTTTCCCCCACCCTCCACCGTCAGAATTTTTCCCCAGAGTGTAGTTTCGCGGCAATTCCAAGTTTCCACGACGATCCGACTAATTCATGATGTCCGACTAGTTCAATGTGTCACACATTTTCTTCATTGATGGCAATAAAATCATCAAGTGGAAAATGTCTGTTCGGTACTTGATTTATTAATTACGCTCGACCACCGCGGCGATAAACGTTGCTCACTGTAATACGTTCTCCGTCGCTCTCGCTTTCCTTGGTTCTTCGCGAACGCTTTTTCCTCCAAGTACGGAAAAATCCGTTTTTCGTGGTCTCTAATTGCTCGGCGGTTCATTAAAAATTCTGTAAAAATACAGATCGACTCGTCATTACCAGCGGCCATTAAAAGTTTTGCGCGAATTACTTCGCGGGAACAACTCTGTGGATGCGTTGTCGAGCCCTTTCTACCACGTGGAACAAAGGGCGGTGGTGCGGAGGGTGCAAGACGCGCTGCGAGTCGCAGAAATTACAAAAACCTGTGCTCGTGATTGCGAATACTTAACCCCGCTTCGGGCCCTTGTGGTGTCGCGCATTGAACATTATTTCCAGAGAAGAGGGACGTGTGCATTAACCACGATTTTCTTACAATTCTCTCGAATATGAAATAGAATCGTCTTTGGGAAAATAAAATTTTGTGGTCGGAAGGGGCTTCGGCAATTTAACAGGCTTCGCTGGGAGCAAACAGCAGACCCTGCTCACTCGTTATTAGGACGGGAACCTTGGTAATTGTTGGGTACCGGCAACGAAATCCCCACACTCTGGGACAACTTCCGATTTGCTTCTCTTATACAAAGTCAATAGCGTTCTTGTAGACAATCCGGGCTCTCATAAATTTTAATGTTCCTAATGGATGTACCAGAGTATTACACCGCGTATCGGGAGATCCCATGAATAGAATTTACATCATTGCTGGAATTCTTATCGAACGCTTCAACACTCGCTGTATCATTTCACCCAGTATAACAAGCGTCGCCTTCCGAAAGTTAACAAAACATATTTAAAAATTAATACAAAAATAACATTTCCTGCATTTCGTCCAAGCATTCGTTACATCTAAAATGAAACCTAGGGTGAGAACACAAGTATAAGTGTCGCACGAAGAAAAACAGCGAAAGAGAGTTAAAAGGACTCTGGGAATTTGTGTGCAGCAAGGAGCAGCGTTGGTGTGCGCGTACATATTTTTTAAAGGATCCTGCGCGGCGTAAATAGACGTGGGGAGACGAGAATGAAACGAAAATAGAGAGAGAGAAAGAGAGAGAGAGAGAGAGCCGGAAACCCCGAAGACTTCGTCGAAGTGGAGGAAAAGGGTCAACGGTTTCCATTACAATACGCTCGGGGCTGGTGGCTCGTGGCTCGCAGCGAGTTTCGAGTTGGATGCGGCACGCACACGAATACATCATCTTTAAAGAGTGGTGGCTGAGAAACGAGAGAGTCTTGCCAACAGTTGAGTCATCAGCGGAGAGAGGGTCGAATGGTCGGCTCTGCTCGGCTCCGCTTTGCTCTTTCGCTATAATCGTTCCTCCATGGATAGCAAACCGGCCGAAAGGCCGTCTGAAATTATTGCTGCGCGCAGGGCCGTGCTGCTCCACTCGGGAACCTATGTATGATGTCCACGTAGAAATTTATGAACTCGTTTTCATAGTTTGACCGTGAAAGCACTGTCTTCGAGAACTCTAACGTCCCTAATTTTCACCGAAGATCACAAATAGCACAGAGGATAGAGTCTAGAGACCGAAATTAATTACATCGATGGCAAATGCATTTATTACAAATAATTGTGTCAATCGTTTCGTGACAAAGTTAAACTGTCCTGGGTGTTTCGAGCCAGTGAAACTGGAAAAATTATGCTATGCAAAATGTTTCGGTGCTTCTGGTATAAGCAGGCAAGAAACTACGTAGAATGATAAGTCGAAAATGGGGAATACAATTTATTCATACGAAGCTCCATTTCGAAGAAAAACAAGTTTCAAAGTTCGTATTATACGCGCGTTATTCAGTGGGTGCTGGTTAGCGCGTCTGTTCATGGTTGACTGTTTCTACTTCTTGATTTTGAAACTCAATTTTCTCGGGAACAAAGCCTCGCATGAAAAAATTTCATTCTACATTTCTGGCTTGCTTTTTCACGTAGAATCATCCCCTTCACGGTTAGGTAATGAATTCGGGGACGCACTGTCAAAAAGGAATAACAAATTGACACGCGTCGGAACGTAGCTCAACAAATCACAGAGAATATAGGTCATTTTCAGGAATTTATTACGCGGAAATGAATGGCGTAGAACTGAAAAACCATTTGCATTACGTTCCCGCGTGATTCAATATTGTGCACAAAAATTTTCCGCATGCTGGATCTAATGGTGTTTTTTTCTACGTGACTTTGATTGACATTGTTCATTAAAAACTGTTTCTTCTAAAAATCGTCCAAAATTAAAGAACGAAAAATTCCATAGATTAATATTATAGTGAAAAATGGTACAGTGATAAATTATGGTCGTAGACACTCCTATGGACAATATCAAATACTTTTTCATTTCCATTTTAATAAATTTTTCCAAGGTGTTAAGCAGTTCGCATGTCAAGGAGACAATCAATAGCGTGTACAATAAACATTATGAAACACAGCCTGGAGCAAAAATTCCTCCACCATCTTTCATCATGTCGCAACCCATTGCAAAATGTTTCGCATCGACACATCGCCAGCTTTCCCCGCAATAAATTCCTAAAAATCGCATTCGGATCGCCACAGGGGGCCACGGGCCGGAGATCGAAGGATCGAGGTAATCACCTTGAACGCAAGAGCGATCCATCGCAGGGAGGCACGCGACGTTGGGCCAGAAATCGATGTCACGCGAGTATTATTCTTGGCAACGATATCAGAGACGCGCCGAGTTCGGAATCCGTAGTGTGTGTGAGAGAGAGAGAGAGAGAGAGAGAGAGAATAAGAGAGAATGATACGATGAGGTACGAGGCGAAAGGAAGCGGCGAAAGTTCGCGAGTCGTTGAACGATATCGTTGCCAAACACGAGGCAACTTCGTTAAGTAGGTATTAATGTATATATTGAGGATGGCAGAGAATGAAGAATAGAGACATGAGAGAGGAGAGGAAAGAGGGAGAATGAGAGAGAGAGAGAGACTTGGCAACGCCGATCGGACGAATCAATCCAATTCCACGGCATCGTTTCCCCGCAACGAAACACGTAATTTCCGCGTTTCGTGAGAGACTCGAAATTGAAGAGTCGGGCCGGCCGAGAGCCCGAGAGCCGGGGAGCGCTCGGCTGCCATTAACGGCGGCTTCGCTGCATTCTAACGCGAGCCTATATTCCCCGTAAATGAATAGTTCCGCGCGCGGTCGCGACAAGTCATTATTCGAGCACTTTTCTGTGACACGGATACACGCGACGCCATGCCGCGTTACCGCACCACCACTTTCTCTTCTTTTGCTATTCTCCTCTTTGCCGGGCAAAGCTAGTCTCTTTACACCCCTTCGAATTTTCCATCTCTATTTCCGTCCCTCGAATTTCAACCCTTATTTTCTTCCACCGTTCTCAGCTTTTAATAGTGGTTGCCCATTATCGGAAATTTGTTACGTTGCGAATCGTGTAAAAATTGTTGCTCACCGTCTGTGCTGAATCCTGAGGCCTCTGCGGGGGTGCAGGGGGATGCCGTCTTTCAGCCAGTGTACACGAGGGGGTGGAGACCCCTTCGTTCGACACTCCAGCTTCACTCTCTCCCGTAACCTGACTATCGAGTCCCTGAGCTCGGACAACGTAACCTCCCGAACTGAAATCAGAAAGGAAACTCATTAAATACCACCCTATAATATGTGTCATTAAAATCCACAGTCTAATAGTAAGCGAAGGTACTGTCTACTTATATTTCTTAATATCGTCTACTTTAATAGCAAATTTTCTACTGGGGAGGTATTAATTCTTTGCACTTGCACTCTTTTATCCAAGGGAGCATCGTAAGTCTATTTAGTAACTCACGTGTTCCTTCAAAAGAGCACACGAAAAGATTGCTGGCAATTAAGGGACTTATGATCGGAGCTTAAGATCGAAAATTTTTACTTCATCGAAATCGTATTAAATATGAGCCAATTAAATATCAAACAAAATAAAATTTTATCAGAGACAGAAGGCAGTCTCCGAGTGCAAAGAGTTAACAACCCTTCGGACGAAGATACTTCTTGTTCGTTACCAGATTATACTGAATCTTTGCGAAGTAAAATTTTCAAAGGCTCGAGTTGAACAGAAGTTTGCGTCCCCTGGAAACGATCATAAAATGATAATGTCGAGTTTAATTCTACTTGAATGAACATTGATTTTCTTTGTCTCGCTCATATTTGTTGGTAAATAAACATCCGCGATCTTCATTTTATGTTCGTAATAATATTCTGCCTTTCCAGTTCGATTTTGTCCAAAAACAGACTGGTGCTGCTAATTATAATTTTACTTGTTGAAATGTACAAATTAATGTAATATCAACCGATCAAACGAATGTTGATTGTGGTCCAATTGAATTCTCAAAATGTAAATGTCCGAATTTCCTGAAGAATGCACAGTGTTTAATTAGTAATGACAGATAGATAATATATTATTTAACATGAGGAGAATGTTAAGTTGAGGATAATATTTATATTTCTCTTTTGGCTGATCAAAATAGTAAAAGTCCGAATTATTGCTGGTGCAGAAAGCATAATGTAAGATCAGATGTTGAATTTCGGACATTTCACCGATTTCGCTTTAGCATAAACGATACTCGGCCCTGTTATTGAAATATTAATGCATAAGGTTATATGGAACAATTAAAACAACACGCTAAAACAATTTAGTGCAGCTGCAACGGTCCGCAACACACCTAAATATTCAAAATTAAATGTTTTTAAGGTATGGCGCAATTTTATTGGCCGTTATTGTATATTTCATTTATTATTGCGTACCGGCATTGTATAGCATCGTCATAAATTTTTGAGGGTTACATTTAAAATAATATTATTATTAGTCTGCGGATTTTATGCATTCTGGCTCCCGCGATTATCAAAAATTCCACGGCGCATGGAATTAAATAAAATCCAACAAGTTGAATTAATTTATATTTGATTGCCGGTTACTGTAAATTAGAGCGAACGAAACACGAAATGTTTGTATAAACATCTGCAGTCCCATTGCATATCATTATTATTGTAAAAGGGCACCGGATTGATGAGAATTCCGCTTTCCCATTCAATTCTGCGATTTCTCAAACTAATGGCGGGCATTTATTTATTCTTTGCGTATAGGTGAAATGCGTATTTCGGTTTTCTAACAAATCAGTGCAGTTTTCACAGTATATATTCTCAGTATTTACAGTATATTTGCTTCAGTATACATTCGTAACAACAAAAAATTGTTTTCATTTATCTTACGAATATTGTACTGCAAATCTATGGTTATTGGTGCAGTTCTCACTGTAGTTTTAACCCGGTATATCTACTGGGTCATCTCTCATGACGTCAACAATATTTCTCTAATTTCCACCCAAGTCATCAATTTCGCACAATTAAAGGTATCCGAGAAAAATATAGAATTTATAAAACTCGACGTTCAAGAAATATGTTTGAATACAACGATACCATAGTGTCTTAGGTATAAGGGTGTATCTTAGGTATAAGGCGTAAGGGGCGATTTTACCCAGTTACGGAAGGGCCCAGGCGAGGGCATAAAGACAGAACCGTCGTCAGTCCGGTAAAAGCAGCTAGCCTGTACAGATCGCAACCTTGCATAGTTCATTATATACACATATTTAAATACAAGATACGTGGAAACACTGTGTACCAATCTGAACCAGGTAAGCGTCTCTCTTAAATATTTTGTTGAAAATGTCTTTAACCCTTAGCACTCGGATGGCGACTCTGAGGCACCACTGAAAATTGCTATACCATTCTTAAAAATATTGTTCACATTATTATTTTTGTTTGTATTTAATAAACTACTAGACATTTACATATTACATGAGATATAATATCAGTCTCATATGCAAAAAATAAAAAAAAAAAAAATGGTGTAGAATGTAATTATTTTAGAATGGAAAAATCTTTCGTTTTTGAGTTAAGATAGCTCCGAGTGCAAAGGGTTAAATGTGGGTACGTTATTTTGTAAACTCACTTTACACCGTATATACTCAATATAATATATCGTTATTTAGACTAGCATCTTCATACATATTAGTAATGAAGTATATACGGTGTAAAGTGAGTTTACAAAATAACGTACCCACATTTAAACACATTTCCAACAAAATATTTAAGAGAGACGTTTGCCTGGTTCAGATTGTTACAAGACGATTCTCAAAGATGGGATTTCGCAGAAAGATCCTCGGACCAGTCGCAATAGAGGTTTGTCCAGGTTGAGGAGCAGGTATCACCGCCGCCGGGACAGACAGGGAGGGTTCAAGCATTTTGTTGCGCGCAAAGAACGATCGCAGACAATAAACTATTCGTCACAGGCAATGAAAGAGCCGGGTAGCATAACGCGGGCACAACGAGAAGCGATTACGAGGAAAGTTGGCAACGATGTGGCTTCCTTCGCGGGAAATACCGAGGCGCAATGAATTTCACGGTGTCCGAACCCACTCCGGCGAAAGAGAATTTTTAAAGCGGCCACTTTCGAACTTCTCCTCCTCTCCCCACCCTCCTTATTTCTCCTCCTACAGTTTTCCCCGTCGCCCGTCTCTCGCCCTTTCCCGGGGAAAGTACGTGTCTCGAAGTTTCGCGGAAAACTTCCTGCGAAATCCCGACGGAGTTTTAATAAAGTTTCCGCGCGGGTCGTGCCTCCCGCCGTCAAAGGAAACGACTCCATGAGGGTATAGATAGCTCTCGTCGTCCAGCAGCGACGGCAACACTAACGAATCTATTTTTCACGGACCCGCGTTACTGCATGGAAACGGACAGGACTGCTACCCGAGGAAAGCCCTGGGAAAATACGGGAAAGTATGGGCCAAAGACAAACGCTTGTGATCCCGCTCGGAGAAAGCGGGTTAACAAGTTGAAAATATATCAGTACTATTAAATCCTTTTAATTTCTCTACTATTTTAAATAGTACCGACTTAGTTTTGTTATTCATGAAATCTGCAGTTTATTGATTACCACACGCAGCTTCTAAATGTCCAATCACCTCGTTAAGGGGATTATTCTATGTGGCTGATCGAAAAAATTGAACAATTTTTTTTTGCACAAATTGCTTCTATAACATTCCTAGAATATGCAGGTAAAAGGATATTTCGATATTTGAAGTCGTTATAAACGTAGAACGGTAAGTAAAAGTATTAATAAATAACCAATGAAATATCAATTAGCTGGACATTAATTTGTGCTGGAAAAAAGTGCATTCGAATCAACGTGCACTTCGGAGTATTGAGCCGAGACAATTTCTCAACACATAGCAGACTAATGGTGAATTAACATTTTCTTTGTGTAAATCGTACTTGAATCTTTAACCGCGTTTTTCTCAAAACTGTATTTTTCATATTGGCGACCATGATATCTCAAAAACTACTGAACTGGTATAGTCAGCACATCTATAGTTCTCGCCCGTACCAAAATATTTCTGATATCTGCTATAGTTTTTCTTTAAGCTGAAAAAGACGAGAAAAATGACGAAACTTGGAACATAACGTTTAAAACCATGCCAAAAATTCAATTTTCGATATGTTTATATTATTTTGGTACCGGCGATAGTAGCAGTTCTACAAATTAAAATGCCATTTGATTTTTTGATATCAGATTATCGAAACCTCCGGAATCATGGTCGCCATCAACCTACTCTTTTTACACACGAGTGTCTTCCGAACGGTGTAAAGTCGATCCAACTCGTTATTTTGGTTTGAAAAAATTCTGAGAGACTGCCAAAATGTCATTAAATGTGTGGTAAAAATTTCATGATTGTATGTTTTAAGGGCCCTTCAAAAAAAATTCCTAAACAAAGCAAGAAAAAGTAGTTCTCGCATGGGATGACCGCCTTCAACCTAAACAGCAAATCAACGACTCCGGTTCGCGAAGTGGCATGCAACGTGCACAAAGTATGCGAATGTAAGCAAAGTACACAAAGTACACAAAGCACTAAGAAATCGAGGGTTCCATTTATTAAGCGCGTTTAAAATGGCAGCCTAGAATTTCCATCAATTACCAACAGATGCTCGGTATCGATACCGTGTGGTAGCGTTATGGCGCGGCATACGTCGACTGCTACCACTTTCAGCATACTTTTACGGCTGGCTAAAAGTGCGCGAAAGGGGCCCGCCGTTGTTAAATAGTCATTACGCCCGGTTGGAACAAGGAGAAAAGGAACAAATTAGTAGCTCGACCGAACCGTTTCCCCGTTTCTTTTCATCGTGTGGCATCTCGCGAGACTATAAACGCCTAGGGATTTGCCTTTTAAAGTCGTACCGGATCGATCCTCGAGACTATCGAGCGGAAATGGCGAGGTCGCGTGCCACGGGCCTCGTGTTTCCATTGTAAACCGTCAAATTTCGAACCTACGTATTCGGGATACGAGCTGACGCCCTTCCGGGACGAGTCAGGTCTAGACGGGACTAGATGGATCTTCTCTTGATGGATCCAGACTATTCCGGATTACCGTCACCGTGAGATACGAGGCCCGAGTCTAAACTTAGGCTGCGGCTATACTGGATCGATGAAAATCATCGCCAAAATTTTATAAAATCGTGCACAACATAGTTTGCTCTTGTTAAATTCCTATCTAAACAAGATGAAAGTAAATATTATTTTATCATATATTTTAGTGTAAATCTCAGTCCAGTTATTTTTCAGTCTTTTCAAGGTCATTTTTCATCAGTGAAACTTATATTTTTTTCTTTTTATGCCCCTTGCAGAATATGCTTAACCCTTATGTATAATGAAAATTTTAGAACGAAATTATAAAGAATGCAAAATTATCGATGCTACTTGTTTATTAACATGAAACATAAAATTATAATAACTAATTGATTACAGGACAACTTTACATATAGTAATTGTGTTTGCATGTTCATCGCAAACTTGGTTATAAGCACTTATGGCAACTTTTCTGGTTTTTCTGCGTCTCTTAGTAGATTTTACAACTACAACTTTTTTTCTACTTGCATCTTACGACAATGTAGCCAGTTGTGCACAACTAATCGATGGAATGTTTATTGAGTATGGTGTCATTTTTATACTGCCTATAGCTAATTTCGTTGAAAAATGTTGAAGTATTTGGATATTTGGGCTCGATTTTGAATAGTTAGGATACAAAGTTCTCCTCCTAATTGACGTATGTAATAGAATGCAAGAGTGGCAATATCAACTATGTTATAAAATATTGCTAGTGGCTATCTGGTAGTTCGTCTTTTATATATCTTCCCAACATTTGATTCATTGTGTCAACGCCAGATTTTGTTTGATTATAGAAATCAACAATTTCGAGTTTCCTTTTTGGATTTTGTTCTTGAACAACAAAACTGAACACGGAAATTTCTTCACAGTACACACCTTATTCGTTCAAGAAACTGATTCAAACTGATTCAGTTTTTTGTTTCGTTCTCTAGTTCGACTTGTGGGTTCCCATACTTGTTTATATGTATAAACGACATAAAAGATTGCTGCCTCAAAAACAGTCGTCGACGTAGAGAATGAAAGTTATTTGCTTTATCATGGAATCATATTGTAATTTCAAATAATTTTTCACCAAGATCTTTTAAAACAATATTTGGTATATTATAGGGAGGGATCATTAAGAGTATCGATAACGAATACCAATAAAATTTGTCGCTATATATCTCATATATCCCCGGGTAACCCGGTTGTCCAACAACAGTGAACATTTTAGTTGGCTACACAAGGGTAAAGTCATGACCTTCGGGTGACCTTGAGTACCAAAAATGTGATAAAATTGTAGGATAATATAATATTCTTATTAATATTAATTTATAATATTACTTTTACACTATTAAAGATTAGCACACAATTTATACATATTGTTGATTCGGTTTTCGACAATGAATTTTTCTATTGAAATTCATTGAGGACATACTAAGGCGTGCAAGATGGCGATAAGTACGCGATTGTATCGATCGTAAATCGTGTTCGGTATAATCGCAGCCTAACGGAGCCGACGAAGCCGTCGACGACGACTGCGACGACGACATTGATGGAAACGTATTAAATGCCCGAGGCGTTCTCGCTGCGACTCCTGGAACGTCCCGGATAATTCGAGCGTCGCGTTTCGACTTCAGTCCCGAGGCAACGGTGTAATTACGGGCAGCACGCTAGTCAAAACGTTGTGCTCCGACAAGAGAGAAAGAGAGAGAGAGAAAGAGAAAGAGAGGGAGGTAGCGTCGGTGTGTGCGCTCGTGAAAAATTGCGAGACGTCTGCAAAAGAAACGCCAAGACATCGGGCGTTCCCGTTGTTCCGGCAATTTTGGCGGGGAGACCAGAAATTGGAAACGCACGGTCACGAACCCGTAATCGACTTCGGCCGAGATTCCATGCCCCCGGAAACCTTTTACGCTCGTCAGATAATTAAAACGCTTTCGAGCGTTCAGTTCCATTCCCATTCGCCGCGAGCGAGCCCCTAACCGACTGATCGAACGATCCACGCTACGTCGATCTACGTCGATCTGTGTCGATCTTGCCCTCCAGCAGAATGGAAACCGATCGTCGTACCGGAACTTGCAAGATCGTTGACTTTGGCTCAAGCGTAATCGTTTCCAAGAAATATTTTTGCCAATTTTTCCTGGAAATGTATGGAATGTGATTTTTTGAGTAGTGCTAGCAAGTATAAAACAGATACGTGATTGAAGACCTACTTTCGTTGTACGAAAGGCACTTTTCTCCAAATATTTCTAGTATTCAAAAATCGTTGCTCACTTTTAGCTATGATAAAAATAAGAACAGCTCTTTTGAAGTCCAATCCCATTCAGAAAATTGCTTACAAACAAAAGGCTTTCGCTAAAATCGATGGTGTAAATTCGCTTACACCGGTCCCTCGTCAAATAGCTTACTCATACGGGACTATTGTTCAATACGACAGGGCTGTTTAAGTATTAACCCTAAGCACTCGGATGGCGACTCCGAGGCACCACTGCATATTGATTTGCCATTCTTAAAAATATTGTTCACATTATTATTTTTGTTCGTATTTAATAAACTACTAGACATTTACATATTACATGAGATATTGTATCAGTTTAATATGTAATAAATGTAAAAAAAATTGTATAAAATGGAAATATTTTAGAATGGAAAAATCTTTCGTTTTTGAACATACATCGTACATGAACTACATCGTTCGTATCTCGACTTTGGTGGACGATACAAAAACGGTTGTACAGGAAAATGTTGAATTCTATGGAAAACATTGTTTTTTTCTATGAGCTCACTTTTATTCATAAATGCAGCGATGCATCTAAAAAAATACAAACGCACTCTTTGTTTTTTTTTTAACGAAAATGCACGAGTTTTCCATATACTGGTCGATTCGTCGGAACAGTCAGTGTAAAAAAAAAAGAACTGCGGTGCTATACTGTAAAAGTTATCCATTCGTGAGATATTTGAAATTTATTTTTTGGTCGTGGCTCGATTACACGCCAAGAAACAAATGAACGTTCGTTTATTTCCCAAACAATTACAGAGAAGCGGACGCTTGAAGCAACATATTGATTAACTGTTAAGGACTGGGTTACTCCATAAAAGGACACACGTCAAAATGGATAGTTCAATGTGAGATTGGTGTTGTACACAGCACGGACAAAAGGCGAGTGAGCCATCGGAAGAAAAGAAAAAAGAATAGCAATTACAGAAATAAAACAATAACGTAATTCGCGCGAGAGCGGCCCGCTTCTGCTGCGCACGCATCAAAGTGAACGCATCTCATATCAGACTACGTCACTCCAACATTAATAATTTTATAAAAAATACATTGATATCTTCAGTGCAGCACTTTAACAATTTTACTAAATCCTACGCGATGCATCGGCACTTTTCAATTCGTTTAATCTTTCCGCTGCTTGAAATGTCATCCACCCATTTTCGACATTAATGTAGAAAATCCATAGCCGAATTGCAATATTTACCCCGAGCCGAGTAACACAGTTTTCGTCTCAAGCACTTTCCCGTAGCAGCACGGTGCAACAGCTCCGATTCGATTAAAAAGTTTCGCGACACAGGAAAACATACAAAAATTAGTCTGCGTATAGAGACAGTTGTTTTTCGGTGTCCCGGAAAAAGCACTCGTCGTCCGACACGAGGAAAGCGCGGAACACTCGATCGAGAGAGAGAGAGAGAAAAAAGGAGAGACAGAGAACGGACTATTTACCGTATCTCGGGTTTCAAAAAACATGCGTGCCTTTCGGGATCGCTTTCAAGAGGCTGGGGCAATTGTACACGTTTGTCTGTCGCTCGAGAGGGCGAAGAGTGGACATTGCGAGAGGACAGCCCAGCCTCGCAAGCCCGTTCAACAATCCAGCTTGCGTTTAGCCGGGTATTTGTCCGCGTCGTGCCGCGAAGAATTTGATAACGACGACAACGAGAGAAAGAGAGAAAGCGAGAAAGAGGGTGAGAGAGCAAGTGGCCAGAGATTTCGAGTGAAACCGAGCCGCCCCCGAAACATAATCTCGGTTGCAACGTAATCGGTCCATGAAGTCGGCGCCTCGGGCGAAAGGATCCGATTTCTCGCGAGGAGATTCGACTTTGCTGAATACGAGTTCGCAAAGGGGAGCATCGTGTTTCAGGTATTTTTCAATTTGCCCACGCGACGCCGTCGACTCACAGAGCTTGCTCAAGAAAAGCTCCGAGCCACGATTTCGAACTTAATTGATTAAGCAAATGTCAGTACATATAAATTTTTATTATTACCATCGTTAATGCAATAGTGTGAAGAAATGAATGCAGTATGAAACATCTAAAAAAAGTTTTATTTACACGCGAAATATACATTTATTATTCGCACATGTTACGATGTGTGGTATTAAAGCGTTTCAAACAAAGAAATGGTGAACCACGATTTCGCGCGACTTCTAAAAATCAGTGAGTCGTGATAATTTCCGATTGCATTTTTCATCACTTATTTTTAGAAGTAACTCGAAATCGCACTCCAGCGCCACGGGGGTCACCGGTGACCCCGGCGCAATTACCACGTCAGACATCGTTATCAACTGTAATTTATCCGTTGCAGATGATACTTCAATATTATGTGTATCATATAATAGAAAATTCATCGTGGCGCTAGGGGCAATCCCTGTCAAACTGGCGTGGCATTCATCGTGTTAAAAAATCGAATACCTTCGAACATTGTCACATTATTAACATAATGCTATTTGTGAAACCTTTGGCAGCATGTTCGTGACAATTTTCTTATTGAAATCTGTTGAATTTGGGGTTATGTTACAAATAACGGCGAGGACGATGGTGAGGATTAAAACATAAACCATGTTTATTTTAAATATTCGATCGGATGAAAACAACAAAAATAACTCTTTTCTGTAGTGCCATCGGCACAGCTTCTTAATGCATAACAAAAATAGAATACTTTATAATTATAATTAATACTTTGAACGCTTGCTTCTTATCGCACAGGACATGACGATAAAAGAGAAGAGAAAACATGGCGACGCGACGCTACGCGACTAACAACGGTTCCCGCATAAAATTAGCGACGAGACTCGACAACTCCCGACAGACAACGATTCGTCTAAGCGGAACGCGCGCTACATTTGAATTACACATGAAGCAGCAAAAGAATGCAACCTCACAAAATGACTCCAAACAAGGTACAATTTGGATCGATTCATTCACAGATCAGATTGTTAAACAATAATTTCGAAAAAAATTATTAATATATTGTTGGGTACCCAGCGGCTCCCAGCAGGCCAAAATATAAGTGAACAAACGAACAAGTTTGAAAAGCACGAGAGTTTCAGGACGAATTTACGCGCCGAAGAAAATTCCAGTGGAACAGGTCGGCGCACAGTCAGCCGGCGTCGCGTCAAGTCTATGGCCGGCCGTTTAATTACCATTTTTCTCGGTGAATCGTCCGGCCTGGACACGACGGTTCCGCGGCAGCAGATTCGGGGTTTTATCCATCAATTCCGAGGGATCCATCAGTCCGCGATTATACGGGAATTCCTCGGGAGGCTATTAAAAAGCGTAGAATTGTCGCGGCCAGCCACGGGATTAAGTCGCGGGCATATTAATTCGACCCCGTGGCTAAAGTGCTTTTACGCGTCCCGGCTCGAACGGCGCAGCGATGCGGCCGGATCGTTAGCCTGCGAAATTCGCTTTCGCGGCGAGAGGATTTCGCGTCTAATTCCCGAGAGCGCACTATCCGTTCCTGAAGTATTCGACACAGTTGCAACAAAATCTCTAATTAGAATGACGAATCGATAATAAATCACCGAATAAAGTATTTCAGCGTAAATTTGCACGATTTGTTAATTTAAAGCGAAAGGGAGGTGACAGGAAGAACGAGCAAAGTGGGACCGCAGACTGGAGAGGGAGAGAGAAAGAAAGAAAAGCGGATATTCACGGAATTCCCATGTTGCCGGAGGCCGCGTGCGGTCCCTGGCAACGAAACGTCGTTTAACGATTAGCCGTGGTGAACTGGCGCCGAAATTCAAATTTAAATGGCACTCGCGGGAGAGACCGGCTCGTCGCCGGGTTCTCCGGGACCCGAATTTCTGCTGGAATTGCACCGCATCGCGGAAAGAGATCCTCGTGCGGAGTCGTTAACCCCTTCGTTATTTTTGACGGAGTAGCCGCCCCTTGATATCGACCAGCTGAAGCCGTCTAATGCCAACCATTCCGCTTAATTACGAAGCATTTCCATCTCAAATAAATCCAAATAATATCAAAGTACTAATAGTAAAAATTCACAGGGAGGTTCACCCTTAGCACTCGAGTGGCGACTCAGAATCGCCACTAAAACTTGCTCTACCATTATCCACAATATTTTTTAGTTTATTAAATATGGTGCACTCTAATCAATTGATTTAGTAATTACTAAACATTTAAGTATTGTACGAGGCATTATATCAATTTCATATCCATAAAATGAAAAAAAAATCTGCAGAGAAAATGTTTAATTTTCGAGTTAAAATAGCTCCGAGTGCAAAGGGTTAATAATGGTGTCACGATTACTGTTGAACATTGTTCGTAGTAGGCGAAGTTATCGGTGCCCAAACTTTTCGTTTTGTTATCCGTCAAACTTAATCTTGGGTAACTAGTTAATTAATAGGATCGGATCGAGTGGAATTGATTTGAAGGAATCGCGTTTCGTTCCAGACTTCGTCCCAGAATCGCAGATCTTCGGTCGATCTGTATTTTGACTTCGACTTTGCACGATAACTGTTGCAAGCAAGTAAGACGAGCCGATACTAGTTCGAACTTCTTTCCCACTTGACACCAGTCTCCGATGAAGTCGTTTTTAGGCTCCTCGTGGATCGAGAGGTTGGCCTTAGGTACGGAGAGGAACACATCATCTATTGTAATGAGAGAGGAAGCTGTCCGGATTGGTGCTGTCAACCTTTCATTCTCCAATCAGGATGCCCGTAATTGTTCAAACCTCCCTCCGTGTTGTCTAGCGGATAGTCTAGTTGGAAGGAGGAATGGGGCTATACCTGAGTCGGGAAATTGAGTTTCAGTAAATGGAAAACTGCTTGAAGGTTGACCGATGCACCCTCGAACTGTGACGTAAAGAATTTGAATGTATTATCCTTGAACCGATGTTAACGAACATGAGGGTTCTTTAGGTTTAGGCGTTTATGATCGTGGACTGAGGGTCGATTGCTCCGAGGGTTACAAGGTACTTGAGGTTAATGTTGGCTACATCTGGATATCAGCAGTGTAGCGAACTAGCTTAATCCCTAAAACGGTTACTTGGTCACGAATGTCTCATAAATAAGTTGCGAAAGACGACTCTCCGTGATTCTATTTATTTCTGCGATGAAAACGATTCTTTTCGAAAACTACGGTTCTTGCGACGGAACAAACATTGAAGCTAATTGAGAATAGAAACATTCAAAGCTCGACAGCCTCGTAGTTAGACGCGTTTTCCGTTGACGGGCAGTACGCGTGGAGGAAACAATGGTCTTAGGGTTTTTCGCTAGAACCCATTTCCCGGAGTCGTTACCACCAGGAAAGACGCGGGATCCTCGGAGGATAATGGCCCGGAACGGATACTCGCATATCCCGTATTCCTTGGCTTTCTCGATCGATCGGACGCGGAAAGGAAGAGGAAAAAATGGCCGAGCGAAAGTCTGTCGGGCGGCGTGTCACGGGGCCGCTACGAGGGATGAAACATGCTGAGCGACCGGCGAAGAGAGCGGCGAGGTTGATTAATGAACGCGTTCCCGAAAGAGCAAAATAACAAATAGCGCGTTGCCACGTTGCCCTCCGGCTGACGCGATGCCCGAGAGAGAACCGAACCTCCCACCCCCTTCTCTCTCTCCCCTCTCTCGCTCTGTCTATCTGACTCTGTTAAGGGGTGGAGAAACGGGGGCTGCGGCAAACGGCCACGCTGGTTGCTTGATTCATAGTTCCCGCGGTGCACCGACGGCTTGTGACGAGGCGCAACGTCGTGTTAACCATGCGACCGATCCTCCTCCGTGCCTTCGCACCGCCAACCACCCTCGGTAATTGATTGTCACAAGCCCGCAGGCTCTGCAGCCCACCGACCTACCTTTTATTCGCCTGATAGCTGACGACTAAGGGTTAGACCGCTGTTGTTGCCGTCGGCGAGGGAGAGTCCTCACTTTTCGAAAGGGACATCGAGGATCCCTAATAGATAGGACACGGATTCTTAATCTTTCATGAATCCCAGCGTCCCTCTTCGAGTTCTCTTTCTTTTTGAGTTATTCAATTGTGTGGCGTCCGAATAGTGTCTGTTGGAATACAACGATACCATAGAATCTTAGGTACAAGGGTATATCTTAGGTATAAGGGGCGGTTTTACTCAGGGTCGGAAGGGCCCAGGCGAGGGCATAAAGTCAGGACCGTCGTCAGTCCGGTAGAAGCAGCTAGCCTGAGCACATCGCAACATTGTACAGTTCACTAAATACAAGATACGCGGAAACACTGTGGTGTTATTTAGACTAGCATATTTATATTAGTAATAAAGTATATACGGTATAAAGTGTTGATAATAATTATAGTGAGGCAGTTGGTATGAGTGAGAGAAAGAAGGTTGAATGTTGGTATGAGCGTGGTAAAAGGTTTGAGCGTGCGGAATAAGGTTGGTATGAGTGTGCGTCGTGATTGGAAAGCGAGAAACGAACGAATCGCGGTCTCTTGCGTTTGAACGGTGTGCCAGTGTGGTTGTATGGGGAGTGTAGAGCATGAATAGTATTGTTTGGTTAAGGATAGCATTGTTAAAGCAGTGTTAGAGTAAAAACCGTCAGCTGATCGGTATCGCTGTACGAATCCGTTCGCGCAACGTACCGCGTTGAGCGTGTACGTGTTTAGACGCCTGCCGAAACGATATTGTGACGAGGATTCGGTTCTCATCGCTGCTCGTCTCTCTCTCCCCGCACACTTCGGGCGGACCGAGTAGTTTGAGGTGCGCGGTGGGAGGAAACGAGCTGCGACGAATATACACGATAACGAGGAGCCTCTCGCTCTTTTTTCTCGGAATCTCTGTGACGAAACAGTTCCTTTGAAATTCGGCATGTGGTGGTGGACAGGAAAAAACCTAAATAAACGCTCTCCCACAAAACACAAATATAATTGACTCTTTACATTTCCGGGATAAACAGTGATCGTAAATTCAAGCTTCCGCACAACGGAAGCCAATAAAGATCAAAACAAGCAGTATTAAGTATTCAATAAGTTATAGTACATATCGTTTAAATAAATAATTATTAGTGATCAACATAAAGTATAGTTAATTATATAACGTTCCCACATATAAAGACATTTCCAACAGTGTCTATCTATTTCAATGTCTTATCTATTGTGTTAAATTTTTTGTTCCCCGGTAGATCGAAGGATTAATTTTCATGGTCAGTCGGCGAAATCAATGACAAAGCGAATCCAAATATCCCCAGGTACACCAAAAGACTGCTGCCCCGGTAATAAATCTAGAACGCAGCTCGATTTTTGTAGTATTCAACAATACACTGGGTTTTTGGTAACAAACTCCTGAAAAAAAATCGCTCTGACACATATAGAATTTTGTACACGCTGTAGGAAAATTCTTCAGCCACCACTCGACGCCACACACGATCAATCAGGACAATACCGAAGTAATGAAAAAGCCGACGTAGACAGAATTCGACGGTACGCGAAACGAAGCTTCCACCAAATGAAATGCGACTGAGAGGAACGTTTGTAGCAGAGCATATTTGGATTGGGTAGCCCTTGACATAATCCCTCAGATTGATTCCCGATATAAAATGCGAGATTTAGTTCCTTGCTGAATGATTTATTGATAGGAAATTCTTTATACGTTCCAAATTGTGTATCAATCATGCTATAAATGTTAAATTCTAATTAAAATCTCCATTATGAATTTAGCACTTATTGAAACGTTTCACAGGGTTCACGCAATTACTTAAATTCATATTAATTTGATAATCTGTCCGTCACGATACAATTTTGTTAATATCAAATATAAATTAATGTTCGTAAAAATTGCAATGGCCCAGTTTTCAAAAATACAATCAAATTGTCTAGAATTTTTAAGTGTGAAAAAAATGTAATTGCTTTACTGTATGAAGGTAAATTGTAATTGTGACTGAAGCATCTTCTTTTACAACGACACTGAGAAACTTGATGTACAATTTTTTCGGTGGAGCTGTTTTATGGTCCAGTAAAAACCTCATGGTGTACCTTATATTATTTTAAAGTTGACAGTGTACCTTGCACTCAAAGCTCAATAAAACAACAACAAAAAACCGTGTAACAACTTTTAAGGGGCCGTTGCAAAGGGGTCGTTGCTTCAATAAAAAAATTTCCCAACGATCCTAAATCGTTGAAAAAAATGAAGAATTGATTATAAAAGCGAAGGCTTACAGTTTTAAAATAATCCAAGATTTATCGTTTCTCGGTTCTTGTTTACAAAAATATTGCAACAGTGTAAACGTAAGAAATTTTTTAAAAATCACAAGTTCGGTGTTCAATCATTTTCCGCAGCCGCTGCAAGCAATTAGCGAGCCGCTAATTACAAAGTCCTGCGAACATCATTGCGCAATCTGCTTGACAAACATGATCACTCGGCAGTTTGAAAAGAACGAACGACGATATTACGATGGGCAAAGCAACGGAGACGCATCTCCCTCGGCGGATTGTTAAACGCATTTTACTAGGACAGGGGGGCGCGATGTAAATCGGAAGAGCTTGCGTATTCATCGATATCGAAACATCGCTGGTCGTCGATGCCGTGTAATCGTGACGGTACACGCACCGTCCGGCTGGACGTCAAACCCGACCCAAAATCCCCTATCTCTCTCTCCCCCAGCTCCCTACCACTCTCTCTTTCCCTCTCTCTCCTTTTGTTCCCGTGTCTCTCGATTCTTCTGGCACGCCGTTCCCGTTACAGCGTAATGACGCGTTGGCAGAGAGAGAGAGATTCGCGCGTCGTTTGTTCGGGAGCACGCTCGTCGATATTCAAATCGGTGTCATCGATTGCCGGCCGTGTTATTATGAGTAACGCTCCGTGTCGGAACGGTTTCTACGTTCTCTCCATTATGTGGAACTGTCTCGGCTCAAAGTTCCTTGCGAGAAGAAATTTTGAGCTATGCGAATCGCTTTTGAAGCTGCGCGTACTATTTTTGGACACTTAAACTGGTACAAAGCAGTACCGAGTCTTTGATAGACCGTGTTTTCGTTTCTGAGGTACAGTAGAAGCTGCTTCCTCTTGTAAACGCCTAGTATTTTCAGAACAAACCATTTCCGAAATTCTACAGACCATCTACTCTGAGAACGGCCAAGTCTTGTACCAGAGACGGTAGAACCTGGATTACATGAACCTCTGATATCTTAAGTCTCTATTATCCGAACACGTTTCACTAGCAAAAGTGATTCCTACACCATGTTATTTATTGTACAGGGTGTATAGAAATTATATGTCATGACTATATCACTCCGAGATTCTACACCCTCGGTTTGGTGGAAATTAATGTAAGAAAGATGCCACTAAAAATTAACTTTGTTCTTGAATTTTAAAGGTCAACAATTGTTTTTTTATTGCATCGTGTTCTATTTAAAGAAACAATTGAAAATATCGATTTTCGTTTGTTAACACGGTGATCAGGAGGAGGCTTCGCCGGTCGATATCGAAAAGTGCCCGGTACCCATCACGGCCGATCATAGTTCCCGACCGCGAATATCGTGGGGCGATCATAATTCTCCTGGGCGGCGTGCTTGCACAGTTTTGCGATGGATTTCGGGCCGGGACGGCCGGGGCTCTTTGCAAAACAATTAACGAACACCATTGACGGGGGATGACTCTGGCCGTTTGCACCTTTGTCCGACGCGGCTAATCGTTTTCGGTTCAGAGGCCGGCTCGCCCGGCATTGTCGGCCCCGGGCATGCTTCCGGTCATCCGGCCCGTAATTGGCTATGGGGAACGCCGGTCAGCTGTGCTCGCCGATCGCCGATCCCGGCGAATATTTCATCGCACTAATCGCGCGATACAAGGCCCTTTATTATTCCCGGACGCCCAGCCTCCCTTAACTAATCCATTCGCAACACCACTTTGCGCTTTGCATGCTTTCCGCAGACCCTCGAGTCTCCTTTAACTTCTTTGTGGTTCGATGACATACAAAAGTATTGGCACGATATGGTGCAAAAGTAATTTTTAGGTCGATCTTTTAATTCGCAATTCAGTCTTGCAATGAGGAACCACTTTCACTAAAGAGGGTGGTCTTGCTTTCGAGACCGTTTTTAGGATTTTTTCTCAGGAAAACTATCGAACTATTCACATTGGGATTTTGCACACATATTTACTGGTGTTTGAAGTACGTGTGTGATTTCTTTCAAGTAAAAATATTTAAAATTACATGATTTATATATTTTTTATGGTTAGATATGTACAGTAATAAATCTCGAAGACATGTAATTTAAAAAAAACAAACTGACATATGTCCGATAGTGTTTCGGGTGTACTACTAGTTTTTTAATGCGTGGGCGTTTTCAAGGTTATTTCAAGGCAATTTTCTTTTTTTTGTCATAAACCCACATTTTTTCAGAAAAAAATGTTTCAAACAAAAGTTGTGCTTTTTTTACGTAGAATATGATTCTGAAAAAAGACAAAATGACCTTGAAATAACCTTGAAAACGCCCACTCATTAAAAAACTAGTAGTGCCATCTGGTTCCCCACTCGAAACACTAAAGGACATGTGACAGTTTGTTTTTTTAAATCACATTTTTACAAGCTCAACTTAAATAGGACACCCTGTATATACCTATAAAAATCAGTCTGTAACTTTCCTTTATAAAAAGAACTTCCATTCTAAATGTCGCGTTCAGACGTTGGGGGATTTCTTGGTCCCCGGAAAACAGGGATCTCGTAAATATTCGTGGATAATTGCGGCCTTTCGTCCGAGTCCGAACTGAAAGTCAGCCTGACCACAACTTTCCCGGCTGAAATTCCATTATAAAGTGCATTTTCACGGACGTTTACGATTTTCATGGTCCTCTCCCTCTCTCCAGACGGTAAACACACACCGGGATCTCATAAATACGTTGCGGATAATCATGGACTTACAATCGCAGATAGGCATCGATCTGTTCCTGGTCGGGCAGAGGCGAGCAGTCGCGTACGATCGTTAACGGGAAAATTAAACGGCGCCCGGGGAAAAGTTGTCTGATTTGTTTCCCGTAATTCAGGAACTTGCCTACTAACCGTAAAATCCGGCTCTGGGAACTTTTCCCGGCTCCGAGACCAGTAGAAACTCCTTCTGCTCGTTCGTTACTCGCGTCCGCTCTAACATGGAAACCGGCCCGGCCCGGCCCGGCAATCCTAAGCGCGAGAATGCGATTCTTGGCGAATTAGTTTCCACACTGATTTTTCGCCTGTGTACAGCACCTTCGTAAAATCATGCTAGCGGCAGCCGGATGTTAATTTTACGGGTAGAAATTAGTCGAGGTAGAAAAATAATATTTTTGTTCGTCGAAAGAAAATAAAATTTTTTCGTTCAGGAAAATAAAAAATCAATTGAAACTCGTCGGTGTTAGATGAAACCAATTTTGTTAAAATTTCGTAGAAACAATTTCAACCTTCTGCATTCTTCGACGTGTATTCTTTTATATTTCAACCTCGCTTTTCTCAAAAACGACCTGGCAAGTCGAAAAATGTTACTCCTTTTTATCGACGTATTTTTTCATGTAGAATTATCGCCTTGCCGCTTGAACCATTTTAGGAGTTCCTTGAGTGAAACAGGGACGGAAAGAGTAAGAAGTCGCGCGAAATATTCTTGGTCTCGTGCTGCTCGAGGTTCAAAGGTAGTGGAAGTTCGGGGAACTGCAGCCAGGAATTACTCCGACATCTTTGCTCCGCCGATTAACAATAATAACGAAGGCGGGGGCAGGGTTTTGTTTCGAAGTTTCGGTAGAGGACCTGAGAATCGAGGCGGCCTTTGCAAGAGCCAAGGCTGCGAGTTCGAGGCCGATTAATTTCCGACTTTTCCACTGCTTTCAAGAGCTATTTCGCATAATGATTCCAGGTGCTCGACGGGCTAACGAGTGGGCGTAAGAAGATTACAGGTATTCGTGTTCGGAGCCTTTTCTGTGGCACCCGGGATAGTAATATCGATGGTCGATTGATTCAACTTTCAATCACTGTTATTCTTCCTTGTGATTTTCGGTTTTATTTTACACTCGCGTGCAGATCTGCTGTACCTAGAAGCGAGTATCGGGTTCTAATTCTTACCTGAATCTAATTCCCCAGTCTATTACTCAACCCTTTTAGTGCCGAACGACGATATATCGTTGCGTATGCGATGGCGCCTTACTATTCGCATTGCGAGAGAACTCAAAATAAAATAAGCCTCCTAGAAGTTCGCCCCCCACTTGTTGAATTAAATAATGTTAACAGTTGAGGTGAGTTGTGCTAGGCTAGCACAACTCGGATATGCAATATTGTGTTCTTCGGATGACCAGAAAGCCCAATTAATGATATATGTAGAATCCAAGCGCAAAGGGCCCCGTACAATAGTAAAGTGCGCTTAATAGCGTTATAATGGGGAAATCGGCAGTTGTGCTGACTTGTGCTACGCTACCACAATTCGGATATGCAATATTGTGTTCTTCGAATGACTAGAAAGCCCAATTAATGATATAGAATCCAAGCGCAAAGGGCCCCGTACAAGAGTAAAGTGCCCTTAATAGCGTTGTGCTGGGGAAATCGGCAGTTGTGCTGACTTGTGCTAGGTTAGCACAACTCAGATATATTAATCATATATGGTGTTTGCATTACTTTTACTAACTTCAGCTATTATTTACCATAACTTCTTTATTTATCAATATTTTAAAGTAATACTTTAGCACAATCCAAGCACAACCTATTTTTTATAAATATTATAATTTTAATATTCGAGCACAAAAAGATATAGCACAAACCTAGCACAACTCAGCACAACTGTTAAAATTATTTAATTCAACAAGCGGGGGGCTAACTTCTAGGAGGCAATTTATAAAACGTTATAAATGGTCTAATTTCGTTGGAAAACAATTGAAAAAATTGTTTATAGATTTAACATTTTATTATATTCTATGCTGGTTGGTGCCGAGACATCTTCTTTTGAAAATGGGAATTACACGTAGACCTATAATTCTTAGTTACTGCTTAACAAACCATGGACAAGTTTTTTTCGTGTTGTGGCCAACAACACCTTACCAGCACGGGATAGCAATGAATATGACCCAGCAGCACAACCGGTTGTTGCCCATGCAAATAATAAATTCAAATTTCATTATTCACCTAATCAGCATTTGAGTATAGATGAATCATTACTAGGCGCGAAAAGTAGATCATCGCTGACACAATATTTGCCAAATAAAAAGCAGCATAGATGCTGTCTTTTATGAGCTTTTTCTCAAACCTTAGCAAAATCGTCAGATTGGTCCGTCATTCTTCGCATAGGTACGATACTTTCGGCCGGCACTAAAAGGGTTAAACACCATAGGACTCGAACGAAGTGTTGTTGAGAGGTTATTTGGAAAATAATTATATGGAGACGGTGGAAGAAAATATATTTAATAACCATAAGAAGACGTTGTCGGAAGGTGTCTACAAGCACAATTAGAACCGACTACCCAAAACGCGAGAGCGGCGGTACGTACCTTCATACCTGAAGGGAGGACGGCATACTATAAAACTGAACGTGAGTCAGGTATTTCCCAACATTTCTAGGATGTGGGGTTTTCCACAAAGTACAGTAATGTTGTAGAGAGCGATTCTTTTAATTTTAATGTTGCAGCCCGTTAGTAAAAATGAGAGAGATAATACGCGATTCTGTTACCGCGAAGTGGACAGACAAAGAGAGTATACAGGTTTTTGAGGTTGATCCGTTTATTATGACGGTGCGAACTGTACTGCCTCGTCTGAGGACAATACAGACATACAGAGAACATACAAGGTATAGATTTCGACATATACATTTAATTAGAGCGAGCACAGGTGACGAGCAAACAAAACAAGTATAGCGCGAATTACAAATTACATAGAGAATACGCGTTCGCGTTAACAAATGTTTTACTTTGACAAGTGTTTTAGAGCGAACGTATGGATTCTAGACGAAGCGAATGTAGAGCGTTCTACAGCTAAGAAAAAAAGGTTCTATCGCACGCGCAGCCCGGTGCACGGTGGGGTTAAACGTCAGGTGTGCCAGAATAGGGCCGGCATCAGTTTCGACAAAGGAAACCGCAATATTTGCGAGGCGCCGCGCCGGCGGAAACCGCAACGGCCGAGGTCCCAGGCACTGGTGATTCCCTTTGTTCCGTGTCTTCTAAAGTTCGCGGGGCCGACTTGCCGGTTTATTGGCGCGGTAAAACAAACGTCGATCCACCCGGAAAACGGCGGCTTGTCTCCGCGGTGGTTGATTAACGCGGCCGGAAACGCCGCGTTTTAATTAACGCCCCGATCCTAGACGTCTCGAACACGACCGTAGAGCAGCTGCGATAGCATTCCGACGTATCGACGTTCTCCCCATGAGAAACCCCATTAAAAGGAAGAGACGTCCCGTGGAAACGAGAACGAATGGCAGCCGCTCCGCAAACTATGCTCATAACGCCCTCCGGCTTAGGCACGCGGCGTCTAATCGATGGCCTGTAGAAATGAACTGTGGCCGAGGTGGATTTTGGGCCCGTGTAACGGGCCTACTCGCGTGCAACGATCTCCTAAAAGTTTCGTTCCAACGAAAAACCCCCGGCCGCTTCTGACTTGTTCGCTCGGCTGACTTGCTCGCGTAATCTCCTGACGTCGACCTAATCGAAACCAGCCAAGAACGGCCGCCTGACATCGCAATTTCTTGCACGAGAACGTTTTCATTTCTTCGAGGACGGATCTGGGCCAATCCTTCGCACGATTTTCTGCTGGCCAACCCGGCTGCTATTGTTGGTATATTCACTTTTGTTGCTAGCGGAATCTTGGTTTTGCTTTAAGGTGTGATGGGTTGCAGGAAGTACGTCAGTCGTTCACGCGATTTCTAGACATTGCAATGGCTTTTGAGATTGTTGCATTCGTTTCTGTTGGAGTTAGGGTTAAACTGTACTATTGATGGTACTGCAGTAATTATTGGCACTTTTGATTTAAATGGCAAATATTAAGCATTCAGGGTATAGAAAATCATTTTGCATTGCTTCTTATTTATATTTCAAAGCAACGCGGTAAGTTTTTGGAACAGAGTTCCACATATGACTGTTAGCAACGCTGGTGGGCCACAGTGCTTACGAGTAAATATACTTTATCGTTTTATAACTTAATTTCGGACTGCACTACATATGTAATAACGTTTAACTGTTTCACTGTTTAACGTTTACTTCTTGCTGTTTATCAGACATAACCTCAGAATTTCAGGTGCCAACGAATGGTTCATTTATTTATATGAAAGTTTAATTAATTGGGACCTATACCAATGACTAGATATACAATATACAGTTTTGGATTTTCTTTTAATATTTGAAAGATTAATGCTTTGGATCATTAAAACAAATTAGAAATATAAAAATATAGAAAGGATAGATGCCAACAACAATACTGAAAATACTGTTGTTAATCTCAAGACGGAGAAAAGAGAAGAAAATTCAGAAAAGGCTGCAGTAGAAAAAAGAAGCCAGAGATCGTATCAGTCGTAATGATTGTTCCACCATGTACATCATCTAAAGATTTTCTCTTAAATAAACAAAAAAAAATTATTCAAAATTTACACAAGAGGAACATTTACCAAAAAGGAAGAGTTGAAACGGATGATTCATGTAAACCTTAAAATATTTTTCTTTTTTTTTTAGCACTATCTTCGTCTTTCTTAAGTTATTTCTACATATTAACAGTACAGTACAAACTATTTTCATTATTTTTCTTTATTAAGTTAATATTTCCTATTCAGTTCTTCAGTGCCAATAACTGATACATGTGTCAATAACTGTACCAAATGTGCCAATGACTGTACTATTTGTCTTACGATTGTTATTCACTGAATATATTTTATAATAAAAGATTTATGACTCGTAAAACTGTATGATTATGTTGAAAAATCTCTATTAGCTGATAATAATAGCAAGTTAAGCTCGTTTAAACATTTCAAAAATTTATAAAAAGATTTTTACTTCGATTTTGGCTTAGGGTGCCAATCATTGTTTACCCTACTTCAGATTCATCGTGGTTCTAGATTCGTAGCCTAGCGTAGCCCTTGACGCTTTCTTTAACGCTTTCGTGACGCAATTTAATTTTTATGGACGCTATTATTTAAGATCATAGTTTATATAAAACTAGAGAAATTAATATTTATGTAAGCTGTTATTTAAGATCATTCTCACTCTCGCCATTTTACTCCTGTAACTCGTATTATCGCTGTCCAAAGACAGGGAACATCCGCAGCAATAAAAGCTCGGTATCAATCAGGATTCTCTTAAAACCCGAGCGAACAGAATCGCTCTCGTTACACAGTACTTCCACCCGGCCATTTCCTTACTGCAAAATAAAAAATCGCTTGGGCGATTAAGCCACAGAGCCCGAGCAGGACCGAAAATCGGAAACGAGGATCGTCCGAGGCGTTAGCTCGCGATCGATCGCGGAAAAGGCAATTCGCGAGGGTTATCTATTCGATCTAAATTGCCCTGCGTGCCGGTCGAACAGCCATAAAGACGAAGATGGTCCCTCTTGTCGCCCTTCCGCCTCGCGTTTCCTAGATTTGTCGCGACGAGACGGGACTAAACGCGACGGGAAGCGGCAACGATATCGAGCCCGAACGTAACGGCGCCGCGTTTCGAGCAATAAACTTCGCGAACGAGCCGAAGGGAACTTTTTCTCCGTTCTCTCTGCCCACCCCCGCGCACGATTCCTATAATATCGGCTTTTATTCCGCCACGGTCCATAAAATCGAAACGGTTAATTTGTCGGGGGGGGACGAGAGACAGACTCTCGAAAAAGGGATCGAGTTATCGCCCTGCGACTCGTCATTCACTGTCGACGGTGCTTGCAGTCGACCCTCTCCGGTTGCAAGCTGCGTGGCCGAAGGTAGAAATAATTAAGAATAATTGCTGGAAATTCGACGATTCGTTAAATTCTTCACCGAAAATTGTTTACAAATTGTGGCTTCTCTGGTTGTTTTAATACCGCTCTTTGAATTATTGACGAGGGTCACCACAACATAAACAAACATTCTATATTTTACTTATCTACACCGATTCATCTGTGTGAATGCAGTATAGCTTTCACCACTAAGCCACGTGTTAAAATGCATAGGATGCAGGCTTGCGTGGCCGAAGGGAGAAATAATTAGGAATAATTGCTGGCGATTCGACGATTCGTTAAATTCTTCACCGAAAATTGTTTACAAATTGTGGCTTCTCTGGTTGTTTTAATACTGCTCTTTGAATTATTGATGAGGGTCACCAGAACATAAACAAACATTCTATATTTTACTTATCTACACCGATTCATCTGTGTGAATGCAGTATAGCTTTCGCCACTAAGCCACGTGTTAAAATGCATAGGAAAAAGTTTCTATAAAACTGCGCGGGGCAAATAAAATACGTTCATACACAGTATGTATGTATGTATATAAAGTGCGATAAGAAACGGCACGATGTATGGAAATAAACGGGGAAAAAGAACTCTGGTATTTCTGGGCGGTCGCGATGCATTATCTCGAAGACGTCGATGTCTGAGAGTCGATTAAAGTTCGTGTCTGAATATCCTATACTTGTGTGTTTCTAAATATACGTATACACGGTTTCACGTCGGTGTGGCCGGTATTTCCATTTCGTCGCCGTTTGTCGATACTCGTTAACAACGACAAATCTACTTAGCAACTTAATCCGACACGTCGCCTCGTTGCGATCCCGATACCAGCCGGCCCGTAATTTTATAATAATTCGCCCGCAATTTTTCATCCGACAATTTACGAGCGCCGCTACACGCCTGCGAAAGAGCAAGCGGGAAGAAAAAGAGAGGAGAGACGGAGCGAGAGAGAGAGGAGGGATATATGAAATGGAGGAAAAAAGGAGAGAGGCGGCGACCAACGTCGAGCCAGCGGGAAAAAGAGACGAAAAAGGTGAAAACGGTGGCCGTCGCGGGGGTGGAAGAGGATCGAGGGTCGCGCACATAACTGTAGCGCGACGTTCGATAAATTGCCTCGGGTTCTTTTTAGTCTGCCGCGATATTTTATTTACCAGGAAAATGTATCTCTGTTGCGCGCGTGCCGCGGGAATCGGTTTAACCGGGCTTTTTCGGGAATCCACGCAACCACCGGCAGAGACAGGCAGAGCGCTGATTTTTATTTTTCTTTTATCTTTTTTTATTTGCGTCGAGCACCTTGTCCACCGCAATATCGTCCTGTGATATCCAATCTTCGGAGCGCATTATCCTGCGCCCCGAAACTGAATTAAAAATTCTACAGGAGGGGTTTAAATATCGACAGCAAAAATAGAAGCCTACGTCGGTTTTGCCTAACTTCATAACTGCGCGGGATCTATACAGTGACTCCCATTAATATTCGGACGCTCTTAAAAAAAAAACGATAACTTGTTTGATATTGCACCATACGATTTGAACTTTTTTGAGAAGTTAGAGCAATTAATTTACTACATGATGTGAATAGAAATTTGTAGAGAATTGCAGAGAAAATACTAAATGTTGCATTTTACAATTTTTTTATGTGGGTCTGTATTGAAAATTTAAAAAATATGTTTTGTAGATCTGTGTCAATTATATGCATTGTGAAAGTTTCATCGAAATCGGTTGATGTGGGGAAAAAAACGACAGGCATTGAAAGATATATGAAACCTTAGATTTATTGCAGTTAGAGGTCGAAAATCGTGAAAAATTGCAATTTCTACCATATTTAAACGTTTGTACCTCATTACAAAATTCACAAATTTTAATGAAACTTTCAGAATATGTTTAATTAATACAGATCTACGAAACGTGTTTTCTACATTTTCAAGTTTTAGTATTTTCTCTGCAATTCCGACCAATTGCAATTTTTTCAAAAACTCTTTTCACGTTACGTAACAAAACCGATTGTTCTAACATCACAAAAAAATCCAAGTTGTATGATCGAATATTAAAAAAGTTATCGTCTTTTTAAGAGTATCCGAATATTAGTGGGAGTCACTGTATGTATTTATGGCTCATAGAAATTTTCAAAAAATGCTGTAATGTAACATTTTTATTCGTTTTCGATTTCCAACATTCTGGCACATTTTGGCATCCCACTTTCTCAAAGTTAGTCTATAAAATTTTGATGTGAAATATCGTTCGTAACTGTGTAACAATTTAACGAAAATGATGTCGGCGCTGGGTTCGATCAGAAAATACACTGAGAAGCCTATTTGAAAAAATTTATCGATTTACGTTTCCATCTACATTCAGATCATCCTCAGAATCGAGTGATTGCGTCTGAGGAAAACAGGTTAAAATGAAAATGTTAAACGAAATTTAATATTAAATAATGATTAAAACAGAATAAATAAGTCATACTGACTGGCTATGTAATTAGAATTGTATAACTATGATGTATTTAACCAGCGAGTAGTTAAACTGTTAGTCTATAAAAATTGGAAATTGCATAAACATCCGCGGTCTATTAATAACAGAGATATTTAATAAATCCGGAAATGTGGGAGCCATAAGAGGTCGGCAATTGGCAATATTGGAAAATTAGGGTACGATTTGTCACACGATGGGGCGGAATGGTACGGAGATAAACGGAGCCCGAATCGAAAGGGAAGATTTGTAGCGCTCGGCGATTTTTCGGACGGTTCCCGAGATAAAGGGTGGAAAAGTAATCGCGAGTTGGTGGAGGATACCGCGGGACGGCAATAAACGATCGTCGAAAGAATGCTTCGAAGGATCCTGCGAGCCCGATAGACACGTCACTCGCGCGGTATAAAGCGAATTCCAGTATTCGCGAATACATATAGGGGGGCCTCTCTCCGAGATACATAGTCGAGAATTCTTTTCGTCGCATAATGAACCGGGGCCTCGTTTGCACGCGACTCCGTTCCTCTTCGTTCCGGCTAGTTTATCGAGAATACCTCGCGGCGTGCATTATGTCCTGACCCGGTGCGGTGGAGCGACTGGGTTGTCCGCGCGACTATTCTCGGTTCCGTCGTCGATAATTCAACGAGCTTTCGTCACGCGCCCCCGGGAACCAGCGTTCCCCGACGCCGAGGGTGGCACGTTGCGAACGCTTTCGGGGACTTCGCGAGACGGCACCGCCGCGCCGTTCTGGTTAAACTGTTAATTAAGTGGGACGAATTAATTTGTTCGGGAAGTAGGGGAACGCTTACTTGACGTGTTTAGATGGTGATTGGTGTGCTATTGTGTGTTGTATGTGCTCTGAGTTGTATTTAAAGTGATTGCATCGATCAATGTTTTAAAGGGGCCAGCGGCGTTTTAGCACTTCGATGTGGCGGCTTCAATTACGGCTCTGTCGATGCAGAACTATGAACACTTACTAGAACATTTAAGCTAGGTTTTAGGAGAGGGTCTGGGCAAAGTGGCCAGATCAACCCTTGTCTCCCACTGTACCCGTCAACTAATGCGACGCTATTCCCGCACGCTTGCCGTGTATTGTGATTACTTACCAATTTTCAATAAGAAAACTGTTGGAATTTATTTAAGGGTATCATCGGGGAAGTCGAAAAAATTGAAAAATTTTTTTGCACAAATTGCTTCTATAACATTCCTAGAATATGCAGGTAAAAGGATATTCGAAGTCGTTCGACTGTTATAAACGTAGAACGGAGCAGCTGCTTGCCTCATTACGATTAAAGCGCACTTCGGAGCATCGAGCCAAGACAATTTCTCAACGCATAGCAGACTAATGGTGAGTTTACATTTTCTTTGTGTAAATCGTACTTGAATCTTTAAACGTGTTTTTCTCAAAACTGTATCTCAAAAACAACTGAACGGATTTCGCTCAAATTTGTATGGTATAGTTAGCATACCTATAGTTCTCGCCCGTACCAAAATATTTCTGATATCTGCTATAGTTTTTTTTTTAAGCTGAAAAAGACGAAAAAAAATGACGAAACTTGGATCTTAACGTTTAACCCTTTGCGGTCGGAGCTATTTTAACTCAAAAACGTAAGATTTTTCAATTCTAGAATATTTCCATTCTATACAATTTTTTTACATTTTTTGCATATGAAACTGATATAATTTCTCATGTAATATGTAAATGTCTAGTAGTTTATTAAATACGAACAAAAATAATATTCTGAACAATATGTTTAAAAATGACATAGTAATTTTCAATGGCGCCTCAGAGTCGCCATCCGACTGCTAAGGGTTAAAACCGTGCCAAAAATTCAATTTTCGAGATTTTTATATTATTTTGGTACCGGGGCTAGCCGCAGGTCCACAAATTAAAATGCCGTTTGATTTTTTGATATCAGATGATCGAAACCTCCGGAATCATGGTCGCGATCAACCAACTTTTTTTACACACGAGTGTCTTCCGAACGGTGTAAAGTCGATTCAACTCGTTATTTTGGTTTGAAAAAATTTTGAGAGACTGCTAAAATGTCAATAAATGTATGGTAAAAACTACAAGATTGTATATTTTAAGGGTCCTTCAAAAAAAATTCCGAAAAAAGCAAGAAAAAGTAGCTCTCACATGGGATGACCCCCTGAAGAAACAAATTGACAAAAATAATTTACTATTATTTAGTAGGATATTCTATCGTTTTACTTTCGAATGATACACTGTATCTACTATGCTGTCCGCGTCATGGCATCCTCAACTCTCAATTGTTTCTTAGATCGTCGTCGGTTTTTCCAGAACGATTCTCACTCGTATCGTATTTGTCGTAGAGTAAAGACGTGCTTCACAACGTGTCTTCAGTTATATTAAATAGAATACATTCTATTTTATATAGAGTCTGGTTTATTGGACTCATATTCCAATAAAAACAAATCAAACTATCAATTTTTACTAATAACTAAAAGTTAATGCTTTCGGCGCAAGGTTCGATCAAATTTTTTGCATTTTAATAAAAATAATTTTCTATTACTTATCTTAGCAATTGATCGAACCTTGTACAAATACGATGAATGATAAGACACAATTACCAATTTTTACGTTTCCAACGAGCCCGTTCCACCTGATGGATTAAACCGACAGCGACTTGGTCACAGTTGATCAGATCAACCGGGTCCGTTTCACAGCCCTCGACAAGGCGATGCAGCAGATAAGGGGAAGTTAAGGACGAGCAGCGTCGCAAATAGATTCAAAAGTTCCCAGGAAGGGTTTCGAGCGCAACGTCGATGAGCTGGCAATTTTGAGCACCTCGAGTCGCACAGCGCAAAGGCTCGGTGTGTAGAAGCAGGGGAAGAGTAATTCAGTAAAGGATAAACTGGGCGACGCTGGGGCCGATAAACATCACGGCGGTTGGACGGGGTGCGCGTCGCGTCGCCTCGCGCCGCGCAAAAGGATTCCACAAAGTGGATGATAACGGCGTCGTCGAGCTGCGCGCCGCGATAAGATCCTCTCCGGAGAAATGACGCGAAAAACGGGTTATCCTTCGCAATGACGTTATCGTTTCGTCGGAATCTGTCCCCGTGTGCTCCCTTGTCGCTGCCACCCATACGATAATCGTGTCGCTTCGCGTGCAAAAGGCACAACTATGAAATCCCTTCTCGCTACTGGCGTGCCTCTGTGTGTTCTCTGTGCGGAATTGAGTCGTTCACGAACCTAATCGATTCATTTGAAACTTTTAAACTGTTTCCCCTCTGTTACATATAATTTCTTGACACCTTGTACAATGTAAATATTCCAGAAGAAATGTCTCGGTTTTTCAGCCGAAACAACTTCGACTGCAAACGATTAAAGTTTTTATGCGTGTTATTTTATTAAGCTTTTTGTATCGTTCCATTTGGTGAATGAGCAAGTCAATTACTATAGCTACATAAAATTATTCGTCTCTGCGGCAATTTTATCGATCGAAGCAAACAAATATTTAAACGACGTTGGACAGTATACATATGTAAGATAGTGCCTAAGTGCATTTGTTTAAATTAAATTTGCCGCCCACTTACGAACGCGACAAATTATAAGGAAGTATACAAGCTGACATCTACAACACGCGACTAAGCGTATGAGAGAAGATAAAGGAGCGAACAAGATTGAGAAAATTGTTTAAGTAAATCCGTTTAGTGTAATTTGGGTAATTGTACAAGGGATTTGACAAAGAGTATATATAGAATAGACTTTAATGTCGTTTCTCTTCGTTACAGGTAGGAATTATAGAGTTGAAGTACGAATGCTGTATGTATGTGTTACGTTCCGAACAAATTATTTATATTTCCATCGGTTGTACTGTGGCTTGATAATGCGTTAGCATTGTGCGATTTCCCTAATCAACCGCAATCCGGTCTTTGATGTGGCGACGCGATTGTTACGCCCTGTTTATAGCAAGATTTATGAAAATGGAAAATCGGGAATGACAGTTGAGTTTCAAAATTGCGATCGCCAAACGAATTACAAAAAAGAAAGTAGATCGTTACGAGTGCCCGCGACAAACACGTAGTTCGTCAAATGTGGTTATCCGTGTGCCCAATTTGATTAATAAATCCGTTAAATCCGTTTACGGCTCTTGCTTACAGAATAGAATAAAGTAATGTACATAATTAGGAGACATAAGTTACGAATAAATTAACCTCTTCGTTACAGAAACTCAGTACAGTATTTCATCGATAAATGTCCCAAATGTCTCACACATAATTGTCCCTAAACTATCCCCACTCCTGCGGGGTATACCCCTTGAGGGGCCGTGAAACTCGAGAGGCCTCGGCCGCCGAGAAGTGTAACATGATACGGGTCGAGTATATCGGTGTGAGACCAGGAGACCACTACTAATCCAATAACAAAACTTCGTTATTTTTTATTATTTTATTATGGAACTTTCACCATCATATTCTTGACATTTTTCTAATGAGATTGATACCAAAAATTATATAATTCCGATGTTATTTACGTGTGTAATGGACGATAAAATTTTTGTGCGCATGGAAGGACAGCGTATGGGAAAGAAAGAGACGCGGAGAGTCGCAGTCGCCGGCACAGTTCAAAGGCCCGCGGCGTCCTCACAATGTAATCCCAATAAAAAACTTTTTTATTATTACTTATTTTTGTATGAGACTTTCACCAATATATTTGTGACATTTTTCTGATTACAATGATACCAAACACGATATAATTCGCATCATATTTACAATAATTTTCCGTTCATATAATTTCAATGAGAAGTTACGCGGGGTCGTCCATTACACACGTAAATATAATCGGAATTATATCATATTTGGTATCATTTTCATTAGAAAAATGCCAGGAATATGTTGGTGAAAGATCCATAAAAAAATAATGAAAAATAAAGAAGTTTTGCCATCGGATTAGTGTGGTCTCACACCGATATACCCGACCCGTATTATGTTTACATTTCTCGGCGACCGAGGCCTCTCGAGTTTCCCATTCCATTTCTACGTTCGGCACAAGTCAAAGAATAGTATCCCTCACACATAATTGTCCCTGGCCGGACCCGTGGTTGGGACAATTATCGATGAAATACTGTATCGTTTATTTGACTGTGTCATTCCTACGATAGAACTATTTTCATTATAAATATTTCTTTACGATTTTGTTTGCACTTCTTTTTCAAGAGCTTCTTCATGGTCCACTTTGCTACAATTTCGGTTCATTAGTGGATGCTGCATATAATTCAAATATCGTGCGAAGTCGGTAGGCTGCTATTATATTATAGTTTGCAACACAGTTTCCCCGGCAGTGGTGATTTATTGCATATCTGGTCCCAGGTAGTTCCTGCTAATATTCAAACTATTGACGCTTGTTGCTCGATGTATCTTCGAGGAGCGTCTCCCCGAGGAGAATTTCTTCGGTGAATGGAAATTCGTCGGATTAGCAAGAATTTCTATCCGAAGCATGAATAAAAATAGGGAAGAAGGCAGCCGCGGAATGGAAGAAACGGTGAAATATTCAGGCTGTCGCATGACAGAGTTTCTCGTAGCTTACATACTAAATTCGCGGGGACGACAGGTTCCGGATCGCTCGGAGCGGCTAACAAAGTTGATTCCAGGGGTTTTTCCCCGTCACTTCAGAGTTTACGATAACTCGAACGGGCCCCCTCGGAACACTCGACAGCTCTCTAAACATCGTTCGAGCCCGAAACTGCAACAGCAAATTTCGGTTTGAAATATCAATTCGAGGAACCCGCCGGGCCGCAGCCGTTTCCCGAACGTGTAAAACTTCCACGAAGAAGAAGCCGACCAGTAGAAGTATCGCGGTGGGTACACGATCGAGATACGAGCCCGTCGTATATTATTTACGATCGGTGAAGGATCGCGGTGAAAATCGCGGATGAAAATCGGTTTTTCACCGACGCGTCCCCCCCTCCCCCCTACACCGATCCCGTGGCACTCTCTCTCGTTCGACGATCGAGTTTCATCGACACGGGGAAGCGTGGAGGAACGCGCGAGCGCGCGGCCTACAAACACTTGTCGACGGTGTAAACAACTTTCCGCTCGGTGTATTTGGCAAGAGCGGTGCGGCGAGCGGGCACGCGTGGACACGGTCCGGTAATTTATTGTTACAAGAATCCTGGATCCGAGAACGCGCGAGAAGCTTGCGCGCTAAGCTCCGCGAGCTCTGGCCAATTCGATTAACCCTTTACCGCTCGCAACTTTTACTGCGAGTGCTGCGATTTAATCGAGATTCTATTCGGGACAAATTCGAAAGAAAATTAACACGCTACCAGCATTCTGTTACGCTGTTTACATTCCTTGTTCAAATATTTTATCAAACGTGACGTATCTCTTTTATATTAGAACAGTGCAGCAGAGGAAAATCGAGGATTCCTAATAAAAAAACAGAAAAGTTTCAACGAGTATACTTGTTATGTTGTCATTGTATACGAGCCGGTTACGAACTCTAGAGTACCTCTAGGCAACGTACTTCTAAGTAGTTCCAAAATACTTGTAAGTATTTTCAAGCACTCCTGAAAATAAAAAAAAACTCGAAGCTACCTCCATCTGTGCTCGAGTCTACTTGAAAGTATCGCTTTCCTTTCTCGAAGTGCTCGCGAAACATTCGAATCCAGCTAGATACGAACCTACTTGTAATATACTTATCTCTAATTGCGAGGATCGTTGCGTTCGCTGCTCCACTTGATTAACAGGTTTTATTTTTAGCCGTACCACGGTGAAAGCTCGATACGATGACTCAGAAAATTGAAAGAAACTTTAACAATGAATTGGGTACTATTCGATCAATTTTCTGCACAGTTTATTGACCCGGTCGCTCTCGCGGAATGAATCGATTTGGCAAACGAGCTGCTCCTATATCGCTCGGGCATCGATTCCGGTTCTCCTCGGGCCGCGGCGTCGACTTTAAAAGCGGTTTTCTGGCATCGTCGGTGTTTCGAGCGTCGTGACGCCTCGCTTCGCCCATTGTGTCGTGTTCCAGGGGCCAGTGACCCGCGTTTTCGAACGCCGCGCCGGGCCAGCTACGTTCGAACGAAAGCTTGCGAGAGCTTGCGAAACGGCTACGAAAACCTCTTTTTCACGTTGCTCGAATTACAAGACGAAACTTGCGAATCGGACCGGACTGCTACGGACTATAGGAGACCACGGTTCGCCATCGAAAAATTTGAGTTTGAATCGAGCGGTAACGAGGAACCGCGACGAGGAACGTTCGACGAAACGGTCGTCGCCGTAATTTTATCCTGGTTTGCGCGGTTGCACTTTACCCGGTGCACGAACGCCTCCTCTTACCCTCTTCTCTTTTTCAGCCTTTCTATTTCGGTTTCCCGTAGATTACAACCGGTAGCGCGGACCCGAACTATTATTAGGCGACGCTGCTCCCTCCTTCTAGATCGTATTATTTGTTTGACCTCGCTTTCGCCTGCGTCTCCGTGTTTCACGAGCGCTCTCCTGCTACCGAGAACAAGCAGCCGCTCGTGAATCAACCGGGTTTATAATATAAAATCGATCCGTGATCCGCTGCGTTCGATCAATGTCTCCGGTACGCGTAGCTACGGTGGAATTTTCGAATTTCGACTGCGACGATTTGTTCTCCGACGTCGAAAGCACCTTCCGCGCCGTTGCTCTGAGTCACCGGAACGAACTATGACGAGGCAATGTAGTCGGCAGTCTTCCATTTTGATATACAGGCTGTCCCAAAATTGTAGGATTACTCGAAACTTGTGTTATTCTCGGTAAAAATGCATGTTGATGGGCGAAGCTTCGCTATGTTGTAAGCTTGCACTTTGTTTCCGATGCATTGACAGATGGAGATTGATGGTTCGATTAATTCCTGGCTAGCTTTTAGCGCTTTCACAGCTGGGTGGCTGAAGAAAATCAGTTTCCAAGTTCTGGTGTCCTGATAGCGAAGCTTTCAATCTTTATAAACCAATTAAAAGATAAAAGAGATTTCAAAGATGTAAAATATGAATCTAGTCACATTTCTTATTTCTGTCACAAGGAGGTATAATGAAAGTGTTGGAATTTATTTAAGAAACAAATTGACAAAAATAATCTATTATTATTTAGTAGGATTTTTTATCACTTTACTTTCGAGAACTTTCGAATGATACATTCGACCCTTACATGGGACCCTTCACTGTCAATTGTTTCTTAGATCGTCGTCCGTTTTTTCCAGAACGATCCTCACTCGTGTCGTATTTGTCGTAGAGTAAAGACGTGCCTCGCAACGTGTTTTTCAGATATACTAAACTGAATAAATTCTATTTTATATTTTATATTCAGTCTGATTTCTTGTACCCATATTCCAATAGAAATAATGAAAAGCCTACCAAAGAAAGCGAAGTAGAATGAAATCTTTCACAGCATTGTGAAACATTTATAAAATTGTGCCACGAGACAATTTTAGAGTGATAATCAAAATCAAAAAGTGATACGAGGCATTTCAATTTATACGTGTGTTGGAGCCTCACAGGTTTTAAGGGATTTGTTTTCGGACACCCCGTATAACTGCAAACCACTGTAATTGGGATTGTCTTTTAGATTTCAAGTTACAATTCGCAGCAGTGATGCGAGTATACGGGGAGTGTCACTCGAACAAACTGATTTAATTATAGCTCGTACGTCTCTCGGTTCTTTCTCGTCTAATTCCGTTCTTATCGGAATTGTCACGCTCTTGTTTACCTCTACGGTCTACTTTTTTCCCGTATTGCTCTTCGGTTACCTGTGTCAGCCGATACTTGTCCTAATTGTTACTTGTTCTGAGAGAGAAAGACAGAAAGATATCCGCTTACTGTGGCAATGTTTTCTCACACGTCCGGAGTATTGTTTGCCACTCGTTGGCTCCCTCGTGGCTTTAAAGTTTCAAGTGGTGAGTCTATTTTATTAAAAATTGTATACACACAGTTTATTCCAAAGGTTCTGAAGATATATTCATTGAAAAGGAATCAAGTATTTTCTAGTATTGCTAACAGTTGGAAAATAGCTCATTTCGAAGAACAATCGACAAAACCTGACGACGAAAAAAGCTTGACCGATCCTCGTGTCCCCTCACCCACGCCCCTCCGTTTCTCTCGTTCCTTCGGACGATTAATCACCTTTTGCTTACCTTCCCGAGGAAAACACCTGGCCGATCATCAGTCTGCTTGTTCGCTTGTAGCACGCAACAGCTATCGCTTGTCAGTAGAGAAAACAAATGATCGAGAGTAGAACCGAGTCCGGCAAATAATCATTTTCGCGAAACTGTCTGGCAGGATGAAATCGTCGGGTTCCTAGAAAAGTACGAACGCTAAATAACCACCATGAAAAGCGTATTAGCAGTGTCCCGATCTTGTACGGTTTACCGTGACTATGAAATCTCCGTTGAAATTGCCGTGCAAGTACTCTATGGTTTATACTCGACGCTATAATAAAGCTGGAAATATTTTTCTGCTTTAACGAGGCATAGTTCTCCTAGTTGGAGAAGGTTTAGAGACTCCAAGTATTGAATTTTTATTGAAGAGTTAAAATTTTATAGAATTTAAATCTCATTATGTATGTCCCGAGTGAACGATTTAGGTCTTCTTCGTACGTTTCGCAAGCGTTTCAAGCTAACAAAATTTTATCTGCTTCTACTTTTCCCAGATACAAATTTTTCATATTATTTCAAGCTTTTTTTTTATTGAAAGCTTAAATGGAACTCCCCATAGGGGGTTATAAAGCTATACATTAGTATTAACATATGGTCTGACATACATTCTAACATCGCACAGTTACACATTAGTAGTATAGGTGCAGCAGAATATAACGCATTAAGTACGTAACTTTGAATCTTTAAATTACATTGCTTGAAAAAATTAAAGAGCAGATGAGATGCCTGAATGTTCGGTTCGTATAGTAATGATCTAATATTTAAGGGTGACAGCAAATTGAGTTTGCTCAATCTTTTCATAAGATCGGCTCTTTGTGATTCCAACAAGGTACATTGCCAAACAATATGATTAAGATCTTGAACGTCATTGCCGCATTCACATTTACTATGATGATAATGATCTGATCGGCAACGATTGAATGTTACAATAAATTCTCGTGACAGACCTCTATTTGAGAACCATGGTGTGGCACTGTCCTTCATATAGCAACTAAAGTGCCCTTAAACTGGCCTTGCTGTATCGTTAGTACTTTGCCTACATCTGTATTTAAAGGAGTCCCGTAAATCAAAAAAGGGAATGACGACCTTGTTCGAATGTTTTTTTTTTAATTATTTATTTATACCGGTCGCATCAACATCAAGGTCATTTGCCACCACTAGATTTTATACATGAAATTACATATTCGAAGAATATCTAGGTATAGTTACTGCTATAGTTACAGGATGTTATGTACAGGGTGAAGCAGTAACTATTGCCACCTACAATAACTCCGAAAGTATGATAGTACATAGTAGAACATTTTTCGAAAAAAAAGATGCATGGGACAACAGGGGCTATAATATGGCGTTAATCTTTTTTTCCTAGGTGGAGTCGCTACAGAGATGTGAAGGTCACCTTTTTTTTTAAAATAGAATGCTATGTTTTGGTACCTGTTTTCTTATAGCGGCTATTGGGACGAATTCAACGAGGTGCAACACTAAGGTCTTTGAAGGTCAGCAAAGGTCATTTATGACAAAAAAGGCGAAATAAACTTGCATTTACAGAAGGTGTTCAAAGTGATTGCCATTGGTATCAATGCAATGCTGCAATCTTCTTATCACGGATTGAGTAGTATTTCTTATCACTTCGGCACTTATCGAATCACATGCTGTAACAATTTATTGTATAAATGTATTCAATTATACAGCATGTACGTTTGTTGACCTTAGGAATATGATAACTTGATTTACATTCTTATCATTATTGAGGCATTCTCTGAAATTGTTAGAGATAGCCAAGTCTTTGGAGTGAAAAGATGGGGCAGTGTAGGATAATGTGTTCAACCGAGAGCGGGATAAAACATCCAGCACATAGGGGTGGGGGGTCTTTCATTATCCTGTATAAGTGGGTGAGGTTAGTATATCTAATACCTGATCTCTTCTGTAAGCAAGCGCAGGACAGTCATTTTCAAGAAGGTCCTGTCTTACCGAGGATAGATTAGACGGGGGGAAACTAGTCCATCTAGCATTCCATCCAGATCTGATTTCCCTTTTAATTTCCTTAATCGTGTCTCTGTGGGAGAAGGGACAGTCTGTAAGAATCTCTTTAGCGGCTTCCTTTGTTCTAATGTTGCTGCTTAAATTTTTTCAAGTTAAGAGTTAATGATACCGTATATCGAAGCGATTCGACCACGAGGACAATAACAACCCTCGCCAACGAACACTAAACCTCATCCCCCGGTTACTATCAGCCCTGTCGATGCCTCCCTGTGACGTCGAACTATCCAGATCGTAAACAGCTCGTGAAATGCTCTAGGGGAAGCATTAGCGAGAGTGTTAAGCTAAATAAACACTACAGGGCCGAGTGGCGTAGGAGGGGAGGGGAGGGGGCGACGACTGCGTTTACAATGGTAACGAGTGGTGGGAACACGGGCTGGGCGGATGGTAGCTCGAGTGTCTCGCGACTAAACTCCTTAACCGACGGTTTTCGGCACCAGGGATAATTCGACCTGGCCCGCAATCGAGTGCTTGCACACTGGCGGTCGACCGTTTGTCGATGCACCGATTGTTGTTTCACTGACTGCGTTCTGCGTTACTCTCGATTTCTACCTTCATGAACGTCTCTTTCGCGAACCTGCCGATCAAGGTGTTTAACAAGTTAATTTCCCCGTTAGTCATATCTTGACAATTCTTCAATCCTGGCTTCGAAAGTTGTTCATGTTGCGATGTGCTTGGATGAATTAATTTTTAGTGGGACTTATTTCTGGCAAAGAGTTAAGGGATAGACTAATCGCCGTATGAATGTGGTGGTACACTCATACACCGCTAGATCGACTGTATACGTACACGGGGATTGCAAGGGTCCATGAGGCCCAAAACCATTTCTCGATAATGCACAGTTTGGCTTCTACGTAATCATAATCGCTAGATAAAAAATGAATCTAATGTGCATGTATCCCAAAGTGGCATACTTTCGCGTTTTCGAGGCGTAATTTGCATTATTTGGCAGCATGTAGCTATATGAACATGTATTACTCGACGGCGGCAGCACTGTAGCTCCGATAGCGGCAGCACTGTAGCGCCGCTATATTAGCTTCTCGCGGTTCCGCTACATGCTGCCAAATAATGCAAATTACGCCTCGAAAACGCAAAAGTAAGCCACTTTGGGATACATGCACACAAGAGTCATCTTTTATCTAGAGATTCTGACTACGTAGAAGCCCCAACTGTGCATTATCGAGAAATGGTTTTAGGCCTCATGGATAGTGATGGGCGTGATACAAGTCTTTTTCATGATCTTCAAACAATTCGATACTTAAGTACTTGTTTGGGTGTTTCGATATGTATCAAAAGATAATGAACTTGTAGTCGATCTGTGATACCAGTACGTGCCGAAATGATACCAAATAGTATTTGGTATCACGCCTTGGACGAAATTAGTATCGTTACATTTGCAATTCACGTGTTGACCGTTTTGAACGTACCAACATAATATTTTCATTCTATCTTCCTTTCTCACGCTTGATATTAGTAAACATAACATTTCATTATATACTTGTCATTCAGTCGACTCGACCCCACAGGATTGTGATAGTATCGATAACAAACCCATCCAAGATGTACTTATAAAGGAACGAGGCTTCTGAGCAACTATCATTAGGGATCGATACTTTTTCATACCCAGAGAATCATACATGCTTGTGACACCATGATTCTTTGTCACAAGGAATCGATACCGCTTGAACATGCTCAAGGCCCGTCACTAGTCATGGACCCTTATAACCCCCGTGTACGTATATGTCGATCTAGCGGTGTGTGAGTGTACCACCACATTCATACGGCGATTAATCTACCCCCTTAAAGAAATACAGTTGACCCAACAGATCCAGTAGTATAAACATCGTCGGGCAACGATGGGATATCCTCCCGTAAATTCCATCGAAATTGCGATACCGAGCAACTAGCGACGCCATCCCTGGCGTCTCAGTTCTTTAATGAAGCGATAATTGGTTTCCTTTTGTCCGTCTCGACGCGAGCCGCATCGTCTCGTCTCGTCTCGTCTCGTCTCGTCTTGTCGCGTCGCGTTAGACGCTTTTCTCGCGAGGAACTTATTACATTGTACGGCTCCTCCGTCGGGCTTCTTTTCCCGCGGCTTCTTTGTCCCCCCGGATAACCTCGTTTCTTATGAATTAATCTTGACATCGCCCGGGAACTTGCTCTCTTACGTCGGCAGACGTCGAGCTTCCGCGCGGACGCCAGGTGAACGTAGGAGTTTAATGAGGATACGCTCAGGAAAACCCGTCAGGGGGAAAGAATTCCTTCCCTTTCTCCCTTTCACCCTTCTCTCCCTATACTTCCTAACCCCCGCCTCCGCCGCCCATACGAATTGGGAAGGAAATCGCTCGAAAGGCTCACGGTGCATTAGCCAATGTCGAAGCTGACTTACGAGGGACCCTGCGTCGTTGCTCACCTACCAATGCGCGAGACCCGGTTCTTCGGGGTTAATGATCTATACGAAGATACACGGGACTGTCATTAATTGCTCCACATCGGACCGAAGAATCTATTTTACCTGGGTAGTACTGAAGTACCAAATGTTAGCTTTTTGGGACTTCAGGATATCGAAATCGAACAAATGAATCAACTCGCGTGTTGTGTTAAGCAAACCGTTTAATAGAAAGACCCCTGAGAAAATGCTAGAAAAATCGTAACACGGGACCAACGAGACCCAAACGAGAAACGATGCGTTCACTAAGAACGTTGGTAGCTTTCTGCCTGGCTAAGCAACCTTTTTTCCGTGGGCTCATTGATGACGTCACAGAACCGTTCAAATGACGAGAGAAATTCTCCACCCCGAAAGGCAAGGGGCAAGTTTCTTTCCCCAAAACAACACATCTGGTAACGTCACTGTCACGGACTTTTCAACGGCCGAGCCAACGTTCTGGCAATCGTCACTTTTAGGACCAGACCCTCGAGTCGACCGCCTACGGTACGCACTTGGGAAAGACGGAATTTCCGCGTCCAAAAACCCCCTCATTCCTCTTAATCCCTTGCCCTACAATAACGTGTCAGACTCGTGATGAAGATTCTGAACAGAGTCTAATAAATATGTATACTACTCATTTCCTTTAAATCGAGATGAAATTCTATTTTGGTTTTGTTAATGTACAGTTATTGGAGACCATACATAGGCATACAATAGATATAAATTTTCTCTTTTTTTAGGAAATTGCGAACTACAAAAAACTTCTAATCACTGAAACCGTAAAATAAATCGTAGGACAAGGGGTTAAAGTAAAACTTTTCCGGGAAAACCTCAGAATTGTTGCGGCGTTGTATCTGCTGATACAGTGTATCAAAAAATGACGATCGGCATGAGACGCGAGTGGGTAGGGCGTGGATTGTACGTCGCACAGACTGGTATTTGTGCTAGAAACCTGGCCAAAAATCTAAATTCTAAATATTTACACATAGAGCTGTGGTTGCGTCCCAAAATAGATAGATAAACATGCCGTTACACGTGGTGGACACCCTATCTGTGATAACCCAACCAGTCACAGATGCCTACACTTAGAACTTAGCACTTGTTCGATACGCACACGTCTTTTTTCGCAGCATCCGTTCGGAAGCATCTTTTGTTGTGATAATTTTTATGTTGGAAATGATTTTTGTGGCGAAACTTATGATGGATATTATTGCACAAGCTATGTACATTATATTAATCATATTTTTATCGATGTTAAAATCTTTTTATACGTATTTTTACCGATCTACAAGTCTGACTAAAAGATCTTGGATTTTCATTACTTTTCTTGCATATATTAGTATTTTGAAACATATACAACTCATCGCAACAGCATAAAAGTTACGTGCTGTTAAACTTCAGGATATTTAGAATTACTATACCGCAAAAAAGTTTTCCCAAGTTTTCACATTAAAGAAAAATAAAGCTCCAAATATAGCCCATCATTTGTTATTTGGTTAATTTTCTTTTTAGTTTGGTCCAGTTTCTGTGGATTCCGTCAAGTCTATGACTCGAAAGCAACTGCACGAGCTAGTAAGAGAAAGCGCAAAGCGACTGTTTGATGAAAAACTGAAAGATTTACAAGAAAAGTTAGTGCCTTAGTTTTACATATGAACACCCATAAATAAAACTTACTATCACTAGTATGTAGTTAGAAATGACTTTTTTATTCATAAACTAACTGTATAACGTAGGAAAAACAAGAAAATATTTTTAGCCAGGTTTTTAGCACAAATACCAACCTGTACGTCGCCCCGAAGTTCAGTTCGACGGCAGAGTCGGTATAGGAAGGACATACCTGGTTTAGATTCTATTGCTGTTTTTAATAAAGTTTAAGTTGTTTGAAAGGGACTTATTTCACTAAACTGTCTTTTGATTAGAAAGGAATTCCAATCCTATCATATCCTTCAACAGTTCCCACGCACAATGTCCGCTACGGGAACTTCCCTTTCGAAGAGAATCCAAGCAGCAAACTCGAAGAAATAAATGAACTGTTTTATCTCAGAATTTGAAAACAAAAGATGCAACGTTCAGCCAACGCATAAAAACTAGTGAAAAGAATCGCGTTAATCCGAGGATCCAACTTGTCGAATATCGTGCCTCTTTGTTCAGCATCCGGCAGACAGCTGCGTCTTTGCAACACGATCGCCCCAGCTAGTTTTAACAATGCGTTCCTCTCTGGCAGACGGCTCTTGGAGCCACCCTTATCGTTTAACCGTCGCATTTCCCGGGAACTCGGGACCCGGGCTAGGCGATCGTGTCTCTTCGTAGGGGTAGTTTCCGGCAGCAGGGTGCGTGCCTCCGCCAGTAATCACGTGCACGAACTAATTTCTCCGGTACACGCTTCGTGCGGCCGGCTTCGAAGCGCGACGCCCGGAAACGTGCTAAGAAACTCTTATGTCCGGCGCCCTGGCTCCTGATCTACGAGCCTTCCCTTCCCTTCCCTTGCTGTCTGCGAAGAGCAGCGTCCCCTGCGGTTATTGAAAACCCGCAGGGAGACCACGGGCACTAACTCGACGCTGCGACCGCTGTTTCTCGGTGTTTTTAAACATAGGTCCTAACAACACCGAAAACTAGCGGGAGTGTTACCGACTAATCGGTTTTTCAATGTGAAAGTTTCCTTCATTAAATGCAACATTCTTGGACTGTCGAGTATCGCTTTCGCGAACCACGGAGCGTCGCACAGTGTTGCAAAATGGCCAAAAAGCGGCAAAAAATCCGTAAAAACGGATCTATCCAACGAATTTGATTGAAATTTTGTGGAAAGATTGTCACAAGTACAACACTTACTTGGCAAAAAAGTTGTTAAACATTAAGTAATATGGGCTAATCGGAAATCTCTGTTTTCCGCTTATTTTTTATTAATGGAAGCATATCTAAAATCTGTTAAGCAGAGTCGGTCTGGCGCTAATCGTTTTAGCAAGGTATAATGTTGACCTAACTTTGTGTAAAAAATCTCGACCTACTTCGAACCACTTTGGCCGCAATTTAAGTTTAAATATCAACTTTTAGAATTTCCAAGAATGAATTCTTGCGATGGTTACGGCGTATTTTATGTTTTAGGTGAATTGTTTTAGGAATATTTCTAAATAATAAAGAAAAATGTGAAATGCATATGATTTATCAATCCTTTATGTATAAAAAAATATTTAATAACAATTTTTTTAATGTTACACAAATTATTTTTAAAGCAGTCACTGTTAGAAAAATGCCAGTTGAATTTTTGCGACAGTGGTTCAGTGAACGAAAATTTTTGTTTATTTAACATAAAAAAATTTTTATTAAATATTTTTTATAAGAATGTAAATGTACAACCTCCTCGTGGTGTACCTTGGGTTATTCTAATGCCCGCGGTACACTTTCCATTTAATGTACGATAAAACGGTAACAAATTTGTTGGATAGTTCCATTTTTACGGATTGTTTGCCACCTTTTGGCCAAGAACAGTGACCTAACGCACGAAAACTTGGTTTATTTAACATAAAAAAAATTATTATTAAATTTTTTTTATTTAAACAATTGATTCATTTATGATATTGATGACAATTGATTTATTTATGATATATCCTTAAAAATTTTCACTCTAAACATCAAATAAAAGTAACTTCCGCGCAATTCATTCTTGGAAATTCTAAAAGTTGATTTTTAAACTTAAATTGCGGCCAAAGTGGTTCGAAGTAGGCCGAGATTTTTTACACAAAGTTAGTTCAACATTACACCTTGCCGAAACGATTAGTGCCAGACCGACTGTGCGTAACAGATTTTAGTTATGCTTCCATAAATAAAAAATGAGCGCAACGCAAAGAGGCTTCCGGTTAATCCATATTCCTTAATGTTAAACAACTTTATCGAAAAATTTTTTGTGCCAGTTTATAGTTCAAACTATGCGTAATAACCCATATAATTTGTAGAGCCCTAAGTATTCAATTGTAGGCGGAATAATTACATAACTATGGCACTGAAAACTGATGAATTCGCAGGATAGAAGAAAAGGTTATTTCCGATGCCTATATCTGCGTAAGAAAATTTTTTTTAAAAAATCGGACTTTGCCACATTATTCATTGACTCTTTGGCAATACGAAAGTAATTTTTTTTTTTTTAAATCGAAAATTCATAAAATTTATTTTTTACCGCCGATGCAACACTGTGCGTCGCATAGTGGGTTAGAACGAAGAATTAGCTGTTCACGCCTATTTTAGCATTATTTCGAAACTTAAAGACCACAGTAAATAGGTCGTTGAATTCGTCTTGGCGTCAGCTATAATATTATTAAATAAAAAATATATAGTGATGATTTTTATTTGAAAATAAAATATTCTTTACATTTTTCATATTGAAATTTGTAGAAGACTGACTACTGATTACTTTTTGTACAGAACATTTTTTTGTCACACAACCGGAAATGTCTGAAAAATCGTGTGACTAATGAATAATAATTGAAAACTGGCTGTTCAGGCTTTCAAACAAGAGTCATCTATCATTTTTGAATCGAGGAATTTTATTTAAATTTTATTTCAAAAATTACAAATATTCAAACAAAAATAAGTATTATATTTTAGACAGTTACCGACTATAATCAATTATACGGATTACACCATACAGATTTGCGGCTATTAATTGTATTTATCTATTAATAAACAAAAATCTGTAGAATAATTATTATTAACAAAGATAAAATACAGGTTTCCAATATGGAAAAATTGCTATGCTCCCTCAAATACAAATGATTCAACTGAGCTAGTAAGAAATTCTAATGTTTATTAATGATCATATAATCTAAAAAATTCGATCTAATCTAAAAAAAGTCGATGCGTCTCGTGCGACGCGACTCGCCGCGGAATTGCGTGTCACGCAACGCTTTAAACTATCATAATTTCCAAACTTGGTTCAGTTGGGACGTGAACTTTGCAGGATCTTTTAGAGAAGATGTTGCTGAAAATGTTCCACTTTGTCCGAGTCTGTTCCGCCAATAATTTTTTTTTGAAGTTATTAACAAAAAATTTTCAATCCAAGTGCGTCGTAAATATAGAGACGTATACCATGCATAAAAAATAGGCTCATAATGTTCACTAGATTTTCCAGGACAACGTTACGAAAAAAAGGAATTTTTTCGGTGAAAAACGGTATCTGAAACAGTTTTATCTTTGAACGCTTATGGTAACGAGAGTTTTCAATGACTTTAATTAATATTATCGTTGTCGAATGTAATGGACATTTAAGAAAAATCGGTATGAGGACTTTCTTTAGCCCAAGAACAGCCAGCGTTGTCCCACTGTGCGTCGCGTCGGCGAGTCCCAAATCGTCGGATAAATGTTTCCCGGGTATTTCTCGGAAATTGTGTAAGCGAGCGAAGTCGCGGTTCGCGGATCTCGCGCGCGGCGGGCATTGCAGTTTCGCGAGCGTGGAGCTGGGTAAATCGCGCGAGCAGTGAGACACAACCGCTGCGAATCGATGCGTGAACCGTCGACGATCAAAGGCCGAGCGATCGTTTCGCCGTGGGTTCCTTTGTGCGACGGCCGAGTCGCCAACAACGACGCAAAGTGCACTCGGCTAAAGTGGACGCGGATGGCTGGTCGAGACGAAATTAACGAGCCAGGATCCGTGGAGGTCCTGAGACGGGTCCGGGGTAGAGGAACGAACGGGTCGAGGCTGCGAGTAATGGCGCGTCTGATCCCAGCTAGCAAAAGCGAGAGAGGGGGTCGTGTGTTCGATCCGAAATTTATGCCAGCTCGTGAATAGAACCCGGCGCTTTGCTAAAACTCTGTCGCATCGTGCCCGGCTCGCGTTGGTTCTTTCACTTATCGTTCCACCCTCTTCCGAGAAGGTCGTTCGGCAACTTTGCTCAGTCTCCTTTGAGCAGAATTCGGCCGATAAAAATTCTCTCTCTCCTGCCCGTCGAGAGCGCGTGAATCGATTTTCATGTCGTCGGAGTCGTCGCGAAATTAACGCGCTAATTATTCCAGCCTCGTGGAACGGATCGATCAACGAGCTGTTCATGTTACACAGACGTTTCTTGAAACGTCTCTCTCTCTCTCGCCCTTCCTCCATCTATCTCTTCCTATTTCGCGAAACTCGCGATTAATTAGAGACGGACGGCCTACATTTTTCCTTTCAGCGACGCTTTTAATCAGCCCGAAGATCCGGGGGGCCCTTTCGCGGAACACGCTTTGTAATATTTCATGAAATTTCGCGCAATAGCACACGTGCATCTAGCAGCCGGCGTTCAACGCTAGATCTAGCTGCATCGGTCAAATTATTACCTGTCTTAAGCATTTTAATTCACGATTATTGAAACTGTAAATATTTTTCCGTGGGTAATTATGGAATATCAAGAGCAAAATCTAAAGTCAATTTTGTAATTTTTACGAGGCAATTTGTGTTGGTAGTTTTAGCTGGTTTAGAAATGCATAACTTCTGAAGAAGAGAGATAGAGTCGTGCGAGCAGTAGGCGACGCGACGGTGGCGAAATAACAAGTTACATTCCTGCGAAAACACCGGAGCAAGACGGATTCCCGTCTCCGCTCTCGACGAGCAATCCCGAAGCTCGGATAAGCGGAAATCGCGGGGGCCGAATGTTTTGCTTCAGCATAGACGACTAAATCCATCGTGTTCGGATATCTACGCTCGAAATTTCCGCGCAGAGTCCTCCGCGCGTCGAGCGAGCCAGTGGAATCGGTCTTGCTTTGGTCAGACGCGCGCAGATCCGACACTAGTTTCTTCCTACAAATTAAGGGAGTCATCCCATGTGAGAGCTACTTTTTCTTGCTTTCTTTAGGAATTTTTTTTTGAAAGACCCTTAAAACATTCAATCTTGAATTTTTTACCACACATTTATTGACATTTTGACAGTCTTTCAGAATTTTTTTAAACCAAAATAATGAGTTCGATCGACTTTACATCGTTCGGATGAGACTCATGTGTAAAAAAAAGTAGGTTGATGGTGACCATGATTCCGGAGGTTTCGATCATCTGATTTAAAAAAATCAACTGGTGTATTAATTTGTAGACCTTCGGCTATCCTTGGTACCAAAATAATATAAAAATATGGAAAATTGAATTTTTAGCACGGTTTTAAAAGTTAAGTTCCAAGTTTCTTCATTTTTTTCGTCTTTTTCAGCTTAACAAAAAAAAAACTATAACAGATATCAGAAATATTTTGGTACAGGCGAGAACTTTAGATGTGCTGACTATACCATACAAATTTGAGCGAAATCCGTTCAGTAGTTTTTGAGATATCATGGTCGCCAATATGAAAAATACAGTTTTGAGAAAAACGCGTTTAAAATTTCAAGTACGATTTACACAAAGAAAATGTACACTCACCATTAGTCTTCTATGTGCTGAGAAATTGTCTTGGCTCGATGCTCCGAAGTGCACGTTGATTCGAATGCACTTTGTTCCAGCACAAATTAATGTCCAGCTGATTGATATTTCACTGGTTATTTATTAATACTTCAATCATAATGACGCAAACCGATTCTCCGTTCTACGTTCGAATATCAAAATATCCTTTTACCTGTATATTCTAGGAATGTTATAGAAGCAATATGTGCAAAAAAAATTTTTTCGATTTTTTGGATCTGCCACATGGGATGACCCCCTTGAACTCGCATCAAAACAAATGGAACCAGTACAGTAAGCGTCGAGCGGGATCGGAAGTGGCATCCAGTGTAACCGCGGTCTAATTCGCGAGCGTTTCACCGAAATTGCTAGTCGGGAACACGCGTGTTCGGTCGCAGTCTCTTTCCAGTTTCGCAGCCGCGGGTAAAATGCTGACTTTTGCGTGGGAGTTGCGGCCGAACCTCTAAATCGCGGAAAGCCTATAGGGTCGCGTATATCTCCGCGCGTCAATGCGCCTAAGTAGCTTGAAAAAGTTGGAGGCAGTCTTTTCATCGCGCCCGATCATCTATCTTCCTCGTGGTGTATACATCTCGCGGACTGTACCACACTACGCGCTTTATCAGCCGGTTTCTTCCGTCGGGATAGCTCCGGAAGAACGCGCGATGCCGCGCCGCTGTTGCTGGCTTATGGCTAGACTGATTTTCTGCATTTGTTACCGAGACGGGGAAATGAGAAACGGCGAGAATTTTACAGAATTTTAAGGACACTGTTACTGAGAATTTATTCCAACATAGTGGGGAACATAACTATTCTGATGACTAGACGGCGGATTCGAATCTCCCTTTTTGACACATAAATAAAACCATTAGTATGTACATCAGCTATCTATACTATTTAAAAGTGTACCCATTTATGGCCTCGGAAAGGTATTGTTAGGATAAATATATCCTCTTTTCTGCTTTTTTAATGCACGTTTTTGCACGAGAGAATTTTCGCTTGACTCAGTATTAGTACACTTTAAAAATTGCCAGCTTTTTCTCTCCACAATTTTTATGTACACATTCCGGCATTTAATCGCTGCACTAAAAAGGTACAAAAATATAGGGGGATCACTTTTACGTAAATTAGTAATATTTAAAAATGTATTGTAACCTCTCCCCCCCCGTCCCCCAAAAAAAACCGTCGGGGGAAAAAAATTCAGACGGGAATCATGGCAAATATATTCCCTCTTTTCTCGTTTTTCAATGCACATTTTTGCACGAGAAAATGTTTGCATATCTCGCAGCGGGGATTATTTTACGCGTCGACTACCGGCCCAGCAACCGCGAAAATTTCACGGAACGAAAGTTATTTATTTGATGAAACGGAACCTGGAAAGTTATGATTTATTACAGTGGTTATCCAATTATAGTTGGATGAAAACAAAGTGTTCTAAATGCGTGGGGAATCGTGCGTTTCTGTTAAAATATTTCCAACGGGTACTTTCCATACAAGTATAATGATTTCATCGTAATTTCCAACAGAAGCATACTTCAGTCAATCATGCGTCTAAATGTTTTTCACTTAACCAATTCAGTGTACATTGATCAGGTGTTTCAACATACAACTGTTTACAACCAACCCTTTATTAAAACTTATAAGTATTGAAATTACACAGACGCGTCTATTAGGAATAATTAAATAAATTTCGTTCAAGCAAACATCGGTATAAAAATTACGAGAAATCTAAATAGATTGCAGGTAAGGGGACGGGCACGTGTCGCGAGCGATTGAAAATTGCATTCAGTATATAGCCGAGGCGTTAGGCTAGCGAGATGCTAAAACTGCTCGAGACAGAAAGCGTGTTTCGGATGGAAAAAAGAGTCCCGCGCAGCGGAAAGAAGGGGCGTTTCCTCGTTTTTCGGCGGATTGCTCTCGACGCCTGTCGGTCGCGCGAAACTTTTCTGTTTCCCCGCCCATCCTGTTCGGTGTGAACGCGCCCTAAAAGCTGGAAACGCGCGCGAGACGCGCCTTTTCCTATTCTTTGCCCGGCCACGTTTAAATTAGAAATACCTTAGCGGCAGCTTGCTGCCGGCCGAGACGACGCCGCGCCGCAGCAACGCTGTTGCAAGAAAGTCGCGTCTCGGCAACTCCACGCTGAAACCCGACACCGTGCTCCTATAGAGCAACTTCTCCGAGAACGTTCGCCTTCGACGATGCTCGCAGGAGCTTGCGTGACGCTGCTTTGGCGTCGTTGATCTTCCGAGGGAACTCCGCTTTCCAAGTTGTTAGTATCTACTTACTCTTCGTCGATGCTGGATATCGATTGTCTGCGATTATCAGATTTTTTCAGGCCTTAACTCTTTGGACACGAGTACAAGTTTGCTTCTCTATCATATTAAAGACGTTACAATGATTTTTTGATGATTTAGACTTTTCGAAATTTTCCTTAGCTATCTTCAATTTTTCAGAAAGTGAACTATAAATAAGGAAAATGTGATTGGTAAGGATTTTTGAATTATTAACACGATTTAACAAATAAATTTTACACTTTGAAAAAAAAATAACGAAGTTGTACGAAAATGAAACGAAATGATGTGACTGAATATTCAAAGTTGATGTTTTCGATTGAGAGACCGGAGAGGAAGTGCCTATGATGATGAGCATGAGAAAAAAATCTAGGTTCGGAAAGGGCGTAACTTCAACTATGAGACATGCTGATTCGTCGATTGGCATTTTTTCGAAATTAGTGAGGGAGACGGCCGTCTCAACTAATTGGTTAGAGAAAACATGCAATGGAATGGGCAAGTGACGACCCCTCATTAACGTTCACTCACAGGTACAATCTGTAATATCAAACATGACAGCGATTCGAAGCAGTATACGAGTATAGATCGAAAGGATTAACTTTTTTGAAAGTTTTTTAACAGAAATCGAACAGTATTAAATGCGTCTATCCCAAGATTTGCAACCATAATTCCTGGGTTTTTTCGGGATCAATTCGCTGACCTCCCGTTCGACAGTGGCCATAATATCGATTTTCTATCGAGTCGATTTTCCGCGCGCGGCACGGGCTTGATTAAACATTAAAGAATCGCCGTCGAACCGACGCGGCGCGGCGCGGCTGTGCCGCGGCGCAGAGAGTTCATTACTTTCCGAGCACATTTCGGGTAATTATGTCGGCGAGCGAGTTTAATTCCATTAACTTACGAAATTCGACCGGGGTCGTTTCATTCGGATAATAAATTAATATCTCTGATAGCCGAAATATCCCGTCGAAATATAATAACGCATTGTCGCGATATTTTGGCTGGTATACTGGCACGGAATACTATTTTATGTTGCACTATAAAAGTGGCGGCACCGTGTTTGGTCGGAATTATGGAAATTTTGCGAGTTAGTAATATGTCCACGGAAATCCAGAGAAATCCGGATAAATAAATTCCATTCAGCGAGTAAATTCATCTTTACCGTCTCGATCATTTCAAACTGAAATCATCATTCGCTCCTATGTCTTCCAATGAAGGCAAATTATTTTTGTTGGAATACAACGATACCATAAGGGGCGGTTTTAATGAGGGACGGAAGGTCCCAGGCGAGGGCATAAAGTCAGGACCGTCGTCAGTCCGGTAAAAGCAGCTAGCCTGAGCACATCGCAACATTGTACAGTTCATTATTTTGTGGCGTTCTTTGGACTAGCATATTTATATTAGTAATAAAGTGTATACGGTATAAAGTGTAGTTTATAAATAACGTACCCACGTTTCAAGACATTTCCAACAATTTTTATTCCCAGTAAAGATCCGCAGGTCTGTTGATGACCTTGATGAAAGCTTCCTAAAATTAAGAGCACGGTGGAAACGACGCGACGATGAAGGACTTCAAGGAACTTGTAAAATAAATTAGTATAATTGCAAAATTGTCTATCTTAGTCGAATTCGTTTGGTAAATGCCGTACCTCCGAGATGAATCTAAAGCAAACCAGCCAATGAAAAATGGCCCCCAACTCGCGTCGACAAACAGTTCCGGCATTTAGAGCACCGATGCGACACAGCCATTAAATTAGCCGTGGAAAAAGAAACACGGAAGCGTGGGTCTCAAACACGACGGCTACCCAGTCCTCTCTGAAATTACTGGTAGAATCGAAGGCAAATTGCGTCTGCTCATTCATTGCGCAAGGAGGAGGACCGTGCAGCAAAGAGAGGGGGAGTTCTTGTTTGCCTTCTTCTCCCGGTGTGCTGTGCCGGCGCGGCGCGGCGCGGCGGTCTAATATGTATCTGTGTATAGGTAGCAGTACCGTCGCGAATATCGAGCAGTATCGATAGATACATTGCCCTCGTAACGTTCCCCGGCAAACCGTTTCCTTTAATAATATAATCTACCTTCTTGCCGCGCTGCCTGCTGCTGGCAATTTACGGAAATTATTACGGAAAACATAGTCTTAACGATCTGTAATGGACTTCGTCTTCTTCTTCGTTAAAACTCCTCGTTTTGAGCGTCCTTGGGTACATTCGTCAGTTTATACAAAATTCTTAAACAGTGAAATATACATTCTAATTACTAAAATATGACCTTCATATGACCTTGAACTCCGAAGATGTTACGTGTGCAGACGTTTCCGTTTCTGACTCTTGACCCTTCTGGATATATGTGCCGGAACAGAGGACCTATTCATTAGAACAAAGGGCTTAATCAAAATTGAAAAGAACTAGGGCTCTTTTGACGATGCAGCGAGTAGCATAAATTCCAAGAATCCAAATCTAATCCGAGGTAGTACGTGGCCCCCACCATCGTTACCGATTTTGGTCCTATATAAGGGACATGGATCCTTCTGTTAATCGGGTGTTTCAAGTGAACTTAACGCAGTATAAATAATCGTTTCACGTCGGGAGTCAGTTCGAGCAAGATCGGCTAATCAAATTCCTTTTCAAGTAGTTTTACCAGACAGTGCCTATAACGACAGTGATCACCCCCGCATTTCTCGGTGCGTTAAAACTGAGAATATTAGATAGATATACCGTGACCAACTACACGAACCAATTGTATTTCCCAGATCTTTCAGAATATATCATTCTATGTTAATACATTAGGGTCTATCTTTATTATTCACATCCTCGTCGAAGTTCCAGTAGTTGGTATTCTACGATGATACACCTTTGCCGCTCGAGGTGTATCTAGTTAATTTCTATAAGTTACGAGTCTACATTGAAATCGAACAATCCTCGGTCGCGCATAGCTTGCCTAACCCTCGGCTCGTAACAATGGTCAAACTTAAATTTTGTTTGTTTCTACTTTGTCAAAATTAAGGAAGATATTCTGGGGATTACGCATAAGGGGATCATTCTATGTGGCAGGTCCAAAAAATCGAAACATTTTTTTGCACAAATTGCTTCTATAACATTTCTAGAATATGTAGGTAAAAGTATATTTCGATATTCGAAATCGTTCGACTGTTATAAACGTAGAACGGAGCAGCTGTTTGTCTCATTACGATTAAAGTATTAATAAATAACCAGTGAAATATCAATCAGCTGGACATTAATTTGTGCTGGAAAAAAGTGCATTCGAATCAACGAGTTCACATTTTCTTTGTGTAAATCGTACTTGAATCGTTAAACGCGTTTTTATCAAAACTGTATTATTCATAATGGCGATCATGATATCTCAAAAACTACTGAACGGATTTCGTTCAAATTTTTATGGTATACTCGGTACATCTATAGTTCTCGCCCGTACCAAAATATTTCTGATATCTGCCATAGTTCTTTTTTAAGCTGAAAAAGACAAAAAAAATTACGAAACTAGGAACTTAACGTTTAAAACCGTGCCAAAAATTCAATTTTCGATATTTTTATATTATTTTGGTACCGGTGATAGCCGCAGGTCTAAAAATTAAAATGTCGTTTGATTTTTTGATTTCAGACGATCGAAACCTCCGGAATCATGGTCGCCACTAAACCTACTTTTTTATACATGAGTGTCTTCCGAACGGTGTAAAGTCGATCCAACTCGTTATTTTGGTTTGAAATAATTCTGAGAGGCTGTTAAAAATGTCAATAAATGTTGTGGTAAAAATTTCTAGATTGTATGTTTTAAGGGTCCTTCAAAAAAAATTCCTAAAGGAAGCAAGATAAAGTAGCTCTCACATGGGATGATCCCCTTAACTGAGACGCTCTGTGTAAAGGAAATGTATGCTGTACAATTTAACGTCAATCTCATCTCTCGACAAATGTCTAAATTTAGTCCCCAGCAGCTTGTCTAGGAACGATTCGTCTAAATACGCGTCGTCTATCTGGGAATTTTGCTAGGAGAACGAGAGACGTCGCGCGCGTTTCTGGGAAGAAGCCTGAATTTTAATGTCTGGTTCGGGCGTATCGAGCGGGTCTGGCTTGTCGCATTAGGGGACGAGGTTTCGCGTATTCTCCGGCGCGTCAAAGGAGCCGCAGCCCGGAGCGATTCGCGTCGCATCGCGTCCCGGAATCTGCGGAGCGTCGCGCGAAGATATTCGGGGTAACGTCCCCGGGCACGGGAAATCGAAAAGAATGGATTCCCTGGCGGTACGCCCCTGGCGAGGAATATATTCAACCAGATAAGTCCGCTCACTCGATAAGGACGCGTTTTTGAAATTGTAATCGTCGATCCGCGCCGTCGTTCCTTCCCGCCCGCGCCCCGAGGAAAATCCTGATTTCTGCGAACGCTGCGCGGGAATTCTCGGTGACTCGTTCTTTTGCTGACTTCGTTAACATTAGAGCCACCAAACCAATACTGATAAATTTTCAATTTTTCTGTTTACGATTCTTGAATTTCTAAAGCTTCGCGAAGAATTCGTTTCTTTGGATGTAGTATCTAATAGACTGCGTTATGCATTTACAGTGACTCCCACTTATATTCGACCATACAACTTGGATTTTTTTGAGAAGTTAGAACAATCGGTTTTGTTACGTAACGTGAAAAGAATTTTTGAAAAAATTGCAATTGGTCTAAAATGGAAAATGTAGAAAACACGTTTCGTAGATCTGTAGCAATGAAACATATTCTGAAAATTTCATTAAAATCGGTGAATGTTGCAATGAGCTACAAACGTTTAAATATGGTAGAAATTGCAATTTTTCACGATTTTCGACCTCTAACTGCAATAAATCCAAGGTTTCATATATCTCTCAATGCCTGTCGTTTTTTCCCCACATCAATCGATTTCGATGAAACTTACAATGCATATAATTGACACAGATCTACAAAACATATTTTTTAAATTTTCAATACAGACCCACATAAAAAAGTTGTAAAATGCAACTTTTAGTATTTTCTCTACAATTCCAACCAATTGCAATTTTTGAAAAAATTTCTTTTCACACGATGTAAGTAAATTAATTGCTCTAACTTCTCAAAAAAGTTCACATCGTATAGTGCAATATCAAAAAAGTTCTTTGTTTTTTAAGAGCGTCCGAATATTAATGGGAGTCACTGTATGTAATCTAATGTAAAGGAGAGGGAACATGTTCGACCGCAATGGCTTAACGAATTTTTGCTTAACAGATTCAAGTAAAAATTGGCTTTCGAGCTTTGCAGTCGAGGTTCCTGAGTTCGAGCCTGTGGTTAAAGCGGAGACAGTAAGGTTGTTACACTATGCAAAACATATATCGAAAACCTCGCAATTCACGTGAATAGGATAATCCAACAGCATTCTCCAGGGCAAACCGACTGCAGAATCGCGATTATTGGCAAGGCTCGCAGCGAGCTCGAGCAACGAAGATGGGCTCGGGACGTATGTTTCGAAAATTGGACCGGTTCGGAAGTTCGCGAGCTCCTCTCCGATCGATCGTGGTCTCTCCGAGTGGCTGGGAATCGGACGCAGGGAACTGCGAAGTTGGGCTCACAGAATCACGTTCTAGATTCCGGAAGTTTGTCCCGCGAAGGGAAAGTTCCTCGGGATGTATCGGAGTCGGTGAAATTCGGGGCTGACTGGGCTCGATCCGTCGGGTTCGAACAAAGAAGACAGAACCTATCGAACAAGGAGCGACGAACGAGAAAACGAGACTCGATTCCGTCGACGAAGCTCGATTCCGTCGACGGAGGGTCTCGTCCGTCACTGTCGCGTCGGTGTTATTAAACCGCGCTGCGTCGACGGATAAGTGGCTCTCGCAGTGTTCGGTTCCCTGCGTTCGGAAGTAACGCTTTAACAGGGAGGCGACGCGACGCTACGCGGCGTTTGTTGCGACTCTGTCTCAGAATACGATGAGAAACAATACGCCGTGGACGGAACGAACGAACGCCTTCGATCCTTGCTGCGGGAAATACGAGAGGCTGGATCGCGTTTCGGAACACGAGGCAAGGCGACGAGACGGGCAGTCGCGTGTCAACGGGCCGGTGTAACGAGAGTTTATGTCAAGCAAAACTATGGGAGACTCGAGAGAAACGGTACCCTTGCCTTGGGATCAGGGGAGAGGTGAATGGAGAGGTTTACTGGCCCGCAACGTAAACCTGCAGAGTCGAAGCTCTTCAAAGCTCCGTGATCTTCGATATATGTAGTTAGAACTCTCTCGTATTGCAGTAATTAAAGACTGTTAACACTTCGGTCGTGTGTGAGTGACACTACTTTTTCACTAAACTTGATAATCGATTTTTACTAGAATTAGGTAAACCAAATTTTATTAACACTAAACCTACCAAGCACAAAACATACAAAAGTGAAACACCTTATAGCAGTGAGAAGATTTATTATATTTTGTGCTTAAGGGGGTAAGACCCCCTCTGGAATACCCTAGAATACCTATTGGAAAGAGGAAGGTTCAATGAAGGAGGCTCAGCCCCTTTGTTATATGAAATTATGCATATATTTTGTAATACAAGTGTTAGAAATAAGCCACAATTGATGACGTTCAGCCATGTAATCCAAGCCATTGGATGAGTTTTCTGGATGCTATCGTGGGCTGAGCCCGCTTCATTAAACCTTCCTCTTTCGAATGAGCCCTTGCCCAGCGAAAAATATGCTCATTTAAGGACGAAAACCCGTAGCGCACGAACCCATGATTCGCCCAGATTTCTAGGGTTTTTTAAGGACACCCTAGAGGACACCTCCTTAAATGAAGAAGGCGATTCAGTAATTTCCTATGGTAGGTTTAGTGTTAAGATGGGCTGGGTATGAGAATGTTACAAAAATTATTGTTATCATAAACTTCGTCTTTTCTGTTCTTCTATTATTAAGTTGTTTTGATTTTGTGTGATTTTTCTGGTCATTGGCGTGGCACTCAACGTATCATACAGCAGCCCAGAATTTCGCGAGAACCTTGATCGGACCCGACAGGGTTCGAATGGGTTTCCGACGAAGGCCCTCGCGAGGAAGGGTTGTTCGGTTTATTTCGCAAGGTGTGCCGGTTGCCAATGAAACGAGTGGGAAGATTAAAGGGCAACGTCTCGGTAGCCGAGCTAGACAGGCGCAGACCTCTCGAGGAATTAGGAAAGCAGGAAGAGGATGTTGAAAGCGGGAAGGGGGATGAGGGGAAGGGGAAGAGAAGCCACGGGGCGCGCGAGGTCTGCTGGGTCTCCGGTAACGCGAAGTGGCACCCTCTAAACTCGAAAACGCAAAAGAGGCTGGAGGGAAGGGCTGGATGTAGGAGAGAGAGAGACGGGTTCTTCGCGTATCGGTGAAGAGGAGGTCGTGAGAGGAGAGGAGAGAAGAGAGAAGATGCGGTGGCAAGAAGCAGACGCGCTGGGACACGCGATGGAAAGAGAACCTGAGGAGAAAGAGGAGGAGGAGGTTCGGGGGAGGGTTGGAGGACCGAGTGTTTGCCTAGCCGGGGCACGAACCCCGTAAATAGAATCCCATTAAAGCCTTGACGCGTTGCCGCCTGTCCTTCTCTCCTATAGATATACGAGAACGTACGTGTACGAGGAGAGTGGAATGGGGAGACGAGCAGAAGAGGAACCGGTGTGGATCTCAGGCACCTGCACACAGTCTGGTCTCGGTAGAGAGGGAGGGAGAGAGAGAGAGAGAGAGAGAGAGAGAGAGAGAGAGAGAGAGAGAGAGAGAGAGAGAGAGTGAGTGAGGGTGAGGGGATGAGAAGGAGTCCGAGGGAAGAAACGTCGCGGCCGAATAATGCCAGCCACCTTCGGGAGGAAAGCCCGATGGAATCGAGAGTGCCACGGCAAGCTCGTCCCCTATCCTACAAGCTCCCTACGATTCTCTTCTCCAATCGTTCTTGCTCTCGCGATAGATTTCGGGGGTGAGACCCGCTCTCGCTGAAGCGTTCACAACCGCCTGAACCTGACGGCCGAGGAAATTGCCCTTGGAGGCTGTGTTTTGGCTCTAGGAGCCAAGATACCACGCCTACCTTAGACATTGTATAAGAATAGGGGTATAGACGATACTTTATTGATGGATTTCTGCTTTTCTTTATGAAGTAGAAGACTCCTACAGGATGGAGATTGCACTGTAGGATTCTGTCTTGGATCAGCTGAAATTCTGGCTCAGAAGAAATCAAAAGCAATCGAAGCCACGCCCATTTAGAGCACTTTTCACGATGAGAGCAGTTGTTTACTTGGTTCCTGCGTCCTGCAATTGATGCAAACAATTTTTATTTTCCATAAAGTGTATTGATTAGCGTCCAGGACGTGAATCCTCTGGCGATCGAAGCGATCAGGAACTCGGTGCAAGCGAGTTCTTCCCGGACGGGACGCAAGTTGCGAGAATCGGCCGCGCGTTAGGAACCCGACGTCTCTAGATCGATCGATCAATTTCCAACGACGTGGATGCACGACGTCCAAGGCAGGGAATCCTTCGGGAATCGGCGTGTGTAACGAGGAAACTCTCGGAGGAAGCGGCGAAAGGGATGAGCGGGTAGAAACCTCCTCCTCGGTAAGAGGGTCGGGGACGGGCGCGCGCGCGGAGAAAATGCGGGAAATAGATCGCTAAACAAATAGGAACGGGAAGAGACAGATTGAAAGGACGAAGAAATTGATGTGCGAGGGAGGCGGAAATGGGGACGGAGGTCTCTGAATGGAGTGCTCGATTGGCGAGCCTCTGTCGGGGCCGACCGAAGTTAAGAATAGAGCGAGACCCTCGCGTTTTTAGAAACTCCAGGTTCTTTTCGGTTGCTGAGGAAAGTGGAACTTGAAGTTCGGATACGCGGGAAAAGTGGGAGCATCCTGTTAGTCGTGATAGAAAGATGCATACCGGAATGGAGAAGGTCTGGGCGTTTTAGAAAAGTGTCTAGTTTGCTGTATCTGTGCGCAGAAGGTACCCAGTGGGCGTGGCTTAGTGGCTCTCGACTTCGAGGGAGCCAGGACAGTGCCCTAGAGAGTAATTTTTGTTTGATGGTGATTTTATTTTCTCTAAAAATTGTAGCTTTAAAGATTCATAAGCAGATGTGGCATCGTGACTCTCGACTTGTATGAGAGTACATTAAATGTACACCAGTTCCAAAGAAGCTATGTTGGAACATCAGCAAACAAGTCGGAGAAATTCCCGGGTACCGAGAAGAAGGTTATTTTTCCCGTTGTTGTCATATAGTCGACGCACCAGGCGACGTCCGACGTCACGTTCGCCCTCGACGACGCGTCTCCGACGGAAGCGACGTAATTACGCATTAAAGAGGCCGCGGCTCGATCAAAAATTCCAGAGCCCTGCGGCGGACGCGTGCCGGGAATAACATTCGCCTGGGAACAACAGGAAACGTCGAATATTTCCCGGCGACGTTCCCCGGGATAGGCTTCATTGGTCCAGGAAGACGATCTCGCAGGCGAAGGAGGACGCGAGTAAAAGCGTCCGGGAGATTCTCGTGGGTGCTCGTGGTCGAATTCATTCAATAATGCACGGCCCGTTACCGGGGCTAATATTTCAAGGCGAAACGCGCTGCCCTCGAGCGGCCCCGAGAATTCCTTATTACGTATTAAACGAGACATCGCCAAATGAACGCAACTTCTCGTGATAATTTCATCGGACGTCCCTGTTTGATGCATGCGCAGCCAGACCGCGACGAATTATTAATCGCCTCCCGCCCTTTGTAATCCGCACTCGAGACAGCGGAATTTATTCGCGGACCGTCTTGCCGAGGACTGAGACGGAACACGGTTCACCTCTTCGGCCAACAGCCACTTGTTTACTTCAATTATTATGTTGCTGCGCTTAGCCGAGAGCTAATTAATAAAACGTCTTTATCGCGATGCCTCATGGGCTCGAGCGCTCGCGGGCTTAAATGCAGTTGCGCGATCTTTGTAATGGCTTTTGCTGGCTCTACGACTGCGAATTCGTCCGGGGAGAACTGAATTTCTCTGGACAAGTGCCGTAGGAAAGCTCAGACTTCATAATCAAGTTGGCAAGGATGCTGGAAAGCTCTGATCTTTTTAGGAACAATGATACATGTGTGCACGTTTAGCTACTCTTTCTGAATAAAAATTGAAATGAGAACTCTCTCACTCCACTTTCTACACAGATCATATGGAACATTATATGACTCCGACATAAATAAATCTCTATTTGACAAAACAACTATTTTAGTTGAAGAATAGGCTCACCCAAACATGATTATATGTCTGCCAATATACTAACAGCCCAAGAAAGGCCCTAAGAACACAATAGAATATCTCCCCTTTCTTTTATTCGTAAAACACATTTTTCTTTATTCATCCGTCTCCAGCGATTTATTCCAAAGAACCAACCTAATAGATCTCCAACACATAAATCAAGGACTATACCAATTTCGTCCCCGGTTATGGGACAAGCATAACCGGGTGGTCCAGGCATCACAAAGGACCCAGAACACCGATCCCTAATAAATGCACATAAATTCGAAATCGAGGGAGCACGCTACGATTTCTTTCGTTTCCGAAGCGTGTAGAGCCACCAGGCTTAAAACTGTCGCGTAGGAAGTGGAATAGGATCCTGTTCGACTCGGAACCGGAAACAGCGAGCGAAATCTGCTGTTCGAATCGCGAAAATCGGCGGCAGGCCCGAACAGTGTGGATCCGACTTAAAATTCCGAAAACGGAGGCGATTCTCGGGTAACGGGGAAAAGGCAGCCGGTATAATCCGGCAGTGAACCGAGTTGGGAAACGGCGAGGTCGGTCGTTTGCTCGGCTATCGTGAGCTTTTATCCGTTATTCTCTTGCGATGCTTGCTCGATCGGCCGCTCGAGATTCGAGGCATCGGCTCCCCGAGACGGGAAGACCTCCGACAAGGCCGCGTATGGGCCAAACAGTTCGGGAATGGAACAGCCGGCAAGAAATCCGACGCCGCTAGTGCCAAATCGAATACGATCGATCGTTTTATACCACTACGCCCACGCGGTTCTTGTTCGACGTCTATCGCCCCCGGAATTTGGGAAAAATCCAAATTCTATACTGTACCTCAAACTTCGTGATCGGATTGCCGACGGTATTCAGGAACTTTCGGATTGCTGTTGGGAACGAGATCAGCTTGCGGAGGCTGTTCTTTAACGAGATTTGATTATATGGGATTTTATAGGCTTTTCCGTCTGGACTTATCAACTAGATTCTTCTATGATAGCTGTTCTTTAACTAGACTCTTTCATAGAATCTATCTTCAAACTAGACTCTTTTGTAGAATCTATCTTCAAACTAGACTCTTTTATAGAATCCATCTTCAAACTAGACTCTTTTGTAGAATCTATCTTCAAACTAGACTCTTTTGTAGAATCTATCTTCAAACTAGACTCTTTTATAGAATCTATCTTCAAACTAGACTCTTTTGTAGAATCTATCTTCAAACTACACTCTTTTGTAGAATCTATCTTCAAACTACACTCTTTTGTAGAATCTATCTTCAAACTACAGTATTTTATCGATAAATGTCCCAAATGTCTTACACATAATTGTCCCTGAACTATCCCCACTCCTGCGGGGTATACCCCGTGAGGGGCCGTAAAACTCGAGAGGCCTCGGCCGTCGAGAAGTGTAACATGATACGGGTCGGGTATATCGGTGTGAGACCAGGAGACCACTACTAATTCAATAACAAAACTTCTTTATTTTTTATTATTTTTTTATGGAACTTTCACCAACATATTCTTGATATTTTTCTAATGAAATTGATACCAAAAATGATATAATTCCGATAGATATGTTTATTTTACATTTCCGTTTTAATTCTTTCGCAACGGGTTAATGAAATCCTTTTATTAAGAGGCAACCGGATAGCTACAAAATTATTCAATCGACTTTCCGATTTGTTTCCGTTAATTTTTCCACGGTACTCTTTATTAATTTTAATTTTGTTTTTGACAACAGACTACTTCACCCAAAAATAATGGAGAGAACATTTCGAGTACCGTGGAAAAATTAACGGAAACAAATCGGAAAGTCGATTGAATAATTATACTATGTAACTATCCGGTTGCCTCTTAATAAAAGGATATCAAAAACCCGTTGCGAAACTTCCATCGCACGTAAATATCATCCGAATTATATCAGTTTTGGTATCAATTTCATTAGAAAAATATCAAGAATATGTTGGTGAAAGTTCCATAAAAAAATAATAAAAAATAAAGAAGTTTCGTTATTGGATTAGTAGTGGTCTCCTGGTCTCACACCGATATACCCGACCAGTATTATGTTACACTTCTCGGCGACCGAGGCCTGTCGGACTTCGCTATTCGTTTTTACGTTCGGCAAAAGTCAAAGAATAGTATCCCTCACACATAATTGTCCCTGGCCGGACCCGTGGTTGGGACAATTATCGATAAAATACTGTACACTCTTTTGTAGAATCTATCTTCAAACTAGACTCTTTTACAGAATCTATCTTCAAACTACACTCTTTTGTAGAATCTATCTTCAAACAACACTCTTTTGTAGAATCTATCTTGAAAGTAGACTCTTTTATAGAATCTATCGTCAAACTAGACTCTTTTATAGAATCTATTCTTTAATTAGACTACTTCGTAGGATCTTGCAGAATTTCTTCTACGAGGAGATTCTTTTACCGAATGAACCATTTAATTAGATTCTTTTATAGAATTCATTCTTTAACTTGAGATGAAATTCTGAGCGATATACATTATCTACTGGGAAAGTTTAAGATTGAGGAAAAAGCGAACGGTTAACAGAGCGGACTGTCATGTCGCGAGCTGTCGGAGACAAAGCAGAGACTTCGGAGTTTCGAGTTTTCTAAGGACAATGATGTGCAAGGAACCGTGAGCCGAATCCGGTGGGATCCGCTCGAAATTCTGCTTCGGGAACGACCCCTTCTCGCTCGAGCGGTTTGCTCTCGCAAGAATTCCAGCTTGTTGCTGGAATCGAGGCAGATTTTCTTCGACCACCACAGTCTAAGCAAGGACACATGTACGCGAGTTCGATTTTCGTGCGTTCTTTCTGGTACAATTTTTCCTGAAATGTTGATTTTTTCTTTGATCAAATTTGATCTGGGCTGTGCCATTCAACAGTTGAGCAATTTGTACTCTGCAGAAAGAAGCTCTTGATATTTTATGCTGTTTTATTATTTATCAATTTTAAACTTTCATTCATACTGTATGGATTTTATAATTGAATCAATGAATGGAGTACAGTAATAGTCAGGATTGACATTATCGGCTCTACATTGAAAATTGAAAATTTTTCTATGTTGGGATATGGATATACAGTAAACCACGCTGTTTATAAAATGTGAAATAGAATTTATTCTACGTAATATATTTAAGACACGTTGTGAGTCACGTCTTTACTGTTCGACAAACTCGACACGAGTGAGGATCGCTCTGGAAAAAACGTATATGTTTTTTTTTTACAATGTATCATTTGTATAGGTGATCGAAAGTCAAGTGATCGAATGTGCCTACTAAGTAATAGTAGATTATTTTTGTGAGTTTGTTTCTTAAATAAATTCCAACATTCTAAATATCCTATAATTGATTGCAAGTTATTGGAGGAATAAGTATGATGCGAATGTGACAGCAGTAAATACATCCTGCTTAAGGATTAAAAACGTTTGAAGCGTATCAATTTGATCAATTGTGATCAACGAAAGGTTAAGATTAATTGATCTTTGAAACAGGATAAACTTATTAGATTCCTCCCTTTGGAAATATACATATAGGAACTTCATTCCCTCAATGTTTAACACAACATTTAAAATTTCATATCTAACTCAGACATTTCATTTTGATATTCTTGCCTATCACGTGTCCCTTAATTTCTCATGTATATAACCTTTAAATTTTCAAGCCTAATTCAGACATTCTGTCTCAACATTCTTGTGTAGCTCAGTTCCTTTAATATCTAATAAAATATCTGAAATTCAATATCTAATACAATATTTGAATGTTATGAGAATGATTTTATGCTGACCTAATTCCACATTCTTCTGTAATTCGATTCCATTAATTTCTAATTCAACATTAACAGTAGCATAACTAATTCAACAATTTTTGTTAGAAAATTCCTCAGCAACTCAACTCCCACAATTTCCAGCGCTTAAACTGCCACACTCAAGTCAGATAAACTACAGAACTTTTCCAACAACCGAATTTGCATTCGCAGCAATTAAATGAAAAAAAAAACGCAAGTTCGCGGAACTCGTCGACAAGTCCAGCCAGCTGACAGAAAGTCATCGGGCCGGCAGTGATTCACAAAGGACCGAACGTGTTAAGAATGATTAGATTGCAACTACCTGTACGGTGCATATGTTTGCCACGGGCGGGGTAGGGAAATTCGGCGCTCGTCACGATTGTCCGTGCTGAATCGTGATTGGCGAACGCGCCACGATCACCGAGCAATTAGAGGCCACGCCGAGGGAATGCCGATCATCGGGATTTGTCGCGCGAAAACCTTCCGCGTCAGGATCATTAACTGTCATTAGCCGGCGCGGCGCGGCATTCGTATTCCGGGGGCCGCGTCCACGGGACAACGAGTGCTCGATCGACGATTGCACCGTCGAGAATATTCATTAAGGGCCGCGCAGTGCATCCCGTTGCAGATCGTTGCAGTGCGTTGCAGTGCGTTGCAGTACGTTCCATCGCGGCGCACGACCGCGCGTCGAATTTATTGTAAACTGCGACCGCGAATCGATTCCGCCCAGCGATGCACGAGCTAACGAAAACGCGTCCGTTCGCTATGATTCGATTCGATTAATTTCGCGCGCGCTGTTTCCGCGTTTGACCAACCCTAGGAAATATGGCCCTCTGCTGAATCTCCGGGAGAAACTCGAAGTTCGAAGGATGTTGTTTGTTTGCCTGTGCTTGAAAACGGCTACATCGATTCTGGCCCGTGAAGCTGGTCTGTAGGATCTGAGGAGAATAGAATAATTGAAGGCAGTGGAGATTCATCTAGTCCAGTGGTGGGCATTTTTGACTGCCGCAGTCAAGAAGGATCCGCGGAGCTTGCCCCACCAACCACTCTTTCGTGCAGCGCGCATCTTCGCTGCGCAGCGATGCATCGTGCCTTCCAGTGCCTTCGTTTTCCCCCTCATACGCAGTGTCGCCAGATTTTGTGAGCTCAGAGGAGTACAGGTACCCTCTCTCCGATGACCGTGGCACGTTGCGCGCGCGCGACTCTCCCAGTCGCCCCACTAAATCCCCGTCGCGCACGCGCAACGTGCCACGGTCATCGGAGAGAGGGTAGCTGTACTCCCCTACTGTGCCCGTTTCGGCGCCTTTCTGGCGACACTGCTCATACGTCCCTCCATAACCGACTAGGTCGGTGGGAGAAGCAGGCAACTCAGGGGCCCCTACCGTGCCCATCACTGACCTAGTGTAACACGAAGGGATTTAGTCTTTGAATACAAGACGCGAGAGCTGACAGGAGTGTTCTAGCCATCGCACAGACTGGTATTTGTGCTAGAAACCTGGCCAAAAATATTTTCATGTTTTTCCTACGTTAGTAGGAAAAATAGTAAGTTTTATGTACGGGTGTTCATATGTAAAACTAAGGCACTAACTTTTCTTGTAAATCTTTCAGTTTTTCATCAAACAGTCGCTTTGTGCTTTCTCTTACTATGTAGCTCGTGCAGTTGCTTTCGAGTTATAGACTTTACGGAATCCACAGAAACTGAACCAAACGAAAAAGAAAATTAACTAAATAACAAAAGAGTGGCTATATTTGCAGCTCTATTTTTCTTTAATGTGAAAACTTGGGCAAACTTTTTTGCGGTATAATAATTCTAGATATCCTGAAGTTTAACAACACGTAACTTTTATGCTGTTGCGATGAGTTGTATATGTTTATAAACACTAATATATGCAAGAAAAGTAATGAAAATCCAAGAGCTTTTAGTCAGGCTTGTAGATCGGTAAAAACATGTATAAAAAGATTTTAACATTGGTAAAAAGTAAAAATATGATTAATATAATGTACAATATCCATCATGAGTTTCGCCACAAATATCACTTCCAACATAAAAATTATCACAACAAAAAGCTGCTTTCGAACGGAATGCTGCGAAAAAAGACGTGCGTATCGAACAAGTGCTAGGTTCTAAGTGCAGGCACCTGTGACTGGTTGGGTTACCACAGATAGGGAGTCCACCACGTGTGACGCCATGTTTATCTATCTATTTTGGGACGCAACCACAGCTCTATATGTAAATATTTACAATTTCGATTTTTGGCTACGTTTTTAGCACACATACCAGTCTGTGCAACGGTGAAACATCTGACTGCCTGACTGACTTTTGGACGCTATTTATATTGTCCTTGTGGGGGCAAAAGAGTCCTGCGAGATTGTGGGAGGAAATCCCTACCTCTCGGTACGAAGTCCTTACTAAGGCCGCGCAAGAGTAGGTATCAGGTATGTCCATACCAAGGTCGTTCCGAAACTGGGAAAACCCCGAACCGGCGTGACAACAGCTGAGCTGCTGCAGATCCTTACTCTGAATGACGATAAACAAATCCGTAAATGTTTTTAATGGAACCTATTGGGTCAATAGTTGAATTAATGGTCAGAAATGGGTGATTTCGAGTCATCCGACAATTCCAACGTGCACATACTACCTTGATCAAAAAGTTTTAGGACTTTATTCATAAAATCGAAAATACAAGTTTATTCATCAAAATCGATATGGCCCCCTTCCAAGTACTCCCCATCGATTGCAGCGCACTTACGCCAGCGCTTGATCCAATCCTCGAAATACCGCTGGTACTCAATTTTCGGTATATCCATCAGAGATGTCTTCGATTTTTTCATGACATCATTTCGGGTACTGTAACGCGTTCCGCGAAGCGGTTTTGTAAGTCGGTTGAACAGGGAAAAGTCGCCTGATCAGGTGAATTCGAAGGCTGCTGGATAGTATTCGTGTTGTTTTTGGTCAAAAACTCACGGATAAGGATCGCATTGTGCGACGGTGCGTTATCGTTATTCCATTTTCAAACTTGTATAAAATCGAAACACGCACAAAGGTAGATGTACTCGGTACAGCGTAACTTTTACAAATATCAAGCTATGACGCTGAAATTTGGAAGGAAGTGTTAATGACAGATATGATAATCTAACAACAAAAAAAGTAATCGGATGACTGACAGCGCCACACGGTGGCCGGTCCTAGAACTTTTTGATCAAGGTAGTATTTCGAGAAGCATGTACCGAGCAATCAGCGTTCGACGCGCGAACAAAAATTATGTGCCAAGCCCCAGGCTCGCGAATCCTCTCTCCCCGTGTGTTTTTTTTCGGTTATATTTCCCCTCCCCCTCCCCCTCCCCCGTCTAACAAAATACCGGCGCAAGGGAACACACCGGGGAATTTCGAGCCGGCTGGCGTTCCGCCAGTTTTGCAGCCCGTCGATAGGACACTTCACGCGCGATAAGTGCACTACTCCCGGTTGCACAGCTGCGTCAATGAAAATTCGCGGCGCCGCCATTATCAGCGAAATCGCGGTTACGTGGAAGCGCTTTCGACAGATAACAGGTATATGTTTCCGCATATTTATGCACTCGCGACCATCCCCCTCTTCTCTCTGTCCCTCTCTCTCTTCTCTCTTCTATCTTCTCTCTGAACGTTTTCCTGGTATCAGGGTCGCGCGACGCGGTATATATTTTCCCCGACACTTACACAAACATGAAACGCGACTTTCTTTCTCCCTGGAGAGACAAACGGCGCTCGTTCGCTTCCTATAATACGATTGTCTGTGTGTTGCTGGTTGCGTGGCGAATCGATACTCGAAATTGAAACGCGTTTCGCGATACGATCGCGGTTACCGCATCTTTACGACGAGAATTTTTATCATCGTTATTAGACCGCCGGATATTTACGCGGACGACCATTCTCGTCGATTGTTTACCCTAGACTGCAGCCCAAGGAAAATTGATTTCGACAGGTGCAGGAGTCTTTGGGACGATTGTGATGCCGGTATGCCGCCTGCAAGGTATTCAGCTCGAGAGCTTTCGTCGTTCGTGCGTTTCATTTACATAAAAGTGCACGCACGTGGGGATATTGGGGAAAATTAATGAAATATCCAGCTGTGAGTTTTATCGGGAATAATTTCCCTTGTTCTGATTTTTACAAGATTTTCACAACGTTCGACTACTAATAAACAAACATCGTTTGAATTGTACTACTAGTCTCATTAAAAGGCAGATGCCTAAAAGAACTTTTACCAACTACACAATATATAAACATCGTTTTTAATTGTGTTGTATACTCGATAATTCTAGGCCCTAGTCTAACGCCAACGCATCACTATAATCATGCCATAGACACGTCAGCAAAGACACTTGAATCATCAGGATCAAACAGACCCTTAGACTTTCTCTCTTCCACGTCATCCTTTCCCCAAAAAACCTTTTCTACTCCCTTCCACATTTTTCTCTCAAAAACAACACACATATACAGGGTCATCCGTTTTTAAACGGCCAAACGTCAACCAGCTATAGAGGGCCCCAAATGGAACAACTTTCACCCCTAACACTTTTTTTGATTCGGTCTTGATTTTTAGATAGTTGCAAAAACCCGTCATTTTTTGCGTTCACTTAAGATTAAATATATTAGGACTGCAATTATGTATCTTGATGATATTTCCTTTGTTTGGTTTAAAATAAATAGGGGCATCTTTTTTATTGAGTCAACTTTTTTGTATGACCTTCGGATCTTGGTTTTTTTGACATGGGGCACGTTTGACGTTTGGCCGTTTAAAAACGGATGACCCTGTATATAAATTCAGAGCTTCTTCTTGCATATTCCAGTGCAGAAGGTTACGTCGTTGTACTTTAACTCGCCACCGTGTGCATACTGAAATAAAACTCTTCTCAATTTCATTATAAACTGTGTACTCGATTTCCAAACCAGGAATCCAACAATTCTACCGTTGTCTTATACTTTCTATACTCTTTAACCAAACACTATTTAAAATCTCATCAGAAGGCAGACATCTAATGGAGCAGTTTGCAGCAGCACAATAAACATCGCCATATTCTCGCGCCACAGTGGAAAACTCTCATCGACAATCCAGACGCTGAACTTATAAAATTAAAAACCAATCTGTCCGTAAACTTCCTCCGATCTCGAGACCAGCGAAAGTTTATCGCGTCGCGAAATGATTCCACCACTTCCAGCGCGATTCGCACAATTCCGGCAGCCATAAAGAGTACGTCGTTCCCGGAAGCTTAGGAGAGCGAAGGCGTCGTCGTCGTTCCCTCTTGCCAAGTCGTCATCGTGGAATATTAAATTTTCCAGTCGCGATTAACGCGCGTCCGCTCGTAAACCAGCCGGCAGAAATGAAGTCGCAAAGCTGATTACGCGCGATGCAGTCTCCGGGAACGATCTTGCTTGACGCGTGCATAATTCAGGGAACGAGCGGGACGGATGTTCGGTGCCGGACTCTCCGTTTTAAATTCCATGCATCGGTAACAATGCAACGAGTACACCGTTTATTCCGCGACTGGACGCCGACGAATCTCTGTGCCGCCGACTGACACGTTCTCTTTTATCTCTTCGGATGCATTTGATTTCGCAAAGGGGACCGGATGTCTCGGAGACACTGCCGATTCCCCGGAGTTAGGCGAAACGAGAATAGCGACGAAATCATCCCTCGGAACGAGGGCCGAGAGTCCCGCGACGCGGGACCTCGCTCGCGCTTTTGAAATATGCATTGCCTATTTGGCCGGGTTCAAGAACTCTGCGAGAACTATCGTCTACACACGAAATTCTACGCCGATTTCCATAGCCGTGGAATCGGACGAATCGATCGGGAAACAAACGCAGTGGTTTTTACGAGGGAGTCATTCCATGCAGAATCGATCACGTTTTACGGTAGCCACCGTCGATTTTGTTCTGATTGAAATATGTTGTAGTTCGTGTGAAATTAGGGTGGGTTTAAGTCATCATTTTGCCGGTTTCGAATTTTTTTTAGGAATGACAGGCATACGAAATTTGTGATTTTTGCCCATTTTGGCGAAAATAGGTCACACATTTGTCCGAATTTGTTTACATTTTTCGACATTATAAAATTAATTATCGAGGATGAAAAAATTATTTTATAATAACCCAATCCTTTCCGAATAAAACAAAAAAAAAGTATAGCTCAATAGGACAAACAGTTGGTGAGATAAAAATTCGTAAGTGAGGCCTATTTTCGCCAAAACGGGCAAAAATCGCAAAGAAGGCCTGTCATTCCTAAAAAAATTCGAAACCGGCAAAACGATGACTTAAACCCGCCCTAATTTCACACGGACCGCAACATATTTCAATTAGAACAAAATCGACGATGGTGACCGCAAAAAATGATCGATTCGGTATGGAATGACCCGAGGACGAAAATTTCTCCGTAAGAATTCGAGGAAAAACATCGAAATCGGAGAACGTGGAGGAAGAAGGGACGCTGCGAGAGTCGGTCGATGGGAATTTAATTTCAGCGTCGTTCATTTTAATTGTTACTCGGAGAGGCAAAAACAGATTCGATTTAGTACGGGACGCTGCGCTGGTAAACAATATTTACAACTCTGTGTTGAGATTAATGCTCGATATGTATTTAACAGTGTCGGTACGTTTGCGAAAGAATTGTCTAAAGATGCAACGAATATCTTGTACCTAAACGTAGAATAAAATCTCGAATGTTTTACGGTGGCAGAGGAAGGTTTAATAAAATCGTCGGTGATAAAGGTTCGAATACGAACGGTTCCAGGAATCTGTGCAGGAGGAAACGCGCATCGGTTTCCCGAGGTGACGAATCGAGGGTAGACACCGTGGAAAACAGTGTATCGATTCCGCGATAGCCTGTTAAACGGTTCGGCGTATTTTCTCGTACCCCGAGAGTAGTGACTTTTCGACGCGGCCGTCGAAACAGGCTGAGGGGGGATTCCTCGTTTCAATCAATCGGCAACGGCGATAAATCAAAGAGATTAACGACAGCCGATTCACGACTTCAGGAAGCACGGTGCTCTATTTACGGGACGGTCGATTTAGGTCGATAATGCGGAAGGACGACAGAGACCGAGAGAGAGAGAAAGAGAGAAGAGAGAGAGAGAGAGAGAGAGAGAGAGAGAGAGAGAGAGAGAGAGAGAAGAGAGAGAGAAGAGAGAGGATGCAGTTCGCGCACCTATATCGATATACACATCGGTGCCGGGTAGTATAATAGAATGCATTCGAGGCCGCAGCACGTGCATGCCCTATCCTTCCGCGGATATTAATGGTGCAAGATATTGCTTTCGCACCGGCTATACCCGCCACCCAGCCCGTTCTATGCACTGCTATGTATTATTAATGCCGTCGCGAGACAAGAACGGGACCCGCGCGATCGGCACCGACGCGTCGTGTTTTAACCTCTTATCGGACGACCAATCCTTTTAGCTTAGGCGAAACGCGACCCCCGACACTCCCGAAAAACAAATTACCCCTCCCCGATACAACGAGCTGCAGACTCTCAAACACCATAAACCGCTTTACCGAACGATATTCCGCGCTGCACTACCCAAAAAGTCAATTTTAGCAAAATCGAATAACCGACAATGAGTTTTGTAGAATATATGACCTGTGCAATTACTTGACTATATTTGGAAATGAATTTGGGTGTACCAAGTCTGGTTAAACCTTATAGAATGTAAAAAAAATAAAAGTGGTACGATCTATCGAACAAAACAATATTAATGATATTTTTATTCGGACCTTGAGAGAACAAAATACAGGAAGAGAGTGTTCAATGAAATACAGGTAACCACTCGTAACTCGGTACTTGAATTATACAGTTTCTAGAGCTTACGCTGTAACAATTATACGACGAATTATGTTTCGCGTAACGCAATCATCACATTTATATGAATTACAAGTATCGTATAATACGGAACCAATTAACCATGTTATTTGAAATCTACCTGCAGTCAACTAAATTATAAATGAGAAGAAAAATTGCGTAAAATAAACGGACCTGATGAAATCCTAGCAGGTTACTTATTCGAAAAATAGTGAAATATCTCTATCTGAAAAAACGAGTGGCAGAACCTTGCGATTTGGGGGACGGCGGAGCCCAGCCAGAGGCAATCGTAATTTCCACGGATCGTTCGATACTCTCGCAGTAGCGAAGCAGTACCGAACGACCGCCAGGTTGCGGGAACACGGAAAAGCCGAGATTTCCGGCTAATTATTCGTAGAACGTGGGGGCGGGGGAGGGGCGGAAGGGATCGAGAAGCCGTAAGAAGTTCTAGAGAACCGCCGGCATTCGGCCGTGAACCGAGGGGGTTAACTTCACAGCCTGTTTTCCCGTCGAGTCGAGTCGAGTCGAACACACAATGGCCGGCGCAATACTTGCGTTCCCGGGCGACAATTTGTCATGGCCGCAATTTAAAGTCCCGCATTGCACGTAATAAGGAATTATATCTGCTGCGTAACAGCCAGACGGCTTATGAAATATTCGGAAAGTTTCCCCGAACCGTCTATATTTCGGTTACTGTATCCAGCCTCGAATGTCTCTTCTCAAACATATCCGTAGTATCCAATCACAAGAACACAGTACACGATTGACGAACGCTGTTTCCAATCCAAGGTAACTTTGAAATAAAAAGGCAGATCAAAATTTTTGGTCGCGGTGGCCATATGCCCGAAGTCATTCAGGCAAAAAAAGATTTTTCATCACAAGTTAACTGTTCGTGTTATTTATTTGACTTTAAAGTTCTATCGGGCTTAAAAAAAACACTGTTTACATATGTACATAGTGTGTGTTGGTTTTGGGAAGCTAGGTAACTTTGAAATAAAAAAAGGCAGATATCTTTTAAACGGTATCTATAAGATGCTCTCTCTTCTAAAGCTAGGCTTCAACTGACTGAGCTCGGTAGTTGATCGAAACATTTGAAACCGAGTCGCTCATCTCGAGATGCGAACTCAAAGGGCCGCGGCTCTATCTTTGATTCCAAACAGAAAGGTACCGCAAAATACAATGTAACGGTCCCGAAGATACGGGATCTGGAACGTATATACAGTTCTCGGAACAGTATTAATTTCTGTATCATACATATATCAATTCTGTTAAAGTGAAACATTTCTGGGAAAAAAACTCAGGATCCAATTGTTGCGGTATAGTATCTGCTGATACAATGTATCGTAAAATGACGATCGGCATGAGACACGAGTGGGTAGAACGTGGATTGTACGTCGCACAGACTGGTATTTGTGCTAAAAACCTGGCCAAATATATTTTCTTGTTTTTCCTACGTTATACAGTTAGTTTCTGAATAAAAAAAGTCATTTCTAACTACATACTAGTGATAGTAAGTTTTATTTATGGGCGTTCATATGTAAAACTAAGGCACTAACTTTTCTTGTAAATCTTTCAGTTTTTCATCAAACAGTCGCTTTGTGGTTTCTCTCACTAGCTCGTGCAGTTGCTTTCGAGTCATAGACTTTACGGAATCCAGAGAAACTGGACCAAACGAAATAGAAAATTAACCAAAAACAAAAGAGGGACAATATTTGGAGCTTTATTTTTCTTTAATGTGAAAACTTGGGAAAACTTTTTTGCGGTATAGTAATTCTAGATATCCTGAAGTTTAACAACACGTAACTTTTATGCTGTTGCGACGAGTTGTATATGTTTAAAAACACTAATATATGCAAGAAAAGTAATGAAAATCCAAGAGCTTTTAGTCAGGCTTGTAGATCGGTAAAAACACGTATAAAAAGATTTTAACATTGGTAAAAATATGATTAGTATAATGTTCATACCTTGTGCAACAATATCCATCATAAGTTTCGCCACAAAAATCACTTCAAACATAAAAATGCTGCGAAAAAAGACATGCGTATCGAACAAGTGCTAGGTTCTAAGTGCAGGCACCTGTGACTGGTTGGGTTACCACAGATAGGGAGTCCACAACGTGTGTGACGGCATGTTTATCTATCTATTTTGGGAGTCAACCACAGCTCTATATATATGTAAATATTTAGAATTTCGATTTTTGGCCAGGTTTTTAGCACAAATACCAGTCTGTGAGTCGCCCCGATGCACTATGGGGTATTTGGCCGATCTAGCTGGCCAAAATTATTTTTTTCGCTTAACGCCTTTAAAATGTACCTACTAACTTATTTATAGTATTTTTTCTAAAAAAAAATAATTATAAACAAATAAAAATTGTTGATACAGCATTGAAAATATTTTTTTTACTAATTCACCAATATGGATTGTTATAATATAAATAATATAATATAAATTTCCTATTTCACTATATAACAACAAATAAAAATTGTTAATACAGCATTTAAAATATTATTTTTGACTAATTTAACAATACGAATTATTATAATATATATAATATAATATAAATTTGCTATTTCACCATATAATATAATATATAATATATACAGAATATAATATAACTAATATTAATATAATACAACTTAAATTAATGCAACGCCTATATTATGAGGATCACAGTTTCGAATGATAAATTTTGCTGGCAGTGATGTTGTCCGTGTCTATGAGGGTTACCCGTGGGTCTTTATTGAGGGAAAACCCGTGTTTCTTTATTGAGGGAAAACCCGCGCGTACCTGGCTCGGATTTTTTGAAATCCCTGCTGGTTGTACCTGCAACGACAAGCGCAATAAATGTACAGAAGTCGGAGTTTATAGATTGCATCTATATCTATGGTCAATAATTTTATATATAATAATAATAATTTTATGGTCAACTTACATTTAATCACCTGAGAAGGATGATACGCATGATTCCTCATCTGAAGATTCTTCTCCTTCTTCTGAAGATCTCTCTTCGTTTTCATTTTCCACGGGCAAAAGCATTTCCAGGGTTTCCGTTGAAAATGGTTTACTCTTTTTTTGTACTTGTCTAATGCTGCTTAAAACTGGGTCGGAGGTCAGAAGCAATCGGTTCAGAACGTCTAAATTACACGCCACTCTACAAAATTTCCTTGCATGATGTAGTCGATACAATCGAAAATGCTTATTTCTTGCCTCAGCGGCTTCTTCTGACAGTTGTCCAATTGGTAGCAATGCATGTTTTATGATAATTGGACCATGAACAAGAATTTTATGTAATGTGGGGGTCATCGGATACCATGGATATAATTGGACATACAATTTTGCTGTGTCTGTCGTGTATTGACGAAATTTTTCAATGTTTACTTTACGTCCACTAGATAGTACTTCTAAAATAACTTTAAATTTGTGTATTAATTCGTAGTTTATACCAGTTATATCCGCTGCTACATCCGGATCCGCGAAAAATCTTCTACTAGTGTTTCCATCATTTGTATTGCCGAAACCCGACTTCGGTATGTCCACGAGCAGACCCATTTTAATTTTAAATTTTTGTTGAATCGATTTTTTCATTTCATTGCAAATAATTTTTTCGTTATCTGATCGTGCCTGCCATTTTTTTATGGGTAATTTATACGATAAATGCAAAAGTGTTTCGAATAATCGGATTCTCGCGTGTAGAACTGAGATGCCAAATTGTAAAGCCTCCTCATTTATTCTACTCGACTGTTTTAAATTGTTAAAATCCTTCGAGGTTTCACCACAAATATAACACCTCATGGTTGACATCGTTCCAGTCAAGGCGTTACATACTTTACCGTCGATCATTGTTAGTAACATTTTCTGTTGTACAGATACACTTATATTTTTTACTTTGACTTCCGAATTTTTCAACAAATTTATGGAATTTTGAATATATTTCACTTCTTCATTAGTGACATCCGATGTTTCTTTGATGAATCTAATCCTAATGGGTCTGCAGTATCGTGGTGAAGATGGTGTACTATTGTGCCAAATTATTCTATTGTTTAGTGAACATTTTAATTGAATAGGAACAAAAGAACTTTGGAAAACATTTGCATCTGATTCAGAATCATTGATAAACTTCTGTTTATATTGTGCTTGATTCGACCCATCACATCCCCACTTTGAAATCAAAACTAAATTTTTACCCTCTTCTTCGCTTAAAATTAAACTGTCTTCTAAGCAACTTAATAATTTTGTCGTTGTGAGATCTAATAAATCTTGCAAGTTTACTTCTGCACATGTTTCGTTTACAGAATACGACTCTTTCCGTAGATGACATTCCGTTATCGCTCGCTGCAGTACACTGTAGCACGGAAAAAACTTCTTATTCGTTCTTCTAATAATTTCATACTGATGTCGGGACAGATCAGCTTCGACAAACATACTTAATGCCTGTAGTGGAGTTAATTTTCTGCGTTTTGGCGAATTATTTGCGAGTGCTCTTTTATATTTAATTGCTCGCTTCGG